>OY776111.1:304362466-305562466 GCA_963675035.1 Allygus modestus
CAGGTTAGATTATTATCTAACCGTCCTAACCTAATAAATTTCTCAAATCCTTATTTTATTCATTATTAACCCATTTGCATTGGATGCCGTACCAGTACGTCAAGTCCGTGATGTACAGTATCACGGCTGACGTACTGGTACGTCCAAGGCTTGTAAACGCCTGCAGCCGCCAGCCGACTTCCTGCGCGTCAACCACCTGTTAACTACTCTTTTCCCGATTAAAATCATGTGTTGTGTTTGTTCTTGCTCCCGCCATAATGCTCGATCTTTGTGTTCAAAGCATCTGTTTCGCTCTAGCGGTTATGTGGCCAGTAATGTTGTGATCGGTAGTTTTTCCATCTTCCAAATTATGGCAAATGATAGTGAGTGTGTAAGTGACAGTGAAATTGATCAACTGTTACTGTCATATGATGAAGATTTGAGTGAATTACACGTTGATAGTTTTGGATGTAGTCAAGATATTGGAGAAGATCGCTTTTTACATAATTGATATGTGGGTGCTGAATTTATTCATTGTACACAAACTCCTCAATAGTAACAAGGCAAATCGATATTTCTTTTTGGGAATTTCATAAGAAAATAAATTAAATTGGTTGCCGTATTGGGAAAATGTTAGAAATTTATTTTCCCTAATTTTACTAATTATTAGGGTATAAAATGTAATTTTAAAACGTTTTTATTCTTGGTATTTCTTTCCTAAACCTAACTGTTTAGCCTCTAGAGCTACATATGCTTACTTACTTACTCCCTCGTCGTCTCGCAGACCATATTTATTGCATGAGACCAGTCAGATGTTAAACTTCATAATCCTTCAACTTCAGGTCTTTCAGTTCAGTCAAACCAAGTCACAGGAAAAGGGAAATGAGAAGATTAGGCCCTATGAGGTAATAGGTAACTCGTAAAAACATTTACTAATCAAATAAATTAAGTTTTACTTTAAATGTCTTTAAACAAGAAATTTCTTTTAATTCAGTAGGAAGAAGCGAAAAAAAAACTTAACACTTATATATCCTGGTTTCTGTTCAAATATTTTAAAATTGTGTTGAATTGATGGATTGATTGCTCTATTTCTTGTATTATAACTATGTTCATGTGAAGTCACCAGATTATTCTCCTTAAATAGTTTCAAAAATAAAAAGTGAAGGCACTCGGTATTTCTAGGCTAATAAAATGATTTTGACAGCAATCCCTGGACCTAAGACTAAGGATGCTTCTGATTGCACGTTTCTGAATAATGAAAATTCAATTGAGATTTTGTTTACTTGAAAGGCCCCAAAGTACTATGGAATATCTAATGTGACTTTCTATTAGACTATGGTAAACTATTTTTGACAATTTAATATTTCTTAAACTAGTTATATTTCTTTATACAAAAATATTTGTTGACAACGAGTCAGCTAATTTCTCAACATGGGAGTTCCACCTCAGTCCACCGTCCAATCTCACCCCAAGGTAATCAACTGTAGCTGATTCTTGTAATTCATTATCTCCTATAAAAACTGCAGAGGTGTTACATCAGCTCTCACCAATTGCGCAGCTTTTTGATTTGTTGCAAAATATAAAAACTCAGTTTTGGTCGGGTTTACTTGAAGATGAATTTCAGAAAAACTTGGGAAAGCGTATTTAATTTAACAAAGGTGTCCTGCTCTAACTGCTCTAAATTCTTACTACTTGTAAAAAGAGATATGTCGTCTGCAAAAATTGTTAAACTGTTCTCAACAAAATAATCTGGAGTGTTGTTTATGTAAATTAAAATACCCCAGTCACAGCAAACCTACGTACTCAGCGAATTTCCAATGCATAATATAGGTCTTAATACCACATAAAGCCGCATACCAAGTTTCATAAAAATATATTCACAAATAAGCGATATATACAATTTTAATTATTCTCCATAAGAATAACATTGGGGATGAGTACATAGGTTTGCTGAAACAAGGAACATAAACAATTGGTTTCTATGCAAATATCAATATAACTAAACTAGGTGAAGCCACATACCTAGTTTCATCAATGTACATTCATAAGTAAGCGATGTATCCCATTTTGATTAATCTCCATAAGAATAACATGGGAGCTGAGTACGCAGGCTTGCTGCAACAAGGAATGAAAAAATGAGTGTCTAGGCAAATATCAATATAACTCAAGTAGGTGAAGTCATATACAAGGTTTAATTAATTTATGTTCATAATTAAGGGAGACACAGCATTTTAATTTTTCTCCATAAGAATAACATGGGGGCTAAGTACGCAGGTTTGCTGCTACGGGTAATTTTAGCAAAAAATTGTTTTTGATCAAATATCAATAGACCACAAAAACACTAAAGCCTTATACCAAGTTTCGTGAGTATATGTTCATAAAGAAGCGAGATATAATTATTTTCTTATTCTCCATAAGAATAGCATTAGACAACGTACTGCGTTTAGCACTTTCAATATCTCGGTAACCGATTGACGTAGAGGAATGATCAAAATACCAAATTGTGTGTTATTTTAAGCTAAATCCAATGGTGAAAATTAAAAAATTTGATTATTCAAAAAATTATATGTAAAAAGTTTAAAATACCCCCGTCGCAGCAAACCTGCGTACTCAGCGAATTTCCAATGAAAAATATATGTCTCAATACCATATAAAGCCGCATACCAAGATTCATAAAAATATATTCACAAATAAGCGATTCATCAAATTTTAATTATTCTCTATATAAGAATAACATTGGGAATGAGTACGCAGGTTTGCTGCAATAAGGAACACAAAAAATGGGTTTTTATGCTAATATCAATATAACTCAACTAGGTGAAGTCGTATACCAGTTTTTATTCATTAATGTTCATAATTAAGGGAGACAGAGCATTTAATTATTCTCCATAAGAATAACATGGGGGCTGAGTATGCAGGTTTGCTGCTACGGGAGCCTTTGGAAAAAAGTTTTTTTGAGCAAATATCAATAGACCACAACGAGACGAAGCTGTATACCAAGTTTCGTCAGTATACGTTCACAATTAAGCGAGATATAAAAATTTTCTTTTCCTCCATAAGAATAACATTAGACAACGTACTGTGTTTAGCACTTTCAATATCTCGGTAACCAATTGACGTAGAGGAATGATCAAAATACCAAATTGTGTGTTTTTTTAAGCTGAATCCAATGGCGAAAACTAAAATTTGACTATTTCAAAAATTATATGTAAAAAATTCAAAAAACCCATGTGTTGCTTTACACATTTATACCAAATTTCATCAAAATCGGACCTTTTTTACGAGAGTTATCGCACCCACGGACACATATATATATATATTCTGGGGACCTCAAAACGAAAAGTTATCATGGTCCCGGGCCTAGGTCTTACCTTGCCGACTACGGCAATAGCTTCTTCCCTATAGGGGAAATTCGCTAAAAAGAATAGGCCCTAAAATTGAACCTTGTGGCACGCCGAATTTACATTCCCCTAAACTTGAAAAATATTTCTCGCTTTTACCAAACTTATTTCTTTAATCAATAACTGTTCTTTGAAATCTATTGGAAAGGTATGACTCAAACCATTTTACAACTGTACCTTGAACCTATCTCATGAAGTCTATTTGCTAATATGGAATGGTCAACACAATCGAACGCCCTAGAGAGGTCGACAAAGCAACCAATGGCAGTACCGCCCCTCGCCAAGGCGTCGATGCATTTGTTTATGAAATCAATAAGAGCTGATTTGGTTGAATTTTTACTTTGATAGCCAAACTGTTTTGAAAAAATGATGTTATGTGTATTTAAATGATCCATTTGCCTAAGAAAAACTGCTTTTTCCAAAATTTTTGATATTGTTGGGAGGAGTGAGATGGGATGGTAGTTCTGAGGCAGTTGACAATTTTCTTTCTTAAAAAGAGGCTTGACTATAGCTATTTTACCACCATCAAGAAATACTCCTTCAATAAGAGATGTATTTATTAAATGAAGCAGTGGCATTTCAAGTTCCGAGAAATAGTTTTTAATGACTTTATTGGATATTTCATCCCATCCAGTTGAGTTGCTGTTTGACATACTACTGATGATACTACCTAATTCTTTACTTGTCAGAAATTTGAATTCAGAAAAGTTTGAAGTTAGAGTAATGGATGGAGCATGTGACGTAATTCTATTGTTTGAGTTTGAACTGACTTTTGAAAAATTTAGAAAAAAAAATCATTAAAAAGTATACTTACTCTAAGGGGGTCATCTTCACATGAGTTGTTAATACTAAGAACTATATTAGAACTATCTTAATTCTTCAATTTGTTTCTTGATTCATTAATGTAAGACCAAGCTGTTTTACTCATTTTGATGATTGCAGTTGATAAGAAATGTATGTTGATTTGGCTTTCTTAACATCTAATCTATACTCTTTTTTCTCCTTAAGATATTTATTTTTTACATTAATGTTTTTTGTTGTGACCCACTCAAAGTAAGTTTCCAAAAGCTTTTCCTTGTTCAATTTTATGTCATCCGTTACCATTTTAATCCCTTATCCTTTTTTCATCAATTTCTTTTTTTGGGCAGGAGACTCCAAATGGTGGGTGATGGTGCTAATCAAACTATTGTATTTTTCGTTTACTGTTGTTGCATGGTAAACATCTTCCCATTCCTCCCAACTTAACCTAATTTGTAATTCTTTTACTGTACTATCATTTATTAACCTGGCTTCAGTACAATTTTCTTGTGCATTTTTCCTAACTGGCACCACCATTACAACAGCCAAATTATAAAAGGTTCTATTGTAAATGCTTGAAAAGAAAAAAAAATTTTAGCAATATTATCTATATAACTGATTGAATTATGAATAATTCGAGATGGTATACTTATAGTTAACTTAAGGCTAAAACTACTTAAAATATTACTGAAAATTGCAAACTCAGCCTCATGTTGATATGGATCTATATTGAAATCACCCGCCAAGATAACTTGACTTGACTTTGTAACAGTGTAACTGAGATAGTTTTCTAGATGGTGGTCTATAGATTACAGAGCAAGTTGTGTGCTGTTAATTTAATTTAAATCTAAGTTCGGTTACCTCAAAGACGGATTCAACAGAGAATTTACATTTTTCTACAACAGAGGAAGAGTCTAAAATTTCAAATCCAAAATCTACTTTTGTAAAAATAGCTGTACTGCCCCACTTTTTATTTTCTATACAAAAAATCTTTTGGAGTTTAAAACCATCTAAATGTATAGGCCTAAAGGAAACATTTTGTTGGGCGATTCCATGTTCTGTTACCATGAAAATATATAGATTTTCTTCATTAAGAAAAATTTCAATAACTTCTTTTTTTGTGCTGAGTGACCTTTGGACATTTAAAATTAGGATTTTAAAATTTGAGTTAAAATTTTCTACTTCATCTATAGTCCTGACTTGTGAAAAATTATTTGTTAAATATCCATTTATATTACTTTGTCTCTCATCGTGGGGTGCCAGTTATGCAACAGGAAGACTTAGCCTAAAATAACTTACATTAAAAAAACAATCTTCACGATCATTGATGAAGTTAACCAGCAAATCACTCAACAGTTTTTTACCTTTGAAGTTCAAGTGAAGGCCGTGACTATTGTAATGGATCCTACGCAGTGTGAAGTTAACTGGAGTGTAGTACCACCCTAACCTATCACATAAGTCTCTCAGTGCACCATTTTGTCTTAATTAAACCATTCCATGAAACATCATATCGATACAAGTTTCAACCACAGCAACACAGTTCGGTTTGAACACCTGAGCGTTTTCTTCTAAATTACTAACGACTTTCTCGATAGCATTTTGTCTCTTAATTATACCATTGCATGAAACATCATCATATCGATACAAAGTTTCAACCACAGCAACACAGTTCGGTTTGAACACCTGAGCGTTTTCTTCTAAATTACTAACGACTTTCTCGATAGCATTTTGTCTCTTAATTATACCATTGCATGAAACATCATCATATCGATACAAAGTTTCAACCACAGCAACACAGTTCGGTTTGAACACCTGAGCGTTTTCTTCTAAATTACTAACGTCTTTCTCGATAGCATTTTGTCTCTTAATTATACCATTGCATGAAACATCATCATATCGATACAAAGTTTCAACCACAGTAACACAGTTCGGTTTGAACACCTGAGCGTTTTCTTCTAAATTACTAACGACTTTCTCGATAGCATTTTGTCTCTTAATTAAACCATTGCATGAAACATCATCATATCGATACAAGTTTCAACCACAGCAACACAGTTTGGTTTGAACACCTGAGCGTTTTCTTCTAAATTACTAACGACTTTCTCGATAGCATTTTGTCTCTTAATTATACCATTGCATGAAACATCATCATATCGATACAAAGTTTCAACCACAGCAACACAGTTCGGTTTGAACACCTGAGCGTTTTCTTCTAAATTACTAACAACTTTCTCGATAGCATCTTCAGAGATGTTATTTACACCGCCAAAAATCAAGTTTAAACTATTGCTATTTTCTACAAAGGGTTTGTTTTTTTGACTATTAACTAAACTATTGACATAATAGGACATGGTGCACCAGGGGAAAAGTCTGCACTGACATAAACCCATTGGCTTACCTGAAATTTGCCACCTGACAAACCGTTCAGTTTCCTAAGAAAAATTACATAAATGTAGACTTTTACTAAAACTGTCACTATAGCAACAGTTATTGCTCAATTTACTTAATTTTTGCACCAATCTTTAGAGAAATAAGTTATCTACAAGAAGAAAATACTTTTGACAGCATTTATGTATGGCATATATATAGTTTATAAAAAAAAATAATTTTAAAAGGAGTTACATGTAAAAAAAAAATGTTTCAGCCCAACAACTATTATGTACGTGTAGGTTATATATTTTTTTACATGAAAATAAAAAATTTTAATGATATATTTAAATTTGACCTAGCTAGATATAACATATTTTCCAAAATCATATTTTTCCGAAATTGTTTCCCTAAGTATGGGCATATGCATAAAAAATACATACAAACAAAAAATGAAAACAATAAATAAATAAAAATAAAAAATAGAAAAAAAATTAAAAAAATAAACGTGTAATCCCGAATATACTCGGGGTTGCACTTCCGGGCTACTTTCGGCGGCCATGAGTATACTCGGGGTTGTGAGCCAATGGGTTAAAGTTAGTTGATGCAGTAGGCCTAGGCATATTTCTACTTAGCTATTTGTCTACTAAAAAACGCAGACCCCTTCCATGGCTATCACCTATTATTTTAATATTTAAACTGGGAGTTGAATTGTCGCTAAGTTGATTAAGATAATCAGGTACTTCACATGGTGGGAAATTACGGTTTAAATCAGA
The DNA here is from genome assembly GCA_963675035.1 of Allygus modestus. Taxonomy (NCBI): domain Eukaryota; kingdom Metazoa; phylum Arthropoda; class Insecta; order Hemiptera; family Cicadellidae; genus Allygus; species Allygus modestus. The sequence goes on from OY776111.1 coordinate 304,369,788, forward strand.
AACAATTTCAGCTTCAGTTTTATTATTTTTTGCCCTAGGCTTCTCACGTTGACATTGTTTTTCCTGAGTGATTGAACAAAAATTAGGCTCAGTTTGGATACAAATGCTAACACTACTACTGGTCATCCTAAAGCTGGTTAAACATTCATCGTCGTCCTTTTCCGACACACCTGCGTGAATTGGCCGAAGCTCGTCACTTGATTTTGAAGATGTCAAAAGTGCTATTTCAGTTTCTAGTTCTTTGAGTCTATGCAATAACTTATTATTCTCAATGTTTAGCAAATGGTTTAGTTCTCTCATAAGGTGAGATTCCCAATGATAAAACAACAAAAATCACCTTAACGGTTATGTTTAGTGAAAAAATACAAAGAATAAAAACGTTTTAAAATTGTATTATATACCTGATTCAATAATAAAGCTATGGGTATTTCATAAGAAAAACGAATCCTGGCCACCATATTGGAAAAATGGTGGATAAAATCAAAATTTCAAAATCACTAAATTATACAGAATCAAAAATCTAAGGAAGTTGCAATTTAACTTTTTTTAAGAGCTCTTATACTTTTAAAGAAAAACAGCTGGCACACTTATATCAATCACCCTATCTATATATATATATATATACACACTCTAAGTTTTAGCGACCCCCCAAAACGTGTTCAGGGAGTCACGTTAGAAACTTTTATGGTGGTCCCGGGCTTACGTTTCACCGTGCGAGTCATGCTAAGACTTTTCCATAGGGAATTCACTAACAGCATGAGTATTACTTTGACAGATTCCTGATTGATTATGAACAGCTGTTACAATTTTTTTTAAATTTTAAACTTCATAAGCCCAATGTTAATTTTGTTAACTTTTAATTTTTGTTTTTTTACATTACTTGATTTTTTCTGGGGATAAGACCTATCTAGATACCAGAAATTAGTTATTTCCAACCTTTGAAGGAAATGGTTGGTGCCATTTTTGAGAACAGAGTTGCAAGCAAGCACACACGCACACAAACCTTACTTATACTAGAGTATAGGATTGTTTTCCCCCCACAATACATAAAAAACTGCTTATTTGCATTGTACAGGTAGCAACATACAATTCCCTGACTCAGAATCCAAATGTTTGTAAATGTAATTGCCAAGTTAACAAAGCACGAATGGAGTGATATGTTATCTCTGGACTCCCAAGGACACATTGCTGCCTCGGCTTTTGCATAGATGGATGACAAATCATGTTTGTTTAGCACTAACATTTCCTTGTGTGGTTTTTAATTAGTAATTGTGTTCATTAATATTTGGGAGATTTTCTTTTATTTCACAAAAATATATTTCAATGATTCATATTAAAATAACTTGTGGATTGATCTTTCTTTCCCCGTTGAAAACGTTTTCTCAGTTTCACATAAACAGACTTTGATATTAGGAAATTTATTTCTGTTAAACCCTCTTTGTGGTATCAAAATATTTGTTTTAATTTTCTACATTAATCAGTAGGTAGCTTAAACAGTTTTTTATTTTATTTTTTTAATAGGCCTAGTGCCTTATTTACAATACAATTTTTATTGTTTTACAAACAGGAGTTAATCACAACTAAGTACTCCTACTGTCTGTACTATATTCTACTCTAGTACTTGCAAACAAATAGTCAATTTTTGAATACAATTTATAAGATATTAGTTTGAAAACAACTGTGGATATTAGATCCTAATGTCTGTGCATAGTGAAAATGACTATCTTCAAATAATAATAGAGCAAGAGATAATTGTGAATTTTAAATTATTGTTCAGATCCAAAATACTCAGAGTTAAGTCAAGGATGTAAAGTAGCTTACTTTAATGAGTATGCCTATAGGTTTATGTCCATGGGCACGATAACTTTTGTAAAAAACGTTAGATCTTGGTGAAATTTGGTATAAATATGTAAGGCAGCAAACACTTTCATGAGTTCAAAAATCAGACAGATCACGCTATTTCAAGGGGGTTTTTTGGGAGGGGGGAGGTTGGACCCAAAAAGTGGGATTTTAAAAACTTTTTACGTATTATTATTTTTAAACCCTAATTTTAGTTTACACCATTGAATTCAGCTTAAAAAACAAACAGTTTAGGATTTTGAATTACTGCACTACGTCAATTGGTTACTGAGATCTTGAAAGTGCCAAACACAGCACATAATCCAATGTTAATCTTATTTGATCTGCACAATGATTGTGCCGACATAAAGCTGACCCTCGATTGTGTTACAGATGCTCCATGTACTCGCCCTGTCAGTTTTGGCAGTGGTGTTGCGGCACCCAGAGTTGATGAGCTATGAGAAGAGTGTCGGCCCGGAGCCGACCCCTCTGGCAGAACGTGATCTGCACAATGATTGTGCCGACATAAAGCTGACCCTCGATTGTGTTACAGATGCTCCATGTACTCGCCCTGTCAGTTTTGGCAGTGGTGTTGCGGCACCCAGAGTTGATGAGCTATGAGAAGAGTGTCGGCCCGGAGCCGACCCCTCTGGCAGAACGTGATCTGCACAATGATTGTGCCGACATAAAGCTGACCCTCGATTGTGTTACAGATGCTCCATGTACTCGCCCTGTCAGTTTTGGCAGTGGTGTTGCGGCACCCAGAGTTGATGAGCTATGAGAAGAGTATCGGCCTGGAGCCAACTCCTCTGGCGGAACTTGATCTGCACAACGATGGAGCTGACATTCAGCTGACCCTTGGACAGATCCCAGAAAGACCCATCTCTATACATAACAACATCGCCAGCCGTGCCATCTACTACCGTTAGTATATTGATGGTTGGTTAGACATCTGTTAGGGGGGGTTAAACTAGGAAATGTAGTTTTGCAACTTGATATCATAGCAGTGGTAATGAATCGATCCACGTTAACACATTCGCTGCTGAAAATGTATATTAAGACGTAACACAGGTACTAACAATTTTTATTTCATAAAATCTTTCCTTTTAAGTTCAAAAGTCGGGAATTGTATAATCTATATTCACGACTCCTATCGAAGGTTTTTGGGCATAAATATTTATTGGTCGCCGGCGGACCCTAAGCACTGCGCACCAAAAACAACACAAAAACTATCACACATCTTCGCAGCACCGCAGTCCCGCGATGTTGCAAATGACACAGCTTAGTTTTCTTTATAACCTATTGATTAAAAATGAACTATTTACACTATATACGTGAACCACATTGAGTACATACTATATACATAAACATGTAATAGCGCGCTGCCCCGCCGGCAACCAAGCCGCACCTGCAAAACGCGAACGAACGGCACTGTACTATGCACACACACTAGGAACAAAGCGGTTGCAGATCAACCTTCCTCTCCGAGTGGCTGAACCAATACAAAATGGTGCGCTGCCCCGCCGGCGACCAAGCCGCACCCAAGCGGCAACTCCTGTAGTCCGCCGGCGGACCAGCCGCAGTGAATGGGTTAAACAAAGTATCTGTTTAAGCGCACATAAAGCAAACTGAAACCCTAAAGCTGCATATAACCTGTAATGGGAATAGGCTATTACCTTCTGAAATTTAAAATTGCTGAAACTGCAATTAATATCACATATTATATATTGCGTAATCTGTAATAAAAGTCAGGGACCAGGTATATAGTAAGAATGCGCTGTATATTTCTTACTTGTTCTTACTGTCAAACATAGTTTTATATTGGGGTGTACAAGTGATTTTTTTGAACAAGTCTAGTTGAGTTAAGTATTACCAATTATTCTTGAGTTGCGAGTATTTGCCATCAGCACCAATAATTAATTTTAGTAGGTGGTTTAAGATAATAGTTTTATGGGATTTGATAACCACTCCAGATATAATTCTGTAAACCTAGTGTGAGTAAGTCATTAAAACCAAAATATTCAGTAACAACTGTTACGAGTACGGTAGCAATACAATTTTGTTGCCAGTAATAATCAAATTGGTTAGTGATTTTGTAACAAAACGTGGTTTTGGGCTGTTTAAACACAGTGTGGTTGCCACATAACGAGTATCACATGCCCTTAACTTAGATAGTCAAGTCATCATTTACCCCTGATATTATGTAGTCAAATCGTAACGTATGCCTGCTGTTTCACAGTCTGGCCATAATTTTATGCAGATATTACAAGGTTAAAGCATTATACGCAGCCAATATTACGCGTCCTCCTTTGTTGTTTCCAGCTAATGTTACTTGGTCTAGTTGGTCATTTACGACCAATATAACGCAATCAAATTGTCATTTACGGTCATTAGTACATGGTCCCCATAATTATTTATGGCTGATATTAAGCAGTTAGGCTCTCATTTATGATGTGGATTCATGTTTTTCATTATTTCAGGCGATTATGACTATTTAAATTAACCCACTAAATTTGTCGAGACCTCAGATGAAGCAACACAACCACTAAATTAATCTGGACACTATAATTCAATGATACAGGTGTCTACTGAGCTGTACGTCACTGCATCTTGAACTATATAAATTCAAAATCATGCTTTTCTCAACCCATGGAATAAATCCCGGGTTATTTTTGAGCGATTCTGAGTTATAAACGATGGTGGCTGATTTTTGAGTTTGGTTAATCGTTTTCATTTTCAAAATTTATTTCCTTCCCCCAGAAAGTATGTCACAATTCGAATGACGTAATTACAAGCCAAGGCCCCACCTAAAGGTTGCAAATGACCAGGAAAAGTATTCCTCTAATATTATCGGTATAAAACGGTTGAGAGTCAAGTGATATATTGTTCACTCTCAGAATAAAAGTGGTATCTCTACTTTTATTTTTGAATACAGGTCAATCTGGACCCTGTTGGTACTACCAATTTATTGAGGATATGCTCATTCATGTATTTATTCCTTTCTTTTACATTTACTATACAAATTGCTAATTTGGTTTAGTTTGTGATATTCCCTATCTTATGAAACTAATAGATGAGGCTTCCCCTTAGCTTGGATACGTGACTTGGCATTTATGCTTAACCTGGGAATATACATGTACAGACTAAAAGAAGTACAATTGAAGGAAATATTGTCATTGTGAACAGCAAAACCACATTCTGTGAGAGCTTATTTTTATCCAATTTCAATCTCTGAACTGTCTTAAATCAGACAGAAAATCTAAGATGATAAATCTAATTCCAATCCAAAATTGTTTAGGCTACTCTCTTATTTCTGTGAAAAACATTTGTTATATAGTACGTCCTCTGATCCTCTGTATGACCTATGTTCAGTTGATGTAAATAATTCACCATTGGTTTAATAATATTCTCCTTTTGAGTTTTGTTCTCTATTGATTGAATTGTTTTTGACTGTTTTCAGGTGACGTAAATACATGTGTAATCTTCACATTTTGCACCTTCATGATCACTCTGCTCATGGTCTATGGAGCAATAAAGGGAAAGCCTGTATACTTGCTGCCATTCTTCTGCCTGCAAGTTTTTGATTTCTGTCTGTCCAGGTACATTTGATTTTAAACTTCAATCTGTGAATCGTTAAAATTAAAAAGTAGTAATATTTGTAGTTGCAAGTTCTTTCAGTTTTGACATGTTTTGTACAAATCGTCACTTATTTCACAAAAGAGCGTTTCTTAATTTTTGCTGATTTTAAGTTATGTATTATAGTTTATACAGTTTATATAGTAAGTCTTGTAATGCATATTTTACTGTCTCAAAATGGCATATCTCAACATCAAAAAACAACTAAGGTACAAGCGATAAACGTTTTGGGTGTCTCAATCTAGATGCTATATTATTGTCATAAAAGGACTCAACTCTACACTCTTTTGTGAAAAAAATATTCAGCCAAATATTATCGTCACTATCCTTTTAATAAATAATATAAAAGCATAAACAATTAGCCTTTTAAATTAAAACGAGTTCGCCACAGCACGCTGACGTGAGGGAAGTGAATCCCTTTAAAACCTTTAAAAAATATAATAAAGGGTTTAAAACAACACTTGTAACATTTCTTTGGAAAATTGAAAAATTTTATTTTTAGCGAATTTCCCCTATAGGGAAGAAGCTATTACCGTAGTCGGCATGGTAAGACCTAGGCCCGGGACCATGATAACTTTTCGTTTTGAGGTCCCCAGACCCCAAAAATACCATTCGTTCGAAACTGTATATATATATATGTGTCCGTGAGCACGATAACTCTCGTAAAAATTATCCGATTTTGATGAAATTTGGTATAAACGTGTAAAGCAACATTTATGACTTTAAGTTCGAAAACCAGCCAGATCGCTCTATCCGAAGAGGTATTTTGGGGGGGTTTTGTACCCCAAAAATGGGTTTTTTGAATTTTTTACATATAATTTTGGAAATAGTCAGATTTTATTTTTTCCCATTGGATTCAGCTTAAAAAAACACACAATTTGGTATTTTGATCATTTCTCTACGTCAATTGGTTACCGAGATATTGAAAGTGCTAAACGCAGTACGTTGTCTAATGTTATTCTTATGGAGGAAAATAAAAATTTTATATCTCGCTTATTTATGAACATATACTGACGAAACTTGGTATACGGCTTTATCTGGTTGTGGACCATTGATATTTCCTCAAAAAAACAATTTTTTGACAAAGGCTCCCATAGCAGCAAACCTGCGTACTCAGCCCCATGTTATCCTTATGGAGAATAAGTAACGTGTTATCTCCCTTAATTATGAAAATAAATTAATGAAATTTGGTAAGTGACTTCACCTAGTTGAGTTATATTGATATAAGCATAAAACCCCATTTTTTTGTGTTCCTTGCTTCAGCAAACCTGCATACTCAGCCGCCATGTTATTCTTATGGAGAATAATTAAAATGTCATAAATTGTTTATTTATGAATGTATATTGATGAAACTTGGTATGTAGCTTTATGTGGCATTAAGATAAATATATATGCATTGGAAATTCGCTAAGTATGCAGGTTTGCTGCTACGGGGGTATTTGGCTGTTCTGATGCTCCTGTTTATACTTAAATTCACTGTTAGGATGGTAATGTTGTACATTATAAGGTTAGGAGGAAGTATAGTCAGGATAATAAGTTGATAATATAGATATAGGGGGTGATAAAACTACATCAAGATATGAAAAGCAGCCTTTTCCAGTGTAAAATCCCCATAAGATAACGTACTGTGTTAAGACAATTAACACTTTTTTGAATAACTCGGTAAATATTCGTGCTAGAATAATGAGAGGGGGCTTAAAACTTTCGCTTTACTAATCTCCACCTTCTTTCATGCAATCATTTTACATTCGGGCCTTTTCTGACCCTTTTTGGGCCCATCAACTCAAAATTTGAAAAATTAAAATCCCAAAAAAGGGGGTTTGAGTTGTCCGATTGTTTTGCCCAACAAACGAGACCAAGTCTTAACAGAAGGGAAGGTTCCCACTAAATTTAAAGTAAATCGGACAACTAATGCGATCGCTAGAGTGTGATCACATATATATATATATATAATATATATATTTATAATATATATTAGGGGTGTGCGAGTACTTGAAACTTTGAGTTTTTGGCCGAGTATTTTAATACTCGAACTCGACTCGAAGTTTTGAAAACTACTCGAAAGTTCGAGCGAGTATTTCCCGGCGATTTCTGGACGATCGCTAACGATTGCGTCCGGCCAAAACGCGTAGTAACGACCGCAAAAGGCGATCGCATCGCGTAAAATCGGCCGGAAATGACGATCGCTCACGATTTCGACCAGCCAAAACGCGTAGTGACGGCCGCAAAAGGCGATCGTATCATCATCATCATCATCATCATCATCATCAAAAGGGGCGGACTTAGGTCCCAAGGCACATCGGCCACACTGGGCTTATTGCGCACCCCCGAAAAGAAGAAATGAGAAGGTATCAGTACTCCTCCAGGTTCAAGAGCCTGATGAACTGCATCATCCTGTCGACGAGCTCCTCAGGAGGCAGGTATCCACCCCTGACCATAGATCCCAGAGTTGAAGCCCTTACCTCCCTAAGCTCATCGCAATCGAAGAGCAGATGGTCTGCAGTCTCCTCGCACTGCCCACATTTCCTGCATGCAGGGTCACCATTGAAGACGCCCATCCGAGAGAGGTGTTTCCTTAGGTGACCATGGCCCGTAATCATACCTGTGATCCGCCTAATGTCCAGCCTACTGAGACCCAGGAGATTTCTTGTGACCTTCTGGGATGGTCCCCGGAGGTTGAGCTTGCTGACCCTATGAAGAGGGAGCTTTACCCATCTCCTTCTATGACGATCCCGAGCCCAAGCACTGATCACCTGCGAAGCACAAAAACGAGATATCCCACAAAAAGGGGGGGGACCCATGGGAACCAGGGAGGCAGCCGCGTTAGCCAGCCTGTCCGCCACCTCATTACCCACGATCCCAGAGTGACCAGGCACCCAACAAAGAGTAACCATGTTTCGTCTACCAGCACAAGACACTGTTTTGTAGCAGTCCCACACATCCCTAGACCTGAACTCACAAGAGTCCAGCGCCCTCAGAGCAGCCTGGCTGTCAGAAAAGATGCTCATAGAGAGGCCCTCTTGTCCCTTCCTCAGAATCTCCCCCGCACACTCCATGATGGCAGTAATCTCCGTCTGGAACACAGTGGGAAAAGAACCCATTGGCACCCCAAGACTAACACCATCCTGCACCCCGTGTATGCCAGCACCCGACCCGCTCCTAGACTTGGATCCATCCGTGAACCACACTCGGTCGCCAGGAGGGAGCGGACAAACACCTTCGCTCCAGTCGTCCCTTCTAGGAATGCACACCCGGAACGACCTGCCGAAAGAAAAAGTTGTGGGATGCGAGTAGTGATTTTTTTATTCGAGTCGAGTCGAGTCGAGTAGTGCCAATTATTTTCGAGTTTCGAGTACTTTCGAGCGAGCATTTGCAATCAGTTGGTAGATTAAAAAATAGTGTAATGGGATTTGGATACCACTGTAGATTTGATCATCTAAACATGGTTTCTAACTAATACATGAGTAGCAATACCAAGTTTTGGCCAGTACAACCAAACTGGATTACGTATTGACAAACAAAACACGGTTTGACATTCATTTTCGCCCGATAAAACACGGTCCGGTTGTCATTTGGCCAATATCACCTGGTCCAGACATTGCTTATAATCAATATTAGATGACGAAATAGTTAGTTACAGCCGATATTAAGTGGCCCGGTCGCCACTTTTGCCGATATTATGTATACCGTCGTCATTTACGGCCAAAATTATGCGGTCTGATAGTCATTTTCGACCGATTTTACGAGATGCGATCGCCTTGCGCGGCCGTTACTACGCGTTTTGGCCGGTCGCAATCGTTAGCGATCGTCCGGAAATCGAAGGGAAATACTCGCTCGAACTTTCGAGTATTTTTCAAAACTTCAAGTCAAGTTCAAGTATTAAAATACTCGGCCGAAAACTATAAGTTTCGAGTACTCGCACAACCCTACCAATAAATGAATAACAGGCTTTTCTTATGTTAAACCCCCATAAGACAAAGTACTGTGTTTGGTCGATACACATTTTCTTTAACAACTTGGTTAATCTAGAATGTTGAGAGAGGGCTTAAAAGTTTCGCTTCACTAATTACCATCTTTTTACATACATTAATTTTACATCCGGGGCTTTTCTGACCCTTTTTGGGCCCAAAAACCCCAAATTTGAAAGATTAATCCCCAAAAAAGGGGTTTAGAGTTTTTCGATTGTTTTGCCGAACGAAGTTGTCCAACTGATTATAGAAAGGAACGTCCCTACCAAATTTGAAGTAGATCGGGCAAAAAATGCAACCGCTAGTGTGCAAACGCATACCGGTATATATATATATATATATATTTATATTGCATTCATTTGTTAGGGCTACTAATATAATAATAATCAAATGTTTCATTTGATTATTAATATATATATATATATATATATATATATATATATATATATATATATAAAATGTTGAACGACACCCCAAAATATGTTCAGGGGGTCACGTTAGGACTTTCTATGGTGGTCATGGGCTTAAGTTTCACTGTGCGATTCATGCTAATAGTTCACTTTGCATAGGAAATTCACTAAAAATGTAGATATCATGTGAAAATAATTTTGATTTTCTCTCTTTAGTTTATTCAACTTGTCTGAAAGATATACTTATTTAAAATGGTGATTATTATGTCTACTCAGTGAGTGCCAGCCAATACAGATGGTGTACGACTACTGCTTTACAGTGCTGTGTACAAAATGTTGATTTGTAAACACATTCAAAATTTAATATAATGTTTTTGGTTTTTTCGCACGCTGCCCAAACTTATAATACTTTTGTGATATCTTCAGAAATAAAGTGTTTATTGTTCTAAGTGTGGGACTGTTGTGTTGCAGCTTGACAGCTGTTGGGTTTGTCCTGTACATGCCGGACGTCCACGGCCTGATCGCCCACAGCCCTCGCATCCCGTACCAGTCGGAGCTGCTGCAGCTTAACGAACAGTGTCTCTCCCTGCTGGTGCTGCTCACATTCCTGGTGGCTCTGCTCGTCAAGGTAAACACAGAGCAAGAAACGTAGTTAATGCACCTTTTGAGTATGTAGATCCGATAACCCACTGGCCTTCTATCACAAAATCGTTCTGTGGGAGCTAGCTGTTTTAGGTCCATATTTTACATCATGGAACTATTCCATGATAACATCAGCTTTTAATTTTGGGATTTGTCAGTTCCGATTCATGGTTCTCGGTTTTATTGATTTTTTGGGAAAACCTGAGAACCGATCCGTAATTCAAAACCGGTTCCATTGTGCCCGGCACCAGCCGGATATGATAATATCAGCTGTAAACGATAAGCACATTGCGTAACATCTTCCGTCAATGACGATCATCGAGTAATATTGGCCATAAATAATGACCACATAAAATGGGCTATAAATTATGGTAGCATTTTGTAAAAAGTGCCTAAAACGACCATCACACAGGATAATTTTGGCTGCAAACTATGTGAGCACTGTGCTTAATTGACCATATACAACGAAAGGATCCCCCCCTTTGTAATTAGGGAATCCAATCCCATGATCCCGGCCGAATTTACCCCCTCAGAAAATGTTTCAAAATAGTGATATAAAGAAGGTGTTTAAATGTTATAAACACAATAAATAATTGAAATTTATGAAAAAACAGTTAAAGAAATTTAAAACCTGAAATTTATTAAAATTAATTGATCAATAAAAAAATGAACAAGAAATAATTTGTATAATTGCTATTTTCACAAGAGAAAATAGCTACTTGGTTGTTACATTGCAAGTTTCAAGAGGATTATGTTTTTATTAATAATACTAATAAATTTATAATTCATGCTAAGTTGACTTGGTTATGTTATACAATCCGTATTATTATTATTAGAGAATCCTTTATTAATATAACATTTATTTTTCATTCTAGGCTTATACAATATGTTATTGAATATTTTAAGTTTCGATTGTACCAAAAATTGTGTCATGAAATAAATATACATTTGTAAGTATTTTCAGAATAAATACTGAATAAAGCTTTGTTTCGATTCGATTGCTTCGCTTCGCTTCGATTGCTTCATTTTGATTCCCAGTTTCGTTTTTAGACTAGATAGAACTAGTGTTGGTCCAATAGTTTTATATTAAAATATTTATTGAACAATCATTTTTTGTTGAGGGCTAAGGCATGTTCGTGGTGCAAGAAAATTCTTGCACCATGACAAATGTCAGACTCTCAAAACTGTCATTGTGACAATGAACTATTTAATTTCTTAACATTTTAAACAGTGTAAAAAATAATTTGTCATAGCAGCTATCTCATTAAATAAATAGATTCAAAATGTGTACAAAATTGCCTAGATAGATTACAATGTTATGACTTATTAACGTTACACATGAGAAATCAAAAATAAATTTGTCACTGTTATTTGTAAGCAAATTAATGTTAATCCCGGGATTAGTCCCGGGATCCTGGGATTCTTCAATGTAATCCCGAAATCCCGGGATTGAAAATATCATCTGGAATCGGATTCCCTAACCGTAATAGACAACCAAACCTTGTGATATAGGCCTTAAATGGTGATTGAGCTGAACCGTTTACTTAGTGGCTTGGACTGAAATGACAAAACCACTGTATAACATCCGCCGAAACTGCAGCCGAACCCTAGTTTATCAATATTGATAGTTTTTACCAAGCGTTATATACCTATCATGAAGGCGCAGACTTAATGTAAACTTATTTCCAAAATAGTTTTTGTAAAAAGTACTCAGAACCGTCAATTGATTTCTATTAAAACCAGACTGAAGAATATTGAAAATAACACATCCCCAATTTTTGTTATGTGTAATTTTGTTTTTTAAATAACTAAATACTTGTTAAAACCATTTTTTAAAGGTAATTATATAAACAATTATTTTAATTATAATTTACAAGCAGTTATTATTAGTGGGTCTATTGTATTGTCCAGAGATTTGTTATAACTAAAGCTGCAGTTTTTATAATTTGAGTCAATTTGTTTTATATGTCTTTGACAGTTCTCTTCTTTGCTCGTAATCACTATGTCACTTAGGCTTAGGGTAATCACTATCACTTAGGGTAAATAACCTCCCTCAGTTGTGTCATTTGTTTTTAAATGGTTTTCTTTGTGATGTTATATTTTCTCGAGTGAAATCGACATGTTACAATAATCTGATGACGGTGATTGTTGTAATTCATCCAGAACTGTGGGTGGATTGATGAAGTGGAAGAACTAGACTTCTGCAATGAAGTATATCTAGGCCTAGATGAAATAAGGTTTTTACACAAAATGTTATAACAACTTAATACAAATTAAACCTCCAACTGCCAAAGGTTGCGGCCACGATGTTTGCTCTTATATTATGAATGCCAAAGATCGTGATTGCGACGTTTGCGTAAGGGTTTTTTATTATCGTTCTGACACCTTTATTTTTGTCCGATTTTCCTAAATCTGATATAAATTGATTTGGACATTCTAATCTTTATATATATATATATATATATATATATATATATATATATATATTGTTATTTTATAAGCTACGCTACTGATCAAATGACATTCATTCAGTGGTGGTGTTTGTAGGGGATGACAACGCAAACACAGCTGTCGTAGTCGGCAGTATCGTTGTGCATGTTGAGTTATGTTTTATGTGTTAGTGTTTTTCTTATGTTTATATATATTTTTTTATCTTATATACATTTTGGACAAAATTTATATCTCAGAAATCCAGTATGAAACCACTTCATTTCTAAAAAGAAGTGGTGTTAAAAAAAAATACTTTGATGCAAATTTGGTTGTACCTAAACTATCCATAAAGTATACTGACATAACTATAATATCAGTTATATTCTGAGTAAAATAATACATGATTTGTGGAACTTTGGCAAGTCTATGAACCATACATTTTATTTAGGATATGTCTGAAAAAGCTAGAAATAGGGCCGGCATAACAGAATAACAGCATTTGGCAGTGGGAGGGTTAATTAAATTACGTAGTTAGAGAATTTTTAGTACCTGCAAGTTACTTCATAAGACATAATTTAATGTTATAAAACCAATTTAATCTTTTTTTTAATGTGATATATATATTAGTTTAAAAAATATGGTAACAAAATAAATGCTACATATTATTATAGCCAGTTTAATATCATTCCAGAAAAACACAATGTAGGTGGGGAATATGCATGTATACGACAAAATGTATGCAATTTTCCTCAAATCCTCAATATTGCCTATTGCCCACCAGTATTTTAATATTTTTAGCACACTTTTGAATTCTTATTTAACATGCATGTTTTGTTAAATATTTTGCTCAAAGATATATTTTATGAAGCAACATTTATATGCTACATTTACAGTTAAAAGGGGCACTTGCTTTTACAAAAATGGGACAGGCAGTGTTATTTACTTAATAATCGTAACTAGGTATATATATAGCCTTTGTATAACCTGAAGCATTCCTGAGATTTTAAGTGAAACTTGCTTTGCCGATTTCCACTTTTGATTGCTTCGATCATATAATTACTCAGTAAAATAATAATCTGTAACACAAATTGTTCGTAACAACCGAATTTACTACAGCAAGCAAACTACAGTTGTCCATTTGTAGTAGTTCGATGAATAGAAGATTTAACCCATCTTTTCAATACGTCACAGGCCTATTTCATCGGAGTGGTGTGGAGCTGCTACAAGTATCTGATGCTTCGAGTGTTCCCTGGCCAGCGAACGATCCACTACATCGACACCGAGAGCTTGCTACCGAGCTATGAAGCGGCTGTGAAGAAGTACCCAGTGCCCCCGCCATCCTACGACACGGCCACCCGCAACAACCCCCCGCCACCCGCTGCGACCACCACCGTCACAGCTGAGGAGACCAATGCCGCTGCTCCCCCACCACAACCCATGTAATACCACTCACGTCGGGTGTAGAGTGGAAATTCCTAGTTTTATTCCTTACATTTTTATTTTATCCGGTTTCTGTTCACGATATTCCAGAGTAAATCAACTCTCAATTTAATGATGTTGTGATTTTATAAGTAGTTTTAGTTAGTTTTATAGATAAGCAAATGGGAAGCTTATTTCAAAGGTGGATTCTTAGAGGTTTATTAGAAGGAAATCAGATTGAGGGATTGGAGGGAATGAGGGAAGGTATTGGAAAATACAATATTTGATTTGGAATGGTTGGTCTTGGATTATAAAGTATTCATCTATGTACAAATTAAAAAATGTTATAAATAATTTTAGTTCAAAATTGGTTTACATTTTCTTTGGGAATTTTTTTTAACCTTTGATAAGTTGAAACAAAAATATTTTTACTGAGAATAAGATTCCCGTAGTTTTTGTTCGACCAAAAAAAAATATATATCAATATGTTTTCCATATGGACTGATGTAATATAACTGGAATATTTCTGTATTGAACCATATTTTTTTTGTATACTATGGATATATATACAAAAATAATTAAAGGACAATTATTATTTTTCCCTACATATTTATGTAGGTTTTTATCTGCCTGGTTGATATTTAGCAAGAATATTAAGTTCATAGCTATTTGGAGGATGGATTGTAAATCATGGGTAAATATTATGGAAGGTTGGGAACCCCATTAAAGGTATGTAACTTTGAAGTTCCAATAATATAACTTAGGCCATTGGTGTTTTAGATGATAGTATTGTAAATGAGACTTTACACAGACTTGTACAGCAATATTTATATAGTTTTAGTTTTTAATTTGACCATTGAAAATTTGTTTTGCTTGACAACTTTTTTACTTCTGTTTATTTATATTTTTTTAGAAGAGTTAAAACGTGATTAAAATTAAATTTCATAAATGTGAAGAAACCATGTGCTAAAGTGTCATTAATTAATTTTGTGATATTATTGTACATACAATTGAGAGTAGTTTATAGTGCTAAAGATGTATAACTGGGTACCCACAAATCTAGAGAGAAGCTGAAGAGATAATGGGTTTTCACTTAGCCAATTCCTTTAAATTATAACTTGAGACGAGGAGAACAGTTAAATATAAATAAAAAAAATAAAAAAGTATATGGTTAAGATTCTTACGAGATAATTAAGTTACCACAAATCAATTGTTCCATAAAAATAAGAGAAGATAACAAATTAAGAGGATTAAATTTATGTGGGAACCCCGTAATAGAACTTTGCTATGTGTATATATGTCAAGACCTGATGTTTTTGAATGTTTAGATATCATGCTCTAAGTTTAAAAAGTTGGTTTAGAACTGTTTAAGGATTAATCCTTTTGTTTGATTGCTTTTGATTGATACTTGTATACTTCTGTAATTTGTGTTCGATGAATAATAAAGTCTCTAAATTCTTGTTTGTTCTATCATTTTAAAATCCATGTTTTTATCCTTCTTATTTATCGAACTTTCTGAATTTTAAAAGACAGTTTATACCGTTTAATCATTTTCTTGTGTACCGGTATATATGTTTGTAGTGTAATATCAATGCTCAGTTCCTCTTAGAGGTATATGAAATCAATAAACATTTTTTTATTACATTTTAAAACCATGTCAGACTATAATGCCAGAATTATAATGCCACTGTATGCAGTAGAAAATGTTTCAAAGATTAAATTGTCATTATTTAACATATTTATAATTTATAGTAAATTGAAATAAAAAGTGTTAAATTTTAGTTTTTCAAATTAATGAGTCAAGTTATCTAGGATATACAAATTTATTTTATCGATTGTGAAAATAAAACACTTTTACAAAAGTACACAAAGCACTTGCAAGTACTACAACCAATTTACTTGCACTGCCACACAAAGATTCCCAAGCTAAGTGCTGTTAACATAAACTAGCATTAATTAAATGCTTTTAATGACTTTCCCCCTAGGGAAGAAGCTATTACGATAGTTGGCATGTTAAGTCCAAGGCCCAGAGCCATGATAGCTTTTCATTTTGAGGCGCCAGATATAAATTTAAGGTTGTAAATAAGCACAACAATTTTCTTTTTGTTTAATTTATTTAAGCCACAAGCAGATTTAAAATAATCTTGGCTTTAAATATTTAAAATCAATAAGGCCACATCTTCACAAATACACTAGAAAATAATTGTTTCTAGTTCCCTGAGTAAATAGAAAAATACTCAAATGGATAATATAACTTATTGTAAAAATGAAAATTAAAAATCATAGTTGTTATATAATATCCCAACGTAATACTCGTAGGTTGATTAATTTACATATCATTTGACAAGAGTATGTCATTTTAACTCAGTGTGACCTCCAGCTACTGCAGTTTGACCTCGGTTCAGCTCGTTTAAGGGCAGCGAGTCCCAGAACCCCCGGTTGCCGAGGTCCTCGGTTTTCTTAGGCGCGGCGTCCTCGGGAGAGGCTATATGCAGGTAGTCGAGCAGCCCTGCAGTGCCTGTCTCCGGTGACACTGGGATCCAAGCTGTGTCCTTGAACTGGGGCTTGCTGGAGCACAGAACCAACAAAATATATTACTGCAAAAAAAGTATAAGTTGGACAAACCATTTATATAAAATATCTGTTTCCTTAGCATTATAAGAACTTTATTGGAAAAGTGTTTAATTTAATTTTAGTATTTAATTCAGTTTGATAACTATCAAATGAGCATTATCAAACTGAGCTTTTGGTGTCGCCAAGTATTGTGTTAGAATGCAACCCTGATAGGATTTATTTCAACCAAAGCCCAGTGACACGATTGCTGTTGAAAAACAATAGATATTGAAAAACCAGTTTAAACATTGGTTGATTTTCCCTAATTTAAAAACCAATTTAAACATTGGTTGATTTTCACTCATTGAAAAACCAATTTAAACATTGGTTGATTTTCACTAGTAAACCAAATATGATGGCTTATTTCAATGAAATTTTGTATAAATTAAACCTCAACCATGATATAAAAGTTTCGAAAAACACTCTTAGATCCCCATTTCACAGGCATTAAATTGGTTTTACATGTTACCAGGGATTTCTAGGTTCCAGTTGGAGCTGTTAATTAAGCATCAATTACATGGAGTGCAATTGAATGCAGATCTGAGTCCATCTTTACTCTCTGAAAGTATAGCCAGTTGTTGTCAGATACTAAATCAGTATTCTTACCCAGTTTTTGCATAATTCACCCACAAATTGACCATCAAGTTGCTCATTTTGCGATCTGATTCAGTCTCCAAAGGATTCATGTAATCCACTCCGAGCATGTAGCCTGTGTCATCCCCATGGCTAACTCCTACAACACAAAGTTAATAATAAATCTTTTTCATATATATGTTTAATATTAATTAGCTAGCATAATTGTTTTAGTTAGAAAATTGGAGGTTTTATAACAATAATGTGTTACAAATAATATGATTTTTATAACTGCAATTATACAGTTGCAATGTACCACAAAGAATTATTGAAAATGTTACAAACATCTGTTTAACTAAATAATAAAATAATCTTTCATGCAGGAACTGTTTTATTCCTTATTAATAGTGGTATTATTTTAAGTGGTAACATGCCTTTACATATTATGGTTTGTTACCACTGACATTGTTTACATATAACCTTTATATATTTTTGCCAATTTTTACCTTGGATCAATCCAGACATCTACATTTTAGCTTATAATGCCTGTATAACCAGCCGATAACGCTGTTTGTAGTGATAACTGAACCTATTAAATTAAACCCACTGATTCCCTTAAATCTTCGTCAAACTGATATGCTGTATTTCCATTTAATACCATTATTACAAAGATCACAATACTGACATTGACGTTGGAAAATTCTTTAAAGTTTGTCACATTGTTTTAAACTATTGCTTTTTATGAAGCTCTCCCTTTTACTTATAACTCTATTCATGATAAGTTCAACATGTGCTTCAGGAGTTTGGTCACACCTTCTTTACTACCAAAGCACCAATACATAAACCATTAATTTAGGAAGATGGATTTGTTCAAGGCAGCACTAGATGTACAGGCCGTGATGCTACTGGTGTGACGTCACAACTTGAGGCGATCCCGCGACCACATTCATCCGGCCGCTTGTACAATTTTACAACTACAATTTGTTACCACCGCGATTTAAACGATTAAATAAAGTTACAATGTAATTACATTTTGTAAGTAATGTTCTACATTAGTGTAGCATAGTGACTGACTAGTTTTTATTTGTTTAAGATTGATCGTTTATTGTTACCATATTTTTCTATGTTGTTACAAACCTACTTGTTTCTATTTCTTTGGTGTGCTTTAATATAATTGTTCTCGATTTTGGCAGATTAGTTAATGACATGTTACAGTTTTATATGGTTTCCCAAAAGGGAAATAATTTAGGAACCAAATTTCAACCTTGATTCACGTTTAATCAGAAATAACCTACAAAACAGTTGTATTTTCCAATTCCCATTACTAAGCTTGTCTACCTTTCTCTCTCTTGTATGTTTCTTTCCTTTATTATCTTTTGATTTTTAATTTTACTGTAATTATTTATTAAAATGTTACAGAACAGAAATATTCTCTTTTTGAAGGATGACTTCAAATATTTTTCACAAGAAAGGCCTTAGTTTGTAATAAAGACCATAGTTTATCAGACACTTGTTATTTGTTCTAGTTGTATAAGACACTAGTTATTTGATTTGTAAACTTAATTTGTACTAATACTTTGGCCTTCAGTAGACTACCATTTTTAATGCTGTTTATAACATAATTTAAAAGGAATAATTTGTCATGTGTTGATATCTGCAATTGGACCTCTTGTCAGGCGCGGATACAAGGGGGGGTCATGACCTCCCCCCCAAAAAACCTCAGACCTTCACATATTTTACATATTGTTCACCGTAAATGTAATTACATTTCATCAGTTGGTTGTTTTCGGAACACTTATGACCGATTTTAGTACTTCATGAATGAAAAAGACTTAGCACTCATGATCGCTGAATGACCATTGCGATACTAGCTCTCGCATTGTTCCAAGTCAGGTGTTAACCTAAAATCTCCAAATAACCAAATATACCAATAACCAAGGAGGTCTATTGGTTAGTAACATTTTATTTGTTGAATTGTTCATATTGTGTTTCATTGCAAGAATATATACGTGAAGCAAGCAAACAAAATTAATTTGCTTAAATTTTGATTATTTTTATTACACTGATTTGAATGACCAGACTTGCTTTGAAGAATCCATTACTGCAGTTCACAGAACGAGATTATTTAATTTATTTCTCATAGATGTACTAACCTAACAAAATCACCAACTGATGACTTTTTTGATGCAAATTGTTAGGCAGTTTGTCTCCTGTCTAACCAATAGACCTCATCCTTTCATAATAACCATAATCGTCATCAAACGTTTAGGTTAGGCCTATGTAATCTCTTTTCAGTATTCAATGCCTTGGTGTACAATTTAAAATGTATTGTTCTATGAGGCATGACTTAAGGAGGGGTTTTAGGTCCTTGGTTGAAGGATTTTCTCTTCATTAAATCTAAGTTGTCATTGCATATTGCATCTTCTGAACTCAGTGGCGGATTTAAGCAATTGCCGCTTAAGGGCTATTTGGAAATCTGCCGCCCTCCCCCCCAACCCTATAATCTTTGTTCTTTTCGCCGACCAGGTTTACCCACATGTTATATATCTAGTTTAGTTATTTTGTGACAGTATCTAAATAAGTTACGAATTTACTGAATGAATAAGTTTAAGAAATTTCTGTTATTTCCTAGTTGAAAAAACCAGTAAAATAATGTATACTTCACTTGATTCACATTGACACAGTTTAATATTCATTATACTCTGCACATATCGCATGAAAAATGGAGACAAAAACCTAGCTGACGTTCAACTTCTATTTTCGTTTTAGCGAATTTCCCCTATAGGGAAGAAGCTATTACCGTAGTCGGCATGGTAAGACCTAGGCCCGGGACCATGATAACTTTTCGTTTTGAGGTCCCCAGACCCCAAAAACACCATTCGTTCGATACTGTATATATATATATATATATATATATATATGTCCGTGAGCACGATAACTCTCGTAAAAATTATCCGATTTTGACGAAATTTGGTATAAACATGTAAAGCAGCATTTATGACTTTAAGTTCGAAAACGAGACCGATCGACCTATCCGAAGGGGTATTTTGGGGGGGTTATGTACCCCAAAAATGGGTTTTTTGAATATTTTACACATAATTTTTGAAAAAGTCAAATTTTTATTTTGACCATTCGATTCAGCTTAAAATAACACACAATTTGGTATTTCAATCATTCCTCTACGTCAATTGGTTACCGAGATATTGAAAGTGCTAAACACAGTACGTTGTCTAATGTTATTCTTATGGAGGAAAAGAAATTTTTTTATCTCGCTTATTTATGAACGTATACTGACGAAACTTGGTATACAGCTTCATCTCGTTGAGGTCTATTGATATTTGCTCCAAAAAATTGTTTTTGCATAATTCTCCCGTAGCAGCAAACCTGCGTACTCAGGCCCCATGTTATTCTTATGGATAATAATTAAATGCTCCGTCTCCCTTAATTATGACAATAAATGAATAAAAACTGGTATACGACTTCACCTAGTTGAGTTATATTGATATAGCATAAAAACCAATTTTTTGTGTTCCTTGTTGCAGCAAACCTGCGTACTCAGCCCCAATGTTATTCTTATGGAGAATAATTAAAATTGTATATATCGCTTATTTGTGAATATATTTTTATGAAAATTGGTAAGTGGCTTTATGTAGTATTAAGACATTTATATCTCCATTGGAAATTCGCTGAGTATGCAGGTTTGCTGCGACGGGGGTATTTTATTCTATTATAAGAATAACATTATTAGGGCTGAGTGCAAAGGTTTACTGCCACGAGAACCAAAACAATGAGTTTCGTAGGCAAATAGCAATAGACTACATGTTCATAAGCGAGATGTCAAATTCGATGGTAGTAGTTACGTATCCAGGTCCTGTTTTAGGAGATTATAAAGCGTAAAGAAGCTCCTTTATCGGGTAAAATATTGGCATCATTATTTAATTTTTATTAGACGATATACAAATATTGGTACAAACAAAATAATACAGAGATACCAGTAATTGTAGTTGGTGGAGAGCCACACACGTTAATAGTTTAATTTTGTAATGGCTTGTTTTAAATGTAGAGTTATTAATTGAAATGTTAAACATTACAACTTCGGTCACCCTCCAAACACACCATCTGACTATTAAAAACATCATGTGCCATCGTGTAGCCTGAACTGTCCGTTGTAACGTTCCGCTAGTGGCAGACGGGAACGTTGCCACCTGACGTTACGTCGGACGTCAGCGACGCTCGTGTGTCACCGGTCTTACTAATAAACAGCTGATCACTGATAAACAGCTGATCGGTCAAATCTTGAAACGAAGGAAAGTGAACAGTCGTTCATTCATGTTGTAACTTGTGTATGTTAGTGTCTCTAAATCGGTCCGGGAGTGATTTTAATGATTACAACTTTTTACTTTCTCCCCCTATACATAGTATATGGAGAAAGTATTGTTTTCGTAAAAATTTTCGAATTTGAGTTGTTAGTGGAAATATTCGTTTTGGTGCTCCCTGAACCCAAAAAAGTGGTTTTTACGTGATGTCTGTCTGTGTGTGTGTGTGTGTGTGTGTGTGTGTGTGTGTGTGTGTGTGTGTGTGTGTGTGTGTGTGTGTGTGTGTGTGTGCGTGTGCGTGTGTGTGTCTGTGTGGATGTTTACAGAGCTAGAGCCCTAACTTATGGGCCGATTTTTATGAAATTTGGTATGTAGGTACTAATCCACGATATCTCCAGGCGTTTTTTTCATTTTTTTGGATTTTTGATTTTTAAGGGTAATTATCCCCCAAAAACCGCCAAAAAACATAAAAAATCCAAATTTCTCAAAAACGGCTCTAACGATTTTGATTAAACTTTCGTGGTTTGTAGAACTTTAGGTTTGCAATAAAATGACACCACCCACATTTCTTGAAAAATTCGGGTTCAGAAATTACAAGACTTAAAACATCCAAAATTCAATTTTTTGGATTTTTTATAAAAAATCATAAATTTTAAAAACGATTACTATTCACCATTAAAAAGAGCTCAAAAAACTAAATAAATTAGTATTTTAAATTCCTATTCTACGATTGCTAGTTACGGAGAAAATTTAAGTTTTCATTTAGCGGTAAACACAGTACGTTGTCCAATGGTATTCTTATGGGGAATACAAATATAACTATTTCTCTCTTATTTACTGATCAATTTCATTAAAACTTGATATGCAGGTCAAGTTAGCATTGACCAACAGATGATGTTCGAAATGTGTTGCTATTTAACCCTGGGGGGGCAAGGGGGCATTTCCCCTCTCAAAACCACTGTGTGTAGCAACGGACTCTATAGTGCCTCCCAAAAAGGGATTTGGGTGGATATTTCTGAAAACAACTATTTTAGACAATTTTCTGTACTGTACATTTATCTATACTTCATATTCTATATTTAGTAAATAACAAATATTTTTGCCATTAAAGTTTGGCTAAAAGGGAGAAAGTATGTGTCAGTTTCCTGATACCGTTTATTATTTATGTGTTTCGTGTTCATTGTTTCGTGTAAGTGTACCGTTTTTGTGTTCGTGTAAATGTGCGAACTGTGACAATGAACAATCTTTTCGCTACAGTAAACAACCACTGTGGACCCCTTAAGGTAGGTTTAGTACCTGTTATTGGAAATTTAAATTCAGATGTGAAGGTATTAATTATTGTTTTATTCCTCGAGGCTCCATTACCATTTTGTCAGTACACGCCAAACATATCATGAGATTTAGATGATTTAAATAGTTAACTGCACCATGAACGCTATTTTACCTTCATACTAACCTTAATATACACAATATAACACCTTATTATTTCATATAAATAGAACCATATGCATAAGAACAGTAAACAAATAAAATAAGAATAATTGTACAAAATTTGTTTAAATATTGTTGTTTGTTACAATATAATACTTGTTTACTGTTGTAACAGATAATATTTGTACGGACAGCACACCGTCATTGTCATCCGCTTTCGTCAACATTTTCCCCGTTTCAACATTTATTTTGTAAACAACTTATTAATTTTTCTGTAAATTTGCCGCCCCTAAAAGTTTTTCCGCCCTGGGCTACAGCCCCTATAGCCCCCCCCTAAATCCGCCACTGTCTGAACTGTGTTCACATGAGTCAATTTAGTTCTACAGTATTTTTATTGGTTAGTCGTTTATTAACTTTTTAACTGTAGAAAATAAGATAATAACTATAATTATATAAAATAATAGTAATTACATAAATATTAAATATATTACAAGTAATACAATTAATTCAGTAAATTCATAACTTCTTTTAATAAAGCCGTGAAATAAACCTCTCCGGCCTAAAAATCACATAACTTTATGTAGGCTAATGTTTTTCACGACCATTTACTCCTGTCCCTGTAGAAGGATTTTCCAATTTTCCTGGACTGCCAACCCCCCTAAGAAAACACATACTAACTACCAACGAGGTTAATACATCTTAGAGTTCTCTTCTGGCCTTCTGGGTTGAAAAAGTGAAGCCTCACTATGAGGTATGTTTAAAAAAAACACAGAAAAAGAATTATTTACATCAAATATTTGATCAAAAATATGTTATATATATATAGGTTGTATTTGAAAAGTATTGTTTTATCTCCTAAAAAGTAAATTTTTAAATAAAGTGCTCAGGAAAACCTTTTTATTGCTTGATGGAAAACGGTTGTCATAAATTGCAGATTACGTTATTTTATGGTCTGTGGTTAGTTGTTTTTCCGTAGGAACACAGAGGAAAATGGCGCCACCATGTAGGCTTCACTTTTTGAAGATTAATATTTGCATGATAGCACTAGATGTATTAAGCTCGTTACTCGATACTATGATTTTCACTCACGACCTCATGACTCTATAATGATAGTCTGTATCCGCCCCTGCCTCTTGTTTGAACAATAAATTACAGATTTGCTTTAACTGACCATTTAAAAATGACAAGAGTGCTTTACAATTGTTAATTACTTCTAAAACTTGGGGATTATTATTTATTACAACATTTTCTGTAGCGACAGTAAAAGTCAGATCAGTTTGATAACTAGTGCCAAATCAAATTTTGATAACCGTTTTTAGCATGTAGTATTGAGAAAATCACTTAATTTTAAATTTAAAGATAGTCTTGAGATACTATATTTTATGTGTATATCGCAAAAAATCAGTTTTAAGAGATTTAAACTTATTAGTCATTTCCACACAGTTTATTACTCATTTCCCGTAGCTGTATAGGGGAAATTTCTAATATCAGTAATTGATTAAAAACTGTCTGAAGATAGGAAAGACCATTCTATAATTATATAATAATCAATTGCACGCTCTACTCAGAATAATTTGGTTGAAGACACCGAATTAATCAACTAGGTCTACACTACATGTATATTATAAAACTGTAGTGCAACGAGTCTCCATTTGGGAGGAAGAATATTTTCAAATTTCACCAATATAAACTAGTTTGCAAATCAGGTGTCTGTTTTGAATCAAATGGATCTTTTGAGCATATTATCCCATTTTTGAAACTTAAATTATGATTTTAAATTTTTGGAATAAACATAATTATAAATTCGATGAGCCTACATGTTATTTGTGGTTTTTAGTTTTATAATAAGAAATATCCCTTTGCTTCCAAACCTGCATTGTATGATTCTTATAGAAGCCAGTACAAATCACCATTGACTTGAAAAGTATAAATAGTAATAAAATAAAAGTGTTTTTTTTCATATTTGTTTAAACTGTATTCAACTAAACGATTTCAGTTACACACCTAAAATAATACAAATATTCCTAAGTTTATAAGCAACAACTGCGATTTAATCAGAACTTAGAATCAGATTACTAAATATACTTTGTGGTGTATTGTGAGACGGATTTTATTCATCCTATTTAATCAGAACATATTATTTAATCGTTGTTGATATATTGGTAACGGTAGGTAATCCTAATAATTTTCGTTAACTGCCCTTAAGACCATTTAAAAGGAAAACTGAACATTTTTTAAAGCTGAGAGAGTTTTATTCAGTGTAAGAATTTCTTCATAGTAACTTACCTGATCTGGATTTTGGTTAATTGACTCTACGTGATACACTTATACACTTATTTGTTGTAAAATACTATATAATATGTGTAATGTGTTGATGTACATGCCTATGCCTATTGCAACAATTGTATTGCTTAATGGTTACAATAAATCTTATTGAATCTTATTGATTTTTTAAAGGTTTTTCGCTAGTGAAGTATTATAGTTACGGTTGTATTGAGTCATAATTACTTCTACAACATGGGACGAAGCAGTTTATTACTCATTTCCCGTAGCTGTATAAGGGAAATTTCTAATCTCAGTAATTGATTAAAAACTGTCAGAAGATCGGAAAGACCATTCTATAATTATATAAGGCATAGCTCACAAGTGTTTAAAACATAAATGATTTTATTAAATTATATAGGGCTTTATTAAAGTAAGTTGCTGACATTCATAACGTATTAAGGTGAAGAGTACAACAAAAATTGTTTATTGGCAGTTCAAAGTCAGTCCCCGCGTCCGCGCCTCAAGCCTGCCTTAAGTTGTGACGTGTGTCTGAAGTGGTGGGAGAGCAGCACGGCCTGTATATTTAGTATTTTCCTTGATTTGTTTCCTAGTAGACTAACCAAAGTTTTCAGTAGAGCCCCAAGACATCATCTCCGAGTATGAATGTTTGCCTCGGTAAGTGAAGCGGTAGAAGTAGACGGGAGCCTTGCCTGCTGCTGCCTGTAGCCTGGCTGCCCTCTCCACGTCCACTACGAACAAGCGGTCACTGGCCAGCTGTAGGGATGAATAATGTAAGTAAGCTGAAGAAACGTGAGGTAAAAAGGTACTTATGCACTGTAGCAGTTTCTAATTTTTTTTTTGGATATGGAGGTAAAGGTAATTTCAAACAACATCAAATAACTAAGAGACAAAAAACATAGGTTACAACCAAGAGGAATTTCTTAGATAATCCTGTATATTCAACAGAAGAATTGCTTTCTATAGAAAATCAATTTAAATTAATAGATAAACACAAGAAAACTTTGAATTGTTCCTCTTATTCATTTGGTTCCACTAAGAATAATTAAAAGCTACGGTACCTGTATGAACGGAGCAGTAGTCTCTCTGGAAATGGGTTTTCCTTTCATATAAAATTCTTTTATCTTTTGACTGGTTTCATCTTTACGTGCAGGTACAACTGTGTAGTTGTAGTCAAGCAAAGCTGGAGCAATTTGCAACCAATCTCTTTCTATCTCTGCCAGAAGGGTGGCATTGGCTACAAAATCTGCAAGTAAAAAAGTAGTACAAATAACAAAGTTTTGTTTAAGCTTGGGCCATGCAGTTATGGACTTTAATTAATACTACATCCTTACATTTTCTTACATAATTTAAAATTATTTGAATATAAGAAACAAAAGTACTGATATTTAGGAAAAAATCTAAACAAAAATGTAAGAAAACATAGTTGTTCATGGTGATTTTTTCAATTTTACTTGACACATTTCCTTCGTTATAACTTACTGGATACAGGGTACAGGCCCTCCTGAGATGTGACACTAGCGAGCCAGGGCAGAGGTTGAGCTTTACCCTCCTTCAAAATGTCCCACGGGTGCTGGGTCAAAAATGGGGAGTCACCGTCTTTTTCAACTACTGGTCCAAACGGGGTGTAAGGATTAAAATGCCATGGCTGAAAAAATATTTGACAAATTTAAATGATGCAGCATTTAAAGTAAAACTGAATAATACTAATGATTAGCCCATTGGCTTACCTGAAATTTGCCACCTGACAAACCGTTCAGTTTCCTAAGAAAAATTACATAAATGTAGACTTTTACTAAAACTGCCACTATAGCAACAATTATTGCTCAATTTATTTAATTTTTGCACTAATCTTTAGAGAAATAAGTTATTTACAAGAAGAAAATACTTTTGACAGCATTTATGTATGGTATATATATATATATATATAGTTTATAAACAAAAATAATTTCAAAAGGAGTTACATGTAAAAAACCAAAAATAATGTTTCAGCCCAACAACTATTATGTACTTGTAGGTTATTTATTTTTTTACGTGAAAATAAAAATTGTAGTGATTCATTTATATTTGACCTAGATATAACATATTTTCCAAAATTATATTTTTCCGAAATTTGACTAAGTTTCCTTAAGTATGGGCATAAAAAATACATACAATCAAAAAATGAAAACAAGAAAAAATTAAAAAAATAAAAAATCAAACAAATATTAAAATTTAAAAAACTTGCAATCCCGAGTATACTCGGGGTTGCACGTCCGGGCTACTTTCGGCGGCCACGAGTATACTCGGGGTTGTGAGCCAATGGGTTAAGACAAAAATCTGACAAAAGAAGGCAAAATCTACATTTAAAGCTTTAATTGGAAGTACATGTGATAAAAGTGGAAATATGTTTTTTACCAAATTTAAGCTGTTATTGTAATGGTACAATATTATATCAATTACGTTTGTTGAACTGTTATTGAATTCATGCATGCAATTCAAGAAATTATTTGAAAAAACCTTAGGAGTCACTCTATTGGCAACAATCGATTAATTTTTCCTGGCAATTATTTTGTTTATTTATGTTTATTAGTCCCAAGAGCTTTTATTACAGCAAAAGAAACATTTACAAAAATTAAGTTTTGGCGAATTTCTCCTGAAGAGAAGAAAGCTGTTACTGTGGTCAGCATGGTAAGACCTAGGCCTGGGGGCCATGATAAATTTTCGTTTTGTGGTCCCCAGATGCCAAAAACACCGTTCGTTCAAATTTGTATGTATATCAATACTGTTTTTAGCGAATTTCCCCTATAGGGAAGAAGCTATTACCGTAGGTCTCATGGTGAGACTTAAGCCCGAGACCATGATAATTTTTTGTTTTGAGGTTCCCAGAAGCCAAAAACACTATTCGTTCAAATTTATATATATGTATATATATATATATATATATATGTGTCCGTGAATGTGATAACTTGAGTAAAAAACGTCCGATTTGGATGAAATTTGGCTCAAATGTGTAAAGTGACATTTATGACTTTAAGTTCGAAAACCAGAAAAATCGGACCATGGGAAGAGGGGTTTATGGGGGTTTTAAATTTTCCAAAAATCAGTTTTTTTGCATTTTTCACCCTAAAATTTTTAAAACACTTAATTTTGGTTTTGACCATGTTATAGAGCTTAAAAAAACAAATAACATGGTATTTTGAATTATTAACCTGGGTTAAGTGGTTGCGGAGAAAATCCAAAAAAACCTGCTCATAAAATCTCCCATGTTAATCTTAAGGGAAAAAGGTTTTTGGCTTTTCCTCAGTTAATTTTACTTTAATCTTAACATTTGCTTTTACCAATCCCTTCAGCTTCACAAAACAATCATTTTGGTGTTTAAATTGTGATTCTACGTCCAACCGTTGCAGAGATATTCAAAGTGCTAAACACAGTACGTTGTCCAATGTTATCCTTATGGAAAATAAATAAAATTTGATATCTCGATTATTTATGAATGTATATTGATGAAACTTGGTATATGGCTTCATGTTGTACTGGTATATTGATATTTGCACAAAAAATAAATTTGTTGTTGATTGTCCTCGTAGCAGCTAACCTGCATACTCAGCCCTAATGTTATTCTTATGGAGAATATGTAAAGTTGTATATCTCCCTTAATTTTGAACATAAATTAATAAACTTGGTAATGTAGCTTCACCTGGTTCAGTTATATTGATAATTGCATAAAAACTAATTTCTTATCTTCCTCGTTGCAGCAAACCTGCGTACTCCGTCCAAATATTATTCTTATGAGAATAAATCAAATATTATACTTAAATCACTTATTTATAAATGTATTTTTGTGAAACTTTTTAAGTGGCTTTATGTAGGAGTGAGAAACATATAAATGCATTGGAAATTCGCTGAGTACGCAGGTTTGCTGCGACGGGGGTATTGTATTTATATCTAATGTGTGCACACGATAAACGATAACTTTCAGAAAAAGGTTAGATCTCAGTAAAACCTTTTACAGATTGTAGCATTTATTTGATGAGTCTGAAAACAAGATTCACAGTATGAATTCTTGCTCTACTTTAATTAATTATTTAGTATAAATTTAAAGTGCTCAGAATAGTAGGTTGTCCAATGTTATTGTTATGAATAATGTCATATGAGGTGTTGAACCATATGATTATGTAATGTTTATTATTGGGTTTGTTTATGTTTACTTGAGAAGTTGTAATAAAATGGATTACTTTTGATGTGCAATATATTTTATTCCTGTTTTTCTTATATGGTGGTAGCGGTGGTTTAAAGGTAACTTAATTTTTTTGTGAAAAGCCATTTTATAACATACAGTATAAGGATGCCAGTGGACAAGGAGACTTTAGATGCTCTGGTAGCAGTGATGGCAGAGGCTTTGAAACAGTCAGGTTCTGGGAATACTACTAATGAAAGATCTGCCTGTGCAGAGGCCACTTTTCAAGTAAAACCACCTCCTAATTTTAACTTAAATGAACCAGCGGAGTGGTCTAATTGGCTGAGACAGTTTGAGTTATTAGAAATGCATCTGGGTTAAACAATAAATGTGAATCTCAACAAATTAGTATGTTAGTTTACTGTATGGGATCTGCAGCTGATGCTTATGGGTGTACTTAATGCTTTAGGGATGTCTGAGGAGTTGAGAGTGTTTTATGATGATGTAACAGAAAAGTTTTCTGAATACTTTTCCTGCAAAAGTAATTTATTTTTTGAACGATCCAGATTTAACAATCACTTTCAAAGACCTAGTACAAATGTTGATGAGTTTATTAATGACCTTTATTATTTGTCTTGACGCTGTGACTGGTCATGTGAAAAATGCAAGAATAGCTACAATGACAAAATGATAATGCTAAAATTAGTTACAGAATTAGCTGTTAAGCATTTGAGTGTCCAACTTTAAATGAAAGAACTTTCTTTGAAGAAGATCATTGATAGGGTAAGACAGACAGAACAGTTCCAGTTGCGTCCTGCCTACGGTACCGGTGATTCAAGAGAAGGGGGTGCCGTAGTTGAACGGACACGTGTTGACCGGAAAAACTTATGGGATAAAGAAACGAGTCATAAGATGCGACATGCTGGGAATTTTAAATGTTTCCACTGTGGGAGTAAAAGACCGCATCAAGCAAGTAAATTTTGGGCTAAGTTTGTTACTTGCTATATTTGTAAGAAACGTGAGCATAGCAAGGGAGCATGTAAATTTCAAGGTAAAGTTGACGAATTAAATGATGTTGACAAACAGTCATCTTCCTCATTTAGTGATGGCGGTAACATTGAAAGTATAGTTGTAGCTGAAAACAGGGTACCAAGGAGAAATAAAACAACAGTCATGGGAGTGGGATTTTTGTTTCTTGTTCAGTTAACAATTGCCCTGTACAATTTAAATTAGATATAGGAGCTGATGTGACCTGCTTGGGGGAAGATCATGTACGACAATTAAAATTAACTTTGCTTCCCACGTCTTTGCGCTTGAGAGGTCCAGGAGATTTTCCACTAACAGTTTTAGTATGTGCTAATTTATGAAATATAAATCCCAAATTGAAGAGGAGGTTGCTTATGTAATCAAAGGCCAGAGGAACCCTTGTCATGCAGAAGCATGACAATTAATCTCGGGTTAATTTCGGGGGACATAGAGATTTTTGCCATTGAAAAGAGTTTAACCACCTCTTTTCCTAAAGTGTTTAATGGGTTAGGAAAGTTTGTGGGAGATCCTTTCACAATTGAACTTCAGGAAAATTATAAACCTTTTTCCATAAGTTGCCCCCGAAGAATACCTTTACATTTAAGAGACAAAGTAAAATCCGAGTTAGACCGAATGGTTTGTGAAGGGGTAATTACTCGGGTGGACGGCCCTACTGAGTGGTGTTTTCCAATAGTTGTTGTCCACAATGGGTCAATCAGGATGGCTGTGGATTATACGATGTTGAACAAATATGTTAAGAGAGAGAAGACCATCTTGCCTTCTGTAGATGAGTGTTTGGCGGGGATCGACAATGCCAAGTATTTCAGCCATCTCGATGCTAACAGTGGGTTTTGGCAAGTGCCTCTTGATGCTAAATCTGCTTTGCTTACTACATTTATAACACCATTTGGGAGATTTTTTTTCAATCGTATGCCTTTTGGAATTTCATCTGCCTCGGAGCACTTTCAAAAGAGAACTTTTGAGATGGCAGATGGACTTGAGGGGGTAATAAATTTAGTAGATGATTTTTTAGTTTTTGGGAATACTCCTGAACAGCATGATAGAAACTTAATTGCTTTGTTAAAGAGATTTGACAGGAGTGGACTTACATTAAATGCGGAGAAATGTAATTTCAGGAAGACTAAGATTAAGTTTCTGGGCCATGTGATTGATAATGGTACTGTCTTGCCAGATCCTGATAAGGTGAAAGCTGTTGAATCTTTACCTACACCTACAAATCGAACGGAACTACGAAGATTTATAGGAATGATTAACTACCTAATGAAGTTTATTCCAGGACTTTCCTCCTCTACTGAGTCATTAAAAAGTCTACTGTGTGAAAAGAATGAATGGCTGTGGAGTTTTGAAGATGAGGATGTGTATCGGAAGGTTAAGAAAATGGTTGGGGAAGTAACTGCACTTGTTTTGTTTGACCCTAACGTACCATTGAGAGTGTCGGCTGATTCTTCAAGTTTTGGGTTAGATGCAGTTATTGAGATGAAAGTTGGCGATACATGGAAGCCTATCCAGTTTGTTTCAAGAACCTTAATTTCTGTTGAGTGTCGCTATGCTCAAATAGAGAAAGAGGCCTTAGCCTTGACATGGGCTTGTAAGAGGTTTGCTCAATATTTGATCGGTTGCCATTTTGTTTTGAGAACGGACCACAAGCCACTGGTTCAGTTGTTGGGTGAGAAGCCAATTGATGATTTAACTGCTAGAATTCAACGTTTTAGAATGAGGCTGGCCAGATTTGATTTCCATGTGGTTCATGTTCCTGGTAAGCAAATGCTAATTGCAGATACTCTTTCTAGAAAACCTTTGAGTACAGATTTGAATGAAAAACCAGATGTTTTGGAAGAACTTGAATTAAATGTATCTAATGTGGTAAAATCAATTGACCTTTCTGATAAAAAAGCTTAAGGAACTTCAGGAGAACGATCCTTCTTGTAAAACGTTGAGGGCGTGCATTGCTTCTGGGGACTGGTCAAGTTTGAAACTCACCGAGTTTTACAGGAAACGTGGGGATCTTGTATTTCGTAATGGGCTTTTATTGAAGGGTCATCGAGTTTTTGTTCCTAAAAGTGCTTGTTCTGAAATGATGGCTCATATTCATAGTGGTCAGTTAGGTGTTGTCAAATGTATCTCGAGGGCGAAATTGTCCATGTGGTGGCCTGGAATAACGGTTGACATTAAAAGGAAAGTAGAAGGGTGCCATATGTGTTTAGAACACCGTGATAAAAGTTTCAGAACCTTTAAAACCGACCATATTACCAGAAGGCCCTTGGCAAGAAGTTTCAGTGGATATTGGAGAGTTTGAAGGTAAAAACTACCTTGTGCTCCAAGATTATTTTTCAAAGTACATTGAAGCCGTTTCTCTTGCAAATATGAGAAGTAATACTGTAATCCGGGGTGTTAAGGGAGTATTTGCTCGACATGGTGTTCCTTTTATTTTACAATGGAACCCAGTTCAAATCTGCAGAGTTTTTAAACTTTGCTGAAAACTACAATTTTTCAGTTGTTACCTCAAGTCCAAAGCATGCTCAGTCTAATGGGCAGGCAGAGTCTGCTGTAAAGATTGTCAATAAGTGTTTAAAGAAAAACAAGGATTTGAGTGATGGTCTGCTGGCTCACAGATCGACTCCATTAGACAGTGGGGTGTGTCCTGCAGAACTTTTATTTGGGAGACGAATCAGAATAAACATCCCAATTGACAAAAGAATGTTGAAACCAAATTGGAGGAGAGCTGATAATCACAAGAAGTTCTGGGAGAAAGATAAGTTCAACCAGAAGTTTTATTTTGACCGGAGACACAATGCTCGGGAACTGCGCACTCTAATGAAAGATGAAAGGGTATTCATGAAAGACTTGAAGAAGTATGGATATATTGTATCAGCAGGAGTGAATAATAGAGAATACCTTATTGACCGTCCATGGTAAAGTTTTCAGGCGAAACAGGGTGTTTTTGCAGCCTGCTCCACTTTTGGACTCTGTCGCTGATACACCACATAACATTCAACCAGATCTAAGAGGAGCTCCTCATTGCGAAGAAAGAAGACAGTCAAGAGGAGAGAAGAGAAGATTTAGAGGTTGAACAGCAACAGCCAAGGGGAGAGAAGGTTGAACAGCGACAGCCGAGGGGAGAGAACAGGCAATCAGAAGTTGAACGTAGGCAAGAAGTTGAACGAAGGCAATCAGAAGTTGTACGTCCGGAACATTTCCATCCCCAGCCTCCTTCTAGAGACGCAAATAAAACAGAAAGCTACAAGACCAGGTCTGGGAGGATAACTGTGAGGCCAAAAAGATTTGGCTTGTTGAAAGTGGAGGGGATGTCATATGAGGTATTGAACCATATGATTATGTAATCTTTATTATTGGGTTTGTTTATGTTTACTTGAGAAGTTGTAATAAAATGGATTACTTTTGATGTGCAATATATTTTATTCCTGTTTTTCTTACAAATAAAAAATAAAAAAATATACTTTTATTATTCATGCACGAACATACACTGACAAAACTTGATATATGGCTTCATGAGGTTGTTGTCTATTGATAATTGCATAAAAAACTCCATTTTGTTGAGGGCTCCATTGCAGAAAACGTACTCATCGGCCGTAATTTTATACCAAAGTAGAGTAAATAAAATGTTACTTATTGCTTATTTATATATTTTAATCGAACGGTAAGTGGCTTCACGTGGTAGTGAGGTAATGCAATGGAAATCCACTCAGTATACAGATTTGCTGGGACGAAAGTACAGTATTTTCATTTCATTCCCGGAACGGTGAGGCATAGTTTTGTTGGTTTTAGCCCTTTCATAGGAAATATCTCAGGCTTCAATACTCTATCTCACCATAAACAAAGGGGTCTGAGTCAGCCTCACAATCCTGCGTGCAGGCCTCTCACGTAGGCAGTTCACCATCTCGTTGTTGTTACCTGTAGGACAACCAAGGGCTGAGGCAAGAGTTTGAGCTCTTAGGGTTACTGCTTCTGTCTGAGTCCAAGGACACAATGCTGACCCACTCATGGATACTCCCTTGTGAAACAGACCTGGAAAAGAAAGGAAGGTTTAAATTTTTTTTTTTACACATTCAATATCACTTCACACATAAAATCATACAGTCACATCGAAGTGACAATGGTGTCTAAGAATTTGTATTTTTAAAATTGCTTGTAACTTCCCTAAATAATGTTAATAACACCGGACTGACAACTCTGCAAGAGCTACTGAACAAATTATATTCAGTGTTGTTCATGATTGCAGGCGCCAATATCGAGGGGGGGTCATGATGACTCATGACCCCCCTAAATGATAGTCTGTATCCGCCCCTGCATGAGTGAAGTATTTTTCACTCATACAGTAGGCGCCCTCTTAACGCCCTCCATGGGACCGAACCCTGGGTCAGATAACTAAAAGGGCGGCTAAATCTAATAACACCTGAGTGTTGCCATTTTAAGCACTAACAATTATAAAACTTAAACGACAGATATAAAATAGGTTCCAAAAATATGTACTGCTAACAGTTACCTGCGGCTTCGCTCACAACAAATTAAAAATATTAACCTGACAAAATATTGTTTAGTTTTACCATACGACTTACTTTGCCCTAACTGACAAACAACTACAGCTGATAATTTTATAAATGATATCCTTCAATAAGATTTGCATTGGAACTTACATGACCCGTGGTATGGAGCCCTAAGGTTGGATGTGGACATTCAGGTCATATGTTAATGTCAATCAGGTCTATGTTAATGTGATATGTATGAATATTCATGCATAATTTTAGCTTATTCGGTCCAGTAATTAATGCATAATGAAACTACAAACATCCATACACATCTAAACATACATTCAAACTTTCATATTTATAATATTAGTGGGAAGATGAAATTCTTGACTAATTAAGGAAACATATGATCGACTTGTTGTGACCTGAACGTTTTTTATGGTACAGTATCGGTACGACGGCTGTAGGGACGGACATGAGTGATTTCCTAGAAAGAGGGCGGTTATTCCGATGGGCGGTTGAAGCGAGGACAGTTAAGAGGGTGTCTACTATATACCATAAAAATTATCATAATAGGGTTCTAAAAGTGTATTAACTGTTATGCAATTAACCCCAATTTCCAGAGAGAGTTTGACAACACTGTGTGTATGCAAAAGCATTTTCATAAACTCCAAAGAGGCTCATATATAAAGTTATGAAGTAGAAAAGACAAAAGCCTTTTCTCAATAAAGTACCAACCCTTGGACCGAGGTGAGAGGTAGTGGTAGTGCACGCTGGCCCCCCCTGCAGACATGCCGGTGATTGTCACACTGTTGGGGTTGCCGCCAAAAACTGCGATGTTCTTCTGTATCCACTCCAGAGCTCTCACCTGATCCTTTAACCCATTGTTTCCTGGTACCACATTGTCCTCAGTGCTCAGGAAACCTGCAAAGAATTATTACTTTCAGAGTTTTAATTTGTATGTTACAGAACACGTAAACTGAATTGTTTTTTGCTCTAAACCAATAGTTATATAAGAATTTTGTTACTCATTACACCAAAGAAGCAGGTCATATTTCCAGATTGTGCTGTCGCAAGGAAAAATTCATTAATTCATTTAGTATAGAATTGTTTGTTTTGAAATTCAATTCCACCCTTTTAAAAGATGGAAATCAATCAATTTACATAGTGAATTAATTAAAAGAGTAATTTATGTCCATTAATTAACTCTCCACATTATGACATTTACTTGCTTTCCAAATCACTAGTAAATTTGGTTTGAACAAATTTATTCTAACAAAGGCTCTAGAATCAAGAATCAATATATTAATAATACAACCTCTAGTATCTTGTCAAATACCTGAAGAGTTACCAGGAAAAATATATTTAATTTCTGTATGTTATGTTGAGCAACTCAAAACAGTTTAACCCCAAACAAGAAACTAGATACACAGATCACTGTGCTTTGCCCGTGCCATCCACCAGGTGTATTTAAGCACTTGAGCTGACGAAAGTAACTTATCCTGCAATTTAACTCAAGCTAAATGCTTCCAACTAATTAATATATTACTGCGGATGATTTAAGCGTTACCCAGAGGTCCAAGCCTGTAGTTGATTGAGACGTATACAACATCGTGATCCAGCAGATACCACGGCATGTACAGGTGTCCGCCTCCGTATGTGAACGCTCCTCCGTGGATGTAGACGATGACATCTCTCAGTGATAGAGATTCACCCTCCTTTGGCAGCTGAACAAAACAAAAAGAATTCAAAACTGTAAATTGAGCGTTATTAGATTAGAAAATTGAAAATGTTCCAGATATAAAACAGGATTTCCTTAGCGAATTAAAAAAATATATAACAAAAATTATGTTACTTACTGTATATCTAAGTACATACATATACTGTATATATTTACTGTTGATTTTGTGTGTTATCATTACATATTTTAAGAATTTAATAAAAATGTGATGGACAAAGTAAATATAAGTTGAGGAATGTTTTGGTAAATAAGTCAGTTAAACTTTTTATAGCAAATGGAATCATTATTGTGCTTTTATCTAAATTAAATGTCCTATACAATGTTGGCAAAATATTTCAAATCCAAATCAAAAAATCCCGGTGTTATAAAAATACCACCGTAGCAGCAAACCTGCGTACTCAGCGAATTTCCAATAGATATGTAAATGTCTTAATAATACATAAAGCCACTTACCAAGTTTCATAAAAATATATTCACAAATAAGCTATATACACAATTTTAATTATTCTCCATAAGAATAACATTGGGGCTGAGTACGCAGGTTTGCTGCAACAAGGAACAAAAAAAATGGGTTTTTATACTAATATCAATATAACTCAACTAGGTGAAGTCATATACCAGATTTTATTAATTTATGTTCATAATTAAGGGAAACATAGCATTTAATTATTATCCATAAGAATAACATGGGGCTGAGTTCGCAGGTTTGCTGCTACGGGTGCCTTTGGCAAAAAATAATTTTTTTGAGCAAATATCAATATACCACAACCAGATGAAGCCATATACCAAGTTTTGTCAGTATACGTTCTAAATAAGCGAGATATAAAATTTTTCTTTTCCTCCATAAGAATAACATTAGACAACGTACTGTGTTTAGCACTTTCAATATCTCCGTAACCAATTGACGTAGAGAAATTATGAAAATACCAAATTGTGTGTTTTTTTAAGCTTAATCCAATGATAAAAACTAAAATTTTATTTTTCAAAAATTACATGCAAAAATTTCAAAAAACCCATTTTTGAGGTACAACACCCCCTCAAAATACCCCTTCGGATGGAGCGATCTGGCTGGTTTTCGAACTTAAAGTCATAAATGTTGCTTTACATGTTTATACCAAATTTCATCAAAATCGGATCATTTTTACGAGAGTTATAGTGCTCACGGACACACATATATATATATATATATATATATATATATATATATATATATATATATATATATATATTACTTTTATTAACATTGTAAAAATGATTGAAACAAAGTACCCTTTTTTATTTTCATTTAGTTTATTTTGACGACTAGTTTCAACTCTTAGGTCATTTTCAAGTCTAAATATTTATAACATAATAAACTATAAACAAATAAAATATAATTTAAAAACTATCACATGTATAAAATCCTTAATATACAGGACAATAGTAAATCATATGATTTGTTCTTACATGTACAGTATATAATCTTTATTGTATATTTTAATATTTTCTTGATATTTTATTCTTCTATATACGTGATAATTCTTATTTATAATTCATCATTTCATTAATTTTTGCAAATATTGCGTTCTCTTGGTCTAAGTGTGTTGTATTTAACAGCTGTTGTGGACATTTTTTATTATTGATATAAATTCATAAATCTTCTTTCACATTTAGTTTCTCTCTGTCATTTTCATATGTTAGTATTTTTAAATTTTCATCGATATTTGTATATTTATGATTTGTTTTCAAAAGATGATCGGCGTAGTTTGATTTCATAGTAGTAAGATTTTTGGACTTGTATGCTTGAATGTGTTCCTTATATCTTATAGTAAAGCTTCTTTTCGTTTGTCCAATGTAAAGATTATCACAGCTACCGCAGTTTATTTGATAAATTCCAGATTTATTGTAATCTTTCTTGTTCTTGTCTTCTGTTTCTTTACTTTTATTGTTGATCATTCTAAAAGAATTATTTTTGGTCTTAAAAGCTGTTTTCAGTTTAGAATGTTCAAAGGTTTTTCGGAAAGCTTTATTTAG
The DNA here is from genome assembly GCA_963675035.1 of Allygus modestus. Classification (NCBI taxonomy): domain Eukaryota; kingdom Metazoa; phylum Arthropoda; class Insecta; order Hemiptera; family Cicadellidae; genus Allygus; species Allygus modestus. The sequence continues at coordinate 304,408,795 of OY776111.1, forward strand.
TGTAGTGTTATGAGGTAGACAAATGTATTCGTATTTCTTTTCTTTGTTTGTTTTATTTTCTCCTTTTTTGAGTTTTTTTATTCTCTTGTTAATAATTTTGTCTACTGTTGATGGATTATACCCGTTTTTTATTGCCAGGTATATTATGGTATCTTTTTCTTTCTTAAAGTCTTCTTTCCTCATTGGTACCTTTAATAGTCTATGAATCATCGAATGAAATGCTGCCATTTTATGACTCCACGGGTGGTTTGAGTCTGATGGTATGATAACATCTGTGGTTATTGGTTTTCTATAAATTTTAAATGCATTTTTTCCTTTATCTTTTGAAATAGTAATGTCTAAAAAGTTTATTTTATTCAACTGTATTTTGGATGTGAATTTAATTGTACTGGACAAAGAGTTAAGGTATGATAGTAGTCCTTTCGCTTCTTCTTCGTTGCCATTAAAAAGGCAGATTATGTCATCAACGTATCTAAACCAGTATTTTATTTTACTTCTCATGGGGTTATTCTCGCTGATAACTTTTTTCACTTCTAAGTCATTTATGTATATATCAGCTAATAATCCTGATAGGGGGGAACCCATTGGCAATCCATATATATATATACAGTTTCGAACAAATGGTGTTTTTGGGGTCTGGGGACCTCAAAACGAAAAGTTATCATGGTCCCGGGCCTAGGTCTTACCATGCCGACTACGGTAATAGCTTCTTCTCTATAGGGGAAATTCGCTAACAGCACTTGTTTGAAAGTAAATAAAGCTCCTATTCCATAAGTATTAGCGAATTTCCCCTATAGGGAAGTTAGCGAACTTCCCCTATAGGGATTAGCGAATTTCCCCTATAGGGAAGAAGCTATTACTGTAGGTCTCATGGTAAGACTTAAGCCCGAGACCATGATAACCTTTTGTTTTGAGGTCCCCAGATACCAAAAACACTATTTGTTCAAATATATATATATGTATATATATATATATATATATATATATATATATATATATATATATATATATATATATATATATATATATATATATATATATCTTTCTATTCATGTGGCGTCAATGTGAAAGATTTTCCCTATCTTTGCGGCGTCAAAAAACAATGTGGCGTCGTATATTTGACGCCATATGGTTTTTCCATGTTATTTCCGAAAAAAAAGAAGTTACAATTCTCAAACTCCTCAAGATAGAAGAGCTGACTATAAGGAACATAATGATATAAGAGTTATCTTTTTTGCTTTACCCATTAATTAGTTATTAATTAGTTTCCCTGAAGTTTGTGACACCATAACATAGACAGTTTATCTGGGTGTTTTGGACATGCAGTTTCATGAGAACGCCGCAAGGAGCGCTCATGTTGTTTCAGATATACTGTATATTCAATATACCACCTTCACGCGTCAGTATACAATTATAATGTTATGGCGTCATGAAATATGGCAAAACGTTGAACATTCATCAGTTATCATTTACAAGTTTATGTTTCTGGCATCAAAAGCCAGAAGCTTTTCATATATACTTTTAGGTACAATATATTGCTGTCATGTCTATGCATACGCTTCTCAGGTTAAAGTAAATCTATCTGACCTATATCAATTTATGTGTCAGCTTACAATTATTAAGTTCTAGACAGAGTTTTTAGCTTTTCACGTGATTAGCTATTAACATTTAATATACGGCTGAAACATAATATGCTTATACCTTAATTTTAATTGATTATCTATACCTATCAAAGACAAACCCTCACTCACTGACACACTCAATTTTTAGTTGTAAAAGGATCAAACTAAGTTTCAAACCCAAATTCATTCACTAATTTGCATTATTTTGAATGATGTGTGCGTATTTCATAAACCTGCCCTAATCCAGTAACAGGCCAGATAAGATCTGAAATATAACTACTGACGGCAATGTAGAGAACCTTATTTTGCTAAATCGTATATTTGAAATCGGCAATACATGATCATGATCTTGAGCTATAATTTTTAAGCCTATCCCCTAGTCCCTTAATTATTTTTAATATCGGCCATGCTTTGCCGTACTTGGAAGTTTCGGTTTCGTTAAAGCAGATTTACGTTTGTCGTTCTTTTCCTACAAAACTCAATATGATATTTTATAAAATATTACAAACAATCAGCCAAACACAAAGTCGTTAAATAATAGTATCAAAATTATAATTGGTTACGAAAGTCAGTTAACGTAGGACACTTGAGTAGTCCTAAGTATTTGAGGTTATTCTAGATAAGATAATACAATTAATAACAAATATAATAATACTGGTAGGATATCTTGTGGCCTCTTTTTTTATTCAGTTTTCCAAATTATATTTATGGATTTGATAATATTTTAAAGGTAAAGATGTTTGTTTTAAATCAATTTACTCAATACGATCAGCACTGCCCTGGTCTCGGTGAGGGTTACGGGGGGTGTGTGCTTATATCACTGTTGGCAATACTGAATTCTCCGATTATTCCCCCCCCCCCACACACACACAGTTTAAACGTAGGAAGAGACGAAAGCCAATGATGAAGATAGTATGTCATTGTGTCATCATCACGTAAACTTAACTTGAAAATAATGTTCAAACGTCTACAATATAACTGACTTTTACTAAACTTTCAAATATTTAAACCTATGTAAGAATATTTTTGAGTGTGATGATATAAAATGTATCCGCAAAAATAACTTTAAAGTTTAAAGTGAAATGTTACTTTTGAATTAGCATTAAACCAGATATATATTAAAAGCTTTAAGCATCCTGAGTATGATACTCTGCGTTGCCTTGGCTGTGCATCAATCTATAACGAGAGACCGCCCTATTTCCGAAATTCGACCAAGAATTTTTTTAATGTATAAATTCGACGACTAAACGAAAAAAGTGGGTACTGTTGCACTCATCTCTCTGTCCCTCTCTCTCTATTTCGCTCTCCCTCCCCCTCCCCCATCATCACTACCAGGTATTTTTTAACGAGGAGTTAAAATGGATAGCAGAAGGGCATTACCATTCCAGTAATCAGTAGTCTTTTTATTTATGCCTGAACCCTCTCCATCTCATCATCTTCCCGTCCCTCTTCCACCCTCCCTCACAAACAGGTTTATTTTTTAATGTAAAGTTAAAACGGAGGAGTTAAAAGAAGGGTGTTACCATTCCATTAGTCAGTAATATTTTGTATTTATGAATCATCTGTTCTTGCTGTGTTGCAACACATTTATTTGAATAACTCAACTATTTATCAAATGGAAAACATAACGAAAAGCAGAACGCAAGTTCCCATAAGGATAACATGTAAACTTTGAAGGCCAAACGAGCATAGCCTTAACACCAAATCACAAAATTATTTGCATTCGACACATCCCCTAATCGTACTAAATAATCGTGCAAAGTTTCATAATTTTACGATGCCGCATATCAGAGAAATCGGTACCAGAAAAATCTCCTTAGCCTATAAAATATAGATTATGTCTGAAACATTTGTTCATGTTGTTTCGCTGGCATTTATTATATCAAAAACTGTCAAAAATACAATTTAATCAATAACTGTTCTTCCATAAGATTAACATTGAAACTTTGAAAGCCTGTCGGGAGTCACTCAGGGCCGATGTAAATTATAATAGGTTTCTGCTCATATACAGGACAATACCTTTCTAACGGCATGCGTGAATTCCTCCTACGATGCGCACAAGCTGAAAACGAGGGACAGTTTTGTGCTTGCTTATTAATATAAAGAAGACTGATAATTTTTCAGCCAAGGAATGCAGATAGAAGGAGTTTTTACTATCTATACTGCATTAAATACTATTTAATAAAGTCTATCCAGCAGTATGTTGATAAAAACAACTTTTAAAGAATTCCTAATCAATTTTGTATCAATTGTGTATCGAATTCAAACATATATATTTCTTATATTGCTATTTTGTTTGTTATTAATTATCTTAGTGTTGTTGGTAAAACTAGTTATATTTTTTATTGTGTATTAACTTAATATATTATTAGCTTATCCTAAAAAGATTTAAGAGAGCTAAAAGATAGCTAAAACCATACTGAATGTTGTAAGTAAAATTAAATACGAATTATTTTTGTGAGTTTTAAAGTTTTGATGATAAATTAAAATTTATTATTTATTTCAGTATTTGGTGTATTTATTAAAAGCTAGACTATTACAAATAATAACATTATATTAAGGAATAGAAAAAATATCTTTGTTATAAACATGTACCTACATACTCGTACATCTTTGTATTTATGTTAGGGGGCCCCATTTTTGTATACGCCCGGGGCCCCAGAGGTCCTAAAAATGGCCCTGTTTAAGAGGTAAAAAATGTGAAGCAATTTTTGGACTTAGCGAATACTTTTAAAAGCAGACTGAAAATTTAGTGGGCACTAATATTAAACAGGAGATTGGGATGATAATTTTAAATTATTGTTAGATCCGCCTGTAATTAATAACTATACAGGCTGTTCTTTTTGCCAAAACTTACTTAGAGGATGTTTAATTTAATAGGATTGATATCGACGAAATCAAGCAGGTTCTGGGGAAAGCTAAGAACAATAAAGCACTGAGGTTTGATTCCGTTTGAATTTTATAAACGGGAACCAGACGCCAGACGCACTTTTAATAGTCTTATTGAACGTATTTAATTGCATTGGCTACATTGTTTACTGGCATTATTTCAAATATAGCTGTTTGTGTAGTCCTCTGTTGTTCACTCTTTTCTTGAATGATTTGCCGGCGACTGTAGATTCGGGGAAACAGCAATTAACAACTTACTATATGCAGATGACATTGTTTCTGACAGCCGCCTTGACAATTGAATTACAGTACATGATAAATAATTTGGGAAAATACTCTCTTACGATAAATTTAGAAGAATAAAAAATATTAGTTTTTCGTTATGGGGGTAGACTGGGTGCTCAAGAAAGATGGCGATATAAAGGGGACGAAATTGAAAGTGTGAATAGTTATAAATATCTTGGGGTGACACTAACACCAACATTATCTTTAAACAAACATTTAGATCAAAGGTTAGAAACAGCAAAAAATACCATCAATCATACGTAGGTGAGCTTTATGGGAAATAAATCAATTCCATTGAAGGCAATATTCGAGTTTTTTAGGGCAATGGCAATATCAATAATGTGTTACGGGGCACAGGTACAGGGTTTTGAAGAACATAACAAGTGGAGCAACGTTTACGGTTTTTTTTATATAAAGCGTATTTTGGGCCTGCCTTAAAAAAACACTAAATTAAATGTTGCGTTTAGAAACGGGAGAAAAAAGCATTTTTGTTTCACTTTGAAGTTACATTCAAATTACATAATGCACTGTCTAAAAATGTCCGATGATCGGTTGTCACACATTCAATCGAAAGAAGTGATAAGAAAAGGGTGTATTGGTATAGGAACTGGGTTGAGATAGCATCAAGACATTCGGTAACGTTATCAGCAGAGTGGGAGAATTGTGATGATGAACCAGCGATGCTCGCTGCAGTGAACTGTTGTATTGTTAGATAAGACGCAGATGTGTGATAAGGAGAGGCAACGATGCGTGCAGGCTGCTGGGCCAGCCAATATCATGAGATTTACGGAAGCCCCAGCTTTGAGTTGGGTAACAGTTCCTACTTTAAAAAGGTATTAGACATTAATATAATTAGGCGGGGTTTTAAGTGTAGGGGGAATTTGGCTAGCTAAACATATGCCTTGGTTAGCGGATCAAAATTACATATGTTCTTTATGTAACAAAAACGAAATAGAGGACTTTTCCATTGTATAGCTATTTGTCCAGTACCTAAGCCAAGCATATTCGTTGTAAATTATTTAAATCGCGGAAATTGTCTAGAGATGATTTCTTTGCTTATCATAATCTTTGGTATCTCAAATTAGATACCAAAGTAACTCATAATGAGTAAAATACACATTCCCAATTTTAAGCTTTACGACAAGTGGTTCCTGAGCTACAATGTATTTATTAAAACATTCGCTCAGCAGGTACATGTACTCAGCTTTCTTGGCCCCTTTACTTTTTCTTAAGAGTAGTACTTGGAATCATCCTTATATCGTGAATACAATATAAAATAAAATAAACGGCAAGTCAATAATAAGTGTCCACATTTAAGTTAAATTCTTAATCAATATCAAGATAGACGAGAACAGATTTGTCAAATAGTCATTATAATACCTCAGTAGGCTAGAGATGCGTACCGTGTAAAAATGCGTATTAAAAATACTTTATAAAAGTTTGTTTTGAAACACAACCTGACGGACCATTTGGAGTTTGATTTTATTTTGTGAAATAGCTGATAATAATATTACATTTTAAAACCATTCAGCCTAGACCTCCGCGCGGGGAAAGGGACATCAGATAATTCTACATGTTAAAGAAACTACTGTTTTTTATCCATCAATTCTGAGTTAACCACTTGACGGATTTTTATGAATATTTTTTTAAGAAATAACATTTTGTGTAGAAGGGAATGTCGAAACCATAATTTCCACTTTAAATGTTTTACATGTTTGGTTTTAATTTAAAAAAGCCTCCAATCGACGCAAACATGTTAAGTTTGTTTTTAAAGAACTTCTTTATATATAAATCTGTAAGCGAAATGTTTAAGTCAAAGATGTGGGAGTTTGGCAAATCGCATGATGATGGGAGGGGCCTCAAATTAAAGGTATTGGTCCCAGGGACTCGGGAAAAATAACAGTATACCTAAAAAATAACCAGCAAACTATAAATGACGTAAACATACCCCATAAGAAAAGTATGGGAATTTTAAAATGTCTGCTTCTTTTACATTAAAACATGTGATTAATTGTCTACTTTGTTTATGAACTGGCAACATGTGTCACTAATTATACAGCTGTTTTGTTTTCCTCAGTATGGAAAGAGTAAAAATATCAGTTAAGACAGAATATTGGAGCAAGGTTGGGCCTATGGCTCCTTCAAGCCACTAGTCTTTATATATAATTCTGTAAGGGAAATTTTTAAATCAAAATTGTGGTAGTTTAGCAAATCGCAGGATGATGGGAGACAGCTCAAATTAAAGGTCTCGATCCCAGGGACTCGGGAAAAATAATAGTATTTCCACAAAGTTAACCAGCAAACGAGAAAAAACGTAAAACATCCCCCATAAGAAAAGCATGGGGATTTAAAAACTTCTGATTTGTTTACATTAAAACATGTGATTATGAGTCCACTTTGTTTACGAAATTACACGTATTCAGATCAGATGAGGCTATTGGAGACTATTGGAGCAAAGTTAGGGGCTTTGGCCCCTTCAAGCCACTAGTCTTTATATATAATTCTGTAAGCGAAATTTTTAAGTCAAGATTGCGGGAGTTTGGAAAATCGCAGGATAATGGGAGATGGCTCAAATTAAAGGTCTCGATCCCAGGGACTCGGGAAAAATTTCAATATTTCTAAAAAGTCACTGGCAAACGAGAAATAACGTAAAACACCCCCCATAAGAAAAGCATGGGGATTTAAAAACGTCTGCTTTGTTTACATTAAGTGTCTATTTTGTTCAGGCATGTAAAGAGTAAGACATCAGATAAGGCAGAGTATTGAAACGAGGTTAGGGACTATGGCTCCTTCAAGCCACTAGTTATATATAATTCTGTAAGCGAAACTTTTAAGTCAAAATTGCAGGAGTTTGGCAAATCGCAGGATGATGGGAGAGGGCTCAAATTAAAGGTGTTGATCCCAGGTAATCGGGAAAAATAGCAATATTTCCAAAATGTTACCAGCAAACTAGAAATAACGTAAAACATCCCCCATAATAAAAGCATTGGGATTTAAAAACGTCTGCTTTGTTTACATTAAAACATGTGGGTATGTGTCTACTTTGTTTACGAACTGACACGTGATATAGTTGTATTTTCCTCAGCATGTTAAGAGAATAGATATCACGCGAGGCAGAGTATTCGATCAAGATTAGGGGCTATTGTCCCATCAAGACACTAGTTTATTATTTAATGATATTTAATGATTTTGGATTGTATTGTGTTCTGTACCGCACGGGTCTAGTTCACAGGTATACCCGTGAGTGCGCGTGCGGTCTTTTGGAATTTTGAGACTCGTTGAGCAGGTAGCAAACATAAATAATTAGGGTCATTCTGGAATTTGGGGATTTTTACACTTGGTGATTTTGAAACTTGAAATTTTGAGCAAATTTCATCCATTTTAAGAAAGGATTGGGCAAAAATTCTGTCCGAGGCATACTTTCGTAGATATTTAGCAAAAACTTAAAAAAGTGCAAAAACTGTATTTTGCTACTACGCCAGTAGCACAGGTCTTTCGAAGCTGCAAACTTTGTTTCTTACTTGTGGCATAGGTCCTAATAGCATACTAGAACATTTGAACTACATGACCTTTTGCACGGATGGGTGTTTTTTTTGGACTGGACTATTTTGAGAATATTATTATAGTTTAGGGAGGTAATAATATAGTTCCATCGATTTGAAACTGTCTGCCGTTTGCTCTTTCTCTTCCAGATACCAACGCAGGATACAGTATTTTAGTGTTTTCCAGCCACGCTGTATTTTTATCATTTCTGTCATAGTATTCCTCAAGCGAGGTTTTTAAAAACACGGGGCTCCCGAATTTCACTTCACTGATAGTTTTCCATCAAAACTGGAGGCATAGTAAATATTGATTTAAAGGTACTGTAAAGTAATTTGATCAGGAGTAGAACCCTTTAAACTATACCCTAAAGTGTAATTTGTTTAAATATTTCAATGAATTCAACATTTATTGTAAACATAATAATCTTTATCATGTTTACGTTTGATTTCCTCTATTTAACATAATTTAAGCCATCTTGGTGACATTCACTCGTAATATTACCATTGAGTATAAGACAAATTTGTTTCGCCTGCATGCAAAATATCCCAAAAAGAGGGTCAATTCTATGGTTAAAACTTTGTTGTTAGTTCAGTTTTGATTATTGATTCAGATTTACAATCACTTTAAGTCAACCTATGTTTCTTAAAAACTAAACTTAAGTTTTATTAATTTTTACGAAGTTGTTCATCCAGCTTAAAATCTGAATACAAATCAACGTAAATGCATTATTTTGTTTTTATAATGAAAAGATAATTATAGTCTTTATATATACCAACATTTTATCGTAAAAACCATCTGAAGACTGACCAACAAAACACATAATTAGCTAAAAATTATGGATAAATATGTGTATTCCATGCTATACAGTTGATCGATAGCCTATAGTTTTCTTTTCTATTTTATCACAGTTCTGCCCAGTTTCATTAAATTTCACCCAATATTGATTTTCGATACTCTGTGAAATCGAAATAAATTCTAAAATAAAAAATATACTAAATCGGAATTTTGTATTTAAAATGTTTAACCGAAATATAGTTTGCTGACTTATATCAACTGCCTTAATTTTTAGCTTAGCGATTGTTGTCTACATAACATAGATTCCCTTATTTTGTTATTAACCCTGCACCTTATTTTACGCACGCTGAAGTAATTGTTGACCAACTCACTTCCTGTAACCTCAATGTCATGAGTTCTACCAGAAGTGCGATATCAGTTTTGAGTTATGCCATTGACTATAAATACTTCACTATTTATGCTAAATCCTTTCACTAATGTGATGAAGTGGCAGGAAACTCTGAACCTGAGCTCACGATAACTTAGCCTTAACTTCCATAGAGGTGTACACTACTCCCATAAGAAAGTGACCTCTCTGATTCTTTCTTCTCTATGGTATTAATTATACCTTACATGGCATATGGTATAATACGCATGCCGAATTTCAAGTTTAACTTCAAGTGGTTCCTGAGCTACTATTTATTTAATAAAAAAGTGCTCAATAGGTGCATGTACTCAGCTCTTTTGAACCTTGGCTTTTTCTAAAGAGTAGTACTTGACGTAACGTAAAAAAATATAAAATGATAAACGGCAAGTTAATAATAAGTGTCCATATTTAAGTTAATTCTTAGTAAATTCATTTAATATAGTCGAATTTTAATGTAACATCCTTATAGTACAAAAGTGATCTATCATTGCTTTAAGTTTCTGTACCAGACGCAGTAGCTCAGAGGTAAAGTGCCTGACTAGTAAGTCAGACTGGCTGGTTCAATCCCGGTCCCGGCCGACTCCTGTTAGATCATGAGCAGTCATCTCTGGCTTGCCCATGTGACTAATGCCGTTACGGTACCTCGCTGTATTTAGTTCACCTCACAGGTCAATAGCCTGTGACAGTACTAAATTTAATTTATAAGATAAGCCTACTGCATCAATTCTGCCTATAATTGTGTAACGATCATCACTTAATAACTATAGTGGACATATTGCTTGAAATCGAGTTAAGTCATTAATAACTATTTCTCAAGTTGTGAATCCAAGTCAGTAGTTTGAGTATATCCAGTTAATAGCATATTTTACTGCTTCAGAACTGCGTTCTACCACTCTACTAACTGAATAAAGAGCAGTCTTATACCGCCATTTAATTTAAGGGCAATTTACAGATATGCCCTTGAAAATTAAGCACGATTCATTTTATTATTAATTTTCAAATAATCGTTTACATTAAATGAAACGTGAGCTCTTTATGATTTAGTTTAAAAATGTACTTTACATGGTTATGTATTTTACTTAGTTAAGTAAAATGCAGTTTTCGTGTTCTACAATTTTCCATGTAAGCGTAATATTTTAAATTTATAATCAATGACTCACTTACTCATAATGGGGCCTACAATTAAGGGTTTTAAACAGGTGATTCCTAAATACCCTGCGGGATATTTCACCTCCAATACCGGAAGTGACAGTATAAAATAGCACATTTTTCAATTTATTTTATCTAACAGATATTAATTTAAGTAAATAAATTATAAGTTTGCAACCATTGTTATAGATTAGCTTGATTAGCTTCACTAATATTTGCATTAACGTAAAAATAACCTAACTTTATTAGTTTATGTATCCTGTAGATCTATGGACATTGTATTTGTGTACGCCAAGAATCGCAACTGCACGGTCCTACGCATCGCCAGAATTACGAAATCCTAGGACAGGCCATCGGACTGTTTGGAATCGGACGGAGATTGACATCGGACAATCCCTAAATCCCGGGATTGTTAATTAGGCTCGAGGTTGAAACTTCTACCTACGATCTACGATATCTAACGTGTTTCCATAAACTTTAGCTCACGTGACTCTATGAGGCCAGATTGCATTAATTTATGAATTTAACTTAAAAGTATTTTCAGGTTATTATATTATATTGTCTTACCAATATAAAAATCTATTAAATTAGCTATGCAAACCATTCTAATCAGGATCAAAATATGAATTCAACGACGTACTTCTCGTTGTATTTCACGTCTTGAACTGAAATACATCCTGTAGGTTTGTAAAAAATCATTGACCTTATACTTCCATGGCTGAGGCGATTTTAATATAATTTATCCATCTTTGTTGAACTTATTTATATTTTAAAAGTAATTTATTCAACCCGTAAAGACATGTTAAGAAGAAAAACAGCTAATTTCAGATTTGGTTGGAACATAACATTCTTAATTTGATATAACTTTTAAATCACGTACAACACGTTTATTTTAACCCATTAGAAGAGTCACGAGACTTAATAGTAGAATGCGTGGAAAGCATTTAACGATAATAGATATTTATATTGTACAGTCAAGTGGAGAGTCACGCGCCGCGCCGCTGCGAAGTTACGCTACCCAAGGGTCGATGGCGATAGTGAATAGACCACATTACTTGTCTAGGCTTACTAACCGTAGTCTACAGTACGATGGCTCTGCCCGTTATTTACTTGTATTTTACTAGTTATTGAATCGCAGGGACTTATTACAACACAATATAAATGTTGGGTTACCGTTTGAGTAAGAGCATAAATGATCTTGCTGATAAATTGTGTTTACTCTATTCAGTGTTTTAATTACAAATCAAATGTGCCCTGTTCCAATTTCAATCTTACAGACTAATATAATCTTCTCGCAAATTAGATGATTTAAAAAATGTGAACAGCGATGTGATTTTACGCTGAGCTCTTCCCAACGACACCGAAAACATTAACATCGGTTAAAACTGAAGAAGTCCTGCTCACAAAATAACCACTAGCACGTTAAATCAGCGTCACGGTATTTTTAAATTAATATGCATTAGAATAAAACTGATTTTCTTGTTGCGCCACATTCCAGCAGATTGTAAATATTTTTAATCAATTTATTCTCGTAATTTGTTTTTTTAAGGTTATATTTAGAAGATGTAATTTCTCTGCTAACGGTCACAAAGTCGTCAATCCGCACGAAGGACGGGTACACAGTTATCGTTAGTATATAATACATGTTTATTGAATCATCTTTGGTTGAGTGTAGGCTATATATACTTCTTGACTTTAATTACAATGACGTAATTCAATTTTAGTTTATTAATTTAAACCTAATGCTTTTTTAAAACGGATGATTGACAGAATTCCAAAACTCAAGCATTAGCAGAGCCTTGCAATCTCAATCAAACCTCTGTGTCGAAGTTTTCAATCTGGCAACACTGCATGATGCCATAAGGTATGCATTCCAGAAAGAAAAAATACAGCACGACGCCTCAGTGGTACTAGACTAGATAGAAATATACGAGTGACGCTGTAAATTAACTTGTTTCAAATGAGTTCAGATTGTTAGGGAAGTAGTTAAAATCTTATTTTTTGGAATTTTAAGAATCTGACGTCAGCAATGTGTTACTAGAGAGCTTAAATGTAATATACTTTAATAAAATATTAATATACATGCCGATTAAGGCATGACGCCGCAGGGTGGTAGTTTAAAATGACGCCTGATAGATAGCTGGATTAGTATATATATATATATATATATATGTGTGTCCGTTAACACGATAACTTGAGTATAAAAGGTCCGATTTTGATGAAATTTGGCTCAAATGTGTAAAATAACATTCATGACTTTAAGTTCGAAATCCAGAAAAATCGGATCATGGGAAGGGGGTTTATGGGGGTTTTAAATTTTCCAAAAATCAGTTTTTTGTATTTTTCACCCCAAAATTTTTAAATAACTTAATTTTGGTTTTGACCATGTTATAGAGCTTAAAAAAACAAATAATATAGTTTTTGAATTATTAACCTAGGTTGAGTGGTTGCGGAGAAAATCCAAAAAAACCTACTCATAAAATCTCCCATGTTAATCTTATGGGAAAACGGTTTTTGGTTTTTCTTTAGTTCATTTTAATGTAAACCTCACATTTTCTTTTACCAATCTGTTCAGCTCCACAAAACAATCATTTAGATGTTTAAATTGTGATTATACGCCCAACCGTTGCAGAGATATTCAAAGTACTAAACACAGTACGTTGTCCAATGTTATCCTTATGGAGAATAAATAAAATTTGATATCTCGATTATTTATGGATGTATGTTGATGAAACTTGGTATGTGGCTTCATGTAGTATTGGTATATTGATATTTGCACAAAAAATTGATTTTTGGTTGATTATTCCCGTAGCAGCAAACCTGCGTACTCAGCCCCATGTTATTCTTATGGAGAATAACTAGAATGTTATATATTGCTTATTTATGATTGAATATTGATGAAACTTGGTATGTGGCTTCGCCTGGTTAAATTCTATTTATATTTGTATAAAAAACATTTGTTTGTGTTCCTTGTTTCAGCAAACCTACTTACTCATTACCAATGTTATTCTAATGGAGAATAGTTAAAATCGCTCATAAGTGAATATATTTTTATGAAACTTGGTATGCGGCTTTATGTGGTATTAAGACATATATTATGCATTGGAAATTCGCTGAGTACGCAGGTTTGCTGCGACGGGGGTATTTTTGTTTCTTGCTTGTCTACACCATTGGCATTTTGTATTTAATGTTGGGAATACATCGGACTATTGTCTTTCGGGATTAAGGGTCCATGGCCATGGTAAATTGTGCCTTGAATTTTGTAATGGTATATTCCATTCTGTGGCTCATTAACTTCAGCTTTACTGCTTACCATGGCCATTGCAGAGTTGTACTAGTGTATGTGCTCTTTATAGTTTTTAGCTTTTCTGGTACCACTTGTTAAGAGCATCATTATGGTGTTGGACTGTGTTGCTTGTAGCATTTGTACTTTACCTTTGCGGCAGCATTTTATGAATCCTCCCAAAGATTTTTCGGATATGAAGTGTCGTGCTTGGCAATATAAAAATCTATTGTCCAAATTGCCAAGAAAACAGGCTTTGGGATTTTCGTCACCTCTAAGAGCAATTGGGATCTCCACCTGTTGTCTTACATTTCTCATCCGTTCCCGACTGAATTGTCTCTCACGGCGTTGCCTTTGTGGCATCTATTGCTTGTATGCCGATAGTATAAATATTACACAAATATATATGAATATAAATGTCTTCATACCCTTGAATAAACTTCAAAGAAATCAGATAAACGTTCATAAAATGTGGTATTTGTAGCATTATTTATGATGAAAGCAAAGATTGTAAAACACACATTTGCACAAAAACACTTTGCAATATAAAATAAAAGCTAAGATATAATAAGTAACTGCGAACAATAATTATTGATAATACAGTTCAATAAGGTTACCTATCTTAAACGAATGTTATGTAAAATTGTAATTCATCTGAGATTTTAAATTACAAATAATATTTTTTACAGGAATACAAAATAGTATGTGTTGAAACCATATGTTTGTATCTTGCTTTAGAGGTTCTATTTTGACATCTACATTTTGTAGCTGTCTGCTTGTTTTAATCCCAGCTGTTCTGCTTCTTTTAGCGAATTTCCCCTATAGGGAAGAAGCTATTACCGTAGTCGGCATGGTAAGACCTAGGCCCGGGACCATGATAACTTTTCGTTTTGAGGTCCCCAGACCCCAAAAACACCATTTTTTCGAAACTGTATATATATATATATATGTATATATATGTATGTATATATATATATATATATATATATGTGTCCGTGACCACGATAACTCTCGTAAAAATTATCCGATTTTGATGAAATTTGGTATAAACGTGTAAAGCAACATTTATGACTTTAAGTTCTAAAACCAGCCAGATCGCTCTACCCGAAGGGGTATTTTGGGGGGGGTTTTTGTACTCCAAAAATGGGTTTTCAAATTTTTTACATATAATTTTGGAAATAGTCAAACTTTAGTTTTTCCCATTGGATTCAGCTTAAAAAAACACACAATTTGGTATTTTATCATTTCTCTACGTCAATTGGTTACCGAGATATTGAAAGTGCTAAACACAGTACGTTATCTAATGTTATTCTTATGGAGGAAAATAACAATTTTATATCTCGCTTATTTATGAACGTATACTGACGAAACTTGGTACTGTATACGGCTTCATCTGGTTGTGGACCATTGATATTTGCTCAAAAAACAATTTTTTACCAAAGGCTCCCGTAGTAGCAAACCTGCGTACTCAGCCCCATGTTATTTTTATGGAGAATAAGTAAGTAGTGTGCATTTGGGGCTGCTAGACCGGAAGTGACGTCATCCGGTCACGTGACCGGATGCGCTGAGTCATTAAACACGTCATCTGAGCCTCAGCCAGTGACGTAGGCGGTTTTGTGACGTAATGAGGGAAAGTTTAAAGGTCAAGGTCACGGGGAGGTTATTTTAAAAAAGTACTACCTCGCACGCGTAAAATCCGATTGTGATTCGATAGTTTTCATTCGATAAAAATATCGAATGAAAACAATCGAATGAAGCAATCGAATGATACGAGTGCGAGGTAGTACTATTTCATTTAACTTTATTTTTACTTTTCTTTTTATTTACAATAAGTTATGTTTACAATAATTTATGTTTACAATAGTTCCCCGTTGTTTGTCGTCATCGATGTTGTTGATCCGGAGTCGCGACCATCGCTTCGTTTTCTGATGAAAGGCGGTAGATACTTTGACCCCTGCGCAGAGTCTATGTTGTTTGTTGCGATCAGTTCTAAAGATAAACTGTAGCCATTCGCTAGGAGAAATCTTAACTCCTCTTTAAAAACCTCCAGGTCCGTAGAAGTTGATAGATAAATAGAGTCATAATAAATACATCGAATCTTAAGTGACATGATAATGTTATTTTGTGAAGAGCGCGGAGAGAGGATGATGTTCACCAGTCGAGAGCTGGAGGTGTACTGACTATTCTCAAACTAGCGTTGCAATCGTACCAAATGGTGGGGGTAAAAGTGTGGTGGGGCCGAGCAAATGGCGGACGGCAGATGGTAGGCGGCAGATGGCAGGCGGCAGGTGGCAGGTGACAAGTGCGTGGCAGATGGCAGCTGACGTGGGGAGGAAGACTTTGAATAAAATATCCATTAGTTAAAACCCTGGTCTGCTCGTTGAAGTTCCTCCTCTAGTTTAGTAACCAGCCGAAAATCCGCTTCCATTTCATCCTCCTGCTCTGGACATTGCGGCTGCGCACACCACCTCTTGCAAGCATAATCATACGCGTTCTTATATTCCTCCAGGACTTGTTCATATGTCCTAGGCTGCTGGGATATAGTTTGCATCGCTGCTCCTTGCTTAAACTCGGTAGTCTCAAGAGTTGCCACCAACTCCTTCTCACTAATCACACCTCCCCAAATGATGTTATTGCCACGGCTTATGATGTTGCTTGTTGGCTGCTGAGATGTAGTTTGCTCAACCTCGGTAGCGTCAAGAGTTGCTATCAACTCCTCCTCACAAACCGCATCTCCCCAAATATTGTCGTTGACGCTGTTCATGGTGTTGTCTGTTCCAATGATAGTATAGTAATGCAGCGTTTGAGTGTAGGTTAGGTACTCGTCCCTCCCCCCACCACATCACTTCCCCCACCACACCACTTCCCCCACCAAGTTTTTACATCGCGCACTAACTAGCGTACACGCATTAGTTAGAGTCTGACTCTTACACTGTGAAGACCGTAGCTCCTAAACTGAAAACTTCAATTAATTTGTCTCAACACTATATGTGTATAAATATTACAGTCACTATGATCTAAACTAGTGCATGTTTCCATGTGTTGCTTCTTGTGCAGCAGACAACTGGCTAAGAGTGTTTCAACCTTGGCTATTCTACGATGGAACCGCTCATTGTCCGCTAAAAGCGTAGATATTCTATCTTCATCGTCGGAGAAGTAGAAGGTGGTGGCAAGCGGGCTACTGAAGGACACCTTACTCATATTCCTGTAAAACTGTGACATGTTCAGACGTTAACACAAACTATATAGGTAGATGTTCATCCGACAAGACCTGGAAGTATAATGATGTAGCGCTAGCGAGTAGGATAGACACCTATCCCCACCACAACGTTACCTTGTTAAATACAATAATGCGGCTTCCCATAGTCTTCCTTTTTGCAAACGTAGCGCTGGAAACAGAATACTGCGCAAAGTACATGAGTTACCGGTTAATGACACTGTATACGAAGACATCTTAAAGTTGACTAACACTTTTAGCTAAAAAGTCTAAGCATAAATGACCGCAAATGGATGTATCATCAGGTTGTTTTCTTGTATGATTGTAAAAAACATTTTCTGCCGCTCGAAAGTATTGTTGAAGTTCTTTCGGTGGTGGAAGGTCTCCAAAACTGTCGAAATAATAAATGGTTTTACCAAGTTTCTTGTAACACACCCAATGAGTGCCTAATCCTTCACTATTATCCAAATTTACAATACCAGTCTCATTTTTCCACATTTTAACCGGTAATTCATCTTTCATAAATACTCCTCTAAAAAATGGGATTTTCAAACAAGATGCATATGTAATCAGTTCTTCATTGGTTAATTCTTTGTTTTTAATTATTAATTGCTCTTTCTTATTTAATACACACGATACGGTCTTAGGTATAATCCTCCTCCCTTTTTTATCATTGACCATATTGTTGGTTTCTTTTTAGCTTTACCACTGGTGGATCGACGTTTTCTTCTGATATTACCTCCTTGTTTCTTAGCGGGGTTTTTCCCACGCCTTCTTCTCTTTCCTCCTCCAAACGTAGTTTTTGCTTTCATTGCTGCTGTTACTGCTAAAGACGCTGCTTTTTCACCAATACTCGCGTCACTAGATTTTACTCTTTGCCAAGCTTTCTCAGCAAGTGCTCTATCTGCTATTGATCTATTTTTAGTATCACCAAATTTGGAATACGCTATATCGTGCTGTTTACAAGCCTGATCGAGCTTATTTATTCCAGGATCTCCTCTAGCAAGACGTTTCTCTAATTTGGTTCCAGGACCACAATATTGATATCCCCCAGGTAAATGTAATTCCACAGGTAACAAATCAATCGCCTTGTTAACTATAGCTCCAACCGGTTTACTCAATAGAGAAAATGCTGTTGATGCTATTCCCCTTCCTCTCTGTAATCTCTCTCGGTTATGACTGATGCGTTTAACCCTCGACATGCCTATTTATAGCAAAACTTACAATCAGTAGGTTCACCCTATAAATGTTTTACAATGAATGTAATATCAGTTTTGGTTTCTTGTATTATATACTGTTTAAAATCCATTTATTATATAGAAATGGATTTATTAATTAAATGTAGACATATTAAATAAAAGTAGTACAAATAGAAATAAGGGGTAATTGAAGATGTTCCAGTGTTTCTCCGCTGGTGATGGTATCGTTGTCTTCGGTAAAATGAATAAACTTTAAATAGTTGTCATGTTCCCTTAGAAACTTGCCACTTAATCGTTGGTAATTGAATAAAACATCCCAGTATAGTTTATCTTTAAAATTGCCAATGTAATTCTCAGAGAGATTTTGATATTTACTTATTACTTCCCAACAGTTATTAAAGTTTGATGTCATCTCTACGAGGAAGTCTTCTGAAAACTGTTGTCTTTGTAAAATATGTATCCAGTTAACTCTGTGAAAATAAATTCTTAACATAGTCATTGTAAAGAGGTAGTGTATGGAAAGTTGTTCCCAATCCATATATCTATCAAACCGTTGAACAAAACCATCTGTCAACACTCCTTGGGGAAATCTCGGCTCTTGAGATATTAAACTACACGCGGTAATATTGGATTCCATCATCCTCTCTGTATCGTCTCTCGAATATGACTGATACTTTATCCCTTATTATGGGTATTTTAAATTATTTTTTCTCTTATGTAATCTTCATCGTTTTCTGTTGGTTCATTAATCACATTCACTTTATCCCCCTTTCCTAATGTCTTGACTTTAGAAGGCTTAGACGGTTTATCTCGTTGATTAGGTTTCTCTGGATTGTGTATATTTTCCAGTCTAAATAATTGTGACTGTCAACATCCGAAGCTGCAGCTCTTCCTGAATCCCGATGGATATAATGAAATAGAGCTGCACCAAACCTTTCCAAATGTTTTTCATATTCCGTAGTCCATTTCTTGTGTACAATATCAAACATTTTCTTATTTACAGCGTCTCCATCCTGCTCACAATCACCTATATTTGATAATTTTAATTTTTTTACATCATAGCTTGTGTCAGTTTCATTCCTTTTGTATATCGTTAACAATTTTAGAATAGCTAAATTTACTGCTTCACCATCATAAACGGGATATTGTATATCGCTTAACCTTTTACCGGAAAACCCCCAATGATCTTTGTGTACAGTTGGGGTTCTTTTTTCATGTACTGTACCGTAACCGCATCAGACGACATAAGCGGATCACCAACATTTTGAATTACTTTTCCTTCAAAATTATAGTTGCCGTCAGGTGTTAACGGAAACCCAGTTCTTTTTTCAATTAATCCAGATTTTACTCCAAACTCGGAATACCGTCCAAACTTGTCCACACTCATGATGTAACTGAATCGCTATCGTTTAGGTTCTTATTATATATATATATACGTCTACTGAACAATTATTCCTTGTTTTCGCAGTTCATCAACCAAAGCTACCCATTCGTTTTCTAAACCAGTGTGCCCGGCTTCCATAGCTTCATGTAATAACCTCATTCGATCAACTAACTTATTTATATCGTTGTAATATATTATATTAGTTTTATACAAATTTTTCAATAATCCCCTTCCAGATGTAGTAGGATCAGTTGTTTTTCTCTTTTTATGCAAAACATTTAATTCAGCAGAAGATAAAGCTCTTCTTTTAATTTGAGCTTTTTTTGATTTTGAGGGGAAAAGACTAGATATAATACTTGTATATTTTATTGACCGATTTCTATGAATAGGTAGGTCTTTGGAATACTTTTTTCTATGTGCATTTGTATACTCTAATATATTTTTAAACAATTGTAAATCCCTTTTAGTATATTTACCAGGATTATTTTTAAAGATAAGTTCAAACAAACCTTTTGTACCTTTATATTTCTTATCTCCAATAACTATATCATCATTTTCGTTTATATCTAACTTGCTATCTCCAATCATTAATCCGTTATCCTCTATTCTAGCTCCATAGGTATGATAATTTCGATTAGCATGTGCGGCGTGTAACATTTTTAACGTATATGTTCTTCCAAGTGTTCCTTTAAACATAATATCCGTGCCTAATTTGCTTAAGTTGGATGGGTTAATATCCTCTTCTTCTGCTCTTGTATCTTCTACACTTGTATCTTCTGTACTTGTATCTTCTGCAATGTCCTTTTCCTTTAAATCCTCTATATCTCCGCTTTCTTCATACTCGTCGCTTTCTTCAGATGTTTGTAACTGGCCAAAACTTTCATCATTCTGAAATTCTTCTTCATATTTGGAAATTGGTAGCATTTTGTCTCCTTCGAAGCGAATTGAAGGTTTTTCCATATTTTGTGCTAATCGCTTTAAAGGTTTAGTAACAGGTTTGAATGTTGTTTCTAAAAATTGCTCTCTTTCATTTATACCTGATTTTAAAGCTCGGTTTTTTGTCTAATAGAATCACTAAGTGATTTTATTTCCTTTAATAGCTTTTCCTGGTTAACCATCTTCACACCTTGACGACTTGTACAGTAATACCGCTAATCAGTGTATTAAAACGAATTTATCAAAACCTATTCTATAACGACCATCTTTTATAGCATGATCTTTCATAATAACCAAAAACCCATACTTTTCCGCCCATGCTTTTCCGCAAAGCTCTTTAAACTTTTCAAATGGCATATCCGCATTCACATGATCGTTATATATATGTTTTAGGTTAGTATCATCTTGTTTGAATACAATTAGAATATTTGAATTATCTCTGATAAGTTGTTTTGGGATTTTGCTATAAGTTTGTCCTATATATATGCTGTCGATGTTATTATGTTTTCCCATGGCAAAGTAGTTCCTAATAGTATCCTGATTTTCACACGATACATCGTCAAATATAAGTACAGAATACGGGTTCGCTTCGTTTGGTTGCATAATGCTATCACTAGCGTTAAATTTGTAAAAATTAACATCAGACACATCAGATAGGATTTTATCCAGCAATTTATACTTTGGTTGATGTAGAGACTTTGAAAAATATATAGGTTATTAAACCTTAATCCCTGCAGATTAGTGATCAAATTAAAGACGACATTGGTCTTTCCACAGTTTGAGGGGCCACTTACTATACATCGAACAGTGTTTGGAAGTAAACTACCGTGTTTACCATTGTTGATTTTAACGTTATCCACAGTTAAATCATCTATGTTATTAATATTGAATCGATCTTTATGGTGAATAATCTCCATCCTGCTCAAAGGTTAACGATGAAATGAGTTGCTTGCATTACACCAAGTCCTTTATAGTTATCCACGAATCCTCAGTTTTGTTAAACCCTAACCACCGCACTTTAACTGCGTCCTTTTTTCTTTGTAACACTTTTTCAACAAGATATACATCACCTACTGTTGACTTTAACATTTCATGTCCATAAAATGCACCTTGCAACAAATCTCCTTTGTTATCTTTTAAGATATACGTTTCAGGTACAGTCGGTTGCACTTTATACACTGTAAAAACTTTATTCGTCCAATTGGGAAGGTATTGCTTGGTAAACACTCCCTTATATTTACTAATCCGTACTTTATCACTTACATTAAATTTTCTTGGCTGATTTTTTTCTACTTTAGGCTTTGTATTTTTCTTTATGCGTTTTAATACATCTTTTGCATATCTTCTATTTACTTTGTTAGGTTTCATACCAATAGTTCTATGAAACCTGTTGTTATAATCATTTATTAATTGTGGTAAAACATCATACCTTACGTAAGAACCTCTTTTTGAAAATTGTTTATACAGTGCTCCTTTTAAGGTTCTATTGAATCTTTCTACAATAGCTGCTTTTTTCTCTGAATTTGTAGAATAATGATTTATTTTATATTTATTCATTAACTGTGCAAAGTTTGTATTAAAGTATTCTGTTCCATCATCAGTTTGTAAATGTTTAATTTTGTTTTTATCTCTTTTTATGGCTATTTCCATGGCTTCTGTTACGCTTTTACCAGTCTTGTCCTTTAGAGGCAAAGCGTCTGCAACTTTTGTAAAACAATTAATAATGGTGAGTATATATTTAAATCCTTTGTTTATTCTGCTATGCGGTCGCATTTCAATTAAATCCGCTTGATATAGATCATTTATCCCTTTTATAACAGTATTTCTTCTTGGAAACTTTATTCTTGCAGGTTTGTGTAGTTCATTAATAATCTTCTCCTTCAGATCTGACATGATGGTTTCACGAAGACAGCTGATATGGTATTAAATATTCTTTTGTATAAATCTGCTTATATAGGTCAAGGTCATTCCAAACTAATGTATAAAAGGGGGAACACAGCAAAATACTGCTGTGTTCCCACTTTTATACGGAAAGGAAAAGGAAAAGGGATGTAGGACGATGAAAGTGTTACTCGTCAATAGGGTTGAGGGAATAGTGGCCGAATGGTAGAGTGCGGATGTTGTCTGCAAGGATGTGTCGTTTATCATCATTTGAAGAGGGAGCTTTTTTTACTTCCGTCACGCTGTACAGCTGATGGTTGAAACTTCTGATTGTGTTGAATTTTGCTGTTATATCTTGATCTTCAAATAAACATTTCTTATAGTGATTAAAATGCACATTCTTCTTTAAATACAAAATTTTTACTCCTTTAGCTTTCTTAATGACTTGGTTTTCATTTAGTTGTAAAGAATATAATTTTGACATTAGTGCAACAATTTCTTGAAGTATAACACCATTGGCTTCATCTTTAAATTTGCCAAGCACTTTTTTGTTTCTGTCATTGTCGTAGTTGGGATGATCTTTTGAATACTGTAGTCGGAAAAGTCAAAGTCGTTTTTGTAATCAAATGTCCGAAGATCTTCATACATATCGTTAGTAATTATCCAATATATAAAAGCGTCTGTATCCATGTAGGAGATGCCGATGTTTTCCCGTCCATAAAAGGTGACCATCTTTTTGTAATGAAAACCGTACATATGAGTCTTGGAGATATCCAGGATTGTCATTCCTACATACAAAGGACGATCCATCTTCACACTTGTTTTCTTCATAGATACAGCTACAAGATTTTCATTAATAATTATAGATAAATTAAAGTTCGGCTGTTGTACGAGTTTCTGTAGTTTGTTTGGATCTGTAACAAGTTTAACGTTTTTATGTCTTCTTTTGTTTTCTAATGTTTTACCGAATATCGCATTGTTCATTAATTTAAAAAAGTCTTTTTGAAAGGCTGATGTAGCGGCTGCTCTTCTGGTAGTATTCGAGTCTATGTACGGTTTCAACCAGCACGATTGGTAAAATTCCACATTTCTATTAATTTTAGTAAGACGTAAACCTAATTCGATAGCTTGTTGAACAACCCAATAATGAGCTACGTATCGTTGTTTATTGTTAAGGGTCATCATTAATTTGGGGTGTTTTCCAGTTGGTGAAATTTCTGTTCTTGCAAGGAGTGGAAGGTCATAATGAAGATCGTGTAAATGTTCTGGATATTCAAAGTCGCAATCCAAAATATATCCGGTATCTCCATGTTTTGGAATTTGTGAAATATCGCCAATACAGTTGGGATCAACCCATTTAAAGTTGTCAAATGGAAGTGGGTTCGACATGGCCCATCCATACAGATTATTTGCGTCAAAATATCCCAAGTACGTTGAAGGTTTCTCTTGATCATGGTCAGGTAGATATTTGTTGTTGGCTTTAACATGTCTCGTCACGCTTTGAGTTAATCCACCTCTAACACCCGACTCAACCATTAAAACCATATCTATATCTGTTAACAGCTGGAGTTTACATTTTGTTTCTTTTAGCATTGCTTGCCAAGCTAGTCCTGGAGATGTATACGAATGTAGAGGGTCTAAACCGTATGCTGCAAAACAGGTTCTTCGGAATTCTTCCATAACATCGCAGAGAAGAGTCACGTCAAGTTTTACATAAAAGTCTGAGTATTCTCCCAAAGTCTTCATATCCAACTCGTTCCATACTCGACATGCATGTTGATAGTCTTCAAGTTAAATTTCCGATTCATTGAGTTTGTTGTTAAATTGTTCTGGTGGAGGAAGTGATGTTTCATTAAATCTATGCTTCGATGTAATCGTAGGGGAAGACTCCTTTTCTAAGAACCAGATCCATTTTACTACTGGCTACAATTTTGCTTGTTTCTATCAGATCTTCTCTTTTTAAATTCTCAGTTAATTTCATTAGGCTAGAAGGCATAAATCTAAACGAATCAATAAACCTAAGTTTTATTTTGCCAACCTTTTTAGAGAAGCTTATAAATTTTTCCATTGTTGTTGCCAAAACATCTATTGCTCCATCATCTCTTCCTAACTCCGGGATTATGAAATGAGAGTCATATCCACTAAGGTTATGTAGAACAACAGGTATAAAAGATGGAACTTTGTAATTTAAGTTGCAAGCATTACAGGCTGCACCTCTGTAGGCTCCGGTAAGATGGTCGTGGTCACGCACTTTAACGTTATCTGGTGTAAATAGGTTATTACACAGATAACATGTTGTTACCAAATTGTGATGTTGAAGTTGATGTTCTTCCATAGGTTGCATCGGTATTTTAATTTTGTAGATTTCTTCCACCTTGGAGGCAATGTCATACAGATCATCTACAAAGTGTTTCGCTGCTTGTTCACCGCGATAAATCTTCGGAGCAGATGATAGTCCAAATTCTTGAAGATGTTCTTCAGACAGCGTGGATTTTGTTAGTATACAATAACTGTTTGGTGCGTGTTTTTGATATTTGCTTCTTTTTGTGATATCCTCTTCTTGTTGTTCAATTGGAAGTAAGGATGCTTCAAAATCCGCGTACACAACAAATGGAACAGGGTATTGGTGATTTACTTTATCAAATTTTATCTGCGCTCTGCTGGGATGTGGCAATTTAATTCTTACCTCATAGTTTCCACTACATAACCTTTGATGGTACATGAGACAGTTGGTATTTGCAAGCGCTATTATTAAAGAATATTTGATCGATACTTTGGAAAAACAACCTGATAGCACCATCTTGAACGGACCTGTGGATACATCTATTTTTAATAGAATACCTCATGAAGTTTGCATGTGGAGAAAGTTAAAGGATTTTGAACCACTTGTAGAAATCGCTACAGAAGCTACAGAAGAAACAACACAGGAAGAAGAAACGGAGAAACAAGAAGAAGAAGAAAACGAAACACAAGAAGAAGAAGTTAAAAAAGACTAAAGTTTGACTTAGTAAAGAAGAACACACGTGGGGTAGGCCTATTGGGGACGGTGCCCACGTTAAATATACACCAACGCGCCTGCAACTGTACGGCCTGGTATTTAACCTACCGTGGTGTGGAAAACAGTTTAGTTGATCGCTAGGTGCCATGATGAGCGGAGGGGATGAAGAAGTGAGTGTAAAGCCTTGTGTAATAGAATTTCAAGCATTTCGAAATAATGATGATAGGTTTATTATCAAGGAATTAGTAATTTTAGACTTGCTTACATTTGTAGCCTACCCATTCACGTTTGAAGCTCCTTTTTCTTTTAACAAACTTAACACCAAAGCAAAAAGTACAAACAAATGGATAACAAACTACTTTCATCACATACATTGGTATGAAGGATTTATAAGCAACAGTAATCTGCACAGTATTATGTTTAACTTTTGCAAACAATATTCACATATATACACAAGAGGATTAGAAAAAAAGAACTGGATACAAAAGTACACGCACGGTGATGTTTTCGATATAACTATCAGTAAGGACTTTAACATTAATCTCGGTAATATTTGTGTCGCTGCAAAAGATCTTAAACACGGTCAAACAAACTGTGCATTGTACAACGCATATCGTTTGGCTGCTTACTTGAAACAAACGCAGGAATATGGTGGGGGTCGCGGAGAACAGAAATGTGGTGGGGGTAGCGGGGCCTATAAATACGAGGAGACAACACCGCTCCAGCACGAGTATTATTCGAGACTCCGAAGAGGCAACATCACAGAAGACACCACCACTGGCGAAGATGGCATCACAACAATATCTACAAACATTGGTTGATCAATTCAACACTCACTCAAAATCGAACCTTCTGCTAACTAAAAAATGTTCAGAACTAAAAGAACAAAGACATTACATTATTCATAGCATCAAGAAAGTGGAAACCACACATGGAGAAGCAATTCTAGTATCATTGTGCGAAGGACCTATGACTCCAGGAGATGAGCCGAAGTTTCAAGTATTTCTTCCAAAACGATTTGTTCAACTGCTACAAAATGAAGACTTGCGAGATATTCAACCGGGGACGTTGTATTTGGTATCACACGGTGTAAGCGGCAACAACTCGACGGAACTCACTCTGCACATCATGCATCATTGTACATAATGTCTCTATTTGTATTTCTCTGTCTGTATTTCTAGTCATAAATGTTAGACTTAAGCTTATTGTATTGTAAAATGTTTGTTTAATAAATAAAAAAAATAAAAAAAGAATAACATTAAAAGAAAAAAAAAAAAAAACAGCAACATAGCAGTATATTATTTTATATACTGCTGTGTTGCTTTTTTTAAATTCAAATGGATGACCTTGAACTTTCATTCAGGGTTAACTTATGAAGGGGTATAAAAGAGAGGGAGCAGTGAAGTTAGTCTCAGTCTTGTCTAACACACGCTGCAGCTAACATGTCGGTGCCACCGATGAACAATTTATTTTTCGATAACAATTTGAAGACATATTGTTGCGAGTTGCAATGTTTTAAAATACCAGGCGATCAAGTTGACGGGAAAGCTTGTCGTAAGTGCAGGTGTTTCAGCTATTGCATATGTAGATGTAAAACATATCAAATGAACCGACAAGATAAAATACAAGAATTACGGCGACGGCTTGCATTACTTTGGCGGCGAATGGAGTAGCAACCATCTGCCGCGCACTTGCCACCTGCCGCCTACCATCTGCCGCCTGCCATCTGCCGTCCGCCATCTGCTCCGCCCCACCACACTTTTACCCCCACCATTTAGTACGATTACAATGCTAGCTTGTGAATAGCCAGTACACCTCCGGCTCTCGACCGGTGAACATCGAGCTGCTCGTCCCGACTGTGTGTTCCCTGCGGTCACATAAATAGGCAAGGAACACGCAGTCGGGATGGGCCGATTGGACAAACAAGCGCAGCACTTGAAAACTGCGTCTGACGGTCGCGACTCCGGATCAACAACGTCGATGACGACAAACAACGGGGAACTATTGTAAACATAAATTATTGTAAACATAACTTATTGTAAATAAAAAGAAAAGTAAAAATAAAGTTAAATGAAATAGTACTACTTCGCACTCGTATCATTCGATTGCTTCATTCGATTGTTTTCATTCGATATTTTTATCGAATGAAAACTATCGAATCACAATCGGATTTTACGCGTGCGAGGTAGTACTTTTTTAAAATAACCTCCCCGTGACCTTGACCTTTAAACTTTCCCTCATTACGTCACAAAACCGCCTACGTCACTGGCTGAGGCTCAGATGACGTGTTTAATGACCCAGCGCATCCGGTCACGTGACCGGATGACGTCACTTCCGGTCTAGCAGCCCCAAATGCCCACTACTTAAGTAACGTGTTATCTGCCTTTATTATGAAAATAAATTAATGAAATTTGGTATGTGGCTTTACCTACATGAGTTATATTGATATTTGTGTGAAACCCCATTTTTTGTGTTCCTTGCTTCAGCAAACCTGCATACTCAGCCGCCATGTTATTCTTATGGAGAATAATTAAAATGTCATAAATCGTTTATTTATGAATGTATATTGATGAAACTTGGTATGTGGCTTTATGTAGTATTAAGATACATATATATGCATTGGAAATTCGCTGAGTACACAGGTTTGCTGCTACGGGGGTATTTATTTGATTTGCTGTCCAATGTTATTTAATTGGGCCAAAACCGTACTTTGAGGGCTTCCCAAGGGTTTCTGGTTCCACACACTGACTTGAGACCCCCAAAAGGCACATCTAGACGTTAAGGGCTTACAAACGCCACATAAATCATCAAAATCAACCCAGTAGTTTGGCCATAATCTTCTGCACAAAAATCGCCTTATTCTTTTAATATAATGATGATGAAATTTTTGAAGTATGTTTGGATGTATGGATTTGTAATTCTACCACGTATAAGCTACTGGACTGATTACGCTAAAATGTGGCATGAATATAACTTACATATCACATTAACATATAGACCTGATAATGTCCACATCCAACCTTAGGGCTCCACCCCACGGGTCCTGTACGTTCCAATGCAAATCTTATGGGAGGAAATCATTTAATACTATTACCAGCTGTATAGTTTTTGTCAGTTACGGAAGTATAGGGAAATCATACGGTAAAACTAAACAAAGATTTTAAAGTGCTGGTCAGTTTAATATTTTTAATTTGTTTTAATTTGTCGCGAGTGAAGCCATGGGTAACAGCTAGTTTATCATGCATTAGATAAAAGAGCTTGCAATAGATTTCTGATTGTTTATATTTTTCCAATTATAGAATTGGAAATTGAAAAGTTCTACTGCAAATGTAGACATAACCTTGCACTGAAGTACTTACTTTAGTGGTGTAAACATTGAGATACAAGCAGTCCTCGTCTCCCAGTATGGGTTCAGGGGCTAGGTAGGTCATGTGATCATACTGCAGACACACACTGCCGGGGTGACTAGCGTCCCACGCTCCGTCCCATGGGGTGTCGAGGGGCTCTGACTCCTGTACGGAAAATATAAATTCATTTAAAACTAAACTTCACTCCAAGTGATATGAATCAAACTATTACGACGCCAATCATATCATACTAATATTATAAAGCTGAAAGTTTGTGAGTTTGTTTGGGGCTTGATCACGCTCCAACTACTGAACCGATTGAGCTGATATTTTATGGATATGCTGATATTGAGCTGATTGGAAGATAAACTAATATCCTAAAGCACATATAGGCCTATTCACTATTAAAATTACTTTAGGGCTTTGCTCCAGTGGCCACTAAAATTCCCATGTTAATCTTAAAGGCACTAATATTTACTGGATCAGATTATAACTAAAGCAGATGTTCTGTATTTAAGATTTACAAGAAGATTTTGAGTTTTTTTAGTTGTTCACATTTTGGTTTAAACATGTGTTGCACATTTAACCACAAAGGTACCTGTATCATAAAGCCCGATTTAAAAAAGTGGCTAGAAGTCAGGCAACTTCAGCACAAGTATAAATTAGAAAGCTTCAACAAGCTCTATGTAAGGCAGCACACAGAGCAGAATAAACTCCAGAAGAACAGCAACTTCGACGTGAAGAGCAAGCTCAGCGGCAGGCCAGTTTGAAAGAAACTGAAATGGCAGAGCAGTGATCTACAGAAACTGATAGGAAGCTGAAGCTCGCAGACAAGCTATTACTACAAGGGTCAGTATAAATACTTTACTGTACTTTCCTTTACGACCTTTAGGCCGTATTTCCCTAAGGGCATACAGGGCGAGCGCCTGGGGCCCCGGGCCCAAGGGCGGCCCCAGGCCAATAAAGTTGATTTATTTCTCAACTGACAATAATGCAAATAATTTTAAGTTGTACAGGCGTAAGTTCAAACCAAGCATCAAACCCAAAAAGTCATTCACTATATTTCATATTATTTTGAATACCGTGAGTGGATTTGATAAACTTGGCCTAATCCAGTAACAGGAAATAGGCCAGTTAGGATATGAAATTTAACTACTGACGGTGTTGTAGAGCATCTTATTTTGCATAGCTTAGATTTTATATCTATACATCTAATTCCGTAAGCCCAAATTTGACAATGAAATTCAAATCGTATAAAGCTGAGGAGGTTGTAGAAAGCTGAGAGAGATCTCATTTTAAAGATCTGGGCATGACATTTTGGGGAATATTATTCATTTTACTTAATTTTGTACCGACAATTATTTACGGAATAAAATAATTCCCATTTAAATAGCATGGCGATTTAAAAACATCTGCTTTGTTTGCAATAAAACATGTGATTAATTGTCTACTTTTTGGTTGTAAACTGCCATGTGTTCCTCTTATAATGTTTTAAAGAAAAATTAAATGAGGCATAGTGTTGGAGCAAGATTAGGGGCTGTGTGGCCCCTTCAAGCCACTAGTATTCTATATTTGCAATACATGATTTTGATCTTGAGCTATAATTTTTGAGCCTGTCACCTAACCCCGCAAATTTTTTAATATCCACCATGCTTTTGCCCTACTTGGAAGTTGCAATATCCGTTCAGGCAGATTTAAATTAAATTTGTTGTTCTTGTTGGTTAAAACTCAATATGATATATTATAAAATATCAGAAACAAACAGCCAAACAGAAAGTAATTAAATAATAGTATCAACATTTATGATTGGTTTTTGGTTTAATTGGTTACGAAAGTCATTTAACATAGGACACTGAATAGTGTTAAGTGTTTGAGGATGAGGTTATCCTAGATATGATAATACGATTAATAATAAAGATGATAATAATGGTGGAATAGCTTGTAGCCACTTTTTAAATTAATTTTTTCATAATATATTTCTGGATTTGATAATACTGTAGTTTGAAGTTAAGGATTAAGTCCCGGCCTCGGTGAGGGTTAGGGCATAGGCGTAATTCGGGGGTGGCAAGGGGGGGGGCAGTTGCCCCCCAATAATTAGGAGAACAGATTATTGCATTACATAAATACTCCGCCGCAGCAAACCTGCATACTCAGAGAATTTCCAATGAATATATACACATTGAGCCGCTTACCAGGATTCATGAGAAATATATTCCTAAACAAGCGATACCAGTACTTAAAATATTAATTATTCTCCATAAGAATAACATTGGGGATGATTATGCAGGTTTGCTGAAAACAGGGAACACAAAATATTTTTTTATGCAAATATCAATAGAGCTCATCTAAGTGAAGTCACATACCAAGTTTCATCCATATACATCCATAAATAAGCAATATATACCATTTTAATTATTCTCCATAAGAATAACATGGGGACTGATTACCTAGGTTTGCTGCTACGGGAACCAATGTGAAAAATTATTTTTTTTGAGCAAACAACAATAAACCACAACCAGACGAAGCCATATACCAAGTTTTGTCAGTTTATGTTCTTAAATAAACGAGATATACATTTTTTTTTCTCCATAAGAATAACATTGGGCAACATACTGTGTTTAGCACTTTCAATATCTCAGTAACTAATTGACGTATAGCAATGATCAAAATACAAAATTGTTTGTTTTTTAAGCCAAATTCAATGGTAAAAATTAAAATCTTATTAAAATAAAAATTACATATGAAAACCCAAAAACCAATTTTTGGGATACAAAACCCCCCCAAAACCCCCCTTCGGATGGAGTGATTCGTCTGATTTTCGAACTTGTTCAAATAAATGGTACTTTACACATTTGTGCCAAATTTTATTAAGAGCAGGCCTTTTTTACAAGATTTATCGTGCTTACGGACACACACACACACACACACACACACACACACACACACACACACACACACACACACACACACACACACACACACACACACACACACACAAACACACACATATATATATACATATATAACAATTTGAACGAATGGTGTTTCTGGCATCTGGGGACCTCAAAATTAAAAGTTATCATGGTCTTGGGCTTAAGTCTTACCATACCACCTATGGTAATAGCTTCTTCCCAAAAGGGGAAATTCGCTAAAAGTCACAGTAATCACGCACGATCACGACCATGTTTCCCCCTCCAATCAAAATATAGATATTACCCTTATGGGTTAGGGGATGTATGCTTGTTGCCAATACTGAATTCTCCGATCACCCCCAAACCCAGTTTAAAATAATGAAGAGACGAGAGCCAATGATGAAGATAACATTTCCTTGTGTAATCATCACGTAAACTTAACATGAGAATAATATACAAACGTCTAAAATATAACTGACTTTTTACTACATTTCCAAATATTTAAACATCTTTAAGAATATTTTTGTTTATAATATAATAACAAATGCATCTGCAAAACAAAATTTTTTTAAAGTTTTAACTTTTGAGTTAGCATTAAACCAGAGTGGTTAGAAGTTTGAAACATCCTGGGTATAGAAAATGATACTCTGCTCTGTAAGATTATATTATGGAATAACACAAAATAAAATTTTTATGCACATATAACTACATGCTTGTATTTATGTGTAGGGGGGCCTCATTTTCGTATATGCCTGGGGCCCCAGAGGTCCGAAAAACGGCTATGCCCAGCGGCAGCAAACATTTACCAGAAATACGTGGGGCATCTTTGAATCTGCTGCCTTGGAATACAACGCGACTTTTAAGACGGTCCCAAACTTCTCACGAACAGGCCTGAACATTCAGCTGAATGTTCTCCCGAACGATCACTGAACATTCTTTCCCGTATGCTCCTGTATTTATTAAAAAGTTTGTGCAGCTCCCAGCACACTTCTCGTGAATACTCCGAACATTCAGAGTTCGGCCGGATGTTCGGACATGTTCGCGAGAAGTGTGGGACGACCTTTAGTCAGTTAACATATATCTTACTAACGCTATGTAGAGAACGCGGGCGAAGCCACAACGGTTTCAACTAATAGAATAATATGTAAAGTTGATTACTGCTTAGACAACAACGTTTTGACTCTAGCGAATGACCGGTCTTATGCCAGTGTTAGATCATGTTGGTTTTGGTAGATGAATTACAGGATACCACTATACATAACAAAAATGTTTTCTTGCATAATTCAATTAAAAGAATATACATTCATCAACACACATATAAATCAAAAGTAAATTATTTTATGAGAAGATTACAAGATATTAATGGTTAAAATAAAGAAGATTATAACTTTTCCCTAGTAGTTTCATAAGAGTTATTTTTGACTCTTACAGCTTGTTTGTTATCACTTTCTTTTTGTTCATCCAAACTATCACAATTCTGTCCAGCTTATTTTTTCCTTTTAAAGAATTTCCCCTATAGGGAAGAAGCTATTACCAGAGGTCTCATGGTAAGACTTAAGCCCGAGACCATGATAACTCTTTGTTTTGAGGTCCCCAGATGCCAAAAAAGCTATTCGTTCAAATGAATAGATACATATATATATCTATATCCGTGAATGCGATAACTTGAGTAAAAAATGTCCGATTTCGATTAAATTTGGCTCAAATGTATAAAGTGACATTCATGACTTTAAGTTTGAAAACCAGAAAAATCGGGCCATGGGAAGAAGGGGGGGTTTGTGGGGGTTTTAAATTTTCCAAAAATCAGTTTTTTGTATTTTTCACCCTAAAATTTTTAATTCACTTAATTTTGGTTTTGACCATGTTTTAGAGCTTAAAAAAAATAGTATTTTGAATTATTAACCGAGGTTAAGTGGTTGCGGAGAAAATCCAAAAAAACCTACTCATAAAATCTCCCGTGTTAATCTTATGGGAAAAAGGTTTTTGGTTTTTCCTCAGTTCAATTTAATGTAAACTTCACATTTGCCTTTACCAATCAATTCAGCTCCACAAAACAATAATTTTGGTGTTTAAATTGATTATACACCCAACCGTTGCAGAGATATTGAAAGTGCTAAACATAGGACGTTGTCCAATGTTATACTTAAGGAGAATAAATAAAATTTGATATCTCGATTATTTATGAATGTATACTGATGAAACTTGGTATGTGGCTTCACGTGGTACTTGTATATTGATATTTACACAAAACGTTGATTTTTTGTTGATTATCCCTGTAGCAGCAAACCTGCGTACTCAGCCCCATGTTATTCTTATGGAGAATAAGTAAAATGTAATGACTCCCTTAATTTTGAACATAAATTAATAAAACTTGGTAAGTGGCTTCACCTTGTTGAGCTATATTGGTATTTGCATAAAAACCTATTTTTTTATTCCTTGTTGCAGCAAACCTGCTTACTCAGCCCCATGTTATTCTTATAGAGAATAACTAAAATGTTATATTGCGCTTATTTATGACTGAATATCGATAAAACTTGGTATGAGGCTTCGTCTGGTTAAATTCCATTTATATTTTGCATAACAATCAATTGTTTGTGTTCCTTGTTTAAGCGAACCTACGTACTTATCACCAATGTTATTCTTATGAAGAATAATTAAAATTGTATATATTGCTTATATGTCAATAAGCAATAATACAAGCAATAATAAGCAATAAATGTATAAGTTTTGTATGAAACTTGATATGCAGCTTTATGTGGTTTTAAGACATATATTATACATTGGAAATTCGCTGAGTACACAGGTTTGCTGCGACGGGGGTATTAGTTTGATGCCTTATTTATCTTTTTTCATTTCTCTATCAGCTTACTTTTTTCGCATTTATTATTTTCAATTTTTACCCTGGTAAAGAATATTATTAGATTTGTTCTACTTTTAAAATGTGATATCATTTAACTCATTCACCAGCCGCCACTGCGCCCTGACCAGTTCCGTAAGTGAATGAGCAAGTCTAGCCGAAACAATTTGTAGCTCCTTTACACCCTGTCGTTCACAAGTTAAGACAAAGAAAAAACAAACTGTAATGGTGAAAAAGATTATAAATTACTATTTTAAAGTATTTTAATATTGTTTTAAAAACACATGTTTTGATCTAGTAAACGACTGGGCTAGTAAACTAATAAACTAGTGAATCACTTGTTTCGGCCAGGAGTTTAATCCAGGATGCGATCGGTTACACAAAAATCTCTATGTTAGTTTAGGGAACATTAAAGACAGTTTAAACATAACTGTCTAAAACCTAGTATTAAACTGAAAGATTAAGTTATAATACCCCCTTGCAGCAAACCTGCGTACTCAGCGAATTTCCATTGAACATCTTGATAACACATTAAGCCACTTAACACCAGGATTCATGATAAATTTATTAACAAATAAGCGATATTTAAAATATTAATTATTCTCCATAAGAATAAAATTGGGGATGAGTATGCAGGTTTGCTGCAACAAGGAATACAAAATAATGGGTTTTTATGAAAGCATCAATAGAACTCATCTAAGTGAAGTCACATATCAAGTTGCATCAAATGTGTAAAGCAACATTTATGCTGACTTTAAGTTCGAAAACCAGACCGATCAACGTATCCGAAGAGGTATTTTTGGGGGGGTTTTGTACCCCAAAAATGAGTTTTTTGAATTTGTTATGTAGGCCTATGATATTTTAGAAAGTCAAATTTTAGTTTTCACCATTGGATTCAGCTTAAGAGGGGGCCCCACCTAGCCCCACCAGCCGCCGGCTCCGGTCGTCTTTTAACATGGGACGCTACCATAACTGTTTTATTTTACCGTCTGCCCGCCTTTAAATGCAAAAATGATCACAGGCCAAACAATCTTATAGTTGTTAGCCTTATAATCTTATAGTTGTATGATCTTATAATCAAAATGTAGTATTTAAAAAAAAAACACGTAAAATATGAAAATCAACTTCCTTTTTTCCCATAAGAAGTTGTGAACTTTTGAAACAATTTATAAAATGATACGTTTTATATAAATTAAATTTGAAAACGTCATAATAACAGTTATGTTATTGTTAATGTTTGGCTTGAGTGTTTTTTTGTTTTAAAATGTGAAACTGTTCCAAAATAAGCCTTTTTTTGAAGTCTTACAAAACGAGTAGGCCCACAAACTGCAACTGGTTCGCTGTTGCCCCGATAGATGGCAGCAACGTCGCTTACCGACCAAAGACCCCGCTTCCGCAACCGATTTCGCGCGGCTGATTTGATTCTCCTTTTGAAACCATTATCACTAGTAGTAACTACCGCTCGAAATCGAGTAAATTTTCTCTTCATATTTTTGAATTTACATGGCCCAACATGGCAATTTTTAGTCATTAATCATTTAATGTCCGTAACATCTGTCCTTGCTGCTATGCTGTTTTTTTTTTACAAAACGATAATGGCACCTTGTACATGGTGTTCGTTTTGCTATGTTGGTACTGTAGAGGGGAAATATTGTGCTTCCAGCTGCTTTTCAAACACGGCACGGTTTTTTTGTCATAACTGCAAGGGAATAGTCTCTCCAGATTGTATACAGTTCACTGAGCAACGCGCGCCGGAAACTCCGGCTATTGTTCATAAAGTATAAACAAATTTAAATCATAAATGTCTGTCAATCATTTAGCCAGTCCAAACTTAGATAAAGTGTGATGGAAACCAGTATCTTTGAGGAGTTTTGCCCTCTTAGGCGCAGGTAAAATTCCGTGATGGTCGCTTTACTAACTTCACTGAAGTGTTGACCTCACAGGTGCAGATTCGCAATGTCGCTTATTTCGCTTGGTGCTTTTTTCCCGACACCTTCACAAAGAGGGTAATTTATAATTTTGAGTCTCTGTAGATGTTCCAGAACAATGCATTGACCGATTCAAAGACGTGAAATGATTTGGATTTTTTATCTTGATGTCTTGAATGAAAACCAAGTCGAAGTCGTAATTTGAGGCTTCAGTCCAAAAACTGCTACCCTCTGTAGGCCTAACTGATGCAGGCTCCCAATCTTCTTGCCATTGTTCATTAGCTTTCTTGGTGACGAACGAATTAGTGTAATTGAAACAAGGTAGAAACGAATTTTTAATATTGTTTAAATTTAAAGCATTCTTATCAAAAGAATCCGGTAACTCGTTCCCTTTTATACCAATCCGGGAAGGTATCCTGAACAAAATTACTTCGTACCACAATTTTAATAATTTTGTAAACTTTAGTCTGATTTCATACCCGATTTATGCAGATTTGTCATGAAGAATACTTAGAACTAGCTGATTACCCGCGCTTCGCACAAAGAATTCAGGAATGAACAACTGATTAAAATTGTTGCTGCAACTACATCTGTTTCTGATCTATTAAACATATTGCTCATACGAATAACACGGAAACTTTAAAGTCGAATGGGGCGAAGCACATCGAACTGAGGGAGACAAAAGTTATTCCATGACTTCTACAGAGAAATTCCTTTAATTTGACACCTCAATCATTAAAATCGGTTCATAAATAAAAGAGTTTTGCTGTTCACAATAAATTCCTTAAGGAATTAGTATAATTATTATTTTACTTGGTGGTAGCGTTTCTACGTACGTCATGGCAGTAAAAATAGCTAGAGCTTCAACATAATAACTGGAATAATTTTGTCACATTTTTGTGAATATGCAGTATAATAATACTTTATTATAATAACACCTTTACATTTTTCACGGCGGATTCCCGTTTTATTACAAGTAATTCAAAATTAGCGTTTTAAATATAAACTTTTAAAGAGCAATTTGAAGCCACTAAATTTATTTCATAACTAAACCGCATCCGCGGGAATCTTTAAACATTAATAAAATTAGTAATTTAGTAAAAAAATTACTATGGACTAATGCCAAATTCTCCGTTATTAAATTGAGTATACAAGAGTATAAGAAGTTTCTGTAGAATATATTTTAAAATTTTACTATATTATACATTTGATTTCACAAGTATTTTTATATAAATCTACTTAAAACTGATAACACTTTGATGTTCTTCAAATCATATGTTTATGTTGTTTATATTTATATTATTATTCTAAATATATCTCATTTCAGTTTGCGAGTTCGTCTGACGTTGCTGGCAAAAGGCCTCATGAAATACAGTATTACAAATTTAAAAAATATTAATGAAGGTTTTAGTTTAAAATTAGTTTATAACCAATATTATGGCTCCTTATTAAAGAATATTTCTTTAGTTTTTTAACAAATTGTAACAACAACTTCAATGTGTTCGCTGCGTCCGATGCATAAGATATTTCAACGCTTAAAGCGATGTAGAAACAAAACTTATATTACTGATTTATATAGATAAATAAATTAATTGCTTGTGACATCTGTTATCGCTAATTTAAATAAATAAAAATAAATAAATAAAACACTCTACCTGTCCATAGTGTTTAACAGCTGCAATTGGAACAAAATTATTCGACATGTTAATCATACACGCAAAACACTTTGAGGGTGGCCTATGTCTTTTGAATGAAAATGTCGCAAAAACCTTTATGCACAGCTACTAACCAGGACAAATATTTTGGTACCTCAGGCATAAAAATTGGATCAGAAATAACAGAGGGATTTTCTTAACTAAAAGATTATGTTTCCACGAGGTTATGAAATAGCAAGTTCGGTTGCCGCGCGGCCGCTCTGCCAGTCACTTTCTTTCGATAATCGTAGAGCTTATGAGCAATAACTGAACTCGGTTTGTATCAAAAGGAGTCATTATTTAATTAATTTTCCAGTAAACCGTCGATAAAATGCAGGCTAAACAGAAGGTTAGAAGTTATCCTCTACAAGCCACTAGTGTTTTATATCCTAACTAGCAACAAAGTCCATTGAACAGTTCGGTTCACGGTGCTTGGCACTTGGGAAAGGCGAGAAACTACTAACATTTCTCATAAATAAAAGTAAATATTAACAAAAACAACCAAAACATTATAATTAAATAAGTGATTTTTACTTTCAGTTGACATAATTAGACTGAAAGACTAATAACCGTACTAAGCCAAATAGAGGCGAAAATTTATTCCAGAGCATACGCTAACCAGATGCCAAGCACTGTGACCTGAACTGTAAAAAAATACAATAGTCTCTAGAAAATATAGCACATATTATTTTAATGAAAATTGCTAAACTCGACTACAATAGTGAAAAGTGATATTCTTAAAGCTTATGAAATTTTCATTAAATCGATATAAGGCGGCAGCTACAAAACTGATAATGCAAAGATAAATGTTGACAGGAGAAATTAATAAATGTCTAATGTATTTCTTATAACATGATATTTTTGCTAGTAAATATTACCAGACATAAGATTTAGACGAAGTTGCAACATATTTGATCAGCCTTTACCAAACAATCTTGACAAGAATTTTAGGTTTAGTCCCGTGTGTGCGGGACGTTCGAGAAGCCGCGCCAGTGACAGTGAACCCGTCATTCTAGGTGTTGTAAATCACACTAGACAGTACCGATCCATTGACAGAAGACCGAGCCTACGCACGCTGCCGGTCGGTAAGGAAGAATTATTTGAAAAACTACTAGCGCTCTAGTGGCCAAACCCCAAATCAAAAGGCGGAATTCTATCTGACTCCTGTGCCTGTGCTGTGATGTACTGTGTTTAGCACTTTGAATATCTCTGCAACGGTTGGGCGTAGAATCACAATCTAAACACCAAAATGATTGTTTTGTGGAAATGAACAGATTGGTGAAAAACAAATGTGAAGTTTACATTAAAATAAACTGAGGAAAAGCCAAAAACATTTTTCCCATAAGATTAACATGGGAGATTTTATGAGTAGGTTTTTTGGATTTTCTCTGCAACCACTTAACCTAGGTTAATAATTCAAAATACTATATTATTTGTTTTTTTAAGCTCTATAACATGGTCAAAACCAAAATTAAGTATTTTAAAAATTGTTGGGTGAAAAATGCAAAAAACTGGTTTTTGGAAAATTTAAAACCCCCATAAACCCCCCTTCCCATGGTCCGATTTTTTCTGGTTTTCGAACTTAATGTCATGAATGTCATTTTACACGTTTGAGCCAAATTTAATCAAAATCGGACGTTTTTTACTCAAGTTATCATGTTAACGGACACACACACACACACACACACACATATATATATATATATACATATATATATAAATTTCAACGAATAGTGTTTTTGGCATCTGGGGACCTCAAAACAAAAAGTTATCATGGTCTCCGGCTTAAGTCTTACCATGAGACCTACGGTAATAGCTTCTTCCCTATAGGGGAGATTCGCTAAAATGATATATATCTCTTATTTATGAATGTATATTGA
The DNA here is from genome assembly GCA_963675035.1 of Allygus modestus. Taxonomy (NCBI): domain Eukaryota; kingdom Metazoa; phylum Arthropoda; class Insecta; order Hemiptera; family Cicadellidae; genus Allygus; species Allygus modestus. Next base: position 304,449,000 of record OY776111.1, read on the forward strand.
TGAAAATTGGTATGTGGCTTCACCTAGTTGAGTTATTATATTGATATTTCCATGAAAACCCATATTTTTCATTCCTCGTTGCAGCAAACCTGCGTACTCAGCAACTCAGCCCTCATGTTATTGTTATGGAGAATAATTACAATGTTATATATTTCGTTTTTATGAATGTATATTAAAGAAACATATTAATGTATATATTAATGTAAGCTACTTTATGCGTTATTAAGACATATATAATATGTATTGGAAAATCGCTGAGTATGCAGGTTTACTGCGATGGGAGTATTTAAAAATACACTTTGCTTAACCTACTAGGTAGATGAAGCTCCGTTGACAACTTCCAAAACATTACTTGGTGCCCCAAAACTCACAATAGCCTAATTGTCCTGGTGCTCGAATCCGAGCAAGTTTGTACCCAACGAATGTTACTTCAGTTGTAAAAAAATACCCCCATCGCAGCAAACCTGCATACTCAGCGAATTTCCAATGGAGATATAAATGTCCTGATACTACATAAAGCCACTTACCAAGTTTCATAAAAATATATTCACAAATAAACAATGTATAACATTTTAATTATTCTCCATAAGAATAACATTGGGGCTGGGTACGCAGGTTTACTGTATCAACGAACACAATAAATGGGGTTTTATGGGAAAATTCAGCCCTTTACTGAATTAAGTTATGTCATGCTCTTTCTTAAAATTCTGAGACGAATTGGCAAATCTACATAAAAATATCTTTAATTTGATACTTCAAACCTTAAAATCTGTCAAGCTGTTATCGAGTTATGACTGTGAAGAAAAACCCCTAGTGGATTATTCTATAGGATTAACAATGGTCACACAGTTGATGATAAAATAATAATCTAAAACGAGTTCGCTCGCAGCATGCTGACGTGGGAGAAGTGAATTTCCACATAAAAAACTTTAAAAAATGCAAATCAGTGTTAAAACATACATTTGTTCCATTTATTATCAAATTCTGAAAACATTTGTCGGCTGATCTGATGCTCCTGGTTCTAATTGCCTGCAATGCTGGGAATACAATATTGCCCATTATAAGGTTAGGAGAAGGTCCTGACAGGATTGAAAGTGGACGCGAGGTTGCTGGGGATGATAAAAATATACCAACAAATGAATAACAGGCTTTTCTAATGTAAAACCCCCATAACTGAGTAACACCATGTGTTGATACTTTACCTTGTGAAAGTGCTACTTTGACAGATTACTGGTTAATTTATTCACTGCTATTATGATTCTTTTGTTTTGTATCGGAAACTCCATAAGTCCGATGATAACATTTCCAATTTTCAAATGAGATTTTTAACCAAATAAAACTTTTCTGGGAGTTGAGTTTTGACCATTCGTACTATTAGGTCCAAAAGCATTTAACTCACAATTTGAGACCTAAATCCTTTCAGGCTATTAGTTCAAAAATTATAGCGAAAACACCAAATCGCCTAGATGTCGCGGTAGTTGTCCATCTCTTGGGACTTTGTGTGGGCCACTCAGGACATCGTGCTGAATGATTTGAACAATCCAATCGTCAGCCTGTTATATATTTTGCCTGGGTCAAAAAGTAATTTCACTGACTATGGTGATATAATAATACCCCTGTCGTAGCAAACCTGCGTACTCACCAAATTTCCAATGCAAAATATATCTCTTAATACCACATAAAGCCGCATACCAAGTTTCATAACAATATATTCACAAATAAGCGATATATACAATTTTAATTATTCTCTATAAAAATAACATTGGGGATAAGTACGTAGGTTTACTGAAACAAGGAACACAAACTGTTGGTTTTTATGTAAATATAAATAGAGTTCAACTAGGTGAAGCCACATACCAAGTTTTATCAATACTCCATGGGGGCTGAGTAAGCAGGTTTGCTGCAACCAGGAACACAAAATATAGGTTTTCATGCAAATATCAATATAAGTCAACTAGGTGAAGCCACATACCAAGTTTCATCAATATTCATTGAATAAGCGATATATAACATTTTAATTATTCTCCATGGGGACTGAGTAAGCAGGTTTGCTGCAACCAGCAAGTTTTATCAATTTATGGGCATAATTAAGGGAGACATCGCATTTTACTTTTCCCCCATAAGAATAACATGGAGGCTGAGTATGCGGGATTGCTGCTACGGGAATAATCAGTAAAATCTTTTTGTGGAACTAACAATAGACCACAACCAGATGAAGCCGTATACCAAGTCTCCTTAGTATACGTCCATAAATAAGCAAGATATACAATTTTTCTTATTCTACATAAGAAAAACATTGGACAACGTACTATGTTTAGCACTTTCAATATCTCTGAAACCAATTGACGTAGAGAAATGATCAAAACACCAAATTGTGTGTTTTTTAAAGCTGAATCCAATAGTGAAAACTAAAATTTGACTTTTTAAAACATTACATGTAAAAACTTCAAAAAACCCATTTTTGGGGTACAAAACACCCCCAAAATACCACATCGGAAGGGTCGATCTGCCTGATTTTCAAACTTAAAGTCATAAATGCTGCTTTACACATTTGTACTAAATTAAATCAAAATCGGACCTTTTTTACGAGAGTTATCACACTCACGGAGACATATATATAAATATATATATATATACCAGCTGAAAGACCCAGGCTTCGCCCCGCAAATGATTTATAAAAACTATTACAGTTGTGTATGCTGCATTCTGTGAGTAGCCCATCGAACTACTACGAATTAAGGTCAGCTATTTGTATTTTCATCAGCTCAAAAAAAATTGAAAGTCCATAAGGAATACATGGGAACTTTGTTGGGGTCTCTGGCAGAGCACTGAGGTCAGATCAGGATGGAAACCATTTAGTTTTTCTATTTTATGCCTAAAGAATCAGTTTACAAAATGTCAGCCCTCTACCTACATGGGAAGGTGGAGAATTAGTGATAAGTGAGTCAGTTAGTCAGTGAGTCAGTCAGCCAGGGCTTAGCCTTTTACTTTCTCTCCCTTACACATAGTATATGGAGAAAGTATTGTTTTCGTCAAAATTTTCAAATTTGAGTTGTTAGTGGAAATATTTGTTTGGTGCTCCCTGAACCAAAAAAGTGATTTTTACGTGATGTCTGTGAGTCTGTCTGTCTATCTGTCTGTCTGTCTGTATGGATGTGTACAGAGCTAGAGCCCTAACTAATGGGCTGATTTTTATGAAATTTGGTATGTAGGTGCTAATCCACGATATTTCCAGGCATTTTTTCATTTTTTGGAATTTTCGATTTTTAAGGGAAATTATCCCCGGAAAACATGAAAAATCACAATTTCTCAAAAACGGCTCTAACGATTTTGATTAACTTTAATCGTTTGTAGAACTTTAGTTTTCCAACGAAATGGCATTTCTGTAAAAATTCGGGTTCAGAAATTACAGGACTTTAAACATAAAAAATTCATTTTTTGAAATAAAAAAAAATATAAAAATATATTACTATTCACCATTAAAAAGAGCTCAAAAAACTAAATAATTTAGTATTCTGAATTACTATTCTACGATTGCTGGTTGTGGAAAAAATTTAAATTTTCAATTTGCGGTAAACACAGTACGTTGTCCAATGTTATTCTTAGGGAAATACAACAATTACTATTTCTCTCTTATTTACTGATCAATTTCATTCTAACTTGATATGCTTGTCAAGTTAGCATTGACCATCAGAGGAAATTCAAAATATTTTGCCCCTTAATCAGTTGGGGGGGAATAGGGGGCATTTCCGCTCTTAAAACCACGTCTGTAGCGCCTCCAAAACAGGGATTTGGGTGGATGTTTTTTTGAAAAAAAACTTGTTTACAAGATTTTCTGTACATTCGACCATGCTTTGTATCCTATATTTAGTAAATAAAAAGTAATTTATTAAGTTGGGCTAAAAGGGAGAAAGTATGTGTCAGTTTCCTGACACTGTTTATTTACTTTCTCCCCCTTATAACGTAGTATTTGGAAAAAGTATTGTTTTCGTCAAAATTTTCGAATTTGAGTTGTTAGTGAAAATGTTCGTTTTGGTGCTCCCTGAACCCAAAAAAGTGATTTTTATATGATGTCTGTGTGTCTGTCTGTCTATCTGTCTGTCTGTCTGTCTGTATGGATGTGTACAGAGCTAGAGACCTAACCAATGGTCCGATTTTGATTAAATTTGGTATGTAGGTACTAATCCACGATATCTCCAGGTGATTTTTCATTTTTTGGAATTTTGTATTTTTAAGGTTTATTATTCCCCAAAAACCGCCAAAACACTTGAAAAATCAAGATTTCTCAAAAACTGTTCTAACGATTTTGATTAAACTTTAGTCCTTTGTAGAACTTTAGTTTTCCAACGAAATGACACCACCCGCATTTCTGTAAAAATTGGGGTTCAGAAATTACAAGACTTAAAATATCAAAAATTTTGTTTGTGTTTTCATTAAAAAAAACATAAATATAAAAAATATTACTATTCACCATTAAAAATAGCTCAAAAAACTAAATAATTAAGTTTTTGAATTACTGTTCTACGATTACTGGTTACGGAGAAAATTTAAATTTTTATTTTGCGGTAAACGCAGTACGTTGTCCAATGTTATTCTTATGGGGAATACAAAAATTACTATTTCTCTTTTATTTATTGATCAATTTCGTTCAAACTTGATATGCTTGTCAAGTTATTATTGACCAACAGAGGAAATTTGAAATATGTTACCCCTTAATAACTCTGAGTGGGGGGAATAAGGGGAATTTCCCCTCTTAAAACCACGTGTGTAGCGATGGATTCTGTAGTGCCTCCTAAACAGGGATTTGGGTGGATATTTTTGAAAACAACTTGTTTACATGATTTTCTGTATATTCGACTGTGCTTTGTATTCTATATGTAGTAAATAAAAAGTAATTTATTCATTAAAGTTGGGCTAAAAGGGAGAAAGTATGTGTCAGTTTCCTGATACCGTTTATTTATATATATACATATATATATACAGTTTCGAACGAGTGGTATTTTTGGGGTCTGGGGACCTCAAAACGAAAAGTTATCATGGTCCCGGGCCTAGGTCTTACCATGCTGACTACGGTAATAGCTTCTTCCCTAAAGGGAAATTTGCTAAAATAGATTAAAAGTTTTTAAGTCAGTTTATAATGGTGAAAACCGATGATGCTTTTATTTAATCGTCTCTTCAATCTCTCTTTAATAGCTTTTTGTGATTCACTGTTGACTGATACACTGGTTCCCCTGATTACTGATAAAATAATATTTTCTAAGAAAGTTTGAATAATTGCATCTTTAATGCTTAAAAAAACCACACTCACCTTGAACCTTCGCTCTCCTACAGGTGGTTTGGCATAAGGTATGCCCTCAAAAGCGTAAATTTCCTTCCCCCCTGCTGTCTTCAGACTGTGCCCCCGCAGCTCACCAAATTCAACCTTTACGTTCGGGGCTTCAGAGCAAAAGACTGAAGATAATAGTGATAAAGACAAAATCAACTTAAAAATGTTCATAATTGAACAATTTCTTTGTAAGGGAAGACAGAACAAGATTCAAACTTTGACTCAACCAAAAAGTGTATCCTAAATAAACAATGAACACAAGAAAATAACACGATGTGTATGGTTCAAGAGACTATGGCTCTCTGAGAAGTTACTAATAGCCTCTGAATATATTTTCTGGATAACCTTGAATCTAAAAAAAAACAATCTGGCTAAAAGAAAAATAATCTGGTTATGTAACCATGCGGGTCAGGTGATTAAAAATAATTGAGGAACTTTGTATCACAAAGGTTGAGGAAACCAGTTCCAATTAGACTGTTTTGCTTTTTTTAAAGTAGGTGGAGGTGGAAGTTAACAAATAAAACCACATTATCTGTTTGTCCTTTCCTTAAACAGAGTTTTACAGTGGAAAAGCTTACAAAAATATCTTGAGGCATTATTTTAGACTAATTAATTTAGTTAACATTGTTTTTATATAACAAATTAATATGTTTTAGCGAATTTCCCCTATAGGGAAGAAGCTATTACCGTAGTCGGCATGGTAAGACCTAGGCCTGGGGCCATGATTCGAAGTCTCCAGACCCCAAAAATACCATTAGTTCGAAACTATATATATATATATATATATATATATATATATATATATATATGTGTGTGTGTGTGTCCGTGAGCACGTTAACTCTCATAAAAATGATCCGATTTTGATGAAACTTGGTATAAACGTGTAAAGCAACATTTATGACTTAAGTTCGAAAAACAGCCAGTTCGCTCTATCCGAAGGGGTATTTTGGGGTGCTTTTGTACCCCAAAAATGGGGTTTTTGAAATTTGTACATATAATTTGTTAAATAGTCAAATTTTAGTTTTCACCATTGGATTCAGCTTAAAAAAACACACAATTTGGTATTTTGATCATTCCTCTACCTCAATCGGTTACCGGGATATTGAAAGTGCTAAACACAGTACGTTGTCTAATGTTATTCTTATGGAGGAAAAGAAAATTTTTATATCTTGCTTATTTGTGAACGTATACTGACGAAACTTGGTATACAGCTTTATCTCGTTGTGGTCTATTGATATAAGCTCAAAAAAAATGTTTTGCCAAAGGCTCTCGTAGCAGCAAACCTGCGTACTCAGCCCCAATGTTATTCTTATTGAGAATAATTAAAATTTTATATATCGCTTATTTGTGAATATATTTGTATGAAACTTGGTAAGTGGCTTTATGTAGTATTACGACATTTATATCTCTATTGGAAATTCGCTGAGTATGCAGGTTCGCTGCGACGGGGTATTTAGTATTTATATATATTTTAAGGTTGATAACTGTATGGACAAAACATTTTAGTAGTAAAACATCATAATTTACTTTTTTTGCTTTTTTTCTATGCTTAAACGAAAGTAGTCAGTACACATTATAATCAGCTGTTTGACTAAATAATATATAACGCCATAAGATTAACATCGGAACTTTAAGAGCCAATGAGGCAGAGCCCTGAAGTTGGATGTTTTTAAAACCCCAAAAGGCACTTCTAGAGGCCAAAGGCTTTCGATTGATTCCAAATATAAATATAATAATGGTTTTAAGGGTTGAAAATCTCAGAAAAAAATCAAGAAATTCTTTTAATAATATAGATATTACTTTATATAAAGGTGTTTAAAATACATGTATTGTGCTATCTTTTTTATGCAGGGTGTCCAAAAAACGTTCCAGGACTTTGAGACATGATTATTTACATAAAAATGAAGAAAACAAGTCCATATGAAGGTAGGTCCTAAAACTCTTAGTTTTCTGTCGATATGTCTGTATGTGTTTTTTACTTGATACGTTATATCTTAGGAACATCAACTTCAAACTTAGTACATGTATTACATTTAATAAGACCCATTTTAGTATGGAATATTAAGTTCCTACTTTTTACTGTTTTAAGATGGCGGCCTTTTTACTTTTCAAAGCTAAATATCTTAAAAACCGTAATACTTAGGAAAAACCTGTAAAAATTAAAAATGGGGTAATTTTTACCTAAAAATAATTATATGAAGATTGTAACAATAAAGTTATAAATAAATGAGAAACCGGGATTTGTAGTTAATCAACTCCTTAGTCTTTTCCCTATATTTTTCCAAGTAACCTTCAAAATTATAGCTCTCTTGTGTTTCTTTAATGTTTCATAATGTTTTAGGCCAGAAATTATCTGTAAAAATCACAAACAGACAGATAGATGGAAAACTAAGCGTTTTAGGACATACCTTCATCTGAACATTTCCTTCCTTTAAATGTAAATAATCACGTCCCAGAAACTATTTTTTGGACACTGTATATAATTCTGTAAGCAAAATATTTAAGTCAAAATTGTGGGAGACGGGATTCGGGAAAAATAGCAGTATTTCTAAGAAAATATCATCAAACGAGAAACAACATAAAACATCTCCCATAAGACAAACATGGGATTAAAAAACTTCTGTTTTGTACACTTTAACACATATGATTAAGTGTCTCATTTGTTTATGAACTTAAATATGTTACTTATATCGTTTTATTTTCCTCGGCATGTTTTCAAACCACTAGTTATGACTAAATAAAGAATTACTTGATTTGATCAACAAATGTAGATTGATATAACATTTATCAGGCCTTCTTTCCCTAGGTGCCTAGGCTGACTGGGTATCCTTGCCCAGTGAGGCGTGTATATCCTAGTGTCAAATGTAAAAAAAAGAAGCAGTCTTTTTATGGTGTTTGTGAGTCCATTTCTTTATATAATAAAAGGGAGAACTTCTTATTACGATTTGGTCATCATAACTTACAGTCCAGCTAATAATAATGTTATCCCCCTTTCTTCTGGCTTTGTTTGATTCACGTCATGTCATAGTACCGTAACCTTTTACGTTTGGGCCTACTAACTTTAGTGGGAGAACTAGTGGCTTTTAGAATGCTTATTGAATTAGTAGAAACTGGGAAATCAAAATTCAGTACTAAACTGAGCAAAAACATGAATAATTCATTTGTAAAGTTTCAAATAAATATCTTGAATGATACCTAAAATATGATGTATTTATTAAAAAAATGTAAGATACCCAGAGGGCAACAACACATATACCGATGACAAACATATAAGAGACGGGAAATGGATCATAATATTTCATAATGTACGGATATACACGATATAGATGTTTGTATGATTTCTTTAAACCACAGGCTCAACTTCCTGACGTTTCAGTGAGAGTTTGGAAACACATACACTTACATATAATTTTATTAAAAAAATACATACATTGGTAGGATTACATATTTTTCTTATAATATGTAAAAGTATATCTGAAGATATTCTTAATTTATAATTATTATTTGTTATAATTTTGTTAGATCTACTATCTTATTTTACATTAAGGAATATGCCCACATGGGCTTAAGCCTGTGCGTGGGCATGAGTCGGCAAAAGCACTTTGTTTATTATTTTTGATACATATTAGATAATAATATATATTATTTGAACAATTTTTAATTACTATGAATGCATTTATTTCAAACACTGACACAATGAAGGTGCAGAATAATCATAAGACCAAGGGGATATTAACTATTTTATTTATGTCCTGTATGAGAGTTAGTGAAGTAAGAAATAGATAATTGCATAATAATTAGTCGTCTATTGAATCATCTATATCCTGATGTGATAATATGTTCCGTCATATCTCTTCCAATTTCAAAAAGCCAATGTTTAACAATTTTGTATATGTAAAAATAGAATATATTTATGTATTTCTCAAATAGTCAGGGAGATTTCTGTATAATATATGTGATATATAATGTGAATTTGTTACTGAAAAATGTTTATTTAATGTAATCGTTTGTATACCAACAGTTTGAGCATATCTAGTAAAATAATTATGGTTGAAAATTTGAAAAAAATTCTTCAGAATGGTAAAAAATATATATCAATAAGGTTTTAACGTAAAGTTGTCTGATGTTTAATAACCCAATTTCATAAATTATGATTCAGGAGGGTACCGTGAAATTTTACATATTTTAAATATCGTGTAAAACGCTCTGTACATAATGGAAAATGTAAATTTTGCACAGAGGTTCATTCCAAAATATGAGGAACTCGATAATTGTTCATGTGTTTTTATAAAACTACAAACGCAAAGTTGTAAGCCCAAAATTTCTAAAGGGCCTTAAATAAGTTAACAGCATACAGTATAATAACATTGCCATTAGTATAACTCATACCCTCTATATTATTGGTGTTTCGCTGACGTACCAGCTATTTCCATCATACTATAACTGTAAAACTGGATTTTTTATACACAACTACGTCTTGCATTATTATGTAGCGAACCAAATAAACCCTCTTGGTTTACGAAAATATGTTTAAGTAATCAACTGATCTAAACAAACTTGTACTATAAGATTAACAGGCAGATTAATGGACAAGAACTTTTAAACAATATTTAGTTTGGATGCCTTATTTCAATTCTAGGCATAACCTACATTTAACAAAAATCATGAAATATGTTTTTAGTGTAGGATGTTGCATAGTGTCTAATTGCATAGTATCCAAAACTTGTTATTGTGTTGCATAGTATCCAAAAATTAAATATTATTATGTGTTGCATAGTGTCCAAAGAGCACAGTGTCCAAAGGTACACTCTGTTTAAGAAGTGAAATGCCGAGGAAGAATTAATATTTCTTATTTAGACTGTACTTTTGGATATTGTGCTCTTTGGATACTATGCAACAAGTCCAAATTTTATGATTATTATTATTTTAAATACTGTTGCATAGTGTCCAAATGGCATAGTGTCCAAATCAGTTATTCTGTTGCACAGTATCCATAAATTAAATAATATTTAGTGTTGCATAGTGTCCAAATCAGTTTGGCTGTAGCACAGTATCCAAAACTTAAATACTATTAAGTTTTGCATAGTATCCAACAATAGAATCATTCCATATTGCTTGAGCGAACCTAAAGGCTAAAAAATTATGTAATTTGTTGTTATTATAATACTCCAGTTACTAAATTTTGTTGTGAGTCAAATTTAATGTAAATTATTTACCAGACCTAACATATGATTTATATCTTATATACATATGACTAGCTGCTACCTGCGGCTTTGCTCGCGACAAATTAAAAGACATTTAAAATACTAACCTGACCAGCACTATCGAATCTTTGTTTAGTTTTTACCATCAATGTTGGCGATTGTTGGCCTATTTGACTGGGTCTATAATCGATACTATTAAGTTTTTTAAAGTTTCGGGATGTTATCCTGATTTATGAATTGCTTTTGCATTGGGGTTTATCGGGGTTTCCTTATATTATGTCGGGGGCCGGGAGGTTTGCTGGTCAAACATTGGGCTTTATCAGATTTGTTGAATTCTTCCTTTGCGCGTTTGTTCGCCTTTTTTATTGGTTGTATTCTCGTTCAGTTTTGGTTTATTTCCATTAGGTCCTGTTAACATGCTTTATGTATTGCTTACGCTCTGGGGTTTATCGGGATAGCCCAGTATTATGTTGAGGGTTGTTGACTTTGCCGGTCGATTCTGGGGTTTTCTCGTATTTATTTTACTTTTAACTGGGGCGATTGTTGACTAATTTGACAGGGGTCTATACTCGATCCTATTAAGTTTTTTAACTTTTCGGGTTGTTATGCTGATTTATGTATTACTTTTGCATTGGGGTTTATCGGGGTTTCCTTATATTTTGTCGGGGGCCGGGAGGTTCTCCGACCATTGCACTGTCTTCACCTACGGGCACTGTGTCTTCACCTACAGACACTCAGTTTTTAGCTGTATTCTTTATGATAGCGGTGTTATTTGTTGCGGGGACTTGTTGTGTCAACGCAGGCATGATGAATGCGGGTGAAGTCACTGGGTCTTCTACTACAGACTCTGCGTTTTTACTCGAAGACACTCTGTTGGCGTTTGTTTTTTGTTGCGGGGCCATGTGGTCATGACGCGGGCTTCATGTCTGCGGGTGAAGTCACTGTGTCTTCACCTACAGACACTCTGTTTTTAGCGGTATTCTTTATGATAGCGGTGTTATTTGTTCTGGGGAATTGTTGTGTCGACGCAGGCATCATGACTGCGGGTGATGTAACTGAGTCTTCTACTACAGACTCTGCTTTTTTACTTGGAGACACTCTGTTAGAGTTTGTGTTTTGTTACTGGGCCATGTTGTCATGACGCGGGCTTCATGTCTGCGGGTGAAGTCACTGTGTCTTCACCTGCAGACACTCTGTTTTTAGCGGTATTCTTTATGTTAGCGGTGTTATTTGTTCCGGGAACTTGTTGTGTCGACGCGGGCATGTTGACTGCGGGTGAAGTCACAGTGTCTTCACCTATGGACACTGTGTCTTCACATACAGACACCCTGTTTTTAGCCGTATTAATAATGTTGGCGGTGTTAACTGTTACGGGGGAAAAAAGTTTCATCAATGGCTTAATGTCTGCAGGCATTGTCGTTCAGCCCTCACCTACAGACTCTGCGTTTTTACTCGGAGACACTCTCTTGGCGTTTGTTTTTTGTTGCGAGACCATGTTGTCAAGACGCGGGATTAATGTCTGCGGAAGTCACTTTGTCTTCTCCTACAAAAACTTTGTCTTCTCCTACAGACAATTTGTCTTCACCTACAGACACTGCGTTTTTACTCGGAGCCACTCTGTTAGGGGTTTGTTTTTGATACGAGGACATGATGTTAGGCAGGGGGCTTCATGTCTGCAGGGGAAGTCACAATGACTTCACCTACGGACACTGTGTAGACGGTCACAGAATTTGTTACATTGATTCCTTGACTATTGGCCTTTTGACTGGGTCTATACTCGAACCTATTTTTTTAAGTTTCAGGAAGTTACCCTACTATATGTATTGCTTTCGATTTGGGAGTTATTGGGGTTGCCATCTATTTTGTGGGGGGCCGGAAGGTTTGCCGGTCAAACATTGGGTTTTGTCAGATTTGTTGAATTCTTCCTTTGCGCGTTTGTTCGCCTTTTTTACTGGGTGTCTCCTCGTTCACTTTTGGTTTATTTCCGTTAGGGCCTGTTACCCTGCTTTATGTATTGCTTACACTCTGGGGTTTATCGGGGTTGCCCAGTATTATGTTAAGGGACGACGACTTTGCCGGTCGATTCTAGGGTTTTCTCGTATTTATTTTACTTTTTAGTTGGCCGATTGTTGGCCAATTTGACTGGGTCTATACTCGATACTATTAAGTTTTGTAACGTTTCGGGATGTTATCCTGATTTATGTATTGCTTTTGCATTGGGGTTTATCGGGGTTTCCTTATATTATGTTGGGAGCCGGGAGGTTTGCCGGTCAAACATTGGGTTTTATCAGATTTGTTGAATTCTTCCTTCGTGTTTGTTCGCCTTTATTACTGGGTGTATCCTCGTTCAGATTTGGTTTATTTCTGTTAGGGCCTGTTAACCTGCTTTATGTATAGCTTACGCTCTGGGGTTTATTGGGGTTGCCCAGTATTATGTTGAGGGACGTCGACTTTGCCGGTCGATTCTGGGGTTTTCTCATATTTGTTTTACTTATAACTTGGACGATTGTTGGCCAATTTGACTGGGTCTATACTCGATCCTATTAAGTTTTTTAACTTTTTGGGTTGTTATGCTGATGTATGTATTGCTTTTGCATTGCAGTTTATCGGGGTTTCCTTATATTTTGTTGGGGGCCGGGAGGTCCTCCGATCATTGCAGTGTCTTCACCTACAGACACTCTATTGATTCCTTGACTATTGGCCTTTTTGACTGGGTCTATACTCAAACCTATTATTTTTTTTAAGTTTCAGGAAGTTACCCTGCTATATGTATTGCTTTTGATTTGGGGGTTATCGGGGTTATCGGGGTTGCCATCTATTATGTTGGGGGCCGGGAGGTTTGCCAGTCAAACATTGGGTTTTGTCAGATTTGTTGAATTCTTTCTTTGCGTGTTTGTTCGCCTTTTTTACTGGGTGTATCCTCGTTCACTTTTGGTTTATTTCCATTCGGGCCATTTACCCTGCTTTATGTATTGCTTACGCTCTAGGGTTTATCAGGGTTGCCCAGTATTATGTTAAGGGACGACGACTTTGCCGGTCGATTCTAGGGTTTTCTGGTATTTATTTTACTTTTTACTTGGGCGATTGTTGGCCAATTTGACTGGGTCTATACTCGATACTATTAAGTTTTTTAACGTTTCGGGATGTTATCCTGATTTATGTATTGCTTTTGCATTTGGGTTTATCGGGGTTTCCTTGTATTATGTCGGGGGCCGGGAGGTTTGCCTGTCAAACATTGGGTTTTATCAGATTTGTTGAATTCTTTCTTTGCGTGTTTGTTCGACTTTTACTTTCTCCCTCTATACATAGTATATGGAGAAAGTATTGTTTTACTGGGTGTGTCCTCGTTCAGTTTTGGTTTATTAAGGAACAAACAATCGGTTGATTACATTTTCCAATATCGAAACAAATGATATTTGCGATATTGGACCTCCCGTGTAGGCGATAATGAGCTCACCTTGTTTTGTAACAGCTGATTTATATAAACCTCATGTGAGCAAATTAGTATCGCCTACACGGGCGTTTTTTTTAAATCAGCTCATACAAACATGTGGTATTAGCCAAAGCTAGTGTGCTTTCATTAAACGGCTTTCCAAAACTGTACACATGTCATTTAAATGGGGCAAAATACTCAAAATTACTCCTTCTCCGATGAATAGTGGCTAAATAGATGATCAGATCTTAAATCTGACGAAAAATTGTTAATTGGAAATTAAATTTTCTACAACTTTTGTATTCAACATTTTTTGCCATCTCTTACCGTTTCCGTACAAAACACGCTCAAAGTGGAAAAATTGAGAGTGGAATTTTCCCAGCCCCAAAAATGCCCCAAAAACTCAAAAATGTTATTTTTTGGTAATTTTTCCGGGAGTTTCTCGTCAAGAGCTTTAATTCAAGCATGGGGTTGAGGGGGTCCGACTATTGGAAGTGTCTCATAGGTTATGTCAGTGAGTGAGTGAGCGAGTGAGTGAGTGAGTGAACCCGTCTAGCTTTATATAAGTAGATAATCTTTTCCTTTATGAAATTATGTATAAATGTTGTGGTTGTTCCACCAAAAATTTGTTCTTTGTTATTCTACTATATAATTATCATGGTGATTGTGATTTATTAAAGAGTTTTATATTTTGTTGTAATTTAACTGGTTTCAGGTTGAATAAATAGTTAGTTTAGTGTCTAATGCCTAGATACATTATATTTTCATGCTTTTTGTCGTACCATAAAGAAGTATATTGAGAACTGAGGAACATTTGGTGTATGAGACCACCTTATACTGTGTCTGAATGTGTAGTACAGTACTAGATTTGTTGGGATGGACTGCGCTTCACTATAAGGTCAGACCCACACTTCTCTAATCTTTGGATAATCATCTTGGACTTCATATCTGGTGACTATTAATTTACAAGAATACAATTTGGAGTATTGAACATTGCATCACCATATTTAGTTGTATATTAATCTGTGTTATTATTGTGTATTAGTATTTAGATTGTTATTGTTCTCTGTTGGATATCAGTGTGTTTTCAAGGGCCTATGTTTAGATGATTTACGGATGTCCGAATTGAATAATACTTAGAATTAATAATACTTACTGTTAGAATTTAAAGTATTTGAATGTGTTTCGTTTAAACGAGTCTGAAAACTTGACAGCCTGTTTTATCTTAGAGGGACTTAAGTCAACATGTAATCTCTTGCTTATTAATGATTATGTTAATAAAAGTGTGATGAGAAATAGTTCAATTTCAGTCAATTTAATTTTCCCAGTTCAAAAAGGGGTTTCTTTGTTTTCCCCTATTCAAACAAATTGGCGCTCATGAAATGTTATTTCTTTAAGTCTAATTTTCCAGCTGAAACCATAATTCCTAAACCCTCCCCACCACCTACTGAGCATAGCCGAGGAACCTTTGGGGGTTACCGGATTCTGGAAGGTAACAATTTCAGAGAGCAAAGTTTTGATATCACAAATAATAATCGTTAAAATATCCAAAATATTCACTATTATGATTTGTTATGGGTGAACTATGTGTGATAACAAAATTCTGCTTACCGAAATTGCTATGTATTGTTTGCTCTTTAAAATAAACCATAAATCATTGATTTTAGCGAACTTCCCCTATAGGGAAGAAGCTATTACCGTAGGTCTCATGGTAAGACTTAAGCCCGAGACCATGATAACTTTTCATTTTGAGGTCCCCAAATGCCAAAAACACCATTCGTTCAAATTTTTATATATGTGTCCGTAAGCACGATAACTCTCGTAAAAAGTTCCGATCTTAATGAAATTTGGTACAAATGTGTACAGCACCATTTATTTGAATGAGTTCGAAAACCAGACGAATCGCACCATCCAAAGGGGGGTTTTTGTACCCCAAAAATGGGTTTTTTTGGGTTTCCACATGTAATTTTTATTTAAATCAAATTTTAATTTTTACCATTTAATTTAGCATAAAAAAACAAACAATTCGGTATTTTTATCATTGCTCTACGTCAATTGGTTCCTGAGATATTGAAAGTGCTAAAAACAGTACGTTGTCTAATTTTATTCTTATGAAGAAAAAGAAAAATTGTATATCTCGCTTATTTATGAACATAAACTGACAAAATTTGGTATACGGCTCCATCTGGCTGGGGTTTATCGTTGTTTGCACAAAATACAAAATTTTCACGTATGGTTCCCGTATCAGCAAACCTAGGTAATCGGTCCCTATGTTATTCTTATGGAGAATAATTAAAATGTTATATATCGCTTACTTATAAATGTATATGAATGAAACTTGGTATGTGACATTACTTAGATGAGTTCTAATGATATTTGCATAAAAACCCATTTTTTTGTGTTCCTTGTTGCAGCAAACCTGCGTACTCATCCCCAATGTTATTCTTATAGAGAATAATTAATATTTTTAATATCGCTTGTATGTGAATATATTTCTTATGAATCCTGTGAAGTGTTAATGTGTTATGTTATATATTCATTGGAAATTCGCTGAGTATGCAGGTTTGCTGCGACGGGGGTATTGTATCATCCGATGGGAAGTTGTGTTGAAAGTAGACACTGGAGACTCCTCTTAAAGAACAATTGTGGCTTTGGTTGAGTTCACTCTCATTGTGGTTAAAGGTATGTCAAACATTGTGCAAAGAGTATAAGTGTGGAATTTTGTGTTTGTAGGTCTAGAGGTTTGGCCAGGGGGATGATCTATTTTTTGTAAGTATAAATTGTCTATAAGAATAACGTGGGTTGGACACTTGAAGTCCCTGGGGGTGGATACCAATGGGAATTTCTCAAAATCCTTTCTTAGTGGTTGCCTACGTTGTGGAAAGAGTATTCGTGCCGAATTTCGTGGTTTTAGGTGTAGAGGTTTGGCCTGGGGGATGATCAGTTTTTAGTATTTATAGATATAGATAGATTAATTACCATTTCTCTCTTAGTTACTGATGATTTCATTACAAATTGATATACATCAGGGCTGTACTCAGCTTTCACGTGCCCCTGGGCAGGCCTGGTGGTGTAATCCCTTTGTTCAGTCTGAATCCAAGTTGATGACCTTTTTAGACAACAGGGTTATAAATGAGACTCCCCTTTATGGGCCCGGGCCCCAGGGCAGTTGTCCCTCTGCCCCCCATGAGTACGGCCCTGATACTGGTCAAGTTAGCATTGCCCTATTGCCCTACAACGGATATTCAAAATATTTTGCCCCTTAACCCCGGGGGGGGATGAGGGGGCATTTCCCCCTTTAAAACCATGCCAGTAGCAAAGGATTCTGAGATGCCTCCGAAAACGTGATTTCTGATTTCTGGATGACATTTCTGATTTAAAGTTTTTTATAAGATTTCTGTTGGTACTTTCTACTGTACTTCATATTCTATATTTAGTAAATACAAATAACTTATTCATTAAAGATGGTTTGAAAGGGAGAAAGTATGTGTCAGTTTCCTGATACCGTTTATTTTTTATTTTGCTTGGTCTTTTCATGTTTTCTCACCGTAATAAGGCTATAGCGAAGGGAAAAGTCTTTGCAATAGTTTGTATCCGTTTTTGTATTGGACCACCCATTACTAATCTCACTAGAGCACTAATAAAAAAAAATGTTTAAAAGGTCAAGATTTCCACCATTTTTACATATTTTTGTGGTCTAAAATTGGAATTTGTAAGTTATGGTTGGTTTCGTGAGGAATTTAAGGAAAACGTTATGTGATTTTACATAATGTAGATATGGTACTATAAACCTTATGCAGGTTGGAGCTGTCAAATTGGTAGTTCTTCACTAAGAAAGGATTTTAAGAAATTCCCATATGGCTCCGCCCCAAGGGGAATCAAAATTCCAATCCTGTGTTATTCTTATGGATATTCACTTCAGTTTGAGCTGATGAGAATTCAAACAGCTGATCAAGTTTATTAATAGTCCCCCGGGTTAACCACTGAATGCAGCACACACAACTGTTGTATTCCCGGGTGAAACCGGGTATGATAGCAGCTAGTTCCCCATACGAATAACATTGTGTGAAACATACTGTGTTTCCCACTAAATGAAAATTTCAATTTCCTCCGCAACCAGCAATCGTAGGATAATAATAAAAAGTACTAAATTATTTAGTTTTTAGAGTTTTTATTGGAGATAAGTACATTTTGTTTCACATTAATGGTTTTTATGAAAAAAAAAAAATTTTTAACATTTCAAGTTTTGAAATTTCCGTACCAGAATTTTCCCTTAAATGAGGTTGATATAATTTTTAGGCAACCTAAAGTTCTACAAACTACTAAATTTTAATCAAAATCTTTATAGTTGTTTCTGAAAAATTTGGATTTTTAATGTTTTTTTGGGGGATAATTACTCTTAAAAATCTAAAATTTAAAAAATGAAAAAACTGCCTTGAGATATTGTGGATTAGTACCAGACTTGAGGATTAGGGCAGACTCACAGACAGACAGACACACATAAATCACTCAAAAACAATTTTTTTATATCCAGGGACCATAGTAATGAATATTCCCACTAATAACTCGAATTCAAAAATTTTGACGAAAACAATAATTTCTCCATATAGGTACTATTTGTAGGGGGGATAATGTAAAAACAACCTTTGTTGTTTATACCAATTTTATATTACAAATTATCTTACTACAATGTCACATCAGTTAATGCTATATCTTTATTTGGAAAGCTAATTTGTGGATTAAAATGAATGTAAGCAAAATTTGCTATATGTATGAAAGGCTAAAAAGTGAGAGGATGTTAGCCTAATATAGCGTAAAATTATTTTTGTTGGGAAATAAAATTTTTACTAATATTGCCACTAGTAGATAAATTGAGAAGGGGTGCTACCATTTGAACGTAAAGACACTTGTCCAGATGAAAATTTGATCTACATTTAAAAAATGAATAACTGTTAAAAAATAGTTGACTGAAACCAACTTATCGACAAGAAACTTGTCCGTATGACAATATTATCGACATTTAAAAAATCAATAATTATTAATAAAAAGAGGGCTGAAACCAACTTATCGATATGACACTTGCCTGGATGACCATAATATTGACATTTTAAATAATTAAATAAATAAGCAGAAACCAAGTTATCGACATAACACTTGCCCGGATGATCATATTTATCGACATTTGAAATAATTAAATATATAAGCATAAACCCCAACTTCTTACAAGTTACTTGCTCGATCTTACTTGCAACGTTTGAACAAGTTACTTGCTCGAATGGCAATATGACCGACTATAAATTAAATAATAATAACTGGTCCTACCACTTATGCGGCAAGACACTTGTACAGGGCTGTACTCAGAACAGGCCCCTGGACAGGCTTGTTGGTGTGGGCCCTCGTTCGTCGGGCCCTCGTCACCTTTTGTTTAGACAACAGTGGCCACCCGGGCCCCAGGGCAGTTGTAGGCCACTGGTAGTGAGACTCAAAATTCGTTCTGACTTATTGTTACCAGTTATTTTTATTACTTAAACAACAAATTGTTATTCTACCAAAAGTGAATCTCTGCCTGCTGAAATCGAAAATACACAACCAAACTGATTTTCTGTATATAAACATCAACTCTAACAACCCTCTCATCTTCGGGGCAAGCATCCGCGTTGAAGAAATAAAGTAGCGAGATCGTATATATATATATATATATATATATATATATATATATATATATATATACATACATAAACAATACTGAAGAAATAGTTTACAGAAGTATCCTATGTTGATGATTAGTATAATTATGTATTCTTTGAATCCTGGATCACACAAAAGTAGGGACAACTTTTACAATGGCAATGAAAAGTCTACTTCAGTGCATTGTATCAGTAGTCAGTGGTATATGTGTGTGTGTGTGTGTTTGTCCATGGGTGCGATAACTCTCGTAAAAATGGTCCGATTTTGATGAAATATGGTAAAAATGTGTATGAAGCAACATTTATGACTTTAAGTTCGAAACCCAGCTAGATCGCTCTATCCAAAGAGGTATTTTGGTAACGTATAGGTCTAGTAGTTTTAGCGTGATGGAACTCTAAATATCCATACATCTAAACAAACATCTAAACTTTCACATTTTAGCAAATTTCACCTAAAGGGAAGAAACTATTACCTAGGTCTCATGGCGTAAGATTTAAGCCCGAGACCATGATGAATTTTTGTTTTGTGGTCCCCAGATGACAAAAACACCATTCGTTCAAATTTGTATATATGCATACTAAATCATATAATATATATATTATATGATTTAGTTCACTGCATAGGGCTACTATTATTATTATTTTTAAAAGAAAATTACCAGAGTACCCTTCAAAATTCATTTTTTATTCACTGACACGTGTTTCGAGGTTTACCAGTGTAAGTGAATAAAAAATGAATTTTGAAGGGTACTCTGGTAATTTTCTTTTAAAAATAAAAAATAATATAAATAAGTGTGTGTGTGTGTGTGTGTGTGTGTGTGTGTGTGTGTGTGTGTGTGTGTGTGTGTGTGTGTGTGTGTGTGTGTGTGTGTGTCTGTGTGTGTGTGTGTGTGTGTCCGTAAGCACGATAACTCTCGTAAAAAAGGTCCGATCTTGAGGAAATTTGGTACAAATGTGTAAAGTACCATTTATTTGAACGAGTTCGAAAACCAGACGTATCGCACCATCCGAAGGGGGGTTTTGGGGGGGTTTTTACCCCAAAAGTGGGTTTTCTGGTGTTTGCAGATGTAATTTTTATTTAAATAAAATTGTAATATTTACCATTGAATTCAGCATAAAAAACAAACAATATGGTAATTTGATCATTGCTCTAAGTCAATTGGTTATTGAGGTATTGAAAGTGCTAAACACAGTACGTTGTCTAATGTTATTTTATGGAGAAAAAGAAAAATTGTATATATCGCTTATTTATGAACTGACGAAATTTGGTTTATGGCTTCATCTGTTTGTGGTTTACTGTTTTTTGCATCAAAAAATGTTTCGCCTATGGTTCCCGAAGCAGCAAACCTAGGTACTCGGTCCCCATGTTATTCTTATGGAGAATAATTAAAATGTTATCTATCGCTTATTTATGAATTTATATGAATGAAACTTGGTATGTGACTTAACTTCGTTGAGTTCTATTGACACGTGCATAAAAACCCATTATTTGTGTTCCTTGTGCAAACCTGCGTACTCATCCCCAATGTTATTCTTATGGAGAATAATTAAAGTTGTATTTATTGCTTATTTGTGAATATATTTTTATGAAACTTGGTATGCGGCTTTATGTGGTATTAAGACTTTGGAAATTCGCTGAGTACGCAGGTTTGCTGTGACGGGGTATTTAGAGTTTGGATGTAACAGCTTTACATCAACAATATTTTAGCAACGGGATTTTTTTCAGCAGTTACTTTATTAACACATTGAATATAAGAAATAAGAAGATTAGTAGACGTTTGAAGACATTGCAAGATATATGACTCTCCATGTCTGCCTCTGAGTCTACGTGGTCCAAGACGTTATGTAAGTAAGTAAGAATATGACACATTACACCAATCCAAATATTTTTAGAACAATGCAACAAAAAACATGCTGAGAATTAAAAATTGTTTCTCTCAGAGAGAGAATTGCTGTAATTTTTACTAAGATGTTTTACAAATTTGGTCATATCACTAATTAAATATTTTTGGAAATCTTTATATTGTTCATTAGCCTATTTTTATAGTGAAATAAATGTTTTATCATAAAAAAGGGTTTTATAAACACGAATATATCAAAAAATGTAATAGTTTTTATAACATTAGCGCCTGCAAAACAGCTTCTACAGACAATGATTAGTTCTGCGCGGATTAAGCTGCTTTGAAGTTGAAGGCGTTGAAGTTTGAAGTTTTATCATTAGAACTGTACTAATTCTCCAGAAGAAAAGAATGAAGACAATAGTTATTTCCGCGTAATCACATTGATTTTATATTTCTTAACTATTTATAATTTAGTAAACTTAACAATAATTATTCTAAAAGTAAGATCATACTAATGGTTGCTCAATCACGGACAAAGTAATGAATTCAGGCAGTATGGTATCCGATACAACATCGAGAACACATATGCCTATTAGGTAAGATGGTAGCCAATAGTACATCAAGAACATGTAGGAGTAGGGGTGAATAGGGGATTCTGCCCAGGAGGAGCAGGAGGAGTCCCACCCCGATTTTTTTCATTTTTTCACAGATTTTTTCGCGATTTCTTTTACTATAGTGTCAACCCCCTCCCCAATGACCTTGAGCTTGACCTACCCCCCCCCTCCTGAAATGGGTCATAAATTTTCAAATTTTTTATACTATAGTGTCAACCCCCCTCGACCAAAATGTTTGGCGTGCCAACATAAAGGGTACTGATTTTATTTAAACATTCGTCAATAAACCTAACTTAACAGAGCATGACCTAACCTAACAACGCGATACGACTGACGATTATTCCTATTTCTTCTCACAAACCTAACTTAACAGCAAACCTGACTGGTCGCAGCACTGTCTACGCTCACAAACTGTCGCACTCACTACGACATGAAGATGATGGACTTTGTGCAGGTCTTTGACGAATGTTCTACGGGTCACAACGATGCACTGATCAGAAGACTCTTAGTACAGATGTATATCAATTGGATTTGGTTCACGGCGATTCACTGATCATAAGACTCTTTCCACAAATGTATACCTACTGATTTTTTTGTTGGTCATTGCAATCGAATTGTCTCCTAATAAACTAGTGGATTGCTAAAAACTATTCTGATTACTTTTTTACATCTTCCATTAGTATTTAGTGTACAGATTCAAATTCAATGAATATGTCTTTTGATGAGTCTGGTTTTTTATTTTTAGTTATTTCATAATAACTAAAACAGGTTAAGGGTTGATTGTAACCATTAACATAGTGGTTATGTTCTGAACGTGGCTATTGCTTACGAAAACTATCAAAATGTACAATGGTATTTACATTTTCCACTTTGTTATTGTTTACATAGTAACCCATATTATGAAAGCTTTAGCTTCTGGTTTCAAATAACGCAAAATAAGTAAGTACAATCTAGATTCATTGATAGTCTAAGACCAGTAGCATGAAAACAGGCTTGACTCGGGCAAAATTAATAACAAAGCAAAACCAACTGGAATGCGTTAGGCATGTATCCCTTAACATTTTGTGAAAATTCCCAACTTTTCCCACTTTAGCAAAATCCGCCATCTTGGAAAATGGCGGACAATCTATAAAACACTGCAAGGTTCCACTTAAAAACTTATTGTTCCCAAACCATTCCATCTAGAAAAGTCCAATTAGTTTTAAATTCTTCGCCATAATGTTATCTACAAGGAAATACCATATTAAATTATGATAATATTATTTTAATAGTGAAAAGTCAATTTTAATTTAAAATTTTGTTAAAAAATTATGACATGTTGCCACTTTTTCTGATTTTCTGCCATTATCATTGAGAAAATGAAGTTTTAACCTCTTACCAAACTTGTAGAACTTTAAATTTCGCTTCATTTCCATATATAATATAACATGTGTAAGCAATATTAACGTAAACGACGAGTGTCAAATTACACTCTCATGTAACGAACTTGTGGAACCAAAATGTACAGCCAATGACGTATTTTCTATTGTTGCTAAGCAACATCTTTAAATGATTTTACTTATAAGATTAGGTTTAATTTATGTCTCTTAAAATTTTCTGAGAATTATTAACTTTTCCCACTTTAGCAAAGTCTGCCATCTTGGAAAATGGCCGACAAACTATAAAATAGTGTAAGGTTCCACTTAAAAATTATTTTTTCCTGATCCTTTCAATCTGGAAAAGTCCAATTAGTTTTATCTTTTTCGTTATAGAGTTATCTACAAGGAAATATCGTATTAATTTATTATATTTTTTTTTTAGTAAGCCTAGTTCGAATTCAATTTAAAATTAAAACTAAAAAAATATGACCTCATTTTTTTTTTATTTTGCGCCATTAATATTGAGAAAATGAAGTTTTTACCTGTTGTTAAAGTAGCAGAGATTTAAGTGGTGACTATAGATGATATGATATATAACATATTTGAGCAATAATGCCGCAAACTATGATTATCAACGTACACTTGTGTGTATATAGTATCACCGCAACTGTGGAACCAAAATATGTTATTCCAGTGGGTATTGTCTGTTGTTCTTAGCAATGTTTTTAAATTATTGAAACTCATGTGAATAGGTGACACATCTTATGGCCTTGAAATCAAGATCAGCAAACATGGGGAAATCTATGAATTTCTGAGTTTAAATTTATTTTTGTTAGAACCACAGCTCGTACAGAGATAGATCTCTGTACATTGAACATTGACAAATTAAAAATGGGTATAAGTTTTATATCTATTAATCGTCATAACAAATAAGAAAGTTAAAAAAACCAAAAAGTTTAACAATATTTGCTTTATTGCACATTTTACGCAGTTACTATCCATAATGATAAATTAATGTTAGTCATAATTGTTCAAATACACAATAGAATATTCAATAGAATTTTACATTTGTATGATCACGCCTGGCTGTTTATCACTCAGCATTCATGGTCGTCATCTCCATCAGATTCGTTGTTTTCTACTAGAAAACGGTTTGAACATCCGTGGCCAGAGGAGTGGCCACACATGGTGGAGCATTTTAGTCCATTTCTCACACACTCGCAGCTTCTTTTATCACAACCTTTGTCACATATACATGAAACCAAACATAGAAGTTTCTGTGGTGCAGGAGGTTTTTCTGTTGTGATCGGTTTGAGCTGTCCGTTGATAACTCTCCATCCCCATTTTAGCGGATCAAGCGTTACATTTTTCCATACCTGAATTTGGAAATGAGCTCGGAAGGAGTGTTGCTTGGCTGCCTCTGAAGTTGGTGGAAGAGACTTCAACCTGAAAGGCTGATTTACTCTACGAGTTGCAATGCTTCTCAAGTAAATTCTGTATCGGAGATTATCTAAATGATCTGTGCGTTTGCCTCCATACAATACACACATAAATGATTCTCCAGCATTAGATACGTCTAGAGGTGTAGCAGAGGCATTTTTAAAAGCAGATATGTCTTCTTGAAGCTTTACGTCCTTTTTAATTTTATTAAAAGCCTGTACTTTGCCTTTACCATGTATGGCCGACGTGGTATCACATCCTGTAAGGGCATGAATCATAAGTAAATAGTCTTTCATATTTCCCATAGCTTCTTGTAGCCGCCTGATACAAAACACTTTTGTAGGACGGTTGCCCTTATTAGGTATCATCATGTAGGTATTGCAGTCCGAAAGGCGTATTAAGAGTACCAATAGGTCAGTGTCTTCGCCAACTACTACTGATGTGTTTCCATGCTGAGCATCAAATACACAGTTAGTTAAACCGGCAATCGTAAGCTCGAGACCGAATATCTTCACGTATAATGTTTGCAGCCATTGAAACTATTCTTTTTCTTTCTTCAGATTCACTGATGAACTTTTCTTTGTACCACTGATCTGTCAAAACAGTATCTCTGTAGCCCGAAAAACACACTAAACTGTACTGTCCGGCTTTTCCAGTTATTACGATTGAGTCCTTTTAGTATTCCTTCAACTTTCCTTTTAAATGTCTTTTACTTATAGGCTCAGCAAAGGGGTTGAACTCTCATAAGCTTAACTAGGTATGGAATACTAAATTGGCATTCATCATTTTCTTCTATGTGATGACAAAGCTTTTTAAAAGCCTGATTAATTTTTTCACTTTCAGGTCGGCCAGAAGAACGTTGTTTCTCACCTGGCACAACTGAATTTGGTCGCAAGAAGTACTGATAACAGTTGCGTTGGTAACGTCCCTTAACTGTAACCAAATCAATGACACCTGTCAACCTTAGGCTTACTACCTCACCCCATTCATCACACCTCTGTTTGGCACTTTTCCTGATTTGGGTAATTACCCGTAACGTACGAACTTCAGTTACATTTTTAATCTTGGATTTTTGGTATGTTCCAAAGTAGGTTTCCCACAAAACAAACAATTCTGTTTAAAATTGAATGTTTCTGACCTTTTAGGCGTTGGAAAAGTATCTAGTGATTTCCTTTGCTGTTTAGGTTTTGGAGGGCGTCGTGTGTAAAGTTTCCTGCAGGATTCATGGACTTGTACAATACTACACTTTTCAATTCTTACACTCACTTCATCTTCTAAAATATCACTGTACTTACGTATTTGATCAACACCTCTGTAAACTTTTTTAAAATCACCCTCACCTTCACCACAAATTACACACACATCCATAATTGCAAGACATCTAACTCCGTAAAATAAAAATAAATTCTAGAACATAACTTTCTGCTCACAGTGCACTTAATAAAACTTATAACCTGTTGATCAAAACTTAAGAAAGTACAAAAAATATATAAAACAGATGATTGACGAATCAACTGTTGTAGTTAACACTGCTGATTGTAACACATAATCGAAGTATTAATAAAACTGGATTAACATATTTTGGTTCCACAGTTGCGGTGATACTATATACACAAAAGTGTAGTTGATAATCATAGTTTGCGTCATTTTTGCTCAAATACGTTATATATCTTATCATCAATAGTCACCACTTAAACCTCTGCTACTTTAACAACAGGTATGGAATGGATCGGGACAAAATAATTTTTAAGTGGAACCTTACACTCTTTTATAGTTTGTCGGCCATTTTCCAAGATGGCAGATTTGCTAAAGTGGGAAAAGTTAATAATTCTCAGAAAATTTTAAGAGACATAAATTAAACCTAATCTTATAAGTAAAATCATTTAATGATGTTGCTTAGCAACAATAGAAAATACGTCACTGGCTATAAATTTTGGTTCCAACAAGTTCGTTACATAAGAGTGTAATTTGACACTCGTCGTTTACGTCAATATTGCTCACACATGTTATATTATATATGTAGATGAAGCGAAATTTAAAGTTCTACAAGTTTAGTAGGAGGTTAAAACTTCATTTTCTCAATAATAATGGCAGAAAATCAGAAAAAGTGGGTACATGTCATAATTTTTTAACAAAATTTTAAATTAAAATTGACTTTTCCACTATTAAAATAATATTATCATAATTTAATATGGTATTTCCTTGTAGATAACATTATGGCGAAGAATTTAAGACTAATTGGACTTTTCTAGATGGAATGGTTTGGGAACAATAAGTTTTTAAATGGAACCTTGCAGTGTTTTATAGATTGTCCGCCATTTTCCAAGATGGCGGATTTTGCTAAAGTGGGAAAAGTTGGGAATTTTCACAAAATGTTAAGGGATACATGCCTAACACATTCTAGTTGGTTTTGCCTTGTTATTAATTTTGCCCAAGTATAAGTCTAAATGGCCTAGACTATGATGAAGATATACTGATATTAGAAGATAAAGGGGGGGATACATCCCCCTTCGTTGATGATATTTAAAGCATTACGCTTCTCTCCTCACAGATTTGATGAAAAGATCTGTTTAATAAGTGAGTACAATCTAGATTCATTGATGAAGATAGAATGATATTAGAAGATAAAGCGGGGGGGTGTATCGATACATCCCCATTAGTTGATGATATTCAAAACATTACACTTATCTCCTAACAGATTTGATAAACACATATGTTTAATAAGGATGGAGTTTTTCCCTATCATTACTGACATACTAAACTCTAAACTAGATTAGCACACTTAAATCATAAACATACAACTAAAGGAGGTTGGGGTTGAGTAAAATGATTAACACAGTGAATATGTTCCGAACGTGGCTATAAGTATTGACTACGAAAACTATCAATATTTACAATGATATTTACATATTCTACATTCTTCAAGACTTGATTTACATATTTACATTAAGTCCATCGGTGTGGATCTGCTATTTGAACACTTTAGAAATTGCTTCACCAAGCGAAGTCAATCTCCAAACCCACTGTTGCAGCGCTCGATGTTAGTATTGTTCAGGACCTCGTTGAATCGCATAGGCAGGCAGACCCGCAGGAAGACGTCGTCCTCGACCTGCCCTAGTTACTTTTAATTAATATAATTCTGGTTCATTGATGTAAAACTGTTTGGAATTGAAAATTCAAAGGGGTGCGTGAATCGCTCACCCCTTGGTTAGGGGGAGAGTTTCGCTCCCGGCTTCGGGGTGAGGTGGGATATGGCCCCACGGTAGTGTGTTGACTTGGGTTCCCCGCCTTCTCCAACTTATTGCTCCTCCTGGGCGTTGCCTCATTGATAAGGCGTAGGCTAAGATGGCAGAGCGTGAAACGCGGAATGAATGTGACCCAGTCTGGGTCACAACTTCATCTGTCATATATCTCTCTCGTTTTGTTCCTATGTCCAACTTAAGACTAATTTGGGAATGAAAAATTGAACAAGTATATAACAGTTGACTAGATTTATTCATATTCATCAGGGAATAACGACAACAAAGACTAGATTAACAAGATGCCGCAATCGGACAGTGGAAATAAATTTCGCTGAATAAGATGAGTTTAATGCTTTGAATATAATCATCGAAGGGGATGAGTCGACTCACCCTCCTTTAGTGACGTTAACCCAGGTAAAGTCCTGCAAATGCATGCATGTGGCAAAAATACAAGTCAACTAAACCGGAAGAAGGGGGTCCAGATTGGACCCCCTTTCAATTATCAATCTCATGCAGTATACATCAATGAACCTGGTTTAATTAATATTTTCCTGATGTAATTCATTTATGGCCTATATGAAAAGGTGACTTCAATTCACAAGTATGATGAGGATAAACATAGATGCAAACTAATGACTAGATTTGTAGACTATTATACAAGATAAAAGTCTGTCCCAGGACTACCTTAAAACTGGTCTATACCAGTTTTGAGGCTGACATTGGGTACAGCAAATGAAGTTGTCATCACATAAGGTAAGTCTTTTGGCTGTCCATTATGACAAATTTCCCTTTCACCTTTGTTCCCCCATTTGCAGTGGTTAGGGACAGAATCTCCGGGTTTGGTCCCCACCTGCCAACCTGAGAATGAACGGTCCCTGGCTGGTACATGGATACCCTGTCAGTTGAGTTTACCAGTTGGAGGGCAGAATGTGGGTCCTCTATTTGAGAGCCTCATCCTAGCTGTCACAGGGGCAAGGGAGTTGGCTCTCTGAAGGGTCGATTTGGGGCTACCGTCCCATCCCACCCTTTCCGTTACTGCTATATCCTATCTTTCCGGTAAACTGCGCAATATTCCCGCTTGTGGAAGATGTGACTAGCAGCTATGCTGGGGTTTCCTATTCCGCAACAATGATGATGATGATAAGGATAAAAAGTCAAGTCAGGTTCTTTGTTGTTGTCACAACCACTCAATGCTCCTCCTCCTCTTCATCGTCTCTAGAGTCGGCTTCCGGCTGAGGTGGGATATGGCCCCACGGCAGTGTGTTGACTTGGGTCCACTGCTTCCTCCACCTTATTGCTCCTCCTGAGCGTTGCATCACCTTATTGCTCCTCCTGAGCGTTGCTTCATTGATAAGGCGTAGGCTAAGATGGCAGAGCGTGAAACGCCAAATGAATGTGACCCAGTCTGGGTCACAACTTCATCTGTCATATATCTCTCTCGTTTTGTTCCTATGTCCAACTTAAGACTAATTTTGGAATGAAAAATTGAACAAGTATATAGCAGTTGACTAGATTTATTCATATTCATCAGTGAATAACAACAACAATGACTAGATTAACAAGATGCCGCAATCAGACAGTGAAAGTAAATTTTGCTGAATAAGATGAGTTTAATCCTTTGAATATAATCATCGAAGGGGGATGAGTCGACTCACCCCCCTTTAGTGACGTTAACCCAGGTAAAGCCCTGCAAATGCATGTATGTGGCAAAAATACAAGTCAACTCAACCGGAAGAAGGGGGTCCAGATCGGACCCCCCTTTCAATTATCAATCTCATGCAGTATACATCAATGAACCTGGTTTAATTAATATTTTCCTGATGTTATTCATTTATGACCTATATAATAAAAGGTGAATTCCATTCTCAAGCATGATGATGATAAACATAGATGCAAACTAATGACCAGATTTTTAGACTATTATACAAGATAAGAAAGTCAAGTCAGAGTCTTTGGTGTTGTCACAACCACTCAATGCTCCTCCTCTTCTTCATCGTCTCGAGGGTCGGCTTCGGGCTGAGTTGGGATATGGCCCCACGGCAGTGTGTTGACTTTGGTCCTCCGCCTCCTTCACCTTATTGCTCCTCCTGAGCGTTTGCCTCACCTTATTGATCCCCCTGAGCGTTGCTTCATTGATAAGGTGTATGCTAACAGGGCAGAGGGCGAAACGCGAAATGAATGTGAACCAGTCTGGGTCTCAACTACATCTGTCATATATCTCTCTCTGGTGTGGTGCACCACCTTATCGCTCCTCCTGTACTGTCAGAGGTCCTTGCGCTTTTTGACAAAACCTATAAAATTACTTACTTAACCTCCTATGTGCTTAATGATCAGTTTGTTGCTGTACTGTTTGACAGTAGTGATAATGCTTGGTTCAAGGGTAAAAAAGTGTCTCAAATACTAGCTAATCAAGATATAAAAAAAGCAGTGCGTCGACGCACCCCCCTTTAACTTCCAATATCAGTCTGTATTCATCAATGAATCTGGATTGTAATCTCTTATCTTACGCTCCTTGAAACCAGAAGCTAAATCATTCAAAAGATGGATTACAAGTGAAGTATTACCCTCCATTAGAAAGAATGGTCATTATAAACTCAGATATGAGAACTATCAGTTGTTCCGGATTCTATTGTCTCGAGGGTTGGCTTCGGTCTGAGGTGGCATATGGCCCCCGGGCAGTGTGTTGACTTGGGTCCCCGCCTCCTCCACCTTATTGCTCCTCCTGAGCGTTGCCTCACCTTATTGCTCCTCCTGAGCGTTGCCTCATTGATAAGGCGTAGGCTAAGAGGGCTGAGCATGAAACGCGAAATTGATGATGGGGTATTGATATTGGAAGATAATGGGGGATATATCGATACATCCCCCTTCGTTGATGAAATTTTAATGAATATAATCCTGGTCCATTGATTTAAAGCTGTTTAATAAGGCTGGAGTTTTTCCCTAGAGTGCTGGACGTCCCACGGTTGGGCGCAGCTGCATCGCAGGTGTGTGGATAAAAGTCACCCTCTTTCTGAGAATGTCAATAAAACATAACGAAGTTCGTGGGTTGGGGAGCTCTCCGCGGGGTGTTTCCCACGGGCAGCTGCAGCCTAGGTGTTGGTACAAAAAAAACAGCCCTACTCTAGTTATTTCGGAGAAGGGCCCGTTGTTAATGATTCACCTATCAAAATAAAAGTAAAAATTCGAAAAAATACGAAACAAATTCGCAAAAAAATTCGCGAAAAAATCCGCAAAAAATCTTCGAAAAATAATTCCGCGAAAAAAAAATTTCGCGAAAAAATTTTGAGAATTGAAGACTTATTTCGGGGGGGGGTTTACTCCTCCTGATAGGTGTGTTAGACACTACAGTAAAATAAGGTTAAGAGTGCGGTGCGAGCCCCTAAGCAAAAAGGTCAAGAGTGTGGTGCGGGCCTCTAGGCAAAAAGTTCGAGAGTGTGGTGCGGACCTCGAGGCTAAATTGTCACAGACGAAACCTCCCGTAGAGGGTGGTGACTCCTCCTGATAGGTGCGTTAGACACTAGAGCGAAACAAATTTTGGTCTTGGGGGGTTGATGACCCATTTCAGGGGGGGTGTAGGTCAAGCTCAAGGTCATTGGGAGGGGGAGGGTGACTCCTCCTGATAGGTGCGTTAGACACTAGAGCGAAAACAAAATTTGCCGGGGGGGGGGGGGTTGACACTATAGTAAAAAAAATCTCGAAAAAATCTGCAAAAAAAATTCGCGAAACAAAATTTGCAAAAAAATCGCAAAAAATCGGGGGGACTTCTCCTGCTCCTCTTGAGGCAGAATCCCCTATTCACCCTTAATTCTAGGCGTACGAGGCAGGATGGTATCCGATACAACATCAAGAACACATATTCCTATTAGGTAAGATGGAAGTCAATAGTACATCAAGAACATATAGGCGTATGAGGCAGGATAGTATCCGATACAAAATCAAGAACACATATGCCTATTAGTAAGATGGTAGCCAATAGTACATCAAGAACACATAAGCCTATTAGATAGGATGGTAACCAATACAACATCAAGGACACAAAGGTATATTCCCGATTTGAAAATTCTTAAGGGTTCCTTTTGCGTCGGCCTAAACGTTTCCAGTGTTAATCTTGAACCCATCTTTATATTGTATTAAACATATAGGGCCTATCTCGCTCCATTTCCGTCTGCATTTGTCTGTATATTATTTTAAATAAATTCATCATATCGTAGGATCCAGTTGAGGTACTCTCTTGAAACTTTGCACCTGTAATATATTTCTCCTACGCTACATTTCTATTGAATTTGAAGTTTAAAACTTTAATTGTTTTAAAATTGCTTTAATTGGTCATTAAAGCTTAATAAATTGACAATTTTAAATTTGTAGACATTTAATTACCTAGGCATTTAAAAAATTCGGAAGTCTAATCCAAACAAATATAACAACAAGATTTAAAAGTTCACTCTATCCATAGCTGAGCAATTGAAATTGTTATGAATAAAATCGTGCAAATTTTATGCAAATTACTAGGAATGCTGTATCTTTATTTTTAAAATTACAATTACTCAGCTATAGATTCAGAGTAGCACGTCAGCAGACTTTGTTTTAAAATTTATTCAGAATAACATTTATGAAAGAAGGAAATCATCAAGAGGAGTGAAACATAGTGAATGATACATGGAGGATGATACATGGTGAAACAATGAAAACATAATTACAGCTTTTGGTATAGGCAGCTTTTGGTATAGCCGCTATATAAAACATCCTTTGCAGAAGGTAAACTTTTAGATTTTTATGGACTAGAAGAAATTTTGCACAAGACTTGGCTATTTGCGACACGATGCAAGTGCCAGTTAATTACTGGTTCAGCTAAGCCAATTAGAGTTAAAACTCGACCTTCGGATAATCGATTGTGCAACATCTCGATATATTGAACATTTGCATACTGGATGGCTCCAAATCTGGCAGCTTTCGAACCAGTACCGTATGGGGATTCTGGCACCAACCGCAAACAGTCGTTGGCAACGATGCCTGACACTTCACGTCCAGATAGACTAGCTGTTGGTACTGTTTAGTGTTTTTCGATATGTATTTTCTTTATGTCGTCTCTTTTCCCTCAGCGTTTTTGTGGGACGAACAGTCAAATTTTCGCTTGTCTATAGTTTATAATTAGTTATAGTGTTAGGGCCTATACTATGTTTATAATTTAGGGTTACTGAGATTATTAATATAAAAATAAGTCTAATAGAGCACTATTTAAGTCTTTTAATTCTTTAAGTCCATGAAGTCAGTCGAATGTCCACATGAATATTTTGCACCATATTTACGAACAAATAAGAATGCCTAGGACAGAACAGATATTAACGTTTATTCTCCATAATAATGACATTAGGGCCGAGTACGCAAGTTTGATGCTGCAGGAACCAACAACAAAAAATTTATTATTTTGTAAAAATGTCAATAGACTTCAACCAGACAAAACCATGATACCAAGTTTCATCAACATACCTCCGTCTATCTGTATGTTTGAGTTTTTTTTACATAATTTAACATAACTTTTTAACCACGTAACATCTCAAAAACCGTAATACTTATGAAAAACTATAAAAATAAACAAGTTGTGTCTGCTTGTCTTAAACATAATATGCATTTAACTATTGGATCATAAATATCTAAGTAGGTGTGTTCTTTATAAGTTGTAATATGCTTTGTGCCTTTTATGGAATAAAACATCATGTTTTAACTTACCTTAAAATCAACATTTCTCAGTTGTTTATGATTCTATGGTTAAAATCTTCATATCATTATTTTTACGACAAAAAGACACAACTTTTGTTACTCTTACAGCTTTTCCTAAATATTACGGTTTTAAGATATTTAGCTTTGAAAAACAAACATACCCCCGTCGCAGCAAACCTGCGTACTCAGCAAATTTTCAAGCATAATATATGTCTTAATCTATAATATTATAAAGAAGAGGTGGTTTCTGTCTGTCTGTCTGTCTGTCTGGTGTTCCGGGTAAACTCAAAAACTACTGAACTGACTGGGCTGAAACTTTACACAAAGGCAGATCATGAACCCATGCAACACATAGGCCTATTATTCACTTCCTTAAAATCCCCTCGGGCTACACCCCGTGAACGTCCTAAGTTTCAATGTTTACATTTCAGAAGAAAGTAAACATTCAGAATCTGTAATGTGAACAGCTGAGAACTTTTTTTTTTTTTTTTGACAGCTTAAAGATGTGACGCAAGAACAGCTGTTTCAAGCTATCTAAAATTCAAATTGCATTGACTAAAGAACGGGTAAAGAAAACCCGTGTGCGAAGAACGGGTACATCAGCTAGTACCACATAAAGCCACATAGCAAGTTTCATAAACATGTATTCACAAATAAGAGATATATACAATTTTAATTATTCTCCATAAGAATAACATTGGGGATGAGTACGTAGGTTTGCTGCACAAGGAACACAAAATGTGGGTTTTCATGCAAATATCAATATAAATCACCTAGGTGAAACCACATACCAAGTTTCATCAATATACATTCATAAATAAGCGATATACCATTTTGATTTTTCTCCATAAGAATAAAATGGGGGATGAGTACACAGGTTTGCTGCAACAAGGAACACAAAAAATAGTTTTTCATGCAAATATCAATATAACTCAACAAGGTAAAGCCACATACCACGTTTTATTAAATTTTGTTCGTAATTAAGCGAGATATTACATTTTACGTAAGAATAACATAGGGGCTGAGTACGCAGGTTTGCTGCTACGGGAATACGGGAATAATCGGTAAAAATTGCTTTTTTTGTGCTATTAACAATAGACCACAACCAGATGAAGCTGTATACCAAGTTCCATTAGTATCCGTTCATAAATAAGCGAGATATAATATTTTTATTATTCTCCATAAAAATAACACAACGTACTGTTACGTTATGTTATAACAACGTACTGGACAACGTACAACGTTGGATTTAGCAACGTACTGCTGCTTAGCACTTTCAATATCTCTGTAACCATTTGACTTAGAGAAATGATCAAAACACCAAATTGTGTGTTTTTTTAAGTTGAATCTAATGGTGAAAACAAAAATTAGACTTTTTTAAATATTCCATGTAAAAACTTCAAAAAACCCATTTTTGGGGTACAAAACCCCCCAAAATACCACTTCAGATGGTGCGATCTATCTGGTTTTCGAACTTGGAAGTCATAAATGCTGCTTTACACGTTTGTACCAAATTTCTTCAAAATCGGACCATTTTTACGAGAGTTTTCGCACCCACGGACACACACACACACACACACACACACACACACACACACACACACACACACACACACATATATATATATATATTTTCGAACGAATGGTATTTTTGGGGTCTGGGGACCTCAAAACGAAAAGTTATCATGATCCCGGGCCTAGATCTTACCAGTCCGACTACGGTAATAGCTTCTTCCCTATAGGGGAAATTCGCTAATAGCCGCCATTTTTAATTAGAAAATCAAAGTAGAAACTTGGTACTCCGACCAAATTAGGCCTAGTAGTCATCGTAGATGTACCAAGTATGAAGTTGATACCTTAAGTGGTTAAAAAGTTATGTTAAATTATGTAAAAAAAAAACACATACAGACAGGTAGACGGAAAACTATATGTTTTAGGTTATGTGTTCAAAGGAATTATTTTGCATTTTGTATGTGTATAATAACAACCTAAATTATTGGAACGTTTTGTCCGAACAGCCTGTATATAGATAAATAATCGAGATATAACAAAATAATTATTCTACGGAAAATTAACATTACAAATGAGTATGCAAGTTTGCTGCCACGGGGACAGTAAAAAATGGTATTTTTATCAAAATATCAATAGGCCGCAACCAAATGAAGCCATACACCAAGTTTTATAAATACATTTTTATATATAAGTGAGATATCAAATTATAATTATTCTCCACAAGATTAGCAATAGACAACGTACTGACTTACCACTTTCAATATCTCAGTTATCGTTTGACGTAGAGCAAAACGTTACTAAATTGCTTTTTTAAGCTAATTCGAAGGGTGCAATTCCAAGTTTGAGTTTTTAAAAAGGTCTTTGTTTGTAAACAAAATTTTGGGGTACAAAACCCACCAAAATCCTTCTTAAAATGGTGCGATCTGTCTAGTTTCCAAATTCATAAAAATATATGCTGCCTTACAGTTTATGCCAAAGGTCTATATTTAAAATCATTTTAAAAAACAACAAATGAGGTTTACATACTCCTGGGTAGGTTTGCATTTGAAATTTTAGATGGACATTCCTGTTGGGGCAAATAGAAGTAGAGTAAAGCTGTTGCTCCCCGGCATCCAGGGCGGCGTTCCACCGACATTCAAAGTTTAGAAGTCAATTTTAGGACATTAATTTTTCTTTTACTATCAGATTGTTATTTTAAATATTTTTACAAATTTGAATTTTTTAATAGGTGCAACAACACACCGCAACGGATGAAGAAGATTCTCCCTCCGTAAAAATAAGCGGAATTAGCACAGCGAATTTTTTGTCCACAGTAACACTTAATTTTTCTTATTAGTTCTTGTATGTATTTATTAAAGCTACAGTCCACACATTCAAAGCCGCCTGATGTTGAGATAAAACTAGTGATAGATAAGAGAGAAAGGTGATAGTAGCACGTATCGGTAATTTGTTTAAGTTTGCTTGGGCAACAATTTATTTTGTAACATAATATACACATTTTCCCCAAAATATTTGAAATATGAAAAATTATATATCTATATATACTGTATACAATTTTCATTTATAGAAAACTCGCGTTGTTACCTACATTACTTGAATAAAAATAACAAAATGCAATTTTATGATCAATTTCAATCAGTTTTGAGTTGTTTATCAAAAATATAAGAGTCATTCATTCTAAAGACAATTAATATGTTAATAATAATATTGTATTAGTATTTGAATCTGCTGATGAAACTTTAAACCCACGTTCTGTAAACTCCTCGATATCAAATGTTTGTCGAGTGCACTAAGACGTGTTGACACATGCTATAATGACGTGGCGCGTGAATCAATTACCTAGCAGTACTGTACTAGGTTAATAGCACAGCAAAAACACCGGCAAGAACACCAACTTATGTTAAATGTAGGCGACATGGCGAAGGTATGAAAATTTACCGAGGCAAGGTACGCCCTTAAGTTTTTATGCTGTATAATTTGCCTCGGTGGTCCAAGGCATGATGTGGCTTTAAATACTTGTACGACATCTTTGGCTACCAATTCGACCGGGCAAGTGGTCATTCATAGAGAGGGTAGAAGCAAAGAGTCCAAGAAAGGCTTCTCTATTTTCTATTTAAATATCTCTAAACTAAAATAGGCAAATGCTTTCGTCAAAATGTTTAAGTTACAATGAAGTAGAACTGTTTGACGAAAAGGTAACCTGTTCTAAAACAATTCATTCGTTTTAATATCTAATTTACCATTAAACAGGAACCAGGCGCCGCATCTCATATAGCTTTAAGACGAAAATTAATAATTTGTATAATTATACTATAGTTAATATATAAAACGGTGTATTTAGAGACAAACTGATAGAAAGTAGCTCCATTGACCATCTTTGTCAAATTTTGGGGTACAAAACCCACCAAAATCCTCTTAAAATGGTGCGACATTACCACCAATTTAATCCAAGTATTAAATTGTATTAAATGAGTATAAAGCAATATAGGGTCTAGTAATGAGGATATATATGTGCAAATAATTAAAAGTACGGCATAATTTGTGGATTTAGCAATATAAAGCTATAAATAAATCATTTACTTTGCGTATGACATTCAAGAACCAAATATTTGTTTCGAGAATGCTTTAAGTGATTGTTTTTATTTAGAAAATACTGAAACATTTTGCCTCAAATAATATTAACTCCAAAAGTACAACCTGCCTGCAGGTTGTCGGACTCCAACTCGCTGACTACCTTTTCTTTCAACTTGAATGATTATTTTCTGCTAAAACATCGTTTACAAATAAATCAATAGACAATCAGTCCATTAAGCTTTTACAATTACTTTAAATACTTGCTGCTATATCAATTTCATAAAATCTAAAACATTCAGATTAGTAGAAGAAGTTAAGATAATTCCTTTAGTTAAAATAATAACCAATAACAACAATTTCAGTTGGCCTACTTGTGATGAAATATTGAGTACACCATTAGGTTTGATTGGATACAATTTTAGTTAACTTATTTATTACTAATATTTATCAAAATAAACCCTGTAAATTAGGAGGTTTAAATACCATTCAAATAGATTAATTTTGATTTAATAGCTTGGAAATTATAATTGAACCAGCATTCTATTTTTTTTAAAGCTACTGTGGTACTTTTTTTCTGTATACTATGTTATGAAGTTGACAGCATGTTGTATCTAGATTCATTGTAATGCGATCTTTATTAAGTGTTTAAATTAAAACATGTATTAGCAAATCCCTGCTGACGAATTAGAGAGTCCAACTGCCGAGCCCATCCAGCTTTAAGAGGGGTTATCGCGAGTTGTAAAGAGCTCCTGACATAACTTCATCACCTCAACTCTCCCTGATTGATAACAATCACTATCGCCGCGATAATAACAGTTTTGCCGCGTTTCGCCTCAAGATGTTTACAAACAACTTGGTGTTATCAGATGTTTTAGTGGACCACGACCTCGCCACTATCGTGCTATCGTGGGTGACTGCCGTATCTTTGGGAGCGGCATCACCAACTAGCGGTGAAACTTAAATACTTAAGTAAGTTTATTTATAGTAATTCAGCCTTCAAATAAAAAATAAAAATAAAATAAAATATGCTACTTGATAGGATTGCTAATCATCAAGTTTAGTAAATAATGATAATGTTCGAAAACTCATTGTAGAAAATCATTAACAAATTGCAAAAAATGAATGGAATACAGTTATAACCAGATGAATTAATTACTACTTGGAAAAATATAGCAAGAACAGCAATATAGTTGAGGCCACACCGACCATCATCAGGTCCAATGAGAGAGTGTAACAGCAATATAGTTGAGGTCACACCGACCATCATCAGGTCCAATGAGAGAGTGTAACAGCAATATAGATGAGGTCAAACCGACCAACATCAGGTCCAATGAGAGAGTGTAACTGCAATATAGATGAGGTCACACCGACCAACATCAGGTCCAATGAGAGAGTGTAACAGCAATATAGATGAGGTCACACCGACCAACATCAGGTCCAATGAGAGAGTGTAACTGCATTATAGATGAGGTCACACCGACCAACATCAGGTCCAATGAGAGAGTGTAACTGCAATATAGATGAGGTCACACCGACCATCATCAGGTCCAATGAGAGAGTGTAACAGCAATATAGTTGAGGTCACACCGACCATCATCAGGTCCAATGAGAGAGTGTGACAGCAATATAGATGAGGTCACACCGACCAACATCAGGTCCAATGAGAGAGTGTAACAGCAATATAGATGAGGTCACACCGACCAACATCAGGTCCAATGAGAGAGTGTAACAGCAATATAGTTGAGGTCACACCGACCATCATCAGGTCCAATGAGAGAGTGTAACTGCAATATAGATGAGGTCACATCGACCAACATCAGATCCAATGAGAGAGTGTAACAGCAATATAGTTGAGGTCACACCGACCATCATCAGGTCCAATGAGAGAGTGTAACAGCAATATAGATGAGGTCACACCGACCATCATCAGGTCCAATGAGAGAGTGTAACAGCAATATAGATGAGGTCACACCGACCATCATCAGGTCCAATGAGAGAGTGTAACAGCAATATAGATGAGGTCGCACCGACCAACATCAGGTCCAATGAGAGAGTGTAACTGCAATATAGATGAGGTCACACCGACCAACATCAGGTCCAATGAGAGAGTGTAACAGCAATATAGATGAGGTCACACCGACCATCATCAGGTCCAATGAGAGAGTGTAACCGCAATATAGATGAGGTAACACCGACAAACATCAGGTCCAATGAGAGAGTGTAACAGCAATATAGATGAGGTCACACCGACCATTATCAGGTCCAATGAGAGAGTGTAACAGCAATATAGTTGAGGTCACACCGACCATCATCAGGTCCAATGAGAGAGTGTAACAGCAATATAGATGAGGTCACACCGACCAACATCAGGTCCAATGAGAGAGTGTAACTGCAATATAGATGAGGTCACACCGACCAACATCAGGTCCAATGAGAGAGTGTAACAGCAATATAGATGAGGTCACACCGACCAACATCAGGTCCAATGAGA
Organism: Allygus modestus; assembly: GCA_963675035.1. Classification (NCBI taxonomy): domain Eukaryota; kingdom Metazoa; phylum Arthropoda; class Insecta; order Hemiptera; family Cicadellidae; genus Allygus; species Allygus modestus. The sequence continues at coordinate 304,489,440 of OY776111.1, forward strand.
GAGTGTAACTGCATTATAGATGAGGTCACACCGACCAACATCAGGTCCAATGAGAGAGTGTAACTGCAATATAGATGAGGTCACACCGACCATCATCAGGTCCAATGAGAGAGTGTAACAGCAATATAGTTGAGGTCACACCGACCATCATCAGGTCCAATGAGAGAGTGTAACAGCAATATAGATGAGGTCACACCGACCAACATCAGGTCCAATGAGAGAGTGTAACAGCAATATAGATGAGGTCACACCGACCAACATCAGGTCCAATGAGAGAGTGTAACAGCAATATAGTTGAGGTCACACCGACCATCATCAGGTCCAATGAGAGAGTGTAACTGCAATATAGATGAGGTCACATCGACCAACATCAGATCCAATGAGAGAGTGTAACAGCAATATAGTTGAGGTCACACCGACCATCATCAGGTCCAATGAGAGAGTGTAACAGCAATATAGATGAGGTCACACCGACCATCATCAGGTCCAATGAGAGAGTGTAACAGCAATATAGATGAGGTCACACCGACCATCATCAGGTCCAATGAGAGAGTGTAACAGCAATATAGATGAGGTCGCACCGACCAACATCAGGTCCAATGAGAGAGTGTAACTGCAATATAGATGAGGTCACACCGACCAACATCAGGTCCAATGAGAGAGTGTAACAGCAATATAGATGAGGTCACACCGACCATCATCAGGTCCAATGAGAGAGTGTAACCGCAATATAGATGAGGTAACACCGACAAACATCAGGTCCAATGAGAGAGTGTAACAGCAATATAGATGAGGTCACACCGACCATTATCAGGTCCAATGAGAGAGTGTAACAGCAATATAGTTGAGGTCACACCGACCATCATCAGGTCCAATGAGAGAGTGTAACAGCAATATAGATGAGGTCACACCGACCAACATCAGGTCCAATGAGAGAGTGTAACAGCAATATAGATGAGGTCACACCGACCAACATCAGGTCCAATGAGAGAGTGTAACTGCAATATAGATGAGGTCACACCGACCAACATCAGGTCCAATGAGAGAGTGTAACTGCAATATAGATGAGGTCACACCGACCAACATCAGGTCCAATGAGAGAGTGTAACAGCAATATAGATGAGGTCACACCGACCATCATCAGGTCCAATGAGAGAGTGTAACCGCAATATAGATGAGGTAACACCGACAAACATCAGGTCCAATGAGAGAGTGTAACAGCAATATAGATGAGGTCACACCGACCATTATCAGGTCCAATGAGAGAGTGTAACAGCAATATAGTTGAGGTCACACCGACCATCATCAGGTCCAATGAGAGAGTGTAACCGCAATATAGATGAGGTAACACCGACAAACATCAGGTCCAATGAGAGAGTGTAACAGCAATATAGATGAGGTCACACCGACCATTATCAGGTCCAATGAGAGAGTGTAACAGCAATATAGTTGAGGTCACACCGACCATCATCAGGTCCAATGAGAGAGTGTAACAGCAATATAGATGAGGTCACACCGACCAACATCAGGTCCAATGAGAGAGTGTAACAGCAATATAGATGAGGTCACACCGACCAACATCAGGTCCAATGAGAGAGTGTAACTGCAATATAGATGAGGTCACACCGACCAACATCAGGTCCAATGAGAGAGTGTAACAGCAATATAGATGAGGTCACACCGACCAACATCAGGTCCAATGAGAGACTGTAACAGCAATATAGATGAGGTCACACCGACCAACATCAGGTCCAATGAGAGAGTGTAACTGCAATATAGATGAGGTCACACCGACCATCATCAGGTCCAATGAGAGAGTGTAACTGCAATATAGATGAGGTCACACCGATCAACATCAGATCCAATGAGAGAGTGTAACTGCAATATAGATGAGGTCACACCGACCATCATCAGGTCCAATGAGAGAGTGTAACAGCAATATAGATGAGGTCACACCGACCATCATCAGGTCCAATGAGAGAGTGTAACAGTAATATAGATGAGGTCACACCGACCAACATCAGGTCCAATGAGAGAGTGTAACTGCAATATAGATGAGGTCACACCGACCAACATCAGGTCCAATGAGAGAGTGTAACAGCAATATAGAATAGAATAGAATAGAATAGATAGAATAGATTTATTTTCTCAGAAATAAAACATTTCAAATTACAATTTCACAGTAAAAAAAAAAAAAAATAAATAAATAAAAATCCTGCCAGAACTGACCATCTTTGTTCCTGAAATAATATAGTAAAACTAAAGATATATTAACAAACAATGAAAAAACAATATCACGTACATTCTGAGAAAAATAGGGCCTCTAAAGGCTAAGCCTGTTTTAGAGGTTCCAAAAAAAAGGTATAATAAAATAAAATACGCTCAAAGAAAAATTAACTGAGTACGCTATGAAATGTCTTACATCTAAATACTTAACAAAAATATCTTAAAAATCAATCTCTAAATTTCATTAGAAACATGTCAAAAACAAAATTTGAACTATGACTATAGATGAGGTCACACCGACCATCATCAGGTCCAATGAGAGAGTGTAACAGCAATATAGTTGAGGTCACACCGACCATCATCATGTCCAATGAGAGAGTGTAACAGCAATATAGATGAGGTCACACCGACCAACATCAGGTCCAATGAGAGAGTGTAACAGCAATATAGATGAGGTCACACCGACCAACATCAGGTCCAATGAGAGAGTGTAACTGCAATATAGATGAGGTCACACCGACCAACATCAGGTCTAATGAGGGAGTGTAACTGCAATATAGATGAGGTCACACCGACCATCATCAGGTCCAATGAGAGAGTGTAACTGCAATATAGATGAGGTCACACCGACCAACATCAGGTCCAATGAGAGAGTGTAACAGCAATATAGATGAGGTCACACCGACCAACATCAGGTCCAATGAGAGAGTGTAACTGCAATATAGATGAGGTCACACCGACCAACATCAGGTCCAATGAGAGAGTGTAACTGATTTATAGATGAGGTCACACCGACCATCATCAGGTCCAATGAGAGAGTGTAACTGCAATATAGATGAGGTCACACCGACCAACATCAGGTCCAATGAGAGAGTGTAACTGCAATATAGATGAGGTCACACCGACCAACATCAGGTCCAATGAGAGAGTGAAACTGCAATATAGATGAGGTTACACCGACCAACATCAGGTCCAATGAGAGAGTGTAACTGCAATATAGATGAGGTCACACCGACCAACATCAGGTCCAATGAGAGAGTGTAACTGCAATATAGATGAGGTCACACCAACCAACATCAGGTCCAATGAGAGAGTGTACCTGCATTATAGATGAGGTCACACCGACCAACATCAGGTCCAATGAGAGAGTGTAACTGCAATATAGATGAGGTCACACCGACCAACATCAGGTCCAATGAGAGAGTGTAACTGCAATATAGATGAGGTCACACCGACCATCATCAGGTCCAATGAGAGAGTGTAACAGCATTATAGTTGAGGTCACACTGACCATCATCAGGTCCAATGAGAGAGTGTAACAGCAATATGGATGAGGTCACACCGACCATCATCAGGTCCAATGAGAGAGTCTAACTGCAATATAGATGAGGTCACACCGACCAACATCAGGTCCAATGAGAGATTGTAACAGCAATATAGATGAGGTCACACCGACCATCATCAGGTCCAATGAGAGAGTGTAACAGCAATATAGATGAGGTCACACCGACCATCATCAGGTCCAATGAGAGAGTGTAACAGCAATATAGATGAGGTCACACCGACCATCATCCAGGGGCGGATCTAGGAATGTGTTGAGGGGGGGGGGCGCACTTGAGGTTTTTTCTCACTAAACGATAACGTCCAGCAGCAACGGGAGGCAGTTGTTAGTACTCACTAAATTCAATTCAATCATGATTCTAACAAATAAAACACCACATTGTAACCCTTATTTCGCAATGAAATGTGTAATATTGATGTATTCCACTGATACAATAATAAACAGTAGGTACATAAATATACACATTTTATACAACTACTACTTCGAAAAACAAACATTTTATACCTATTTATTTACTCACACGCACTACTAAAAGCTAAAAACGCGCACAAAATGGCTAAGGTAGAACGCAATATTCAGAAAATAAGAAGATCGAGGAAGACTGCAGGGCCGGTGCTGCGGTGTGTGCCACTAGGGCAACCAAAGGCAATATTCCAGTGCTGTGGTGTGTTACCCTAGGAATGCTCGGCCCAAGCCCCTAGGCCGGTGCTGCAGTCTGTGCTCCTAGGGCAGCCAAGGGCAATAGGCCGGTGGTGTGGGGCGTTATCCTAGGAATGCTCGTCCAAAGCCCCTAGGCCGGTGCTGCAGTGTGTGGGCCTAGGGCAGCCAAGGGAAATAGTTCGGTGCTGTGGTGCGTTACCTTAGGAATGCTCGGCCGTTCCCCTAGGCCGGTGCTGCAGTGTGTGCTCCTAGGGCGGCCAAAGGTAATAGGTCGGTGCTGTGGTGCGTTACCCTAGGGGGTGCTCAACCCTGGCCGGTGCCTTTACCTTACAGATAGTAAGTTGTGTATGTCGGATTTAAGGAGCTCAGTAACTCCCTAATTTTACGTATCGATCGGCAACTGTTTATTTTTCAAATGTTTGGATGCAGTAAGTTACTTAGTTAAAGGACGTATAGTTATATGGCGACTTGCTTCCTTACCGTCTTACCAACGGGGTTCACTATCTTGGCCTACACATTCTATGATAATTGTACTGTTAAAACTATTCGTAGCGACCCGTTATAGGGGAAGCTCCGTTTTGTAGAGCATCGCCCAGTAGGTAAGGCGTGTTGGTGCAAATAATGTATTTGCAAATATTGAAAACAAAAACTAGTACAGCGATAGACAGAGTCACACTATTACCATTGACTATACACCTGTAGAGTTAGTTCAACATTGCGTGCGATGGTGGCGATTTCTAACCAGTGCTGTCAGAACTACGTGGAGAATCCGCCTCTTTTGTTTTCAGTCCATAAGGCCCATAAGGTTTTCAGTGTAGTAGCCAATGAGTCAATGTTATTACCCATTAATTAAACATTTTCTGAGTCCACGGGGGGGGGGGCCGCGCCCCCTGGCTGGATTCGCCACTGCCATCATCAGGTCCAATGAGAGAGTGTAACAGCAATATAGTTGAGGTCACACCGACACACTTTATACTGAATAAATACATACAGATGTATTTCTCATTTGTAATTATAGGTTGTTAGTTTTTGAGTATTAAAAATATGTTCAGCATTTATGTGAAATAAATGAAGTAAGACTATAGTTATTATGTTCTATTATGTCGGCAGAATAAAACTCTTAAATATAAACAAAGGCTTTAAAGTGAAAATAACGTATTTTTACCACTTTTAGCCGTTCTCAGTATAATAAACGGAATAATTAAATACCCCCCGTCGCAGCAAACCTGCGTACTCAGCGAATTTCCAATGCATTGATATGTTTCTCACTAGTACATAAAGCCACTCACCAATTTTGACAAAAATACATTCATAAATAAGTGATTTATTACATTTTATTTATTCCCCATAAGAATAACATTAGGACTGAGTACGCAGGTTTGCTGCAACGAGGAAGATAAGAAATGAGTTTTTATGCAATTATCAATATAACTGAACCAGGTGAAGCTACTTACCATGTTTTATTAATTTATGTTCATAATTAAGGGAGATATAAAACTTTACTTATTCTCCATAAGAATAACATTAGGGCTGAGTATGCAGGTTAGCTGCTACGGGGACAATCAACAAAACATTTATTTGTTGTGCAATTATCAATATACCAGTACAACATGAAGCCACATACAAAATTTCATCAATATACATTCATAAATAATCAAGATATCAAATTTTATTTATTCTCCATAAGGATAACATTGGACAACGTACTGTGTTTAGCACTTTGAATATCTCTGCAACGGTTTGACGTAGAATCACAATTTAAACACCAAAATGATTGTTTTGTGGAGCTGAAGTGATTGGTAAAAGAAAATGTGAAGTTTAAAGTAAAATTAACTGAGGAAAAGCCAAAAACCTTTTTCCCATAAGATTAACATGGGAGATTTTATGAGCATGTTTTTTGGATTTTTTCCGCAACCACTTAACCTAGGTTAATAATTCAAAATACCATATTATTTGTTTTTTTAAGCTCTATAACATGGTCTAAACCAAAATTAAGTGTTTTAAAAATTTTAGGGTAAAAAATGCAAAAAACTGATTTTTGGAAAATTTAAAACCCCCATAAACCCCCCTTCCCATGGTCCGATTTTTCTGGTTTTCGAACTTAAAGTCATAAATGTCAGTTTACACATTTGAGCCAAATTTCATCGAAATCGGACGTTTTTTACTCAAGTTATCGCATTCACGGACACATATATAGATATATATATATATAGATATATATATATATATATAGATATATATATATATATATAGATATATATATACATATATATAAATTTGAACGAATAGTGTTTTGGACATCTGGGGACATCAAAACAAAAAGTTATCATGGTCTCGGGCTTAAGTCTTACCATGAGACCTACGGTAATAGCTTCTTCCCTATAGGGGAAATTCGCTAAAACGAGAAGTACAGTTGTAGTAATGATGGTGGATCTAATCACAGTGCAAAATAGACAAAACCTATTCCATAATTTAATAATAATATAGCCAATAATTAAAAATAGTATATTTTTTTTCTCTGAGAGAGTTTATTACTTACTTTAGTGGGCCATTTCAAATATTTGAAACCACGAAAGACTCCTTCACGCTTAAGGTTATCAACCAAGACATGACTGATCATTAAATAAATTACAGTTTCAGAAGCCTTTAACATAATTTTGCCTTATTATTTAATATGCACGGTGATGATTTATAAGTCACTTATTAGAGTTTACAGATAGATTATACGTGATGAGCTGGTAGCCACAGAGACCAGGGGTGCGGGTTAGGAACACAGGGTAATACGGCGGCTATTAAACGGACTGAACTTTATGTTGCAGTATCTCATGCAAAGATGCCGTAAATGCATTACAATAAACCGATGAGGCTTATTGCAATGTTCGTCATGCACTTTCAGACGTTGCTCGGATTGCTATATCAGCGGCTGGGTGCACTGCTTGTCCACAGTCACTGCTGGATGCCGTTATGGCGCAGACTGCTCGCCTTATAAGAGCAGCTCATCTGCGTTTGTTCTCCCATATACGCTCACGTTGTTTATATCCTATCTATGTGCCATTGTATTTACAGAGAGAAATGTTTATCAAACGCTGGCCGTTTGTCTGTGTTCTGTCGGCAAAAGGGGTACTGAAGTTACAAACGTTGGGTTTTCGATTAATAATCATGAACAATTTTATCAAATCTGTGCGGTGCTGTAATATTATGAGTCGTGTTTGTGCATATGTCAACGTGCAGTTACAAAAAAGTTTTACTAACTCTCTGCGTTGCTTTTTACCAACTCGCATGAACAAGAATATTTCTTACTAAATAAATTTTGGTATGATAACATTTATATAACAAAAATTAAATATTTTACGCTTCGTTCTTTTTTTATTACAGCCTCATAACTGTTTAAACATTATTGGCTAGTGCATAATACATACTGTTGTTAAACATATGTTTAAAAACTACTTGTACTTACTATAATTCAGAAAATTAGGTTAGTTATAATGTAAGGTACAAGACACATAAAACACTAGTCAAGTCACAATTTTTCGTGTACGGTAAACTCTCGTAGGATGAAGGTACATCAGAGCTGGACCATGAATCATATCCCTATTATCAACTCCAAGTCACAAACAAATTTAAGGCACAACGTAAATGCCATTATTAAACAGCAATTAGTAATGTCAAGAGAACATGTAATAAGATCGCAAAAAATGCAAATAACAGGTCAAGCCCTTCGCACGAGGTGTGACGACTGACTACTTAATCACTTTAAAAGTCAATAAGCGAGTTGTTAATAGCAACAAACAAGTTGCTTGTGGCTCGATGAGACAGTAGAGGCATAAGCAGGATGTGTTTTCCTGTATTTTTTGCAAATCCAATTTACACATCAAAATTCTATATTTCATAGTAGCCATTGTCAGGGTTTTTCGAGGGGTGCAATGTGACGGATAATGCTTGAACGTCATCAGAACTGCGCATCTCCAACTGGTTTTTTCCAGTGTGACTAATGAATTTGTTCTGTCTCTCAATTAATTTATTATTAGTAATTTTAAGCCACGCTTTATAGAGATTTTGATACTGTTAACCAATGCGATGTTTGTTAGCGAATTTCCCCTATAGGGTAGAAGCTATTAGCGTATTCGGCATGGTAAGACCTAGGCCCGGGACCATGATAGCTTTTCGTTTTGAGGTCCCCCAGACCCCAAAACACCATTCATTCGAACTGTAATATATATATATATATATATATATCTGTGTGTGTGTGTGTGTGTGTGTGTGTGTGTGTGTCCGTGAGCACGACAACTCTCATAAAAATTATCCGATGTTGATGACATTTGGTATAAACGTGTAAAGCAACATTTATGACTTTAGTTGGAAAATCAGCTAGATCGCTCTATCCAAAGGGGTGTTTTGGGGGGGGGGGGTTTGTACCCCAAAAATGTTTTTTTTAATTCTTTACGTATCATTTTTTAAATAGTCAAATTTTAGTTTTTACCATTGGATTCAGCTTAAAAAAACAAACAATTTAGTATTTTGATCATTCCTCTACGTCAATTGGTTACCGAGATATTAAAAGAGCTAAACACAGTACGTTGTCTAATGTTATTCTTATGGAGGAAAATAAAAAAATTATATCTCGCTTATTTATGAACGTATACTGACGAAACTTGGTACACGGCTTCATCTGGTTGTGGTCCATTGATATTTGCTCAAAACAAATTGTTTGATAAAGGCTCCCGTAGCAGCAAAACTGCGTACTCAGCCCCTTGTTAACCTTATGCATAATAATTAAATGCGCTATCTCCCTTAATTATGAACATAAATGAATAAAAACTGGTATATGACTTCACCTAGTTGAGTTATATTGATATTAGCATAAACACCAATTTTCTGGTTCCTTGATGCAGCAAACCTGCTTACTCAGCCCCAATGTTATTCTTATGGAGAATAACTAAAATTGTATATATTGATTATTTGTGAATATATTTTTATGAAACTTGGTAAGTGGCTTTATGTAGTATCATGACAGTTACATCTCCATTGGAAATTCGATGAGTATGCAGGTTTGCAGTGACGGGGGTATTTTACTCCAAACACAGAGCTGCAGTTTCAATTGTAAATTAAATCGGTTTGTCACAAACTACGATGTTTGCGGACTTTTGTCGCCTCCTTAGAAGGTGTTTGGCAAACGTCCCAGACTTTTCACGACCCCTGAGTCACCTGTGCGTGTGTGTGTACGTGTGTGGGGGGGGGGCTTGTCACATGCGTGGGTTCGCCCCCGGTCCTCCGAACTGTTGATGTTTGAGAATCTTCTTTGTCATACATTTGCAAGGTCACGGTCATCAGAAGGTCTCATAATAAATGCTTGTTATCTTCTTTCTCTTATCACCTGTTGTAGGGTCAATAATACCAGCTGTTCGCAGTCACGACGCGCGGCGTGGCAAAACTGGGTTTTGATAAGTCTAGTTTATTATTTTACGAGAGAAAATACCGTTATACCAGCAAGTATAGTTAAGATAAATTAATGCAAAATTTCCTAAAGCGTTGGATTACGTACGGCCAACGGCGTGGTAAACCTCCCAGGTTTTGGTAAGTCTAGTTAAAAATAATATGTCTGTATTGCCAGAAAAATAACGCTATAGAATGGAATGGAATTTGACACTGTTAAATTTTAATAGTTTTAAAATGTAACAGGTGGAAAGTCAACCTTTCCAGTGTCATGTTGATTGCATTTTTTGTACTAAAAGAAGTAAATTTATAACATCTGAAGTTGCACTTAATATGTATGCATTAAGTGAAAACAACTACATACTAATACATAATAATAATACATAATAATAATAACTACATGATATTAACTATCGTTGACCAGTGGTCGAGATTCGACCAAAAATAATCCTACGTGTACCATAAAGTGGTAGAGTAATAACAACGATACGAATAATGATTGTTGGCATGAATGTCTTTTTACATCCTGTATTGGTGGTTAAACAAAACAAAACATTTGAACCAGCGTCATGTTACTGAATTTCACGAATAGCTAAATCAATCAGTTTATCATCTATTGGTTCCTGTGGCTCCTTGTCTCGCCCTCTCCCCCTCTCTCTCTCACTCCCTTCCCCCTCTGATATACAAAAGGCTAGTTGAAATTTTCCACAAATGTGTAAAATGACTGTTATGACTAACTTTTCAACATTAGGTTTCGAGCTTATATGAAAGCTGAAAGTGTGTAACCATTTGTGCTTTCCACATCATCAGGTGGTGTAGCTTGTTACAAGTCACAGAGACTTCATCGCTGGATCCTATGACAAGCGTAGGAGTGACAAGTCACTGATTACCACACAATAGCATCTGACATTACCACCGCAATCAACCTAGACATGTTCTTGTTACCATCCCATTACCACGGACACGGGTAGAGCCATTACAGAACTGGAACCATTAGCGGTTAATTTGCACTGTTGAATAAAACATTTTGGACGCCAACCTTCCTCAATGTCATGGATGCTGCTTTGGACTTGATATATTTTGATCAAAGTAAATAAAAATAGAAAACCTTATGAATATCCTTGGCTTCACCTGTCAACGCCATCAGGGGGATTCTTTGGCCTGGAACATTAACCTGTGAACATCTGTCAACGCCATCAGGGGGTTCCTATGTTTGGCCCTTTAACCTGCCAGGGTGTTCATAGGCTTGTCACATTTACCTGTCAACGCCAACAGGGAGGTCCATAGGCTTGGTAAATGACCTGTCAACGACATCAGAGGGATCATATGTTTGGCCCTTTAACCTGTCAGGGTATTCATAGGCTTGTCACATTTACCTGTCAACGCCAACAGGGAGGTCCATAGGCTTGGTAAATGACCTGTCAACGACATCAGGGGGATCCTATGTTTGGCCCTTTAACCTGTCAGGGTGTTCATAGGCTTGTCACATTTACCTGTCAACGCCAACAGGGAGGTCCATAGGCTTGGTACATGACCTGTCAACGAAATAAGAGGGATCCTAGGTTTGGCCCTTTAACCTGTCAGGGTGTTTATAGGCTTGTCACATTTACCTGTCAACGCCAACAGGGAGGTCCATAGGCTTGGTACATGACCTGTCAACGACATCAGAGGGATCCTATGTTTGGCCCTTTAACCTGTCAGGGTGTTCATAGGCTTGTCACATTTACCTGTCAACGCCAACAGGGAGGTCCATAGGCTTGGTACATGACCTGTCAACGACATCAGAGGGATCCTAGGTTTGGCCCTTTAACCTGTCAGGGTGTTTATAGGCTTGTCACATTTACCTGTCAACGCCAACAGGGAGGTCCATAGGCTTGGTACATGACCTGTCAACGACATCAGAGGGATCCTAGGTTTGGCCCTTTAACCTATCAGGGTGTTCATAGGCTTGTCACATTTACCTGTCAACGCCAACAGGGAGGTCCATAGGCTTGGTACATGACCAGTCAACGACATCAGAGGAATTCTAGGTTTGCATATTCACCTGTTTCCACGATCAGGGGGGTCCTTGGTTTCGTACATCCACCTGTCAACTCCTTCTGGGTGTTCCTTCGTACATCCACCTGTCAACGCATTCTGGGGGTTCCTTCGTACATTCACCTGATGCGCCATCAGGGGTGTTCAATCGCATGGCTGATTTAAAATCATATTATTTTGGGACTGATTTACAGGATTTGCCCCTCGATTAGAGAAATTCGGTTTTACGACTGTTATATCCTTTGTAAATAGTATTATAAAACTAAGGTCGTATTAGTGAATTTCCTATGAAAAAGTGAACTATTAGCATGAATCGCACGGTGCAACTCAAGCCCGGGACCACCATAGAAGTTCCTAACATGACCCCCTGAACAGATTTTTGGGGGGGAGGGTCATTCAAAATTATATCTATCTATCTATCTATAATATTATAAAGAAGAGGTGGTTTCTGTCTGTCTGTCTGATGTTACGGGTGAACGCAACAACTACTTAACCGACTGGGCTGAAACTTTACACAAAGGTAGATCTTGAAGCCATGCAACACATAGGCCTATTCACTTCCTTAAAACCCCCTCGGGCTACGCCCCGTGAACGTTCTAAGTTTCAATGTTTACATTTCATAAAAAAGTAAACATTCAGAAACTGTAATGCGAACAGCTGAGGGCACTTACATTTGACAGCTTAAAAAGCAGAAGCAAGAACAACAGCTGTTTCAAGCTAACAAAATTGCAATTGGTTTTGTATGTTTTTATTGACTATAGAACGGGTAAGGAAAACTCCTGTGCGAAGAACGTGTACATCAAGTATGTATATATTTATTTCAATATAACGTATAATTAATATATATAAATAAAATTAGAGTTTTGTCTGTACATCGCTTGGAATTATGAAATTTTTGCATATTTTCACGTTTTACACCCTAGGGAAACCAAAACAAATCTTATATCAATTTATGTCTGTCTGTCTGTCTGCGGGTAACGCTCAAGGACGGGTTTTTGTTCGCTTTTCACTGGAAAACGGGTGCACTGACATTAATGAATCTTTGTTTCTTTGTTCTATATATGCGTGAGAAGGTTTTAGGGCACTATAAACTGGCATACGCCTTTTAAAAAATAATGGCGGCCGCACAAAAACGTGATTTTGTGCGGTTTTGGTCGTGTTTTGTTCGCTTTCCATAGGAAAACGGGTGCACCGCATTTTATGCAACTTTTTTCCTATGTTCTACCATATGTGCGTTAGAAGGTTTTAGGCTAATTGGATTGTTTGAAATTACCTTAGGACACTGCCCATAGGGTTTTAAATATCCTATGCTATTATTATGGACAAAGCATTTATTTATATGAACCAGATGATGGCATATTTATTCTATAAAGAGGTGTTGTAGTTCTATTTTAAAACGTTGAGTAAAGCTTGGTAATAAATAACATAAGTGGATATATGATCTAAATCTATATTTGTCAGACTCATGCACTCACTGACATAGTGATCACTTTATCTAAGAAACGACAATGTCTATTGAAGATAAAATTTTGGATGTTGGTTCCCCTTATGCTGCAGATTCACAATAAGAATACGTTTAAACAAGTCCTATAGGTCTCTTCGCTAATTTACTTTTATGGCAATTTTATGAGTATTAGTATTTATTGGACCTTTGTAAGTTACATTTCGGTGGGAATATAACTAATTCATCAGAACAAAACGCAAGCCAATTCCTGTTACAAATGTTTAAGGACTTCGACCCCCGGAATTTCAAAATACAATTTTTAACAATCTTGCACATACTCTTGGACTGATGTATCTGAAATTCGGTAGGAATGTAGCTGATAGCTCAGTGCAGACATTTACCTACTCCAGACACAAATATACTCAAGGACTCTGGCCCATGACCTTTAAAATATTAATGAGCGTGTTAGTCATAACACACCAACTACTCAACCAGTAGAGCTGAAATTTGATGCCTTAAAGGAAATAAGAAACAACATCATGGGGAGTCACAGTGCTGTTCTCTGGAGATTTCACACAGACCCTTTGTCGTAAGTGAGACATGAGTGGACGAGTCTACGGCTCTCTAAAAATATATTTTATGTAGCTGGCCAATGAGCGTCTGAACTTAACAGTAAATATGAAAATGTATTTTTGAGAAGATTAAGGGTTTAGCAGTTTTCTTATGCGCTTTTAAAAGTTGAGATTGGGACATTAAAAAACAAATTAAGTCTCAGCAACATCTATCCTTCTCTCGGCACTATCGATGAATCACAGGATTTACTGATTGACAGTTTGTTACACCGATGTTCATAAACAGTTTAATCTGTAAAGTGCCTGGCTCTGTGATTGTGCCATCCTCACGTCCACCAATGAACAAGCAACGGAGATCAACACAAATGTAGGTCTATTCCAAAGGGAGGAACGAACATATACAATATTTAATACTGTTCATTTAACCATGACCACTGTTAGAACAGTTCGTATATTATATTGATTTATATTTATTTTAATAAAATCAAGTAGTCATATGTTTTTAAAACATATGATTTTTCCAAGTTTAAATTGTTTATTTACAATTATAATGAAAGCAGGACCTGACAAGAATGGTGATTTTAAAAGTGGTTTGTCAATGTTTTTAAAGTTTATTGTTTCGTAACATTACTATTAATTTATTAGAATGTAAAGATTAATGTATCAAAGAATTTGAAATGTTAAATTAAACAGGGTTAATATTTTGTTGTACTTGAGTTCTTTTATTTCTAAAATCGAATCCAAAGTGTTACGTGTACGGATTTGGAGTCGCAAAAACCATACCGTTCACTACCCGACAGAGTTCCTCGACTTGGCAACAGTACCCGAACTATCTGCCATTGTATATTTCGTTAACTTTAATTTAATTATACTTTAAAAGTATAAAATGTAATTTTAATATTGTAAAACTATGTGGGTTGTTAATTTTGTTGTTAATCTACCATTTATATACAACCCGTACGAAGGACGGGTACACAGCTAGTAAATATATATATATATATATATATATATATATATATGTGTGTGTGTGTGTTTATACTCTAGCGGTCACAACTTTTGTCTGATTTACTTCAAATTTGGTAGGGACATTCCTTTCTAAAATCAATTGGACAAGTTCATTGGGCAAAACAATCGGAAAACTCAAAACCTCTCTTTTGGGCATTTTAATCTTTTTAATTTTGAGTTTTCGGGCCCAAAAAAGGGTCAGATAAGCCTCGAATGTAAAATAAATGCATATTAAAGTATAGGAATTAAAAGTCGACAATTTTAAGCCCTCCTCCATCATTATAGCATAAATAGTTAACAAGTTATTAAATAATATGTAAATTGACTTAACACAGTACGTTGTCTTATGGGGATTTTACATTAGAAAAGGCTGTTATTCATATGTTGGTGTACTTTTATCAACCCCAGTATCCCCAACCCTAATTTTAATCCTGACTTTACCTTCTCCTAACCTTATAATGCACAACATTGTTATGGCATAACAGTGTTATGCACTAGCATTGCAGGTAAATAGAACCAGGAGCATTAAAATAGCAAAATATTCAGTGTTTTCAGATTTCAATATAAATTGGAAAACGTTTATGTATTAACACCGTTTATGACTTTTTAAAGTTTTGTAAGTGGAAATTCACTTTCCTAACGTCAGCGTGCTGCGTGCGAACTAGTTAAACCAAGTCAGTCAACGATATTTTTATAATTTATTTTAATTTACGTCCCCAAAACTTTAAGATCGTAAAACTTTTAAAATAATGATAATGATTAGATTTTAATTTACTTAATTCGCCTTTGATTGATTTCAGTTTACAGTTTAAGCGCGTATTTCAATTACACTTGATACCTCACAAAATTGTTTTTACTAATTAAAACTAACTTA
Organism: Allygus modestus; assembly: GCA_963675035.1. Taxonomy (NCBI): domain Eukaryota; kingdom Metazoa; phylum Arthropoda; class Insecta; order Hemiptera; family Cicadellidae; genus Allygus; species Allygus modestus. Next base: position 304,505,033 of record OY776111.1, read on the forward strand.
TATTATTTGCTATCTTGATCGGTGGAAAAAAATCAAACCAGAGTCAGTTAAAATTACGTTATTGAACCATAAAAATAATAGATACATTGACTCCAACTGATATAAGATTTGTATGAATAAATTATTAACACTGTCATTATTCTAAAACAACCTAAATATTATTAAACTACACATTTGTTTATATTCCAAGACATTTCATTTGTTATAGCCTACATATATATTAGACAATAATTGCCCATCCGCAGCTTGCGCATTGAAACACCTTGTTTAGAGTTACTCACTTGTTTTGAGAATCACTCATTAAATTAATATTTTGTATACCTTTAAATTGTATGTTTATTTTTTGATTTGGCGGTGAAGGTAATCATCAAAATGATGGCTCAATTATTGGTTTTTATGAATTGCTAAGAAAAAGAATTCTTAGCATATTAAGGGTGACATTTGGGTATAACCATTGACTATAAATACTGAAGTATTTATAGTCAATGGTATAACGTAAGGGCGATATGGCATTCCAACAAAATCACTCTTTAAAAATAATAAATACAGTTCATGAAAAAATACATAAACCACGATATATATACAAATTAATAAGAGAGAAAATAATAACAATTAATGTTATTACAAACAATCGAGGCTTAATATCATATATTGTTTTTAATCGAGTTACCTTTACTAAGTGTACTTTATCTGAGTTCTCCTTAACAATAAGAATTTATCCTTTATTGATGGTAAGATTAATTAATGCAAGTAATAATAACACTAAAACGACTTATAAGTTACTGATCATTTACTATGATTTACCATAAATTAATAGGTATTAAACATACAATTATAACAATCGTAATTTTATAGTCCTTTTAATCCCGGTTTTCAGGTGTCAAATATCGGCCGGTAACCCGAGTCGCAAGTAACTTTACGCCGAACCTGCCTTCCCACCTCGGCCGTTTCTCAACGAGTGACTCGGTCTACGTCTACAATCCCCGTATACAGGGCATCCCCGCACAGCCACCGCCGCCGAGCGTCTGTGACCCAAATTGACCCTAAAAGGAAACCCGCTGTGCCCAAACTCGGCAGTAATGCAAGGCTCAGGGCCGCGAACCAGGTGGCGGCGTCGTTGCGTCATCGATGTTCAGCTGATCAACAATGCTGAGTGATTCATTGTTGGAATGTCAACAATCGAAATTCGTGCATTGTTGGGGGTTCGGGGTGGTTTTTTGTTGTTGTTGAAATGGCTTAAGGTGTTAAATGACACTGAAAGATGGGATCGTTCGAGTTTGGGGTCATGAGAGTTTGGAAGTAGTCGTGATAGGTTTATGAGATAATAGTATGTGATTATCTAGACGAGTTTACGGTCCCTATATTTTTTGGGTGTCGCAAGATGTTTCTCTCAGGCCTTGATTTTGTTTTTAAAAACAAAAATGAGGAACGACAACATTTGACTTTAAGATGTTGTAAAAAAGACTTGATTGTTTATAAAATTTAACCAATTTGTTTTTCCGCGCCTCCTCAGTGAAAAGTTGAACAGTCTGTGGTTGTTATTTGACAAGAACATAACATGGATTAACTTTCCCTCTTCACAAAACGACCAGTGTAAGTTGTCATTAAGAACTGAATTTGCTGGTTTTTAATTACTGTGTCTTTTATTTTTTCTAAGGTATTGAATATACATTTTATATTCCACTAGTAGCCGGTCGCGGCTTCGCTCGCGATCACAACGTAATATTATACTGACATTCCCGTATAAATATGTTGTTACAGTTCCAAAGCCAACATGGCCTGCTGATTAACTGTGTGTACTCTATCCAGCTGATTACTTAAAACTTATAGTTTTTTCCAATGTTGAGCTTATGGGAAAAAACTCAAATTTAAGGAGCCCAAGGGCTCCCTCACTCACAAATTATTTCTCTACAAAAAAAGTTTCCTGCACAACTTCACGTTAGGTTCTTTCCAATGACACCAAAAACATGAAAATCGGTTCAGTAGTTTAGGACGAGTGATTGTCACAAAAAACCTGCTCGCCTATTAAATAAGTACTAGTAAAGCGGTCGCGGCTTCGCTCGCGATCATCATTTATAAATATTGTGTTACCGTTCCAAAGCCAACATGGCCTGCTGATTAACTGTGTTTACTCTATCCAGCTGATTGCTTAAAACTTATAGTTATTTCCCAATGTTAAGCTTATGGGGAAAAAACTCAACTTTAAAGGGCCCCAGGGCCTCACTCACAAATTATTTCTCTATAAAAAAAGTTTCCAAAACAACTTCACGTTAGACGTACCAATGACACCAAAAACATGAAAATCGGTTCAATAGTTTAGGAGGAGTGATTGTCACAAAAAAACCTGCTCGCCTATTAAATAAGTATAGATATAGAAGATTACTAAATCAAAGCATTTTATTGTGAATCGAGTTGTTAGTGAATTTCCTATGGAAAGTGAACTATTAGCATGACCCGCACGGTGAAACGTAAACCCGGGACCACTATAGAAGTTCCTAACGTGACCCCCTGAACACGTTTTGGGGGGTCGTCCAAAATTTCATATATATGTGTGTGTGTGTTTGCACTCTAGCGGTCGCATTTTTTGTACGATTTACTTAAAATTTGGTAGGGGCATTCCTTTCTGTAATCAGTTGGACAGGTTCGTTGGGCAAAACAATCGGAAAACTCTAACCCTCTTTTTAAGGATTAATCTTTTAAATTTTGAGTTTTTGGGCCCAAAAAGGGTCATAAAAGCCCCGGATGTAAAATTAATCCATGTATAAAGATGGGAATTAGTGAGGCGAAACTTTTAAGCCCTCTCCCGTCATTCTAGCATAACTATTTACCAAGTTATAGAAGAAAATGTGTATTGACCAAACACAGTACGTTGTCTTATGAGGGTTTTACATTAGAAAAGCCTGTTATTCATTTGTTGGTGTACTTTCATCATCCCCAGCAACTTCACGCCTACTTTAAAGCCGGACTGGACCTTCTCCTAATCTTATAATGCGCAAAATTGTATTCCCAGCATTGCAGGTAAATGAAACCAGGAGCATTAGAACAGCCAAAAAATCAATGTTTTCAGATTTCAATAAAAATTGGTATAAATGTATGTTTTACACTGATTTTGAGTTTTAAAAGTTTTTTATGTGAAAGTTCACTTCCCTCACGTCAGCGTGCTGCGTGCGAACTCGTTTTAATTTATGGAAAACAAATTCAAACGGTTTCCTTGTTAGCGAATTTCCCCTTTAGGGAAGAAGCTAATACCGTAGTCGGCATGGTAAGACCTAGGCCCGGGACCATGATAAATTTTCGTTTTGAGGTCCCCAGACCCCACAAATACCATTCGTTCGAAACTGTATATGTATATATGTGTGTGTGTGTGTGTGTGTGTGTGTGTGTGTGTGTGTGTGTGTGTGTGTGTGTATGTGTGTGTGTGTGTGTGTGTGTGTGTGTGTGTGTGTGTGTGTGTGTGTGTGTGTGTGTGTGTGTGTGTGTGTGTCCGTGAGCACGATAACTCTCGTAAAATTGATTCGATTTTGATGAAATTTGGTATAAACGTCAAAATTTGGAGAAAAGTAACATTAATGACTTTAAGTTCAAAACCCAGCCAGATCGCTCCATCCGAAGGGGTATTTTGTGGGGTTTTGTACCCCAAAAATGTTTTTTTTTTTTTAATTTGTAAATACAATTTTAAAAAAATAAAATTTTATTTTTTACTTTTTATTGGATTCAGATTAAAAAATCACACTATTTGGTATTTTTATCTTTTCTCTGCGTTAATTGGTTACTGAGATATTGAAAGTGCTAAACACAGTACGTTGTCTAATGTTAATCTTACGGAGGAAAAGAAAAATTTTATATCTTGCTTATTTATGAACGTATACTGACGAAACTTGGTATATGGCTTCATCTGGTTATGGTCTATTGATATTTGATCAAAAAAACAATTTTTTGCCGAAGGCTCCCGTAGCAGCAAACCTGTGTTCTCAGCCCCATGTTATTCTTATGGATAGTAATTAAATGCTATGTCTCCCTTAACTATGAAAATAAATTAAAAAAAAAAAAACTGGTACATGACTTCACCTAGTTGAGTTGTATTGATTAGCATAAAAACCCATTTTTTGTGTTTGTTGATGCTGCAAACCTGCGTACTAAGCCCCAATGTTATTCTTATGGAGAATAATTAAAATTGTATATGTCGCTTATTTGTGAATATATTTTTATGAAACTTGGGTAGTGGCTTTATGTAGTATCAAGAAATTTATATCTCCATCGAAAATTCGCTGAGTATGCAGATTTGCTTCAACGGGGGCATTATGTCTTTTAATGCAAATGGCTTAGTAATAACTTTTGTCATGAGACAGCCTTTGGGCTTTTAGTATATAGGAATATATAATTTCATAGTTTTCGAGAAACTATTAATAATAAATGAATATTTTTCAGAATCAAATAACAGATTGGCCATTTTGATATCGAGAGAATTCTGAATTAATTTCTCCAGGTTTTAACAATCCCAATGACTCGAATAAAATAACTCTACTCTCCTATTACACCTAGTTCACGATTTTATGCCGTACCATTAAACTTGTCTCGCTGTCCTCGGGTATTCATGTGAGAACGTTTTATACTTACAAATGAAAATTATTGCCAACGAAAGGAGGTTAACTAAGCTCTTTATGTCGGCGTATCATTTGAACTTTGAAGAATTATGTTATTGGCCTCCCATGAAATCATAATGAAGGCCAGTAAAGGATCGTTAGAGCAAACCTGCATGGAAATAGGTTTGCTGATTGAGTGCAATGCCTTGTGTATTATAGATAAACTTATCGGAGGAGAATTGTTATTATAGGGTCCATAGAAAAAAGGTAAAATTATTACAACACAAACGATTTATTTAACGTTAATCAATAACTAGGAGTTTTATTTTATTTTATTGTTTAGTTTTAAAAGTGTATTTCTATACCATTTTTCAAATGTATTTATTTATTTTACATTTGGTAAACAAATGTAAGTTTGTTCTTATGTTTGTAAAATTGTTTTTAGTATAGTTCATTGAAACAAATTCAGTTGATCCACACTGAACATTTAATATAAACAAAGGGTATGACAAGATACTTACATTCTATGTTCCAGGTTATACTTCTGAAATTTGTAATTAGCTGCAGTACTGTGAGGGATTAGCTGTCCATTCAGGTAAAACACGCCTAGTCAACTGAACGAAACTGAACAGCCCTAATCATAAAAGCCCAACCAAAATAATAAACCTGGTAACTTATTCAAATCCCTGTCGCGCCAAAGTCTCTTTTGAGGTGTTGGCTTGTTGAGGTATCGTATCTCAATTTTCTTGATTCTAATCCGATCAAAGGGGCTTCCAGTTTTGTTCCCAATGAGATAATTCGATTCGACACAGTCGCCGTGTATGGCGCCGCCAACCCCCTGATTGATCACTCCTCTATGTGACTCATGCATCTGGAGAAAAGTCACTCTGGGTTTTAAATTGATGAACATTTAATTAATGTCAGAGTTTTAGCAGGAAACGTTTAAGATTTATGGGCGAAACTATGGACAATTGAAAATTTGAGAGAGGATATATTGAGATTACACATCCAGGATCTGATATAAACCTTGTAATATACTGATAAATTGCATTTGTTGTTAGTTCGACTGTAAAACTCACAACTCTACTAAACTTCAGACACTATAATAAAGTTGCAACAGCTTGGACGCGACATTTGCAAAAAGTCACTTTGGGTTCGGTGCCAAAACTGACCCTTTAAGGTGGAGAAAGTTCATATTGCGGCACCAGGAGTATTTACATAAGAAGTTCTTTTGTGTCACTCGACCTGCTGTCAGGCAGTGACCTTGGACGGTCGTGATAACAACGTGACGTCACAACCATCTGGTGATATGTGCCACACGTGAATAATCCTTGTTGGTGATGCTGGGAGAAAGTTGTGCCTTCATTTGCAATGAAGAATGTCCAGTATTACTATATGTTTCTCAGGACAAATGGAAAAATGGTAGAATGCGGGAAGAGTATCCGAATGGTGCGAGTAGAATAATTGTCTCTGCATACTGAGATGCCAGTTTACCCGTCCAAATCTGTTTATTTCGTGAGGGATTCAAGCTGATTACAAATTGTTTTAATTCTTTTGGAGTTGATAAGTACCGGAAATACTAGTCCTTCGGTAGGGTAAGAACGGGTAAGAAGCATAAAGGGTAATTTAAAATGAAAAGCTGATTATCTGCATAAATTATATTGACATTATCATTTTGGGTCGCTTCCTGTGGTAAAGTGATGGGGACATAGAACCTGGGATGCATTTCTGGTGTTACATTACTTTCGTTAACAACTGTTGCTATTGATATAATTATAGGAAATGTCTCTGTTTAAAATCCTGTATAACTCATTCGACTAAGTTAAAAGTTAAGTTAGAATTCAGGTTATCATAAAACCAGAGACATACACTGCGATTATAATTTGTAAACTGGCCAAATATGATTGGTCTCTGGTAAAATTAAATATAATTTGATCAGGATAGTTGATTAGTAGGGCCGCGATGTACGGTACGCAAGAGAAACTCTATTGAAACAATTAAGATATTTTGGAGTAAAATAGGAAAGTATGATAGTTAAAATGTCAAGAAAATCTGTGATATATGGATCATAAACAATTTTTTGATTAGCCCATAAATTTTTTTAGGCTCATATAAATTTAAGACTTTTAAGGTCGAAGGCTGAACTCTTCTAAAATCTGTATTTGTATGAAATGGTATTAATATTTCTGAGTATTTATTGATACATTTTTTTAATGTAGGCTTGCAAATTGTAAAGCCAAAACAAATTATTTTAGTAATCAAGCCTACATAAAGATATTCCTCAAAATTTAGACTACCCAAAAATGAATAATAATAATAATCACCCCTAAGTTTAAATTGAAAGGCACTATGACCTACATTCCAATGGCACCATATTTTCCTGGTGCCCAACTTATCCAAATCATCTCCTTAATCAGTGAGCTGCTACATTAATAACCCTTAGATAATTTCCACCCTCGCCAGATGGGCAGAGTCGTAGTGATGCGGACAGATGTTGGCTGACCTCTGGAGGGGTCAAGGTCACGGAGCGACCTTGATGTAATAACTATCACTATCACTGGCGCCGCAGTCACCGGGACACGTAATACCTGTCGGTCCCTCCGCCACCACCGCCACCACCATCACCACCACCACCACCACCACCACCACCGCCACCGCCGCCGCCGCCGCCACCCCCACCACCATCACCACCACCACCACCACCACCACCACCACCACCACCACCACCACTACCGTATATCTCCCCCACTTGTATTGACCCTGTTGAGAGTTTGAAGACTTATTGATTACACTGATTATGGTACCAGGTGCTCCTCGGGGACTAATTAATTTAGATAACATGACTATACAAATAATATCGGCTAATAATTGAATCAACATTACAAATGTTGTTTTTTAATTAATTTGTAATGCAATTTTAAGAAAATGTTAGCAATCTGATAAATGTTGCAAGAAATCAGATATTAAATCACAATTTAGCTATTCCCCAGTTAATGGAAATGTATACAGTGTTATATCACTCGATATAAAATTTAAAACATTTTTTTCAACATTGGTGTGAAGTTTTAATCAAGACAGAGTGAGAAATCTTACAAATATCATATACATCTCACGTGAGTGTCTCGCAAAAATGTCCGTTATAAAATATTGTATTGTGTCTAAGTATGGCATTATATAATGCCGAAACGGTCGTAACACAAGTTAGAATTCTTTAACCGATGAAAAAATACCTTATTTAGTAAAAATATTTCGTCTTGATGCAAAATACATTATAACCTAACCTTTCATGGGAGCAATAATCATAACAAATCTGGCAATAAGCTGCAAGATTAAAATGCACCTTGAAATCAGAAAAGGAGTATCAGCCAAATATGGTGCACGGGTGTATGAATGTTAATTATAATAAATCAACATCTGCGGCCAGCGCGGCTGCGCAGGAAGGCCCGGGCCGGCGCTGCGTTGCGGCCTAGATGTGGGGCCTTGGGTTGTGCCTGGTGCCTAACAAGTGATTCATTCACTCACGTCCTCACACACGCACACGCACGTGCACACGACACGGAGTTGTCGAGATAACTACTTGTCGATATAGTCTGGATTTACTGAGGTAACTGTTCTTCTTACAAATTCCTGTTTTAGAAAAAACACTATAAATCTGCAATATTTGTCGTATAAACCTTTTCTGGTTAGTTATACTGGCTGTTTTTTTTAGTCATGAGAAGTTACATCTTTACACTCAGATGATAAATGTTGTACATTAGGAGTTATGTTGCTCGAAATTGAAAATAACAATATTAAGCCAATAATATATCTGTATTTTCTTAGTTATCTACAGTTACCGTTATCCATGACTATTAGAAATTCAATCTATGACCATGGACTTGAATCTCAAAATGTTTTCAATAGGCAAAGAAAACTCACTTTACTAACTTTCCTCTTGGTACTTTAAAACCACTCACTCTGCACTCCACTCAACCACATAACATATTGTATCCACCGTGCAAAATGTCTTACCTTTTCAATAGCCTTCGTTTATTGATTTTAAATTTTGAACATTCGTTCTTTTTTCAATCTGTTCTAATTTTCAACCTGTTCTACTATTCTAACCGGCTTTTAAAGTGTGCAACTCAATTAAAATGTCAATGTAAATTTTATAGACAAGTACGGACTTGGAAGATAGCTAGGGTCTTAACTTTCGAACTTTTTAAATTGGGACGGAAACAACTTCATTATGAGAACTATCCAGTGACAGCACACCCATAAATATTATTTAAAATGTTTAGAAAGAATTTGAGTCACAAGAAAACCCCTAGAGTATTAAATAAGTATATAAATATAAATATTTTTACTTTTGTTATTGCTAACGAAGGGTTCATTTACTTAATTATCTATTGCTTGATTAAACTTACGTATCTTTAACTTTCTTATGGTACTTGTAATGTCCGTGTTAGTATATTTTTACTAATATAAAAAATAAAAAATTATTAATTTAGTTTTCTGTTATAAATAGTGGCGAAAGATAAAAAATACATTTGAATTTGAGTGGTATGTAAAGATAGAAAGCCCCTTCCCTCATCATCACTTCGATTCTCCAAATGAAAATCATTAATCCTCTAACTACGAATAGTAACTGCAATAACCTAAACCAGGTTCAGCATGCAATGGGGTTCACATTCTATTGGGATTTGTTCATTATGGATCTCAGGAGTTCACTAGAGGAGAAAACCGAATTTGTCGATGCTCTCGACGTTAAACTCTACTTCAATTTCCATTAATATAAAATTGTGTGCAACTAATATTTCTCTAAAAATGGACAATGAACTATTTACACCGTGCAACAATAATTGCTATACTCGAGCAACTGTACCCTGAGATATAAGCCTGGTAGAGACAAGTAACTTTCACCACTGGAGACAGACGACGTGGACAGGGGTCAGGGCCCGTGTGAGTCACACCTACACGACGACGGTGATAAGAGAGCAGCTGGCGATAGATTGGAGCAGGAATAACGGTTCAAACTCTACGAGAGTTGACGTCACCCGTAACGCATCACAGACAGTGTCATTTTCGGTCCACTTCTGGGCGTATCGATTACCTAATGGGCTTTTGACAGCCACTCTGTTTATAAACATTGCATCAAGATATTTGGTATCTAAACTAATAATGAAGGATTTTACTTGTAAATATTAATACTAACATTAAATATCTGCAGCTACCTAGTTTGCAATAAGAAAACTCGTCCTCTCTGATACAATATACTTAATAACTATCTAAACATTCGGAATTAAAATCGTATTGATTGTAAAACACATGGGTTTAACCGCGTGAACTACACTGAGAACCGAATTAAAATCGTATTGCTTGTAAAACACATTGGTTTAACCGCGTGAACTGCACTGAGAACCGAATTAAAATCGTATTGCTTGTAAAACACATTGGTTTAACCGCGTGAACTACACTGAGAACCGAATTAAAATCGTATTGCTTGTAAAACACATTGGTTTAACCGCGTGAACTGCACTGAGAACCGAATTAAAATCGTATTGCTTGTAAAACACATTGGTTTAACCGCGTGAACTGCACTGAGAACCGAATTAAAATCGTATTGCTTGTAAAACACATTGGTTTAACCGCGTGAACTACACTGAGAACCGAATTAAAATCGTATTGCTTGTAAAACACATTGGTTTGACCGCGTGAACTACACTGTAAACTGAATTAAAATCGTATTGCTTGTAAAACACATTGGTTTAACCGCGTAAACTACACTGAGAACCGAATTAAAATAGTATTGCTTGTAAAAAACACTGGTTTGACCGCGTGAACTACACTGTGTACCGAATTAAAATTGTATTGCTTGTAAAACACATTGGTTTTAACGCGTGAACTACACTGAGAACCGAATTAAAATCGTATTGCTTGTAAAACACATTGGTTTAACCGCGTGAACTGCACTGAGAACCGAATTAAAATCGTATTGCTTGTAAAACACATTGGTTTAACCGCGTGAACTACACTGAGAACCGAATTAAAATCGTATTGCTTGTAAAACACATTGGTTTGACCGCGTGAACTACACTGTAAACTGAATTAAAATCGTATTGCTTGTAAAACACATTGGTTTAACCGCGTAAACTACACTGAGAACCGAATTAAAATAGTATTGCTTGTAAAAAACACTGGTTTGACCGCGTGAACTACACTGTGTACAGAATTAAAATTGTATTGCTTGTAAAACACATTGGTTTGACCGCGTGAACTACACTGAGAACCGAATTAAAATAGTATTGCTTGTAAAACACATTGGTTTGACCGCGTGAACTACACTGTGTACCGAATTAAAATTGTATTGCTTGTAAAACACATTGGTTTGACCGCGTGAACTACAATGTGAACCGAATTAAAATCTGTCTACAAAATTCTTTGCAGAACGAATTCACTGCTCCCATTTTAATTATTATAGGAACCTAATTTGATAGAAACCCTTGTTTGTGAGTAAGACTAGCGAAATCACTTAGTACTTGTTCTATTTTTACAATAGAAGGATGCCTTCGTTCCACGATGAATAATTTTAAAATAATTGATTATGAACTCGAGCTCAGTGCACAACTGCTCACGCCTCGGGATGCAGGAGGCAGTGCATCCTCGGCGGGCAGCTGCGGAGGCTAGCAAGAGAGTATATACATACAGGACCATCCGGTGCGGCGGTGTTGAGATTTCAGAAAATTGCGGCGAAGATTTTCCAGCGCGAGCCCCGTGGCGGCTTCGCATTCAAATTCACAAACCGCAAAGTACGAACTTCTCTATTTACTTCAATGGATCGTATAGTCCGTACCACAGCCGCACCGCGTTCGCAAACCGCAAGTGTGTGCCGGGAGTTAAGGTAATAACCTGAGGTACAGCAATTGACAAGCTTGACATAGGAACTATGAAGGTCAGTTGGTAAAGACCTTAGTTTAGTTTAAAGGCATTGCTTTCACTCATATTTTTACCTTAATGGAATACATGTAAAATGGTAACTGTGCGCCTACTGTGGAAAGGAGGGGGACATCTTGATGAGTCAGAGAGAGCTTTAACGTTTAGTTGTAGGGGGAGAACTGTTTTACTCATTAAATGCCATTGGTACACGAAAATGTCAGCACAAACTCTTTATTTAAATGTTGAGAATCGGCCAAGCTCTTTCATCAACCGACAGTGTTGACATATACGCAGACGCATAGTCGCACGACCACATACAGATGAACAGACAGATGTCGGCGCGTGTGTAAAGGGGTTAACGAGTTAACAGTGTGTCCGTCGCGAGTTGCAACATAAAATGTTGATTGACACACTGCGTCACTCTGTAAGTCCAGCACTTTATCACGAGACTGATTGATAAAATGACCGCTTGAATGAGATAAATTGTTGGGTTTTTGACGGCTTCAAAGTCTGTTCAATTGCAATATTTAATAATTCGCTAAGTATCTCTATAAGAAATACTCAGCCTCCGTTATAATTTTCATTAAATCTTTCATCTTAAAAGATGAATAATATTATCAAGAAAACGCTGAACAAGTAAAATAGAAAAAACTTCTAGCCGAATCTGAATGTAAACTATGAAACTGGGGTGAACTCGAAGAGAGTTGTTTTGCATTCAAATCGAAAGCAGCTCATGTTTATACATAACACATCGCCAATGTAAACTGAGCTGGCTCAGGTTTTGGGACAGATCGAAGGCCAAGTAGGTCTGAAGAAAGTGGCGGTCATGGTATTGGTTGGATCTTGACCTTGGCTGGGTTCGAAAATCATTCCTTTTGATGACTGACCAAAAAGTCGATGTATTGTTACTGTCGTTGAAAATATGTATGCTCCTAAATCATTTACATAATTTGATTAAATGTGTTGTCAATATATTTTAAAGAACTGTACTGGTAGTTTACATTTTGAACTAAAACTAAAATTATTGATATGTTATTGATTTTAACCTGACAATGCCTTTGATACTGGAAAGGCATTGCCAATTAAACCTTTTTTTGGTAATTTTGGTGTTTGACTTTCCATGTTTAAAAATTTAAATTATTTCCAATAATGAGCCCTCTTTGTTGTATGGAGAAACCTCGAAGGTTAGGATATACCGGTTTCCGGTTCGTTCCTGAGGTGTCCAATAATGTTTGCATTTTGAGTTTACAGTTTATTTGAAAGCTCTTGTAATTAAAAGTCTAAAGTACTACTTGTGTAGATGGCATACTAAGAATATAAAATATAGCAAATTAAAATATCCTGTAACCTGTTAAGATTACTTCTGTGTTGAAATCGTGTAAACAGCAAAGTCTGTATGGATGACATTGTACATTGTCATCATGGTCATAATGGGGACGAAAGGTCGTAACAATCACACATGAATCTAAATAGGAAGGAGCAAATCTTTCGTCCCACGAAGTCTAGGTAATTGTATGAATGACGTGATGAACATACATTAGGGGCCGTGGCTAGTGCATAGCGTATTTATAGATATCAACATTTGATTTGCAGATGCTTTACTTTTACGCTCTATACTTAATTTTTAAGAAAATGTATTGGTAACCTAACGTTTTTAACTGATATAGTTGAAGAATATTCGTTTTAATTTACACTTGTTTGTATGTAGTAATTGGTTGTAGAGTGAATCTTTGTCCGACTGTCAATCTGTACACGTGGTAAATGGCCAACATTGTTTTAATTTGTTGTTAAATTTCTAAACATGAAAAATTGTCACTTTAAAAACTAATTTTAATTTTTTTTATCTATGATGCCCGAAACCTCTAATAATATTAGGAGAAATTGAGCCAAATTAAAAAATGCTTTTGTAACGAATCGTTTATAAACTTACGGTTAAAACTGAGCCTTTCAAACTGAGCATCAGTTAACATTATTACCATTTTAATAGTAAGTAATTTATTATTAACGAAAAGATAAAAGTACTCTAGAACGACACAATAAGGGACGAACCTCTTTTGACAACAAACCTGCTTTCTTGGACAATCAAGGTAAGTCAACATGTGTGTCCAGGAAAGTGTTGATATTATTTTATGTGTTTGATATGCATACTGTGTACATTTCGCTTATTTATAAAAAACGTGTCAATAATAATCTGGTTCGACCAGAGCCCTTGATAAGCTGTTGACACAATCACCTGGTCACTTTGCGCGGGAATTAGTTGTAAGCCACACCACCACAACTCTGTCTACTGGTCCGCCTTGTGGCCGCTCATGAAATTCGGCGTACGTGTAAGAACAACTTACCCTGGTTTAATAAAGGTCGTTTCGTTGTAACAAGAAATAACCGTGGTTTAACAGCCGCACTTAATGCTAACACAACAGGTTTGTTTACTTGCCATTATTCCAGTAATGTAAAGGTTACAATGCCAATAACTAGATGTTTGCATTGATAAACGTTTTCGGACGTTCTTTAGCAATGAAATTAGGTTACAAAACTTTACTGTGTCGTAATGTTGAGTCCTTCGATTTTAGTAATCGTCACGATCATTTTGAAGATTACCCTCACCGCAAAATTCATAAAATTAAAATAAACTCAAAACCACACAAAATATAATGTAAACGGTGATTCTCACTTTTTTTTTGTCATCGTAATAGTAGCAGCATCTTTCAGAAACAAGATTAACTGACCCAATAAAGACGTTTCAATGCGCAAGCTGCGAATGCGTAATAATTCTTGATTATTATTAATAGTGAAAGGAAACCCTTGCTAAACATACTTTATTGCTAATAAACGTCAAACTTCCCTCCTTCTCTAATCCAGATCCTTTGGAAGCAGAGTTTGGCCACCAACAGTATTGTTTTACTAAGCATATTCTGATGTTCTCAAATAGTTCTGAAACCAGTCAAATCAGAATGACTCCTTTTTTTATTACAACACCATTTTATAAATTACACATAAACACTTTTAAGGGAAAGCGGCCCAAACCCATCAAATTACAACACACTCTTACAATCATGTTTGTTTGTACTAATATAATTTACGTACGATTATCAATATTCTTATCTTCTGTATTTTTCTAAAGCAACTTAAACTGATGACCCTGCTTCGCATAACTTTTTCTTGTTGTGCCTTTGCCCCTTGGCACTCGTGAAATCATGGGAGAAGTCAAATATGTAGCTATGCATGAGCAAATAGATGATATGTAGTCGAGCAGTCAATTAGATGTATATTCCAGATGAAACTTTTAGTGGTTCATGCATATTACTTAAAGATGTTATTGATTTAATTAGTCAGTATTTGCGGATAAAACCCAGTATTGATTTAAAATACTTAATCACCGATGAGAGATTAACCTTTGGGTTTTCAGGTTTTCAGTTTTTTCACCCCAAATGAATTATTTATAAATATATGGGTGCAAGGTTTTTTTTACTAATTATGCTAGTTAGTTAATGGTAATGTTAATACCTCAATTATTGTAAAATTTATAAAAAGTAAATTGCCAATTTGAAACGATCTTCATACCGGTAAACAGTTTCACTATTTTTCCTCTCACTAAGTCAGCTTACTTTTAAATATCTTCAGTTTAAAAATATAGGCATATCCTATAAACAAGGGCTTATTAGCGCAGGATAAGAGAAGGCACCATTCAGTTTTACTTAGTTGGAATAAATACTGAAGTAAAATATTTAATTCCTATTTAAACGTAGTAAAATTCATAATTGCAGTAAATTAAAGCGAAGAATGCTGTATTATTTTTAAAGTATGACGCTACAAGTAATTGTCTCTTTGAGTATTCATTACACGTAAGTTGATTCAAATGTCAGAAGACGAGAGAAACACTCGACCAAAGGATAGAAGAAGCAATGTGTTGACCCCGATACAAAGTGCAGATCGTTTCCCGCCAGATGACCACTAGATATGATCAGCTGCCATAAAGCCGAGTGGCGCTTCTGGTGGCCGGTGTTTATACTATCCGCCAGCTGTTTACGACAACATAACCTCCAAACAGCGGCTGGTAAAACAATCTCTAACTCTCCAGTCATTCTTAGTAAACGCTACATTTTTACATCGTAACCTTGCACAGAAACATTAATGAAGGCTGTAGTTGGAAGAGGCATAATTATATATTACTGGAATGTATGATGAGAATTGAACCAAAAACCTACGTAAAGCTTACTAGGGTTTAGAACAGGGCTATCAATCTACTTTCAAACCAAGGTAATGAGCGCTTGTTGCAGGAAACCTCAACAACCGTAGTATACCTTGACATGTCAAACCAATTCCAAATAAATTTGTATTAGAACATTCCTCAACTAGGAACTCCATAATAGTACTGACCAGGGGCGGCCCGTCAGTTTTTCAGCGCCCGTGCAAACACCAAGCTTCCCTCCCCCCGTGACATTAGGGCGCTGCACCAGATACAGCCGCACAGAGCATCGCGCCTAGAAAGGCCTCGCGCTTGAGAGATTTTGATTTTGACGGGGGAGCTAGAGGCGTCATGGCCATGGTAGCTATTGGCGATTACAAATTAAACAACTAATGACAATTACTAGTACTAGTAGTATTTTTGTCTATTAGTCTATACCATAGAACTCTATTAATACACCTGGAATGCTAGCGCAGTGGAGTTTTTGATGCGAAAAACGGTCCTTCCCCCTCCACTTCTTAGGCAACTTCGTCAACTGAGCGATTTCTGCCGGCAAATATTTTAATGCGCGCACTCATTAACACGCTCCTCCATCGCACAGGGATCATCCGATTCTAATGAAACTTATATATTTATTATCTGGAAGAACTGAGGATTCTAACGGAGTAAACAACTTACAGATAAGTCAGTTAACAGAATTATAAAAATACAAAATATAATTAGCTGAACAAATTGGAACATAAAAAAGATAGTAAGCGTAAACTTTTTTTATTTTTGGGGTAGAAACAAACTTCAAGCGAGAAAAATGTTGAAAATGAGTTGAATAACAACTTTTATTTGAAACATTTGTTTATACAGTCTGTAGTTTACTTACATTTAAAGGGTAAACGCGCGCTTTCAACATCGCCACCGCCGCCGTACGCCGCACAGTGGTCAAATTCCTCTGTTTACATGCGAAAAAGGGGTATTTTTCATGTCTGCAAAAATGTGTAATTTTTGACTGAAGAGTTTCCTAAAGGGTTGGGAAACCAGAAACCTGCTTTTGATTCTCCTACAGGTCGAAGGGTGGAGGGGAATTTTTGGGGAAACCCAAGAATAAAGTCACATTCCTTTATTACCAGTCCAGATTTGCTTGTTGGAAAATGTTGCTGTACGATACAAATCTGCTCTTCCACTAAACTGAAAATCGTCCTAACGCAATAGAAAACATCCTGAAAGGTAATAAACGTAATTATAAGACTTAAACAATATTTTAACTGTATTTCTTAACCCTTAAAATGTTTTAAAAACAATAAAAATTCGGTTGTTCCACTTAAGTAGTGCATAATATTTTGGGTTGGTGATCGTTGGTCGTAATTTTATTACTGGTTGATAGGTGTTTTTATACTTAACAACCCCTATAAATTTCAGCTGCTACCTCTTGCAACCTTTAGAGATATATAATTTTTTGTAGAATCATATCATAAAAAGTTTTAATCAAAGAAATATACGTATATTACAGTTAATTCGGGAATACACATTTGGATTGGTGACATTGGATTTTTGCACAACATTTTATTACTGGTTGATAGATCTTTTTACTCTACACAACCCATATTAATTTCAGATGCTACCTCTTGCAAACTTTTGCAATAAATATTTTTTTGCAAACTGCTACCACTGAACGAGTAAGTTATTTTAAATTTGATAAATTTGTCGAATACAGTTTTTATACCATATTGTTTTATACTGCTGATATAACTGGGGACATTTTTTTTGTTTGAAAGGTCGTATTGTGCATTCAACCCCTAGAAAAATCTATTTAAAATGCTCGCGAAGAAGACGATGGAGGACTTGTTCCACATGCTGCTTGTGTCATCCGATCCTTTAATTAGTAGCTATAGAATTAAACATCGAAAAAGGGCTAGCAAACTACCCTCAACTGTACTTAGTTTTCTACAGGTTCCAGAAGAACCCAAATCTGTAGAAGTAAGGTCAGAAGACTCAGAAACCAACATCAGTGATAGTGATTAACCTACTAAGTGTGTGCAAAACATCTAAATAATGTTATTTTTTCAATAAGTAATTTAGTGTTTTTTGTTTAATGTAATAAAGTAGGCGAAATATGTGCTATAGTTACGTTTTCCACCCCCTAACACCATTTCCATGCGTCACATGGAGTTTTAAATAGTTTGCAAAGTCTTTAGATTTTTTCGCGTCTATATCGCCAGCCGTGACCACTGTGCGCCGTCGCCGCGCCGGCCGTCGCGTCGCGTCGTGTCGCTGTCCCGCGACGGAAACATCCTTTATTCCATGATATCCGTTCCCATGTTTTTAAGTTGAGGAATATTTGTTGCTTATATCTCAGTATGTCTCAAACTCTAGAAGGTGGTTAACGACTATGTATTTATAAGTGATGCTGTTATTTCATCATGCCAACAAGCTGTGTAGCATTCAACTGCAGCAATCGTGCAAAGAAAGGGAGCGGGGTTAAGTCAACTATTTTACAACTAACTTATATTATTTCCAGTTCGTAGACTTACATATTACAAATATCATCACTTAATTTTAAAGTGTAATTTCCAATGTAAGTAAATCCTGCGGAATTCATGCATTTGTAAACAGTGCAATAAATGACTTTGGTGACAACATTTTTTGCTCCTATCCGATCACCTCCCCTGACGATGATCGGCATGAGTTACAGCTTGTAAAAAAGATTTGCTATTTGTTTTTCAAAGTACGATGCCATGATTTAGCTCGGACTCGATCCATGGAAGCAAATAAAGCATCAATGGGCCTAAGGCAGAAACTGAACAAGTTAATTTTATTTAAACACACTAAGATCTCTAAGAGCAACTGTATAGTCTTATATTGTAATAAAATATCGTTTAAAATTGGGTTTCAAATTAATTTTGAATGTTAACCTGTTCCCTGTGTCATTTTACATGCTACCGTATATGTTGGTTTCACTTGTGATTCAGTTTATTTAATACAAAACAGCGGTAATGAAACAAATATCTATTTCCAAAATAAAAACAAGAGTGGCTACCATAGCACTTACTGCCTGTAAAATAATAAGTCATAGTTCAGCTTGTTAATACAATCAAATTCGTGTTGTATAGCAAAGTGTCACGTCAGTTAGCTGGAATGAGTGCGGCGCGAATCGGTTTGAGCGCGGGAAAAGTTGATACCTTCTTTTCAGAACAAATAAATCAACTTATGAAAAAAAGTTAGGGATAAAAATTGTGGATCAACTAATCATCTACAACTTTTCCGCTGGAATTTTCTTTTCAACCCCAAAACAAAAAAGTTTACGCTTACAGACTTTTTCGTGTCACACTTTTAAAACACTAAATAGTTTTCATTACTACAAATAAATTAAATTACAAAACTACAAGAAGTTTATACCGTTAGATTCTGTAGTTCATGCAGATTAATAATATATACACTTTATTGTAATTACATGAATATGGCGAGATGCAAAAGCGTGTAAACGATAGGGCGCACAATGCTGAAATCCACTGAGCGGCCGTGAGTGCCTAAGAAGGGGTGGGGGTAAAGACCGATTTCTTGACACAGCCCGAGCGTTCCAGGTGTATTAATAGAGTTCTATGGTCTATACATACATAGTCTAGTAAGGCGGTTCACACGAGCGAGAGGATCGCCACGATCTCACGAGCGATCTATTCTCGGCGAGATTAGATTAGTCAAGGGCAAAGTTTGACTGGAACAAATTAATTTGTTATCAATTTTTTAATGTATTTATTATAATGTAATATTTTACGTTTTCCCCCGAAAATAATAAAATATTTCAGACTTTCATAGTTATTTCACAATCTACATGATTAATATGGTATCCAGTGAGGGGTTCAGTATACACATTCATCTGGTGGAGTTCTAGATTTATTTATATAAAACGAATACCTCCAACACGAATTACCTCTTTCGAAACAGATATAACCACAAAATTCGAGGTTTTGAAAAAGTGAGTCATTTTCATGTGTGTGTCTATTACCTACAACCCCTGTTGCCAACCACCCTTAAAACCGGGTCTTATACCAAAATAACCTTGTACCCCGTTAACGTATTTTTTATTCAATTTTGTTTGCCAAAAAAACGTGACATATTAAAGTCTTTGAAATTGATTAAATCAAAGATATTATAGAGGTTGTAGCAATTTCTGGTAGGAAAATACATACCAATCCATATACTGGTAAGAAAAGTGTAAAGGCGTGTGGATTACAAATTTCTCTTCTATATTACTGCTTCATCTCGCTGCGAGATCGTGTTGACGTAGCAGCCCTGACGAGCTCCGACGACTTGCACTGATCTCGCTGCGAACTCTCTTGAATCGCACCACTTGTTTCCTGGCTGCTTCATCGCAGCGATCTCGCCGGTGAAAATCGCCCTTGTGAGCCGAGCCTAAGGGTTGAGTATTTTGTTCCTAACTTAATGTATAATACAGTAGTGCAGAGGCAACACTTAATGACCGGTAGGCGATGTACGGAAGAATTTCGGGGGGGGGGGGGCGAGGGCTAAGGACGGCGCTGGCGGCCCCCCGACCACTCCTCATCATCCAAAATCTTCCCCACAAAGCTTTGACATAAAAATGAGCCCAAGACGTTGTTGTTTACTTCAAAACATCCGTTATAACCGTGGGAACTATGCGTGAGAAAGGTTTAGTCGTGGTATAAAGGTTCCATAACGCAAAACGGCGCGCTATTGAGGTTAGAGTCGTGTAATAAAGGTTCACTTGCCCAAAGAAGCGTGTTATTGAGGTGGGTGTCGTGCTATAGAGGTTCAGTTATTTGAAAAGACGCGCTATAGAAGTTTATTTATTAGTAATATGAAATTAAAAAAAGACGTGCTATCGAGGTATTTATTTTAAAATGAGTCGTGTTATAGAGGTATTTATAACATTGAGCGTTATGGGAGATTCACGGGGATTAGAAAATCAGACTCACTATCGAGATTTTTGTCTTATCGAGGGTCGTCGTAGTGAGGTTCTACTGTATTTTAGGCCATTAACTAGTAGATTTCAAGTAGATTAAGCCTCAATCATACCAAGTTTCAAAAAAAATATTCGAGAAATAAGTCATAACCCAGAGTGGCGGGTTTAGGGGGGGGGCTATAGGGGCTGTAGCCCAGGGCGGCAAGTTTTTAGGGGCGGCAAATTTACAGAAAATTAATAAGTTGATTACAAAAGAAATGTTGAAACGGGGAACATTTTGACGAAAACTGATTACAATGACGGTGTGCCGCCCTTTTAAAGGTAAAGGTACTTAGACTAAAACTACTGAGACTAATGTATGTAATGTAATGTAATCCTCACACTGCAGTTCCTCAAAGCAGTCATAATGCATTTGTCATTCATCCGTACTAGCGACAACACGATTACGCTACAGAAAAAGGGCGGCAAGCCACGAACTACAAAAGGCACTGCGCCACTATGACTACGTTCAACCATATATTAAACATACTCCTTGTGGTATTCTTAATCTATGGTCCAACTCACGGACTTCCAAGTTTACCTATACATTCGCATAGCACTACAATTATTTGTTACACAATATCAATAATGACCAAGGCACACGGATGAGAAATATTGCAACAATCGAATTTGAGATGACAATAACAAAATTTAGACTACAATGATATTGTCGTTTCATTTTCAAACTCAAGGTAACAAAGAAAGTTATTTCAGCCGTCTACGTCTTATACTTATCATCAAAGGCTACCACACATAATCGTTCATTCTGAAGGATTTTTTTAAACAAAACATCTGACCAAAGACAGATAAAGAATAACATAATTTGTAATGAGAGGATTTGATTGGTTGTTGCCATGGGAGCATAGTTGACAGTGGGTCAAAATGGTGGTCAGCATGTAGGCTGCAGTGTTTAACTCCAGGCGAGACCTCTATATATATTTTTTGGGTGGGACGGTGTCAAAATCTTCCATTTCATTAATTGAAAAATTGTGATAATTGAAGTCTTTAAATTAATATCTTGTCGCATTTTAGGCGAATCATGATGGTAAACTTAACTTTATAATCTTAAGACATATTTTATATGTAATTTTATTGTTTATCTCAAAGCAAAGTTATGATTTGAGTTAAATGAAAACACCCTTTTATTATAGCTTTGGAAATAGTGTTGAAAACAAGCCGCCTTGTACGTTGAATGACACCGTCCCACCAACAAGTTGACACCACAACAGGACAAAATACCAAATATGACGACACGCTTTATGAAGGTTATTTGTCAGAGAGTAGTGGCTCCTGTAGTATTATATTTTAATTCATTGGATCTACAACATCATGGAGGTGAAACTAGAAGAAGTGTTTGAAAATGTGTAGAGTTTTATGAAGATTAGGCCTACATCAATTAATTTTATATTTTGATCGTCTAAAACATATAAACAATTCTTTGTATAAAAGTATAAATTACCAAATGACTGAAAAACTGTAATTAAAAGCACTAATTCAGAATTAAAATAGTCAGAACTTAGAGGCTAATGGTCCGAATTACGAATCTTAAGGCTGCAGTGTCATCATATATTATTTATAGATTATTTATTATAATTTTCAGTAGTAAATGAGTTGGTGTAAAAATTAATGTTTTGATGAAGTATAAGAAGGGATTTTTAGGCCTTTGTTGAAGGATTTTCTTGTTATTAAACAAGCCCACTGCTTCACTGCTTTTAACACGAACATTTGTCTCTAGGGCTGATTGTCATTGGAGTAGGTTATATTGAATATTAAACTGTGTTAATGTGAATCAAGTCAATTATGCATTATTTTACTGGATTTTTTAACTAAGAAAAAAAAATTTCTTAAACTTATTCATTCAGTTAATTCGTAACTTCTTTAGATACTATCACAAAATAACCAAACAAGATATATATATAACATGTGGGTAAACTTGGGCGGCGGAAAGGACAAAGATTATATAGCGGGGGGGGGGGAGGGCGGCAAATTTCGGACGATAAAGTATATTTTTCAAAGTAAAATAAACAAGGGGACCTTAAAAGTAACGATGTAAGGGGGCGCCAAAATCTGAGGAGGGTGCATCATATTTCCCCCTTATTTCATATAATACTAAACTGAAATAGATCAAATCCCTATTCAATCCTCTCCAGTCTCCAAACCATATCTTTCCTCATCTATTAAAACTTTCGACGTGGGCGGATTAAAACAATTAGTTGCATTGTGTTACTTTATATTTTAACATTGCAAATTTCTTGCATCGTATTGCGAGTTTTATTCAAACTCTCAATACCAATCAGAATGCCCTGAAGTTGTCACAAACCGATAGAGGTCAAAACAACTTCTCGTTTTGAAATAGAGGGGAGCAGAAGTTGTATTATCTGATTTGTAAATTTAATGTTTAAGTATGATGAAGGTGCAATATGGTGAATACTCCATAACTTTCTTTCAAATAATGTCTTTCAACAACTTATAATACTAATATACAACAATTTACAAAATCAGTTTTGGTTTTTATATAAATACAAATACTTTATGTTAGCGCTACGGCCTATGCCCCCCACCCCGCACCAGGTGGCGTACCGATGGGGGGGTAGGGGGGCGGACCGACCCAGGCCCCGCTTTGGCATAGGCCCCCAAATTTTGAAAAATGTTAAAAAATCTGAGCGAGTATTTCCCGCCGATTTCCGGAGAATTGCTACCGATCTACTGTCGTATTTTCGGCCTTTATTACGTAGTAAAGTCGTCATTTCTGGACAGTATTTTGCTTTCCATCGTTGTTTATAGCCGATATTACGCGGCAAGGACGTTATTTCCAGATTATATCATCTGTAACGTCTTCAATTACAGCCGATAATACGTGGATCGGTCGCCATTTACTTAGGTTGTTATTTATGTCCAATTTATGTGTAATACATAATGTTATGTTTCATAATTTTCGGCCGATTTTACGTGGTGCGATCGTCTTTGGCGGCCGTTTACTACGTGATTTGGCAGGTCAGGATCATCCAAAGATTGGCGGGAAATACTCGCTCAAACTTTGAGTATTTTTTTAAACTTTGAGTTCATTTGACTATTTAAATACAGTATTCAAAGTTTGAGTACTCGCACGCTCCTAATACATCGTATACACATATACGAATAGGCCTTCCTCTTTAACCCCTAATGTATATATAGGCCCCTACAAATATATCCGCCGCCCCAGTGCCCCAACTACGACAGTACGCCACTGCCGCATCCCACGACCCGTTATGAGCGCCGAGCGCCGCCCCCCCAAAAGCGCCGCGCCCCGCGCGCCCCGTGCTGGAGCACGGCTCGCACTGCCCTAGAGCCGGTACTGGTACTGACCATCTAATCGATAGCAGTTCTATGGCTTTCCATTTGGTAGATCAGGATACCATTTTAAAAGTTCTTGCATTTGCCTAACCAATACCATTTATAAACTCAGAGTGCAATACGACAGCCATATCTGCTTTCCAGGAGACACTGGTGCAACTGCCCTGAGTAGCAGATGATGCTCTACATGAGCACTGTCAATAAGCATTTTAGATCGTGATCGAGTGACACGGAGTGAAAGTGGATGTTTTTGTTAGTTCAATTTGTCGTGGACGCGGCCATATTGGAAGTGGTCGACCTCTCCGCCTTTTGCACACCAAGTAGCTGGACCCGCGTTGCAACACTCGTTCCCGGAGAACACTGGAGGTCAGGTAAAGGAAGGAGCTCAGGGAAAATGGCAGATCCTCCGAGAAAAAGATTTGAAAATTATTCAATAATTAATATACATTCTATATCCTCCAATATATAACCCCCTCTGTGCAAATATCCCCGTAGCAGCAAACCTCCGCACTAAGCGAATTTACAATGCATATTTATGTATCTTAATACCACATAAAGCCCCATGCCAAGTTTCATCAATATACATTCATAAATAAACGATTTATGACATTTGAATTATTATCCATAAGAATAACATGGCAGCTAAGTATGCAGGTTTGCTGAGAGAAAGAACACAAAAAATGGGTTTTATACAAATATCAATATAACTCAACTAGGTAAAGCCACATACCAAGTTTTATTAATTTATATTTATAATTAACAGAAATAACATTTTACTTATTCTCCATGGGGACTGAGTACGCAGGTTTGCTATTTTTGCTACGGGAACTATTGGCAAAAACATTTTTCTTTGCAAATATTAATAGACAACAACTATATGAAGCAATATACCAAGTTTCGTCAGGATAATGATATTGATAAGCGAGACATACAATTTTTGTTATTCTTCATAAGAATAACATTGATCAACGTACTGTGCTTAGCACTTTCAATATCTCTGTAACCAATTGACGTAGAGCAATGATCATAACACCAAATTGTTTTTTAAGCTAAATTCAATGGTAAAAAGGAAAATTTGATTTACTAAAATATTGTATGTAAAAAACTAAACAAATTTTGGGTACACAACCCCCCTATCATACCCCTTTAGATGGAGCAATCTGGCTTTTTTGAACTTAAAGTCATAAATGTTGCTTTACTTGTTTGTATCAAATTTCATCAAAATCTGACTATTTTTACGAGAGTTATCGCACCCACTGACGCACAGACACACACACACACACACACACACACACACACACACACACACACACACACACACGCGCGCGCGCGCGCGCGCACACACACGCGCGCGCGCGCACACACACGTGCACACGCGCGCACACACGCACACGCGCACACACGGGCACACGCGCACACGCGCACACACGCACACACGCACACACTTGTGTGTGTGTGTGTGTGTGTGTGTGTGTGTGTGTGTGTCCGTGAGCACGATAACTCTTAAAAAAATCCGATTTTAACGAAATTTGGTATAAACGTGTTAAGCAGCATATATGACTAAGTTCGAAAACCAGAAAGATCGACTTATCCGAAGGGGTATTTTGGGGAGGGGGGTTTAACCCCAAAAATGGGGTTTTTGAGTTTTTACATATAATTTTTGAAAAAGTCAAATTTTAATTTTTCCATTGGTATCAGCTTAAAAAGACGCACAATTTGGTGTTTTGGTCATTGTTCTATGTCAAATGGTTACAGAGATATTGAAAGTGCTAAACACAGTACGTTGTCCAGTGTTATTCTTATGGAGAATTAGAAAAATTTGATATCCCGCTTATTTATCAACTTATCCTGGTGAAACTTGGTATATTGCTTCATATCGTTGTGGTCTATTGATATTTTCACTAAAAAACATTTTTTGGGCGATAGTTACCGTAACAGCAAACCTGCGTACTCAGCCCCCATGTTTTTCTTATGGAGAATAAGTAACGTGTTATCTCCCTTAATTATGAACATAAATTAATAAAATTTGGCTTGTGGCTTTACCTTATTGAGTTATATTGATATTTGTATAAAACCCCATTTTTTGTGTTCCTTGCTTCAGCAAACCTGCATACTCAGCCCCCATGTTATTCTTATGGAGAATAATTAAAATGTCATAAATCTTTTATTTAATCGTTTGTTTAACTGATGAAACTTGGTATGTGGCTGTATATGGTATTAAGATACACATATGTGCATTGGAAATTCGCTGAGTACGCAGGTTTTCTGCTACGGGGGTATTTAATATTGAATCAGATCCATTTTGGTGTCACTCCAAGCCAAATTTTTGTTTCTTAAGAACTGTAGTTACATTTTATTAAATGTTTAGTAGTTAGTCCATCGGGTTCAAATTTTCGATTAAAATTAACCTAACTACTTTCACTGTTTTTATAACAAAAAGATAAATACAGTCTACTTATTTACCAAAATTTAATTGTATTTCATCTGCTAACATACAATCTATCTAAAGACAGACCAACAAAACGACATAATTAGCTATACTATATGGATAAAGTATTCATAATTATCATACGATGGGTCCGTAGTCCTTAGTTTTCTTATGCCTTGTATTACAATTATTTTTACCAGAGTGTCATCCAGTTTCGCCCAATTGTATCCAATATTGCCCAAAATCGAAATCGAATTATATTTTATGTTAAAAGAATTAATTGGAATTTTTAACTTTTAAACATGTAACGGTAACCAAAATATATTTTTCTGGATTATATCAACCGTCTTAACCACACAAACCTTGTTAATTTTATCTTCGTAATTTTAACATCAACATAACATAACCCAACCTATTTTAAATTGTATTTGTGTCTTTAATCATGTTTTAGCGAATTTCCCCTATAGGGAAGAAGCTATTACCGTAGTCGGCATGGTAAGACCTAGGCCCGGGACCATGATAACTTTTCGTTTTGAGGTCCCCAGACCCCAAAAACACCATTCGTTCGAAACTGTATATATATATAAATATATATATATATATATATATATATATATATATATATATGTGTGTGTCCGTGAGCACGATAACTCTCGTAAAAATGATCCGATTTTGATGAAATTTGGTATAAACGTGTAAAGCAACATTTATGACTTTAAGCTCGAAAACCAGCCAGATCGCTCTACCCGAAGGGGTATTTTGGGGGGGGTTTTGTACCCCAAAAATGGGTTTTTTGAATTTTTCACATATAATTTTTGAAATATTCAAATTTTAGTTTTCACCATTGGATTCAGCTTAAAAAACACACAATTTGGTATTTTGATCATTTCTCTACGTCAATTAGTTACCGAGATATTGAAAGTGCTAAACACAGTACGTTGTCTAATGTTATTCTTATGGACGAAAAGAAAAATTTTATATCTCGCTTATTTATGAACGTATACTGACGAAACTTGGTATGTGGCTTCATCTGGTTGTGGTCTATTGATATTTGCTGAAAAAAAATAATTTGTTGCCAAAGGATCCCGTAGCAGCAAACCTGCGTACTCATCCCTATGTTATTCTTATGGATAATAATTAAATGCTATGTCTCCCTTAATTATGAACATAAATTAATAAAAACTGGTATATGACTTCACCTACTTTAGTTATATTGATATTAGCATAAAAACCCAGTTTTTGTGTTCCTTGTTGCAGCAAACCTGCGTACTCAGCTCCAATGTTATTCTTATGGAGAATAATTAAAATTATATATATATCGCTTATTTGTCAATATATTTTTATGAAACTTGATAAGTGGCTTGATGTAGTATTAAGACATTTATATCTCCATTGGAAATTCGCTGAGTATGCAGTTTTGCTGCGACGGGGGTATTTTATATAAGCATATACAAAACTCACTTTAGGGAGTACAATGGTTATCATAGTTATTTACTCAAAGCGTTTGAGTCAGCTTCACAAAAAACGATAAAACTACATAAAAAACTACATCTTATGCAATGATCCGCTAGAATGTCGCCTTGCTTTCATATTTTCTGAGACCTGCAAAGGAAAATTATCTGGTTCCGTTATCAGGGATAAACTACAATTTCGCCGCAAGAGTAAAAG
Source organism: Allygus modestus (assembly GCA_963675035.1). Classification (NCBI taxonomy): domain Eukaryota; kingdom Metazoa; phylum Arthropoda; class Insecta; order Hemiptera; family Cicadellidae; genus Allygus; species Allygus modestus. The sequence continues at coordinate 304,533,115 of OY776111.1, forward strand.
TAAAAAAAAACTGAAATATTAAATATAGAATACATAAATCTACATCGAACTTTGCTTACACTATTATGCATTATTATAAAATCTATTGCCGTTCAGCATAGCATGTTTGCTCCTTATTCCGTTGTAAATTAAAATCCGTAAACCTAAATCTTATATTTTAATACGCTAAGCCGATTTTTGATAAGATAACTCCTCCGCTGTTTCTGAACAGATTTTAATGATTAAGGTACCAAAATATTCGTCCTGATTCGTAGTTGTGCATAAAGGTTTTCATTTTTCGATAGTTTCAACCTGAAAGGCACGGACCGCCCTCAAATTTAGTTTTTTGCCCATAAGATTAACATGGGGAGTAATTTTATTTGAATTGCAGCTGTTAATACATTATGAAAAGGTTATTAGCTATGCCAGATATTATAGGTAAGAAATGTGCCTATATAAATCAAATAAGTTTATTTTCTACATCGCTTTGAGCAGTCAAATGTTTTGTGCAGCAGAAATATTTAAATTTGTGTTGACATTTTTTTATCCGTCTGTCTGTTAATGAGCCATGTGTTTCACAAATAAAAAAAATGTACTGAATGAAATAAAACACTTTGCCCATTTTCGTGTGGAGGAGGAAACTTTGGCTGTTTAAAATCATGTTACCTCATTCATAGGGCTATGCCCCTTTGTCCGGCACTGCTACAAAGTAGATCTTAAGGGTACAGGTTACTCAACCTCTCAATACAGAATGCACCACATTTGTTCTAATAAGCATTTAGCCAGCTAACTATCTTTTGTCACAGAACAGAGGAAACACGTCTGCTTTACTACTTTGTACAAAGGTGTACTAAACCGTATAAAATAACGACACGGCAATGAAACATGACGGAACAACACTCAGTTGCAACATGGTAAGCTCAGTAGTCATTGCGATTATAACATTAAAGTTTGTACGAGTTTTTAAGTCCACCATCAATAAGTACAACAAACTGCAAGAGTTATTGAGAAGATATTTGGAAGAAGATGGGTCCATCCCAAAACAATTATGGGCTTGATCCCGTTCCAATGAGGCTCGGCCCTAACGACCGTCAACATTTCCATGTTAAACATATACTTATTACACCGATTGTGCAAAAGGTAGAAAGACAGCAGGCAATGCACTATAATCAGAAATAGGTTTATCATACAGAAACAGAAGTATCTGCTCCGTCGACCTTAAACATTTCAATTTGATCATCACTGACGTTAGTAGTTAACTGAACCGATTGCGCACACATTTGTTAGGAGGATAGTTAATACATCAGAATACAACATTTGCCTACTCCTGCTCCAAACATGCTTTACTTTAGGGCTTCCCAAATGTTGGTACTATCAAATTTATGGGTTAATAAATGTGTTCTAATCAGGCCTCAGATCTTGAAAGATTTAGTTTTGTGTGGAAAATTATTTGAAAAACTAACTATGGTTAATAAATGTGTTCTAATCAGGCCTCAGACCTTGAAAGATTTAGTTTTGTATTGAAAATTATTCGAAAAACTAACTATGGTTAAGATTTTTGTTTTATTCGGCTTTGGTATAGTATCATTGAAGCCCACTACAGAATTACATTGGGAAAAATTAATAACTAAGTTATTACAAAACACTAAATAGGTTGATAAAAGTTACATATATCATAATGACAAGTTCATATAGACCACAGTCTAATAAATCAACATATGGTATTTACAACTAATAATTTTCTTCAATAAAAACAAAATAATCGTACAAGCTGTTGAAAAGCAACCATTGAATAAAAAAAAACTCAATTGGTAAAGTATCATGTGATTCTTGTGATAATATTGATTAGAACCAATGTATACATAGATTTAAATATACATGATTCGGTTATGTATGAATTGCGAGAGCCATTAAAACTGAAGATATAAAGCGGACCTGTCCAAAATTAAAAGAAACAAACAAATAAGCATTGCAAATATGGAGAGGATCCGTGTATATAATTAACTTACACTAGGCATTTTGAACAAACTGACTGGCTTCTCGAGCAAAGCTTGGCTTCTCAGGTGCTTTATCAATAATTGTAACTAACTTTTCAAAAATAATATTGACTGTAATCGCGAGCGAAACCGCAACGGGCTACTAGTTTAATTAAGAAGAGTTGTCTGCTTTGTTTACAAAATCAACCTTAGCTTTACCTAGCTGTTGTATTAAATTTGAATTCAAAGTAGGGAACACATAACTCAGCAAAAATAATGATCTTCACTGATAAAATGTCCAAAAACAACGTTTTTTTCCAATGGAAAACTTATAACTAAGTAAATTTAGGGCTAAGTAAATTTATAACTAAGTTAATCGTATTTTTTCATCATCTTTGGCCCGAGGGAAATCTATTGACACCAATCTGGCCTCTACGTTCAGTAGTTTACTCCTAATAGGTGGTTACACGTAAACATTTAACGCTATTTGTTATGGGATATTATTATATAGGATAACTACTTAATCTCTAAATGCACCTTTTGAGGGGATAATTCACGAGTAGTCACGTTACCAACTGGTGATCGGTGGCCATGTTGTCATAAACAACTGTCGGCTAGTGTTAACACCGGCCACCAGAGGCGCCACTCGGCTGATACTATCTCTGCCGGTCATTTGGCGGGAAGCGATTTGCACTTTGTATTGGGGTCAACGGTTTGCTTCTTAAGAGCCGTTTCATATTACACGACTTTGGTCGTATCACCGCACGGCTAAAAGTCGCGTAGGGGCACGATTTGCTGAGAAGCACTGATTCTAATATATTTCATATTGGTTATTGGTACGACAACAGTTGTGGGGGTGCACGCCCAGGGCACGACTCGTTTTGCAGTCCCCTCTGCGACTGGGGTACGACTGCAAATGGTTTGTATACTAGTCGTACACCGTCACGACTCTGGTCGTGTGCACTGCACCGTGTGCACATGCACCCAGAAAGTCTCACATACATACGACCAAAGTCGTTTAAAATGAAAATGCTCTTAGTTTTCGTATACGGTAGTGTTCGTTGCAGTAGGGACGCCTAAGAAAAGAACGTAAGAGCAAATCGGTTCATAAACGTTACGATCGATGTGTCAAATTAATGGTATTAGTGAGTATGTAGCTAGAGTTAGGCCGAAGAACTAGACTTCTGCGCGACTATAATTTGCACATGTAAGGTGATTGCAGAAGGGGAAGTGTTACCCCACTACCCCACTACACCGTGGTCTACAAGTGGATTCTCCCCCTAAACCCTGCCCCCTCCAGAGCTCCAGAGCTGCTACTTCAAATACATCAAGGCAAAACGTAAAATTGTTTACACGTATAAACATTAAATTTGAATGTTACTAGTTCTTCTCCCTTCAGCCTTTTTATACGCGCTATTGCATACTCAAATGTCAAAATGAGTTTGTTGGTAAACAACAAATATTAATTGACTTAAAATTAGTTATTAACTAGTAACAATCAGTACTAAATCCTGCTATAAATTGGGGGGGGGGCGGAATTAAAAATCAAATAACATGAGGTGTCCCTACTTATTTAATTATTATACATTATTTGGAGCAAGGTTAGGTTTAGGAGCTATGGCCGCTTCAAGCTACAAGTAATGCACTAAAACGACATTTTTAAAAATATCTGTCTCTAACCAATTTTTATACAAATAAACATGTGTGATCTAAATCAGCTGGTTAAGGCAATTAAAAATAAAATTTAAATAACATTTATAAATACAAGTTGCTTCCCCGACAAAAATTGCGGATATAATTCTTATAACACTTGTTTATTGAATTAAGAAAAAACACATGTGACATAAATCAAATAAAAATTTCTCCATATGATTAACATGGGAACTTGCAAGTTCCGTGGGGCGGAGCCCTGGGGCCTAAATCAATATTCTGGCTTCACAGTGACCTATAACTTGAAATTATCTGTTAAATAAAAAACGAATCATCAAAATCGGTTAAGTGTTAACTTCAGGAAGTGAGTGAACAAAAAGCAGGATTTTTTTAAATATGTAGACGAGCTGCTCCCCGGCAAAAATTTGAAGATATAATCCTTATAACAACTGTTTATTGATTTAAGAAAAAACACATGTGACATAAACCAAATAAAATTCTCCTCCATATGATTAACATGGGAACTTGGAAGTCCCATGGGGCAGGCCCTGGGGCCTAAATTGAAATTCTGGCTCGACAGTGACTTAGAACTTGAAATTATCTTTTAAATAAAAAATAATCATCAAAACCGGTTATGTACTATCTTCAGAAAGTGAGTGAACAAAAAGCTGGAATTTTTTAAAATATGTAGATAACAAGCCTATCTAGTTGCTCGAATTCGAGCAATCCCCCTTTTGGGGTTTTCCGCAGCTTGTGTACGCGGTTCTAATGGTTTAATTTGCGATGCCATTCCAGAAGTTAGCTTTAAACAGCGGTTCTTGCTTCATTACTGTGTTTTGTTAGTATAAATAGCTGTTAAATGTTCAGTTAAATAGATTTCTATTCTCCCATAAGATTAACATTGGAACAAGCCCAGAGGGCATATTCCTGAAGGTGGATGTTTTCCAAGCCCCAAAAGGCACATTTAGACGGTAAGGGCTTTCAAATAACACATAAACCATGATTTAAAACCTAATAGTTTTGCCAGTGTCTTGCTCAAGAAAATTTTCATATTTGTTGACGATGATTTAAAAAAAAACATCTCCCTTTGGCACTTTGGTAAACAACAAATATTAACTGAGTTTACATTTTGCAGTTACCCAGATTCACGCGGGTAGCTAAACTTAAGCTAAACATAAGCATCTGTATATGTTATTACGTGGACAACAAAAATAAAATTAACATAAGAATAACATGAACACTTTTGGAACCCGTAGGGTGGAGCTCTACTGTATAATCATAATCAAAATCCTTATTCTTCGGTCTTCGACCCGAATACAAAAATTATACCTCTTCACCATATCGGGTAGTTTGAGTTAGTGATGGAAATACCAGGGCTTTGAATTTTGTATTTTGAGATAATGAAAAATCCATGAGCTGCACTTAAAACAAAAATATTCCAAATTTAGGTGACGGTAATTGTTTCTTCCGTCCTGTTTCTTATGTTTAATTTTAAAATGAAAAATATCATCAAGACTCTAGGTGTTAAGTCGAGAGCCACGTTGTGTTAATTGATGTCTTAATAAATAGGTTTAAAATTCTCCCTATAGGTTTCTCAAATGCAGCGCATTCATTTATGGGAGTTTTTAAAAATTATACTAAACATTCACAATCTTTCTCTATATAGCAGAAAGGTTGTTTACTCATGACAGAATAATCGAACCCGTCAGACGCTTTAGTTATCAGAACAAGAACACCGTCGTGACAGACAGGACAACATAGTGTCCGTGATATAGTAAAAATACTCCCGTCGCAGCAAACCTGCGTACTCAGCGAATTTCCAAAGCATGCATATGTTTCACACTACCACACAAAGCCAATTACCAAGTTTCATAAAAATACATAAATAAATAAGTGATTTATAGCATTTTATTTATTCTCCATAAGAATAACATAGGGCTGAGTATGCAGGTTTGCTGCTACTGGGATAATCAACAAAAATGAACTGTTTGTGCAAATATCAGTATACCAGTACCACGTGAAGCCACTTGCCAAGTTTCATCAATCTACATTCATAAATAATCGAGATTTCAAATTATATTTATTCTCCATAAGGATAACACTGGACAACGTACTGCGTTTAGCACTTTGAATATCTCTGCAACGGTTGGACGTAGAATTACAACTTAAATATCAAAATGATTTTTTGTAGGGCTGAACTGATTGGTAAAAGCAAATGTGATGTTTACATTAAAATAAACTGAGGAAAAGCCAAAAACCTTTTTCCCATAAGATTAACATGGGAGATTTTATGAGCAGGTTTTTTGGATTTTATCCGCAAACACTTAACCTAGGTTAATAATTTAAAATACTACATTATTTGTTTTTTTAAGCTCTATAAAATGCTTAAAACCAAAATTGAGTGTTTTAAAAATGTTAGGGTGAAAAGTGCAAAAAACTGATTTTTGGAAAATTTAAATCCCCTATAAACTCCCCCATGGTCCGATTATTCTGGTTTTCGAACTTAAAGTCATGAATGTCACTTTACACATTTGAGCCAAATTTTATCGAAGTCGGACTTTTTTACTCAATTTATCGTGTTAACGGACACACACGCGGACACACACACACACAGACACACACACACACACACACACACACACACACACACACACACACACACACACACACACACACACACACACACACACACACACACACATATAAATTTGAACGAATAGTGTTTTTGGCATCTGGGGACCTCAAAACAAAAAATTATCATGGTCTCGGGCTTAAGTCTTACCATGAGACCTACGGTAATAGCTTTTTCCCTATGGGGGAAATGGGATCACAATACAATACCATGAAGCCCGCCGCTGACGCAGCAGACGCCGATGCATTACAGTTGCACTGCTGATGCACACGCTGTAGCGGTGGGGGAGGGGCCCGCGCCGTGGTCTCACCAGACATTCACCGTTCGTACCGCGACCCGCGTGTGTCTAAACTCACTCTCTCCTCTGGTGAGTCTTATCATTCTTATCACTCTTGTTATCTCTATATGCGCTATAGAATATTACACTTCTTGTACTTGCTGTGCTTTAGTTGTAGCTAGATTTTGTTCGTATTTTGTGTCTTTGGAAGTAATTAGCCGAGAGATTTGTGTTTGTGTTATTTTAGTTTGTTTTGGAGTTAGTTTTTCATAGGAGAATAGCTTAGCACTCGTGCAGGAAAGTTAATTTTGTCTTGGTTTATTTTAAAAACCAAGGTCTACAACTTATAAGATGTCGTTATAAATGTATATCCATATTTTATACATTGGATATACATTTTATTTCTTAAAATGACAAACCAGTTTTTGTGAACGTGAAAAATCACCAGAGAAAGGGCATCGATTTCAAATCTAAGATTTATGAGAATTCTCTCACAATTTGATATGTTCATATCCAAACAGAACACAGATAGTTTAATCTCATAAAATCACTCCTGCAGTCACAATAATTTAATCACAGGGAAATGTAATAGAAATTGCATTTAATGCGTAAGCTATCGTGTTAAACATAGGATTGTCTCAACATTTGTTGTAATTTTACACTGAAGGATGTTTGCTCGTTATTTTTACAGTACCTACACTAAGCTCCCTTTGTTGCACTATCCTCCTCTTATACGTTTAAGTTGGTTACATCCACTACGATAGCGACTAGCACCAATGTAAACATTGCCAGTACAGATACAAACTTCAAGCCACGTAGTATTTTGTTTATTTGTTAACACTTGGTAGAATTCCGTGCAAAATCAACGTGCTGTATGTCTTACACTCCGGTTCATCATTTCACTAGTCACTCATGAGCTCTTTTGATTTCATTCGCTAGCTACTATTTGCTACCAGCTGTTTGCTACAGTCCCGGGGGGACCGAGCCAACTGGGTTTTGATTCGTTTCGTGGATGAAAAGAATGTCCACTCTGTATGTAATCTTTAACCGATGTTCTAGTCACAGTGAGTGTTACTTCGAAAGTTCACTGGCTAATTTACTCACGGCTATTATGATTCTTTTGTTTTGATTTTAAACTCTATATGCCCAATATTAAAATTCCCAATTTTCAAATTAGAGTTTCATCGAAATATGAATTTTCCTGGAGTTGTACCAGTAGATGTTATAGGTCCAAAAGCTCATATTTCCAAAGTTTTAACAAAGTGGTTCCGATATATTCCGAGATAAATTATGCAAAATGTTTGTTTTAAACAGACATACATGTATTAGAGTATAGTTTATAGGATATGATAGGATTATTATAACAGTCCTGTTTGTCTTTTGAAATTAGTATCGTTTCATTTTACTCAAGTATAAATTGATATACATAGTTAAAGTTATCGTTTGAAATTGTAGGGGTTAAATGAATACTGTGGATTCTTTTCTGTTGTTAAATGATGTAATTATTTTGTTAAAGGAGTTAACAAATATTGTTTAAACTACTGAGTTAAAAAATGTACGAGTAAATATGCAGCAAATTAAAGATCTTTCTTAGCGTGTAACAGTTTTAGTAATATTTCATACTATACGGGGAGAGGAATACAATTTGAATTAAATCTATTATTCCCAAATTCTTTAAGCAAACCGTTCGTCTCAGCGTCTATTGTGTTTAATATTACAAGTCACAAGACCAGTGTCAGTATAAAGATTAACTTATTAAAACTTGTACCTATAAAATACGGCGTAATTAAAATGTCTGAAATTATCAGATACTTTTAAAATTAGGTAAGTAGGAACCGATGATAAAGTCAGTTAGCTTGTTAATAAATAACTTGATTACCTTGAAATACCTTATTAATTTACTTGTATTTATTGCCAAGGTACTTTTCATTTGTGATAGTTTTACAATGAATTGTTTAAATACAATACAAATTATAGGGACTTGTTAGGTACAGTTAGGATATATCCTGTATTGCACTTAACTTGATGGGCATGGCTCGTAATGAATCTATTCCGGCATTTGCCTAAATGAGATAAGAAACCGTACGAACCTATTTCAGAATGGCCGGCCGAATGTAATCATTAATGCAATCATTATCACTCGCAAATTGCTATTATGTACGATTTATTAACATCATTTATTGAACGGGTTAAAATTGTCTCTTTTCTTAAAATTTGTCTCTTGTGTTAAAACTGTGTCTGCATTAACTTTATCATGTGCTCTGTCACATGAATGTCCGTAAGAATAACACGGGATATCTTAAGTCCAGTAGGGTGGAGCCCTTAATGATATTTAGATCGTGAGTGGATATTTATCCGCCGTTAGGGTAACAGCTATATTTATATAAAATTTCAGCTAAGCTTAGTAAATACCAATGTCCATAAGAATAACATGGGAATTTCAAACGCCATTAGGGCGGAGATGATATTTAGATCGTAAGTAGGTGTAACAGCTTTATCTGTCGTTAGTGTACCAGCTATTGTCATTCCAAATTCCAGCTAGCGATCGGTTTTGAAAACTAGTGTCCATAAGATTAATAACATGGTAATTTCAAACGCTATTAGGGCGGAATTTTAGCTCAAATGGTTCACTAAATATACCAACTAATATAACTAATAACTAATATATATAACTAATGTCTGTAAAATTTTATGAGAACTTTGAACACCAGTGCGGCAGATCCCTAAAGGATATTTATATTGAGAGCAAATCAAGATACGCCATTACTTTACTAAATTCATTAATTACTAATCTTCATAAGATTGTATTAATAACTATATGCCTATCGGGCGGAGCTCTATAAAAGACTGTGTTTCTTGAGGATGTTAGCATTAGCTATCTCCCTACCATAAGTCAGCTCAATCGGTTTAGTAGTTGGAGCGTGATCGAGGCACAAACAAACAAATAAACAAACAAACTCCCTAACGTTCAGCATTATAATAGTAGTATGATGACTAAGTAAAATAAATGTATTCTTCATAAGATTATTATGAATATATGTTTATTGTTAAGATTATTATCTCCACAACCTTTCAACGAAAAATAATAATTAAAAATGCCAAATATTTGGTTTTATGTTTTCAAATAGTATTACATAAATTTAAGACTCTTTTTGAGAAATCCTATATATTAATACACTTGGGGATTTTTTCTTCACAGTCATAACTCGATAAAGGCTGGACGGATTTTAACGTTTGAAGTGTAAAACTAAAGGTATTTTTACGAAGATCTGCTCAGAATGTTAAGAAAGGGCATCACTTAATACAGTAAAGGGATGAATTTTTGGAACAGTGGCGTTATTCAACGGCGGAAGTCTAAACTATGTATTGATTGAAAGTACGTTATCCGCATTTTTCTGATGATTTTATCATCCGTTTTAACATCAGATGTTTTGTTATGTTTGTTTACAACTGAAGTAAAATAAACGGTGTGGAAGTAAACTGCCACATACTTTCTCCGTTTTAGTAACTTTAATGAATAAATTACTTTTTATTTACTAAATATAGAATATAACGGTATAATGTACAGAAAACCTTCTAAAAAGCTGTTTTTAGAAATACCTGCCCAAATACCGTTTTTGAAGGCAACACAGAACACTTTGCTAAAAGCAGTGGTTCTAAGAGGGAAATCCCCCCTCCCCCTGGTTAAGTGGCAACATGTTTCGAATATCCTCTGTTGGGCAATGCTAACTTCACCTGCATATCAATTTGAACTAAATCGATCAGTAAATAAGAGTGGAATGTTAATTTTTGTATTCCCCATAAGAATAACATAGGACAACGTACTGCGTTTACCGCTAAATGAAAACTTTAATTTTTTTCTACAACCAGTAATCGTAGAATAATAATTCAAAATACTAAATTATTTAGTTTGTTGATATCTTTTTAATGGTGATAAGTAATCGTTTTATGGTACATTTATGATACATTTATGATTTTTATAAAAATCCCAAAAAACGAATTTTGGATGTTTTAAGTCCTGTAATTTCTATACCCGAATTTTTACAGAAATGTGGGTGGTGTCATTTGTTTCAAAATCAAATTTTAAACAAATCACTATTTCAATGAAAATCTTTAGAACCGTGTTTGGGAAATTTGGATCTTTCATGTTCTAAAAGGTGTTTGGGGGATGATTACCCTTAAAAATCAAACACCCCCGTCGCAGCAAACCTGCACACTCAGTGAATTTCCAATGAATATATAATATATCACTTAACGGGATTCATAAGAAATATATTCACAAACAAGCGATATTTAAAATATTAATTATTCTCCATAAGAATAACATTGGGGATGAGTACACAGGATTGCTGCAACAAAATAACACACAAAATAACAGGTTTTTATGCAAAGTCACATACCATCCATATACATATAATGAAGTTTCATCCGTATAAATTCATAAATAAGCGATATATAACATTTTAATTATTTTCCATAAGAATAACATGGGGATCGAGTACCTAGGTTTGCTGCTACGGGAACCATAAGGGAAAAATGTTTTTTGTACAAACAACAATAAACCACAACCAGATGGAGCCGTATACCAAATTTTGTCAGTTTATGTTCATAAATAAGCGAGATATACAATTTTTCTTTTTCTCCATAAGAATAACATTAGACAACGTACTGTGTTTAGCACTTTCAATACCTCAGTAACCAATCAACCTAGAGCAATGATCAAAATACCAAACTGTTTTTTTATGCTAAATTCAATGATAAAAAATAAAATTTGATATAAATAAAAATTACATGTGGAAACCCCCAAAAAAAACATTTTTGGGGTACAAAACACCACAAGATCCGCCCTTCGGATGGTGGGATTCGTCTGGTTTTCGAAATCGCTCAAATAAATGGTACATCTTATACATTTGTACCAAATTTCATTAAGATCAGACCTTTTTTACGAGAGTTATCTTGCTTACGGACACACACACACACACACACACACACACACACACACACACACACACACATACAGTTTTGAACAAGTTACATGCTCGGAACTAGTTAAAATTGAAGAACAAGGTACAAACTTTCTCGGAACTAGTTAAAATTGAAGAACAAACGGTACAAACTTGCTCGGAACTAGTTAAAATTGAAGAACAAACGGTACAAACTTGCTCGGAACTAGTTAAAATTGAAGAACAAACTGTACAAACTTGCTCGGAACTAGTTAAAATTGAAGAACAAACGGTACAAACTTGCTCGGAACTAGTTAAAATTGAAGAACAAACGGTACAAACTTGCTCGGAACTAGTTAAAATTGAAGAACAAACGGTACAAACTTGCTCGGAACTAGTTAAAATTGAAGAGCAAACGGTACAAACTTGCTCGGAACTAGTTAAAATTGAAGAACAAACGGTACAAACTTGCTCGGAACTAGTTAAAATTGAAGAACAAACGGTACAAACTTGCTTGGAACTAGTTAAAATTGAAGAACAAACGGTACAAACTTGCTCGGAACTAGTTAAAATTAATTCTCTAAATAACCTCTTTCCAAAATCCCAAATTCCTGTATCTTAAACTTGAAAAAACAGTTATTGTAGTCTGTAGTCTCAATTCACTCCATAGATATCATAAAAAAAATTTTTGCAGAGGTTATATTGTTGACTGGCACAATTCAAAATACAAAATTTGTAGTATATTTCGTATCTACAAACGAAAAAACTAAATTTGTATCATCATCTCGGTTATATAGATTACGTTCCCATCTACGCCAACAATCGTTCCAAATCCTTCCAGAAAATGTTTCCCACAAAACTAATACAGATAAATCTAATGTTCTTTCCTAAGAGTAACAAAAGTTCAAAAACTATCTCGACCATTACTTTAAAACCTTTTCTTTTAACTTTCTCATCTACGTTTCTACAAACTGAGATTCCTTATCTTTAATCTTTGCAAAGTTCTTGTTAAATTTAACACTCGTGTTAGTGTAAGAAATCTCCACTAGACGGCGCCAGCGCGGGCGCGGGCTCCACGCTCAAATCTTCCACTTGTCCCTAATGTTCCTCTCCAGAGGTAGTCAGTAGGCAGCTAACCACACACTCACGTCTTATTACAATCATGTCTCGTTGTTCATCCTGTTATTGCTTAAATTCAACATTGTCTATAGGAATGAGACGCCTAGATTACTGGGCGTTCCGATAGAGTCTGGGCGTTTTAACGGGTTTGCTGTATATTTATTACATTACTAAATATTTCTAAATATGTATTACCAATGTTGTTTTAAGATATTTAGGTGCGAAATACAAATCAAATCTATGATTGAGATTAAACTAAAATAAATGCTCAATAATTCAAAAACAAACACGATCTGAGAGCTTTTAGGTTACAATGCTAATCTTGCAAAGCTGAAAGTTTTCTGAATTTGTGGATCACATCAACTAACGGACCGATTGAACTCAATCAAATAAGGTTGGTAATATAACTAAATTCCCAAATCCCGCATATCTCTCGTTCCTAGTGACCCTCAAAATTACGAAGTAATTCTATTTTCATATTGTTTTTACTGTCTGATTGATACGTTAGGAAATTTAGATATACAATCAAACATTTAAATTTACAATTGTAATACAAATGTTTAAATATATTTTACTAATGGTAATTAACATATATCTTTCTGATATCGTACCACGACTGCGGACAAAGCCGCGGCGAGTAATAACCAGATCATTCTTATAAATCAAAGTGTACTTTGCGTTATTTTATACATTTTTAAACTTTTACCTCGAATTTACAAAATGTGTTTGCTAGGTAGTAGATAGACGGTATTCTGATAACCTGAAAATATTGTTATTGATTATAAAACTACCGGAATATTTTCCGAAAACAACTGATTGGTGACTAACAGCGAATCACTTGTTGTTAAGTAGCAACAAAAATAGCATTGGACAACTTACTGTGTTATCACTTTTAACATCTCAGCAATCAATTGACATAGATTAATTGAAAGTAAAATGTTTTTTTAAGCTAAATACATTAGTGAAAACTAAAATTTGACTTCAAAAGATATATATGTATATATATTTTTATATATAAAAACATAAAAAACAAGGGGTTCATTTTTGGGGTTTAAGGTCCCCCCCAAAAATCCTTCTTAGAATAATGGGGCGATCTGATTGGTTTTCGAACGTAATGCTAAAAATGTTTCCTTACATGTTTCCTTACTAAATTTGATAAAATATACTGTTTTGAACGAATATATATATATATATATATATATATATATTTATTTTTCGCATCTGGGAATCTCAAAATCAAAGATTATTATGGCTTCGAACCTAAGTCTTACCATTTATGTAAGTCTTACATACGGTATTAGCGCCATAGAGGAAATCCGCTAATATTCTTATGTATTCCAAAATTCAGAAAATATTATAAACTCACTCAGGGGTTGCCTTATTGACACTTAAATGTTCAATGTTGATCTACTGCAGGAAAAGGAATCTAGAAATAATAAAATACAAATACTTTTTTATTTTAGATTCCTTGAATAATATGGTCATTTAATTTGATCAGACGATTATTCAAACGTTTGCCAGTTAGTAGAAAGGTTCACTGCTCCACCAGAGATCAGTCCTATTAAATCTATTTCGTCTCCATAATGTGTTTTCCGATAAACCGCGGTATTTTCAGGCTTCGACTGATTTATGACTCTTGCCCACTTATCCACTCATGCCCTATACAAAAGTATCAGGATTTTCTAACACTTTCTTTTAGTGTCCAACTGTTTAGAGTAGTCCCAGGTTCAGTTATGCAAGAGCGATAGTGCCAAGTCCTGACACTTTTGGACTCACAAGGACGGAATATTATTAGCATACTCATAAAAATACATCCAAATACGGCAACTGGCCCGATCTCGGTGGTGACTCACTTTCTAACAAGTGCGCGCGTGCAGGAGCGCATGCGTGCGTGTGTTAACTGGTTCCCTTACATTACTGTATCCAACAATGGAGTGTAATGTTCAGAGCTGACCTCTCGGTAGTGTAATTGGAGTTGTATATACCAACTGATGCATTATAGTGTTCAAGCGTAATCGTGGGGTGACTTGGATACTTGATAACTAATCCACGAAGATAGGATTTTACTACATACCAGAGTTAAACAGTTAACAAGACTGGAGACTGGAATAATAAGTGCCCTACACTGTTATTGAGTGTCCACTACATCTTTATTGAGTGTCCAATACACCGTTATTGAGTGTCCAATACACCGTTATTGAGTGTCCACTACACTGTTATTGAGTGTCCACTACATCTTTATTGAGTGTCCAATACACCGTTATTGAGTGTCCAATACACCGTTATTCAGTGTCCACTACACTGTTATTGAGTGTCCACTACATCTTTATTGAGTGTCCAATACACCGTTATTGAGTGTTCAATACACCGTTATTGACTGTCCACTTCACTGTTATTGAGTGTCCACTACACATATTTTCAAGCGGTTTTTGACCACTAGATGATCCTAGCAAACCTTTCATCTATTGGCAAATAAACAATACTTATTTGTGATAATGGAAATAATATCGTACCTGGCAACACAAAATCAAAAGGTATGGACAATTATTTAAATTGTAATGTGCATAATTAAGTTAATTCTCCAAAAAATAATGCACTACCTGGGAATAATGGAATTACCAGTAGCCCATCTCGGCTTCCCTTGCGATCACATTATAACGTCAATATACAAGTTAGTACAAAATTATTAGAATACGTACAAATTGCTATTCTAGAGATGAAAAACTCCTACTGAATCCTGAATCACACTGAATAGGGGCATACATTTTATCAATGGGGAAAAAGTTGTTATCAAATTTAGTACCCCCGTTTTCTTGTAAACATATAAAACAAAATCTTACACATAAGCGAAACAGAGACAGAACATTCTTTAACACCGATTTAGACTTCTCTGATGTGTAACACATGAAAATGACAAATTAAAAACCCTTCCAGGACCAAGTACTTTTATTTCTATAATCACTATTATTTTTACTAAGGAAAAAATAGTATATTTCACTACTAGTCACGAAACAGGACTTTTGTGACGAGTAGTGAACGATACTTTTCATTACGATGCCAATAACCACATTAAACTTAAACAAAAATGATCTGATATTTCATCGTCTAGTAATTTTGTATAAGTAAACACAACACGGTTTTACAATTAATTTTAGTGTTAACCCTATATCTGGCGGTCATTTGACCCATCAGTGGCGAGCCGTTTGGTGCCCTTTTGTAGTGATACCATATATTTCGCCATAGAACAGTTATTTGTGAATATAAGTACATATATATGTATATTTTCTGTTTCAGTCATAAATTTAGAATATAATGATATATAAAAAAATGTTCTAGCTATGTGTTTAGGCGTAGTAGCAAAAAAGTTTGCAAATTTTCGGATTATGCAAATTAGAAACTTTGAAAGCAACCCACAAGAAAGCCAACAAATAATTTTTTTACACAATTGATCTAAATGTAAATGTTGTGTGAAATATGATTCCCTACATAGAAATATCAATGTTTTCGAAATACTCCTAAAAAAAAAAAATAAAAAAATAAATTATGCAAATACCTTTTTTCAGAAAAATTACAAAATATGATTTTGTCATATAGGAAATAATGGAGTGCATCAACAGTAAATAAATATGATACTGCATAATAGGCAAATAAAATATATTTCTGAAAATATATAGTTATATGCAGTTGAATTCAAAAATGTCTGAGTAATTGACGTCGGAATGTAAATCTTTGAAATTTTTCATAAGAAAACAAAATTTGTATTCAAAACCGCATAGAATTTGTACAACTAACCTCATAAGAATTATGAGATATAAAAATTGTAGGGAATTTATTGTAGTTTCAAAAAATGTACTATTACTGTACAAAATATACAACAGAAAAAGGTGTACAAGCGAATATATGATAATGCGTACCGATTTTTACAAGCACACTTCAGTCCTAGACAAATTTAGGCCTAAGCCTAGCTTTTTTCGATCAGCTCCCAAACGAAAATTCCCCGTCAGACCGGTATACAACTGGCATGACAGTGAAGGCCAGTTCTTCTTATTTCTTCCAGTTTAAATATCTTACGGAACAAATAATTGTAAAACGGAAATATTAGTTGTTTTGTATTGGTCAATTATTCAACCAATGCCAATAAGAAATTGCCGCTCAGGTACAAAACCTGTACTTTATTGACAAATATTTTCTGATGAAACTACAACAGATAGCCAAAAACTGTCAACAGACGACTTGTAGTTCGAGAAATTTTGGTTTCTATAGTAACACTGCCGTTTCCCCATGATTCGTATTGACTTAACTGTCGATCGACAAAAACAGCTATTTTTGTGATCAGGTGATGAATATTTTCCGCCGCCAAAATAAATGTTGAACTCTCTTGTTTTTCAAACTATGTTTCTCGCTACATAATACTCGCTAAATAATGTTTTATATATGAAAATGAATCCTTAGAATCTCATATTGCTAATGGTATAAGATTCATTGCGGTTTAAAACTGTTTTAATATTTTAATATTAGAAAGTTCCGGACCATGTCGTAGTGGTTAATAATTAACCAATGCCAGTGACAACTCGCATTTTTGTGGTTAATAATTAACCAATGCCAGATCTAGGGTTAAAGTCAGCTGTTTGAACACAGAATCGTCAAAAATAACGAAATCACACTGGTGCTCCTGTTGAGTAAAGCGGGAACTTCAACTGTTTAGGACAGGAAAAGTTTTGTTTGGGACAGGCAATATATTGTTTTAGGTAGGAAAAGTAATGTTTAGGACAGGCAAAGTCAGCTGGTCATTTTTTGTTTTGTTACAGGGAAATCGATAATTTTCGTAAACCTCAGTTGTATGGTTATGGGCTATTTTCTAATACAGAGTGATGAAAACAAAATTTTGATTAAAATTGTTTTTGTAACAATGTACGTAGGAAATACATAATGTGTGAATAAAACATGTGAAATAATTTTTTGCAACATTTTATGGAAAAAAACAGAAGTTTTTTGACGGATATATCAGTCAATGGTCCTATAGCAAAGTAAGGAAAGACGGATGTATCCGTCAATGGTCCTGTACAAAAGTAAGAGAAGACGAATATATACGTCAATGGTTCTATACAAAAGTAAGAGAAGACGGATATATCCGTCAATGGTCCTGTACAAAAGTAAGAGAAGACGGATATATCCGTCAATGGTCCTGTACAAAAGTAAGAGAAGACGGATATATCCGTTCTACGTCCGGAAACTAGTGACATCAAAATAACTTTTTTATGTTTTTAGGGAAGTTTAAATGAAACAATGTTTTATATATACTTTTTATGTATTTTATATACAGTTTGTCATGTAAAAATATTATGAATCCTTACTTTGTAAAATAAAAATAAAATATAGCCTATTGTTGTATAAAATGTTACAAATAAAACAGTAAGTTTGCAATAATATATATATTCATATATATTGATTATTTACACTAAAATACATTCACGTTATATATATATATATATATATATATATACATATAATAACGTTGTATATATATTGTCATTGTAAACAGCACTACAAACGTACAAACACACATTAGCTGACAAAGAACTCATTGTACAGTACAACATCGCAGACCGAACAAAACTACTGGTCATTACTCCCACCGCTTGTCGACTACATTGTCAAACATACTGCAGTAAAATTCCCTACAACTAAAGGAGTCTCGATAACAGGCTTAATATTTTTATAGATTTCCCTAAGTAATGTTGGTTATTGTAACACGGTATTTAACTAAAAAAGTAAGGTTAAATGTGTTATATTGGTTTTATAAAACACGACGGATAAATCCATTAAAAGTCCTGAACACGAAAAACCACTTACAGATTATCCGTCTTTTGACCTGCTACAGATAAAAACATAGTCTGTGGATAAAGTGATGTACGGATAAAACTATAATAATTGTATTTATATATAGTTACAGATAATAACCCGACCAAATAGACAGTATTCATTCATTTCATTTCATGAAAAAATTAATAAATTAATAGATAGTATTGTCGTTTGCATGCATAACATTTATACTTTTAAGGTCAGTGGGACAAAGCCCGTAGGGTGTTTCGAATAAAAAAATACATAAACATTTTACTAATTAACTGTTATAAAAATCATAACGAAATGTGTATATACTATATCATGGGATTTTGTTAAGTTAACACCTTTAAATTTGGTACGGTGGATTTTCCAATTGATTACACATGTTCCAAATTTGCTTTTTAAATTGAACAATATCTTTGCATAAAGTCAATTTTTTGTGTTTATTGTATTTTTATGTACTGCTTCCATTTTTTTCAGGTTGGCATCAATTTTCACAACTGCAGTGCTGACTGAAGTAAGTTCACTTGTTTACATTCTACTCTTATACTCTTCCATGTCCAGCCTCTATATGAAATTAAAAAGATTTTTCAAATGAGGTTCACTGGTTTATTTGATGAAGTTTTTACATTGTGATGATTTTTCTCTTATACTTACTTGAGTGGTTCGTAAAACATAATGCACTTATGAATCATTAACTATATTTTTTCAGGGATTTTCCTCTGCTTTTTATTTTTGTTTTTGTTTTAACAATTCAAAAGTGACAGTCGGAGTGCTCCTCCGAGTAAACACATGGAATGACTGTAGAACTCATTCTCCACGTACAGGCTTCGAGCCTCTGTGGGGAATTATCCAAGTTATTTGATTTAATTTTATGTTTTCTTTGTTTTTACGGTAATACAAATATATTCATTCATTCATTCATTCATTTTCCTTCGATATAATAACTCTCTAAATTTTAAGTAACTGTAAATAAAAATGTTGCAATGCAGATGTGTATGAGCAGGTTACAAAGAGTGCAGGCTAGAGAGGAATGCAGACGCCTTGACCTTGGAAGAACATTGACTCGGTGTCGGGTGGGAACTGCATAACATCGTCAGCTGATCAGTCACGTAACAGCTGGCTCATAACAGTTGACAGAGTATAGGACTAGCTGTTACCTGCGGCTTCGCTCGTGACAGATTAACATGCATTATAAATATTAACCTGGCCAGCACTAGCAAATCTTTGTTTAGTTTTACCAAATGACTTACTTTGCCCTAATTGAACACTCCAGCGGGTAATTTTATAAATTATATCCTCCCATAAGATTTGCATTGGAATTTACAGTACTCGTGGGGTGGAGCTCTAATGTTGGATGTAGTCATTATCAGGTGTATATGTTAATGTCTATGCATATGTCTATGTCCATGCAGCAGTTTAACTTAATTGGTCCAGTAGTTTATGCGCGATGGAATTCCAAACATACAAACTTGCACATAAATAATATTACTAGGATAAACAAGGTGGTTTTAAATGCATTGGCAGAACCATATTGTCGGATTGTAAGTTACCTTTAACATTTAGATGTTTCCATAATGTTTACTTGTAATATATGCCACAATTTTCGGGCGACGTCCGGCTTGAGATGGATGTCTAATGTATAACCGATGGTATTCTACGTAAATGGTATTCCGTCATTCTAAACATGGATGTCTAATGTAGATTACGGACTTACATATCTAAACCAATTTATATCTTAACCCTTTCAGTGCTAAACTTCTGGAAGGAGTAGTTGAATCTGTGATGTTTTGTTGATTTTTTAAACGTATTTAACGCCTGAACAGTTAAACTTTGAAAGAAATATTAAAGTTGGTTATTATAGTTTGTATGGCAGTAATTCAATCATCGAGTTGGAGGAAAACGCGAAAAATCAAGGGTTGATTAAAGCCATAACAGCTTAGATGTACCGTATCGTTTATAACTTTGTAAATTTACAATAGATACTTTGACTCCCCCATCACTCTATAATCAATACAAGGATAATTATCATCTAAAACCAAGCACACATAACTTAACATTATAATACATATTCTTAAATTATTGCTATGCTAGCTGATTAATTTCACAAGCCATGCGAACCGAAAGAAATCTAGAACAGCTGATCCTGTTAATGTGGTATAAAATGTCAAAATTAAACTAACCGATTTCGGGTTTTGTAAACGTATGATGAGCAGGCGGACGTTCACCGTGTGCGGGACACCCGAGTACATAGCCCCCGAGGAGCTGCACAATAAGGGCTACGGGTTTGCCGTGGACTGGTGGAGCTGCGGCATTTTAGTGTACGAACTGGTCGCAGGAACCACCCCTTTTCAGGTTAGAAATACTGTAAAAACTCGTTCAAACGCCCTTTCAGGTAAGTATAAGATCCCGAGTCATTTTAGCTCCGAGTTGAAAGACTTGATAGGAAACATTGTTACGCCGGATCTTACCAAAAGATTGGGTAATCTCAGAAATGGCGCAGATGAAATCAAAAGCCACAAATGGTTTAGAACTGTAAACTGGATGTCCATTTTAAACCGAACTGCAAGCGTTCCTTGTCCGCCGCCATATCCGTTCAAACGTAAGGATCTTAAATTTACAATAGATACTTTGACTCCCCCATCACTCTATAATCAATACAAGGATAATTATCATCTAAAACCAAGCACACATAACTTAACATTATAATACATATTCTTAAATTATTGCTATGCTAGCTGATTAATTTCACAAGCCATGCGAACCGAAAGAAATCTAGAACAGCTGATCCTGTTAATGTGCGTATAAAATGTCAAACCAAAACTGAAAGAATGTGACTAGGAAATGTAACCGTCTAAATGAGCGTATCAGTTGCAACTATTACCAGATTACCAGAGATTGGTCCCCTCGATATAAAAAACTACACGCAGTTCTTAAAAGAGTCTAAAGTTATATTTGAAGAAAGGTGGAATAAGTTCATTGCGTACAAAGATAATGTGAACGATTTTGACATACTCAAACTTTTAGGAAATGGTTCTTTCGGCAGTGTAGTTTTGGTAAAATATCACAAAAATTACAAGTACTATGCTATGAAGGTCATCGTTAAAGAAAAAATTGCCAAGTCGAAGCAAGTCGAGTACTTAAAGAACGAGAAAAAGGTCTTACAGTGCACAAATTTTCCTTTCATGGTATATCTACACTGCTGCTTTCATGACAGCTGCTTCGTTTACTTAGTAATGCCTTATGTGCCTTACGAGTTATACGATTTACTAAGACATTTAAAAAAGTTCAGTGAAACCCAAGCGCGATTCTACGTGAGCCAGGTAGTGTTAGCGATAGAGTATCTTCATTATTTGGATTTGATATACAGGGATCTGAAACCGGAGAACATTCTATTAGACGAGACTGGTTACATTAAACTAACCGATTTCGGGTTTTGTAAACGTATGATGAGCAGGCGGACGTTCACCGTGTGCGGGACACCCGAGTACATAGCCCCCGAGGTGCTGCACAATAAGGGCTACGGGTTTGCCGTGGACTGGTGGAGCTGCGGCATTTTAGTGTACGAACTGGTCGCAGGAACCACCCCTTTTCAGGTTAGAAATACTGTAAAAACTCGTTCAAACGCCCTTTCAGGTAAGTATAAGATCCCGAGTCATTTTAGCTCCGAGTTGAAAGACTTGATAGGAAACATTGTTACGCCGGATCTTACCAAAAGATTGGGTAATCTCAGAAATGGCGCAGATGAAATCAAAAGCCACAAATGGTTTAGAACTGTAAACTGGATGTCCATTTTAAACCGAACTGCAAGCGTTCCTTGTCCGCCGCCATATCCGTTCAAACGTAAGGATCTTGACCTTGGAAATTCGGTTCTTCGGACGACAGCTTTCATGGTCATGTGCAGACACTCAGACCAGTTCGAAGATTTCTGAAACATACTAGATGTTAGGTCACCGCTGTAAGCAATAAATAAAATTTGACTCGTGTCAAAGGAACGGTTGACTACCCCGCTGAATGTTTCCTAAATTGTTCATGGTAAAAGGACGTTGGAGACACAGGTTCTGCTTGTCAGGTGTAAGTTGCGGTGAAACTCAGAACTAACCCAATTAAACGTTGTCATTGACTATAGATACTGAAGGAGACATCCCATCTATATGCAATGTATACATAACCCTATAAGTAGGGACACCCCATCTTTATATATAAATTGTGTAAGCGAAATTTTTAAGTACAAATTGTGGGAGTGTGATAAATCGCAGGATGATGGGTACAGGTGTTGATCCCGGGGACTCGGGAAAAATTTCAGTATTTCCAAAAAATTAACAACAAATGAGAAATAACGTAAAACATCCCCCATAAGAAAAGCATGGGGATTTAAAAACGTCTGCTTTGTTTACATTAAAACATGTGATTAAGAGTCTACTTTATTTAAAAACACTTTATTTAAAAAGTGGCATTTGTTCAAACGATTAGGCAGAGTATTGGAGCAAGGTTAGGGGCTTTAGCCTCTTCAAGCCACTATTGTTATTTTATTTTAGGTTTTCCCCCCCAAGTTCAGAGGAGAATATAGCGCTGACTGTCCCTGCTATTTCACATTGGTCCCGTCACTGTTATTGGCGCGCTACTGTTTACCTTTAAAACATCAAAATTAGTAAAAAACTAATAACTGTAAATATATTTCAGCCAACAGTTAGAATGTTAAAAATTAACTTTATTCATAAACTCTTCAATCCGGTCCAAATAGAGTCAAATATGCGATTGTGACTCTATCTGTGTTTGTGGGGCGGAGTTATCACTAGAAATCGATTTCCATTAGCGTGTCCCTACTTATAGGGTTATGTATCCATTGCTATATGGCCCAGTTGTCCCTCTTTCAGTGTTAACCAGAATATGAAGTGGACGTAGATTGATTAAGTCACCGATAGAGGGTGCTGCTGTCAACTATTTAGTTTAGTTATTTGCGTCAACTTGTAAAATATCTCAACCCCAGAAAGCAAGTGATAATCAACGTATGTTTGCTTCCAGACACACCAACTGTTGTATTATCCCCTCCTAGGGAGGATAAGTAATAGTTGACAGAAATATACTCTTTTGGTTATTAGTGTAACTTAGTCCTCTTTGAATCTTGGCTCACACAAAAGTAGGTACAGCTTTTACAATGGCAATGGTCTACTTTAGTATTTATAGTCAATGATGTTGCGTCGTCGATGATATTACACACTTCAGTAATAAAAGGAGTAGTGCCATTATAAAGAATTCCTACTGTGGTTGGGCTTGGATTTGAATCTTAAATTACAACTTGGGGGCTATTTACGCTAGTAAAACCAACATAGTCACTGTTTCAGTATATTTATACTTTATTTTAATTTCAATTAAAACGCCCGCCAAGAAGTGATCACATAAGACCCACCTACGCCGGAAAGGGGGAGCACTTTTTCGCCTACGCTGACGGTCCAATATCGGTTCGATATCGATAAATTTTACCAAACATTTGCTTGTTAGTTTTATCGAATGAACTTTCGAGTACGATTACGATTGTTGATTTGTGGTGGAAAAGCATAAATGGTGATTCGATTCAAAATCAAGCAGGTATAAGTTAGCCTATATTAAAAGTTATGTGTGGTGTTATATCAAATGTTAAATTGGATCTACAAATGGATTTGCGTGAACAAAATAACAAACAACTAGGTTGCAGTTCACGACAAAATCATAGTAACCTAACCTAACCTAACTCTGCAGAGCGCTGTATGGTGGCTGTTCGTTGGGCAACATAATTACAAATAAATGGATTAGTAATCAATTAAAGTAAAATTAAACAGGAATTTCAGACCTGAAAAAGTAAAAAACAAAAGTAAGTTTAATACCAAACAAATTAAAGAAAATTTCAGATCTCAAGTACTCATCAAAAGTGAAATTTGAACCCGGGATTGCACGATCGTGGATCTGATATTATATCCGCTAGGCCACCGAAAATTGTTGATTAACCTGAAAGTTACAATTTATCAAGCAGCGAGCTACGATTATAAATTCATTCGAAAAACAAACAAATAATCAGTTTATGAAATTATTTGATATCGTAACTAACGATATTAGCGATATTGGACCGTTAGCGTAGGCGAAAAAGTGCTCACCGCCGGAAAGAGGGTCAGATTTGATAATAGGCCAGCTAATCAGTCGATTTTATTGCTCTGTCGATTTGCGTTCGACATGTCTTTACCAAACACATTATTTTGTTGTTTTTATTGTACTAAGGTATTTCAAAAAAATATTTCAAAAGAATTATTTTTTCGAAGCTAGAAAACATTTTATTTTGCTCGAGAAATGTTTTTGTTCTAAGTTGACAGAAAAACGTCAACAAATTAATAATAAGTTGTTTTCATTAATTTTATGAAGTAGTTGTTAAAGAAAAACACCCACAGGCAAAATATATATTTAAGAAACCTATAATTTGAGAAACGATTCATAGTTTCCTGATCTATGATTCCATGTGTAACGAAATATCATGCATTAAATTTAACTGGATCTTATGGAGTAAATACCCCTTAGCAGCAAACCTGCGTACTCAGAGAATTTCCAAAGCATATATATATATCTTAATACCACATACCAAGTTTCATCAATATACATTCATAAATAAACGATTTATGACATTTTAATTATTCTCCATAAGAATAACATGGCGGCTGAATATGCAGGGTTGCTGAAGCAAGGAACACAAGAAATGGGTGTTTATACAAATATCAAAATAACTAGGTAAAGCCACATACCAAATTGTATTAATTTATGTTCATAATTAGGGGAGATAACACGTTACTTATTCTCCATAACAATAACATGGGAGCTGAGTACGCAGGTTTGCTGCTACGGGAACTAGCGGCCAACAAATGTTTTTTAGTGCAAATATCAATAAGCGAGATATAAAATTTGTCTTATTCTCCATAAGAATAACATTGGACAACGTGCTGTGTTTAGCACTTTCAATATCTCAGTAGCCATTTGACGTAGAGAAATGATCAAAACACTAAATTGTGCGTCTTTTAAGCTGATTCCAATGGGGAAAAAAATAAAATTCGACTTTTTCAAAAATTATATGTAAAAAACGCAAAACCCCATTTTTGGGGTACAAAACCCCCCCAAAATACCCTTTCGGATAGACCGATCTGTCTGGTTTTCGAACTAAAGTCATGAATGCTGTTTTACATGTTCATACCAAATTTCGTCAAAATCGGACTATTTTTACGAGAGTTATGGTGCTCACGGATACACATATATTATATACAGTTTTGGATGGTGTTTTTGGCATCTGAGGACCTCAAAACAAAAAGTTATCATGGTCCCGGCCCTAGGTCTTACCATGCCGACTACGGTTATAGCTTCTTCCCTATAGGGGAAATTTGCTAAAATCCAACATGGTCGCTGTCTCTAATGTCCTCTTAACTTGAATTAGTTTGTTAACAAACGTCATTAATGGGAACAGATTAAGTACAAGTATTGCCAATTTGAGTTGGGATTCAGGTAGTTACCTAAATAACGGTACATACTAGTATAATGTGCCTTAAGCAAGAATACAACTCAGAAGGAGTATGTTCAACATGATTTTTGTAGTTTTACTTGTATCCACAAGCCGCAACGGGTCTGTTAGTATATATATACTATTATATATATATATATATTCATTTCATAGGACTACTAAAATAATTATTGTATGAAACATTTCATCTAAGTACCCTGTTTTAAACCATTTGTTATAAAATTCTTTGACTAACATTTCTTTGACTACGTTCTGGGTTTTAAGCCCATCATCATGGTCAACAAATACCTAACCTAGTTTTACAACATTAAACATATTACAAAAACAGAAACATAGTATGAAAATTACTTCTCATATGTTTCACTTTGATGAACAAGTTTGGTATCTATCTATTCTAAGTTTCCTTATCTTTTCAAATATTGGATTATTTGCACCAATTTGAGTATTTAGCGACAAAGATATCTAGCAGCACGGTTGTGTCAAGTCGCCAGTCCACCACACGACCACGTGCTATACCAACACTAACCAGAATAAGGTGATTTTTCACTGCTCAAAATAGCGTATTACAGCCTTAAGTGAATTGGCTCTAAACCCTTTCACTGAACAAGAAAAATCACAACAATTGGTTTGCTGAAGTAGACTTCTAATTGCCATTGTAAAATGTGTACCTAGTTTTGGGTATGCCAGGATTGAAAGAGGTCGTAGTTTACACCAATCACCAACAGAGTATACTGCTGTCAACTATTACTTATCCTCTCAAGGAGGGGTTAATACAACAGTTGTTGTGTCAAGAAGCAAACATAAGTTGATTATCACTTGCTTTCTGGGGTGGAGATATTTTAAAAGTTAACGTAAATAACTAAAATAAAAAGTTGACAGCAGCACAATCTGTCGGTGATCCAATCAAACTACTTCAATTTTAAATTCTAGCATACACTAAAAGTGGGACAGATGGGCCATATGGATGGGATGTCTCCTTCAGTATGTATAGTCAATGGTTTAAGGAAGGCCTGAGAAGCGAGAATGTAGCGTATAAAAGTAGCCTAAATCTTGTAGGTTTGGCGTTTTTCACAGATTGTCCGCTTCATTTTGTTCTTCAAGCCTAAGGACATCATTTCTTATAAAACTTCAACGAAATTTCGCACAGACTTCTGTGTTTACTCACAGATTACACTTTTGACACCAAATTATAACTTTGCAAACGCAATATTTTCTAAAACTAATTTGGACTTATGGTATACAACCGTGGGGAACTATCAGCATCTCCAACATAAAGATCATTCAGCGATTTCACTCGAAAGTCATTCGAGCAATACTTCAATCTCCTTGATACGTCTGCAACCTTACTCTTCATAAATATGCTTTAACAGTATACCTTTTCTAGCGGAAGAAATAGAACGCTAATAAAAAATTAGACAAATATATTTCAAAATTAAACAGTCATCCTAATCACCTTGCAGTGAACCTTCTGGACAACAGTGACCACATCTACAGTCTAAAACGCCATAGTGCCCTTGATTTGACATCACAATTCAAAACTTAGTTTGAATTTATTTTTATCTTTGTTAGATCTGTTGCTGACTAACTAATACCTTTTAGCGAATTTATAGGGAAGAAGCTATTACCGTAGTCGGCATGGTAAGAACTAGGCCCGGAACCATGATAACTTTTCGTTTTGAGTCCCCCAGGTGCCAAAAACACCATTTTTTTAAAAATTCATAGACTATATATGAATAGACTATATATGTGTGTGTATCCGTAGGCACGATAACTGTCGTAAAATAGTCCGAGCTTGATGAAATTTGGTATAAACGAGTAAGGCAGCATCTATTTTCATGAGTTCGAAAACCAGACATATCGCACCATAAGGGGAGTTTTGGGGGATTTCGTAAACCAAAAATGGGTTTTTTACAACTTTTTACATATAATTATTTTTAAAACCAAACTTTAGTTTGCACTTTTAAATTTGGCTTAAAAAAAACAATTTGGTATTTTGATCATCGCTCTACGCCACTTGGTTACCGAGATATTGAAAGTGCTAAACACAGTACGTTGTCCCATGTTAATCTTATGGAGGATAAGTAAAATGTTATATATCGCTTATTAATGAACATTATATACATTAATACAACTTGGTGGCTTCATATGGTTGGGGTTTACTAATATTTGCATGAAAAAACCCATTTGTTGTGGTCCCCACATGGCAGAAAACCTGCGTACTCAGCAGCTATGATGTTATTCTTATGGAGGATAAGAAACTTGTGATGTCTTGCTTTTTTATGAACATAAATTGATAAAACTTGTTATGTTCCTTTATCCAGTGGTGATCCGTTGGTATTTGCATAAAAAACCGATTTTTGTGGTCCTTGATGCAGCAAACCTGCATACTCAGTCATAATGATTTTCTTATGGAGAGTATAGAAATAGTATATTTCATTACTAGTCACGAAAATGACCTATATTGGGGCAAGATAGCATTTTGCGCATGAGGCGAAGCCGAGCATGGAAAATGCTATTAAGCCCGAAATAGTACTTTTGTGACGAGGTCATCACGATGCAAATAACCACATCAAACTTTTTAAATTATCTGTTATGTTATAGTCTTGAAATTTTCTACAAGTAAAAACAATACAGTTTTACAATTCATTTTAGTGTTAAAGTCAGCTGTTTGAAGACAGAACCGTCAAAAATAACGAAATCACACTGGTGCTCCTGTTGAGTAAAACGGGAACTTCAACTGTTTAGGACAAGACAAGTTTTGTTTGGGACAGGCAAAGTATTGTTTGGGACAGGAAAAGTAATGTTTAGGACAGGCAAAGTCAGCTGATCATTTTTTGTTATGTTACAAGGAAATCGATAATTTTAGTAGATCTTAGCTGCATGGTAATGAGCTATTTTCAAATACAGAGTGATGAAAAATTCATATCTCGCTTAATTATGAATATGCTTTGATGAATGTTGGTAATTGGCTTCATGAGATAGTGAAGTACCATTTGAAATTCACTTAGTATGCAGGTTTGCTGCAACGGGGGTATTTTAATTTATCACATTTGCTTATTGTTTTCTAATTAATCAGATTGTAAATAAAGTATTTATGTTAAGAAAAGTTCCAAAACAGATTCTCCTGTGTCCCTTTACAACATTGTAAATGCTCTACGTGGCTTTACAAATGATAACCTAACTTTAGCAATTGCAAAAAAATTATTAAATGTTCTAAAGAAATTGTGATACAATGGATTCCTGGCCATGTTGGAGTTCCGGGTAGTGAAAAGGCAGATTCCCTAGCAAAATGTGCAGCTCACGATAATGCCTTAGTTGTAGACAATAAGTTCCCTTTGCGAAGACTCAAAGTACCTACCCGACCGCCCCATGGTTTGAATCAACCAAATTCAATAGACGTGACAACACTATGATCTGCAGACTTAGTTTTGGACACTGTTTTACAGCAGACCGACTTTTCTTACTTAAAAGAATTGATTAGGTTCCCCACAATGCCTAAAATGTAATGATGGAACTCATGAAAATATTCAACACATATTTAAGGACTGCACTGCCTACTCGATACATCGAAATTATCTCTATGAAATGTTGAGAAGATGTAACTGTCATATACCTCCTGATTTACATGACATTCTTAAAGAAGAAAACTCAAAATTATGGTGTTACATCTTAGAATTTTTACACAAAATCAAGAAAATTATTTAAGTTACCATATACCGGATGAAATTAATTAAATTTTGGACTTGAATTGTAATATTTGGACTTTATTCATCAAAACTCCTTATACAATTGAAATTAATTCAATGTGTTTTCAAAATTATAGTGTTACGTCTTAGAAGTTTTACAAAAAATAGAGAAAATTATTTAAGTAACCATAAACCGGATGAAATCAATTAATTTTGGACTTGAATTTTGATATAATAATTTATGTTCTTGGCTCTTAAGGCTTCATGTAATTTAATGCAAAGCCTCTAATAAAAGAAAAGTAACTATCTGATCAGCTGGCATTTATAAATTCAAATTAAATCATTGCGAGTGTTTAAATGAACAAAAAGATGTAGAGAGACAAGAGGTAAGGACAGTCTTTTAATTCGTTTCGTATACATACATCAGATATGACAAAATATGCAGTACACATAATATTAAATAGTGTAATATATTGAGCTGTGTCCTAATTTGAATTAACATATAACAATCTATAGTATAGTTGTTTTAAATAAAACATTAAACAGTGATATCATACCCGTCAACACAATCTGTAATTATTTTAAACTAAAAAATCTAAATAACTTATATTTAACAATTATTATTAAGCAGTATACAAATACATTAGCTGCTATCCGAGAACAGATTAAAAATAACCAACAATCTTTCGAGCACTGTTATTTTAACATCTTTAAGAAATTTGTAATGATAAACAATGTCAGACCAACGATGCTAAACTTGACTTGGAATACAGTTTGATATCATATCTTTTTTAGGACTTGGCAAACCATAAACAATTTTTGTTTTTGGGTATGATATCACTGTTAAATAAATTGTATTATTCAAACGTTCAAAATGTATTCCAAGTCAAGTATAGCATGGTTGGTCTAACAGTGTTTATCATCACAAATTCCGTACATATGTTAAAATAACACTGCTCGAAAGGTCGTTGGTTATTTTTTATCCGTTATTGGCCAGCAGCTAACATATTTTTGTAATACTTGGTAGTTGTATTAAGTTGCCCAGGGTATTAATGCTGTTCGAAGAAATAAATTTACTGTAATTCATCATAGTCATCATAGTTACAACAATATACCGGGTGTAACAAATTCCGGATCCCCCTCTAATTTTGTTATTCGTAAAAATAAACTAATTTAGGTTGGGTGGTGAGAGTAACTTAAATTATAGTATCTTTTGACGTCATTAAAAACTTTGAGTGTCCCCAAAAAAGGGGCAACACAAATTGTTTACATGTAAACCCCCTCAGGGTGATCCCTTATTAACAACAAAAAAAAACCATGAAGTTAGATATATGGTGAAAATTAGAGACCGCTATCTCTAAAAAAGAGCCAAAATGGCAGCCATTGACACTCTAAACAAACCGTATTGAAATTTGGAGGTCATTATTTTTTTAGAATTTTACTGGGTGCCATTTTGGTTAGGGAAGGGATAGTGGTTTCCAAGTTTCACCATTTGTCTAATTTCTTATAGTTCTTTAAAATAAGGTGTCACTTAAAGGGGGTTTATTAATTTGGATTTTTCCCCAGAATCCTATATTTTTGGGCAACATTCAAAATTTTGAACAGTGTCAAAAGATAGTTTACCTAAAGTTAATATCATAACGCGAAGGGAATTAGTTTAAAACCAAAAAATATTGCCTTCCAGATTTGAATACAACTTTTTGGGAATTTTGACTGGCTGCCATTTTTGTAAGGGAATAGATAGCGGCCTCTAATTTTCACCATTTATTTAATTGTTTTAATTGTTTTTAATTGAGGGATGAGGGGTCTTACAAAGGATGATTACATTTAAACATTTTGAGTTGCCCCCAAAATATCCTATTTTAGGGGACACTCAAAATGTTAAATAATGTCAATGGCCTTAAGTTACATTCACTACCCAAAATATATTATTTTAGATTAACAACTACAAAAATTAGAGGGAGGGTCAAGACTTTATACACCCAGTGTATAAGGCTAAATAAATAATCAATAATAATAAATTAAATAAACAAGCCTTTAATTTTGTATATCCAATAAAGTGAGCTCTCGATAAACGGTACCATTCTACGTACTAAGGCGTTATTGTGCAGACATTTCAGAGTTTATCGTCCCGATTACGGACAGAACGAGTCCTTTATTAGGGCTGAAAGTGTTCATGACAGTCAAGGATTGCAGGCTCTAGAATCAGCTGTTTCGAGTGCAAACCACGTAAAAGCTGATCACTGTTGAGCAACTGTAGTGCGCATTACTATGGTCTCGATAACCCAAATAACTACATGACTAGCAATAAGATAATACCCCCGTCGCAGCAAACCTGCGTACTCAGCGAATTTCCAATGCATATATATGTAACATAGAGCTACTTACCAAGTTTCACAAAAATACATCCATAAATAAGTGATATATAGCATTTTATTTATTCCCCATAAGACTAACATTAGGGTTGAGGTTTGCTGCAACGAGGAAGATAAGTAATGTGTTTTTTTTTGTAATTATCAATACAACTGAACCAGGTGAAGCTAAATACCAAGTTCTCTTAATGTAGGTTCATAATTAAGGGAGATATACAACTTTACTTATTCTCCATATGAATAACATGGGGGCCGAGTATGCAGGTTTGCTGCTACGGGGACTATCAACAAAAAACTTGTTTTTTGTGCTAATATCAATATATCACAACTAGTTGAAGCCACATACCAAGTTTCATCAATATTCATTCATAAATAATCGAGATATAGAATTTTATTTATTCTTCATAAGGATAACATTGGACAACGTACTGTGTTTAGCACTTTGAATATCTCTGCAACGGTTAGACGTAGAACAACGATTAAAACACCAACATGTTTGTTTTGTTGAGCTAAATACATTAATAAACAGAAATGTGAAGTTAGTAAAACTATCTGAGAAAAATCTAAAAACCTTTTTCCCATAAGATTAACATGGGACACGTTTTTTTGGATTTTCTCCGAAACCACTTAACCTAGGTTAATGATTCAAGATACTAAATTATTTATTTTTTTAAGCTCTATAAAATGGCTGTAACCAAAATTGAGTGTTTTTAACATTTTGGGGTCAAATTTGCAAAAAAACCGATTTTTGGAAAATTGTAAACCCCCATAAAACCCCCTTCCCATAGTACGATCGATCTGGGTTTCGAACTTAAAGTCATAAATGCTACTCTCCACATTGGTGCCAAATTTCATCAATATCGGGTGTTTCTTTCAAAAGTTATCGCGGTAACGGACACACACACACACACACACACACACACACACACACATATATATATATACATACATATATATATATATATACATATATATAAATTTGAACGAATAGTGTTTTTGGCATCTGGGGACCTCAAAACGAAAAGTTATCATGGTCTCGGGCTTAAGTCTTACGGTAACAGCTTCTTCCCTATAGGGGAAATTCGATAAAACGTTATGGAATCTTTTAAACTGTGTGATAAGTCCTTGCGATCTGGATTATATAATATTAAATTAGTATCTAATTATTTGAGACAGTAAGGCATTTACTCAGATGGCCTATCCCATATGGAAATAACAGGAATTTAAATTGGTACCGTTATGTATATACTTGTTTCAAGAGATGTCCTAAATGTTATAAAATATGTAGATGTTAAAAAACCAATTTAAAATCAAAATTATAATATTTTTATACATATAGTTTAAAATTTATCTAAAATATGCACAATATTAATGGCTTTATTTCAAATGACAATTTTATAATGACAGTATTTTCTAAACAGGGCTCCTTCGCCAAGTCTAAACAGATTTTCTTGGACTATCAATAAAATCATCTGTCTGCAGTTGTGTATGAAAAGTGTTTTCGATTTCCATTCTTCCATTCTGATGGATTCAAGCTACCCTCAAAGTTTGCTTTTTACCTGCAAGAATGATATGGAGACAAATTATTGTAATTCAGTTGCATTCTAAAACAGTTGTTATGTATTAAAACACAGTTTTACAACATTAACATATGTTATATGATAAATATAAACACACAAACAATTGGAATAGCAACATAATCTGTTTATTAACACTTTCAATAAATTAAGAATTTTATATCCTACTGAGAACCAGCTATCGATGACTGTAGAAGATACCGTCATACACTCTTTGTGTGAAGGCGAATAAGAACGAACTATGAAAGTAGAATACATGCAGCTATTTAAGCATATATTATGTTAAGCGACTGTTTTGAATGTTTAAAAAAAATTATAACTCATATATTCTGTTGACCAACCATCTTTAGTAAATTAATGTTAAAATTATCAGTTTTGCACAACATTAGACCTACTGCATGTAAAGTGCGCATTTTGACGAGGCGGCTCATAAACGCCGCAGCCATGTTGGGCGCCGCGACGCGGGCGTGCAGCACAATAAGAGGCAGGAAAGCCTGTTATGGCTCTGACAGCTTTTGTACACGCACATGCGAAAATACGGTTATTCATAGAGGATATTTGTTATTAGAAGTTTTATGCATCTCGTAACCTATCATTACGTAAAAATGATGTACTAAGAAAGAATATAGTTTTACTTATTTTTATACAGCACGGCTCTGTGTGTTTCATGTAGGGGTATATGTTTTAGAAAATATTCACCCCTAGACCTACTTCAATACAATCACATTAACGTTCAGTTTGACAGAAGTGGTTTTACTTCGTGCTATAAAGAAGCTGCACTGACGTTTGTAACAGAGTAAGCTAAAGCATATTCCTCTTGCCCGCGGGTTTTTTGTCATCGGTTCTGTCCATATCTACTGAATGCGAATTTGAAATATTATAGCCTAAAGGTTTTTCCGTCTAAAATAATGTTTACAAATATAGCCGTTAAATTCAGAATACAATCAATATCAAATCAATCATTATTAATATTCAATCGTAATATTATTATTACTGGATATGCTTTTAGCGAATTTCCCCTATAGGGAAGAAGCTATTACTGTAGTCGGCATGGTAAGACCTAGGCCCGGGACCATGATAACTCTTCATTTTGAGGTCCCCAGACCCCAAAAACACCATTCGTTCGAAACTGTATATATATATATACATTTAAACTGTATATATATATATATATATATGTGTGTGTGTGTGTGTGTCCATGAGCACGATAACTCTCGTAAAAATGATCCGATTTTGATGAAATTTGGTATAAACGTGTAAAGCAACATTTATGACTTTAAATTCGAAAAACAGCCAGATAGCTCCATCCGAAGGGGTATTTTGGGGGGGTTTGTACCCCAAAAATGGGATTTTTGAATTTTGTATTTATAATTTTTGAAATAGTCAAATATTAGTTTTACCATTGGATTCAGCTTAAAAAAACACACAATTTGGTATTTTGGCCATTTCTCTACGTCAATTGGTTACCGAGATATTGAAAGTGCTAAACACAGTACGTTGTCTAATGTTATTCTTATGGAGGAAAAGAAAAATTTTATATCTCGCTTATTTATGAACGTATACTGACGAAACTTGGTATACAGCTTCATCTGGTTGTGGTCTATTGATATTTGTTAAAAAGAATTTTTTGCCTAAGGCTCCCGTAGCGGCAAATCTGCGTACTCACCCCCCATGTTATTATTATGGAGAATAATTAAATGATAATGTCTCTCTTAATTATGCCTTGTTGCAGCAAACCTGCGTACTCAGTCCCAATGTTATTCTTATGGAGAATAATTACAATTGTATATATATATATATATATATATATATATATATCGCTTATTTATGAATATATTTTTATGCAACTTGGTATGCGGCTTTATGTGGTATTAAGACATATATTATGCATTGGAAATTCACTGAGTATGCAGGTTTGCTGCGACGGGAGTATTTTTATTCAGGAGAATGAGGTAATTTTCATGCAGATGCTACAAGCGAGACTATTACAAGTTAATAGCCGCACTCTCTTGATTAGTGCAGTTGCACATGTAAATCTTGTCGGGTGTCTGGCCTAAACATAAATATGTTTTTCCATTGAAATATATCGGACTACTCATTTCAGTCGTGGAGTAGCTGTTTTCGAACAGCACTACGTTCATGTAGAACGCTGGTTACAAGCGCCTGGAGCTAAGCGCCGACAAGCGCGAATAGGCGCAAGTAAAAGTCTGCGTTGTTTCAAGTGTGTGCGTTTACCATAGAATTTTATTAATAGAGTTCTATGGCGTTCACAGACAAAGCTGGTCCGGACGTATAAACGCGAGATGCAAGCGCCGACCGGCGAACAAGAATGTTTGAAACATTATTTCCAGCGCTTATTGAGCTGGTGGACTCCAACTTTATATGAGTGCAGTGCAGTTTTGGTGATTTTTACTGTGTTTTTTCGAGTTTTTGTCGAAATGAGTAAGCAGAAAAACTGATACCTCACGTTTTTCAAAGAACAGCCATAAGGAACGAATATTCCAACTTCACAGTAACAGATCGCATGTTAAAAAGTGCTGGAAGGAGATATATACTAAAATAAAGTTGAAGGTAATATTTTCTCTGCTGCTAACATAAATTGTATTGATAATTGCACCGCACCTGTACCAAATAAATTAAATGTAAGCCTTCTCATTCGCAAAGGGAAATAACATTTAGATTGTTGGGAAACTAGCAAAAACTGTTTAGACAAAAATGCCTGATATTAATATTAAGAGATTTTAATATAAATTACGTTTCTCACTAAACTATTAATTGAATATATTTTGAGCCTTGTTACTATTAATTTTAATAATCTTTTATTTCACAAAATTATATAACAAGTGTTTCTTCCAAAATCAGCCAATTTCATTCTACTTAGTAGGCGAATATCCTTAATATCTACCAGAATAATGTCATTGGCACTTGATGAAGTCATGTAGTGAGCCACCGGATCCCAGGCGCTACGTGAACGCACCCTCCTACGATTACAACTCGTCCACGCGCTTGTAGGCACCTGAAGTAAGCCGCCGGATCCCACGCGCTACGTGAACGCACCCTCCTACGATTACAACTCGTCCACGCGCTTGTAGGCACCTGAAGTAAGCCGCCGGATCCCAAGCGCTACGTGAACGCACCCTCCTACGATTACAACTCGTTCACGCGCTTGTAGGCACCTGAAGTAAGCCGCCGGATCCCAAGCACTACGTGAACGCACCCTCCTACGATTACAACTCGTTCACGCGCTTGTAGGCACCTGAAGTAAGCCACCGGATCCCAGGCGCTACGTGATCGCACCCTCCTACGATTACAACTCGTTCACGCGCTTGGAGGCACCTGAAGTAAGCCACCGGATCCCAGGCGCTACGTGATCGCACCCTCCTACGATTACAACTCGTCCATCTTTCTGCTGATGCTTCGAGCGAAACTTTTAGATGCTTTAACTACGATCATCAGTGCCCCTAGTTGTGATGGATTTGGAGGTTTCAAGCTCGTAGAACTCAAAATATAACTTTTAATCAAGATAATAATTTAGTAAATACTTGAAAATTGTTTTTGATGCCAAACTGAACAGTCCATTCACAATTTAAATAAATAGATGACTTGACGTGAAAACCTGTTACAGTACACACTAGCTGGTACCCGCGACGTCGCGCGTCGCTCGCGTGGACCTTTTCCCCATTTCTTTTACCGTTGGGAAAAAAATTCTTACTATGCAAACTCGAATAAAATCACCCATAAGGTTAACACTGATAATTTCAAAGTCCAGTACGGTGGAGCGCTATTCTAAAGTTTATATGGCTTCGATTAACGCCTTGAATCCTTCCTAGGACTAACCCGAATTACAATGCACGGTTAGTGATTTTAGTATCGAATACAGATTTGAATAATTTGTAGAATACATATTACTGTGTACTTTATAAAAATTTACGAATAGTTCCAGGTCGTCAATAGTTCTTAATTTTTTTGTTTTGGCACGTGTGCAAATTGAGATTTTTATTGGTAAGAGCTGTGATTAGAAATATGTGTTACTATAGGATGGCACAGTTTTAAAACCTTACAAAATGTGTACTTTATGAAATAATTGTATGAAGCAGCAGTTCTGCGGGCAGTGGAAGGCTTTAATGGTTCTTCAATTAATAGGTTTTAAACTTTACGGAGCAACTACAACTTTTTTGCATTAGTTTATTACACGAAAACCTTACAATCTATATACTTAATACAATAAGGGTTTTCTTTGTTACATCCCTTTTTTACCTGTCCTACTTAACTGATTTTTACGATTGAGATATAATTTTAAAGCTTATGATCTAGCGCACTGGCGAATGATAATTAAAAAGGTCATTTCGTTTAGGACTTCGCCCTCCTAGCCTTTGATTAATTTCTAGAGGGCGTTTATAAAGGTTGCTCAAAGGTTGTTTTAAGGCGTTTAAAAGAAAAAAGTTGTTTGTGTAGAAAATCTAACGATGCTAAACGGAAGAGATTGAGTAGATCACTGGAGACAAAGATGATTCTGACACGGGTGATGGTCTACAGCTGGATCCTAGTAATAACGAATGAAATGATTTGGCTACAAGTCTGACAGATGAGCAAGTACAACCTTCCACGTATATTTGATTTCGACTAAGTTTGTCCGCTTTTCACGGGAAAAATAATTAACCGATTGCGATGCAACTTTTTCACTACAGGAATGTAATATAATAGATTTTCACTTGAATAGAAATTAATTAAATTGAATATTTAAACAGATGTTCCGCCAAATGTATCGGGGTTAGTTTGTACTAACAAAAGACAATACAGTATTAGTAACAGCTGTTAGTTAAACTTCTTGAATGACATTAATAATAACAATATTTTAACATCAGGAACTAACAGGAATCAATAGGGATCAACAGATAGCAACGGGGATAACAAAAAACCATGTGAACGAAGTTGCGAGCATCAGCTAGTTATTTTATGAAAATGAATCCCTATTTCCCTTGTTCACGCCATCACTTGATAATGAGTGCACCAAATTGAA
Organism: Allygus modestus; assembly: GCA_963675035.1. Classification (NCBI taxonomy): domain Eukaryota; kingdom Metazoa; phylum Arthropoda; class Insecta; order Hemiptera; family Cicadellidae; genus Allygus; species Allygus modestus. The sequence continues at coordinate 304,571,721 of OY776111.1, forward strand.
TAATTCTTCTTTTGTTGTGTCCGTTAATGTCAGGACAAGGTGGCATTACACTGGGATCCGGTGTCTTTAGTGAAAAGACAATTTTTCATCCGACCTAAGGGCTCTGTCCCACTGGCCTTCAAAGTTCCCATTGATTTGATCAAAGTTCAGTTAGTTACACCAAACAGCTGCTGTTAACAAGGATTATATATAAACATACTTGAAAGGCATAAACATTATGAAAATTACAAAACTACTTGAAAAGCAACTCAAACTTCTTTTTCGTTGCCGAAGTTAGCACTATACAAAAATAGGTGAGTGAGCGTAGCGAACGAGCTCATCCGGGAGGCGAGTGGGCGAAGCGAACGAGCTCATCTTGAAAATGAACGAGTATTTGACATAAAACAAATTCAATGACATTAGAACAGGACAACGTTTGTCGGGCCAGCTAGTTATATATTTTATATAAAGACTAGTGGCTTGAAGGGGCCACTGCCCCTAACCTTGCTCCAATACTCTGCCTCAATTGATTATTTTATATTTTACATGTTATGTAAGAAAACATGTCAGTTCGTAAACAAAGTAGCACTTAATCTCATGTGTTTTAATGTAAACAAAGCAGACGTTTTTAAACTACCATGCTTTTCTTATGGGAGATGTTTTATGTTATTTCTCGTTTGCTGGTAACTTTTTAGAAATACTGCTATTCCCGAGTCCCTGAAATCAATACCTTTAATTTGAGCCATCTCCTGCAATTTTCCAAAGTCTCACAATTTTGACTTAAAAATTTCGCTTACAGAATTATATATAAAGATAACTCGCTTCGCTCGCTGAGGGCTCTGCCCCCAGACCCCCGCTTGGGGTACCTCCAGTTTTGTTATTATATCGCAATGTCCCTTCAAGTAATTTTTACATAGTATACTATTTTGATTAATTTGGGATATATCCACTTCAAATGGAATTTGTATTCACTGGTCCTATCATTTGATTATACTCTACCATGTGAGAGTTACTGTACATTGAAAGTTTATTGGATATTTGTTTACAGGTGTTATGATTCTTTTGTTTTGATTTGAAACTCCATAAACCCAATGTTAAAATTTCCAATATTCAAGATAGAAATTATAGGTTTTAAAATTAAAAACGGTAACTTTTGGCAATTTTTCCGGGGGTTTCGAGATACAACCTGTAGGAAGTTAAATACAACTACTCCAGTAAATATTATATTAGCATATGACAAAGCTAATCATTTGTTTATATTTACTATGAAAGGTTTCAAGTTTAAATAAAAATGGCTTCATTGTTTTATCTTGATTATTTTTTGTATTAATAAACAAATAGAACCACTGCACTGCTTTTAATAATTTCTTTAGGTTGATGTGCCCAGATAATGTAATTTCTATTTTTTTTGTGATTTTAGCGAATTTCCCCTATAGGGAAGAAGCTATTACCGTAGGTCTCATGGTAAGACTTAAGCCCGAGACCATGATAACTTTTTGTTTTGAGGTCCCCAGATGCCAAAACACTATTCGTTCAAATTTATATATATGTATATATATATAGATATATATATCTATATATATATCTATATATATATCTATATATGTGTCCGTTAACACGATAACTTGAGTAAAAAACGTCCGATTTTGATGAAATTTGGCTCGAATGTGTAAAATTACATTCATGACTTTAAGTTCGAAAACCAGAAAAATCGGACCATGGGAAGAGGGGTTTATGGGGGTTTTAAATTTTCCAAAAATCAGTTTTTTGCATTTTTCACCCTACAATAAAAAAAAAATTAATTTTGGTTTTGACCATGTTATAGAGATTAAAAAAACAAATAATTTAGTATTTTGAATTATTAACCTAGGTTAAGTGGTTGCGGAGAAAATCCAAAAAAACCTGCTCATAAAATCTCCCATGTTAATCTTACGGGAAAAAGGTTTTTGGCTTTTCCTCACTTTATTTTAATGTAAACTTCACACTATCTCGATTATTTATGAATGTATGTTGATGAAACTTGGTATGTGGCTTCACATAGTACTGGTATATTGATATTTGCACAAAAAAATTGATTTTTTGTTGATTATTCCCGTAGCAGCAAACCTGCGTACTCAGCCCCCATGTTATTCTTATGGAGAATAAGTAAAATGTAATGACTCCCTTAATTAAGAACATAAATTAATAAAACTTGGTATGTAGCTTCACTTGGTTGAGTTATATTGATAATTACATAAAACCCCATTTTTCTGTTCCTTGTTGCAGCAAACCTGCTTTCTCAACCCCCATGTTATTCTTATGGAGAATAACTAGAATGTTATTTAGCGCTTATTTATGATTAAATATTGATGAAACTTAGAATGTGGCTTCGCCTAGTTAAATTCTATTTATATTTGCATAAAAACCTATTGTTTCTGTTCCTTGTTTCAGCAAACCTACGTACTCATTACCAATGTTATTCTTATGGAGAATAATTAAAATCGCTTATATGTGAATATATTTTTATGAAACTTGGTTTGCGGCTTGATGTGGTATTAAGACATATATTATACATTGGAAATTCGCTGAGTACGCAGGTTTGCTGCGACGGGGGTATTGTTATTTGTTGTTTAATGTCTGATTAAAATGATAACGTTAAAAAATCTTCCCCAACTAACTGATTCAAATTTTTCAAACTGGAAATTCAGATTAGAATGTATTCTTGATGAAAAAGGTGTCAAGGAAGTCACACAAAAGGAATAAACCACTGAAGATTTAAATAAAATTCCAGAAAAACAGAAGAAAGAAACTTTGGCACAAGATGCAAAAGCTAGGTCAATAATTGTGCAATGTATCACGGATCGAAATTTGGAGTACATATAAGATGCCAAGACTGCATATGAGATGTTAAAAACACTTAGGAAGTCTTTGAACGTAAGAGCACCTTATCAAGATTGTATATAAGACGACAGCTCTTAACGCTCCAATGTGATGCAAATACAAATCTGCAGGACCATTTCATGAAGTTTGATGCACTGATTAGAGACCTCGAATCTACTGGTACAAATCTGGATGAAGATGACAAGGTATGTCATTTACTTTTGACTATTCCTAAGAAATTACAGTAATTACAGTCTTAGAAACGACTACCTCCACACTAACACTTGATTTTGTAAAAAGTAAATTGCTTGATGTTGAATTAAAACTAAATAATTCTCAAAACTATTCTAAACCAGAGGGAGAGTGTTCTTTCAATATCAACTCGGGGAAAAGTAATGCAAACAAATGTTTTAAGTGTGGTAGCTTTGATCATTACCAAAATAAGTGTCCAAAAGGTTATCACAAAACTGAGGGGTCTAATAATCAACAAAAGAGATATCAAAATCATTCTGGGGGGAGATCAAGAGGTAATTTTCGTGGTAAAAGGTGGAATAATCGCATTAATCACAAAGCTAATGTAGCTGAGCAAGACTCGGACGCTAGTATTTCATTCACAAATTTCACTGCTTATTCAACTAAAGTGTATAATGTTCAAGAAGAAGGTAAAGTTAATTTTATTGTTGATTCTGGAGCAACTAATAATCTGGTTTGTTCCTCAATGGAGAAATATATGAGAGATGTCGCAGATATCGTACCAATACAGTTGAAAGTAGCTAATGGACAAACTATGGAAGCCAAAAGACAGGGAAAACTGGTTGTGTATTGTAATCAAGGGATTAACAAAGTACCAAAACAAATCAGTATTGAAGCACTAATTGTAGATGGATTACCATTTAATTTGTTCTCTGTTCAAAAAATCAATAAAGCCGGTTTCAGTGCAACATTTGATCATGGTCGTACTCAAGTAACAAAGAGAAACAACCTAATTTTCAAGTGCAATCTTGAAAATAATCTTTTTGTCGCAAGATTTAGCTAAGGGAAACCAAAAGCGAGCACTGGCTTATCATTGTCTTCTGATGAAGATCTATGGCATCTACATCTTGGTCACCTTAATAGAAGAGGGTTACAATTACTTCGTCTGCCATATTCAAAGACTCCTTGTGACTCCTGCAAGAAAGGTAAAGCAACCAGAAATGTTTTTAAAAACGCACAGGGACCTCGTTCAACACGTATCGGGGAACTTGTTCACACTTGACGTCTGGGGACCTGTAGATGTTCCAACTCTAAACGGTGAGCGATATTATGTAACAATTACAGATGATTTTCTCATTTTTCACATGTATATATTCTTAAACATAAGTCTGAAGCCGAGAGTAAACTGATTCAATATGTAGAACAACTAAAATCACAGAACATTAGAGTAGCTAGATTAAGATCAGATAAAGGAGGAGAGTTCACATCAAATAACTTTAAATCTTTTTGTGCAAACAATGGTATTCAGATAGAGTATACTGCTAGTTATACGCCTCAACAAAATGGTGTTGCTGGAAGGCTGAACAGAACAATCCTTCTATGTAAGATCTATGTTTGTGGATACTAACTTGCCCAAATATCTGTGGGGAGAAGCAGTCTGTTGTGCGATATATCAGTTAAACAGATCACCAACACGTGCTCTTAATGGGAGAGTACCTGCCCATATTTACTTTGGTAAATCAAATGGAACTTTAGACAAATTGAGAGTTTTTGGATCTAAAGTTTGGGTATACAATCTTCCAAAGAAAGGTAAGCTTGAACCAAGAGCAACAGAAATGCGGATGGTTGGGTATGGTGGTCCTGGTTACCGTTTATGGAATCCAGTAAACAACAAAATTGTAGTGTCTCGTGATGTCAAATTTAACGAAAATTATTACAGACACCAAACTGTTTCAAAAGTAACAGAATCGAAAGTTGTCCCACAGCTTAGTAACGAAAAAGAAGAACCAGACAGTTCTGATTAAATTCCAGAACACACTCAATTACATGGAAATCAACATGACGAACCCCATGAGTCTGAGCAGAATCATCAAAGGAGTAAAAGGAAAACAACGTTTCCAAAAAAGTAAGAGGATTACGATATCTATAGTGCTTATTATTGTTTAATCTCAACCGAAAACGATCCTTCAACTTATAAAGAAGCTATAGAATCTGGTAGTGAGTGGCAAAAAGCTATTCAAAATGAACTGGATAGCCGTAACAAATTTCAAACTTGGTCAGTAGCAGATTTACCTCAAGGAAAAGTTGCAATAGACACTAAATGGGTTTTCAGGACCAAGCAGGATAATGTTAAAAAAGCCAGATTAGTAGCAAAAGGATTTCAAGAACAGTGTAGTTCTAATGTCTATGCTCCTGTTGCTAAAATGACTACTGTTCGAATGACAATTTCTCATGCACTTAAGAATAATTGGGAACTTATACATTTAGATGTTCCACTGCTTTCTTAAATGGTAGATTGGAAGAGGATTTCTAACAGAAAAAGCATAACTGGCATTGCAATTTATCATTTTCGTAATCTAGTGTCCTGGACTTCAAAGAAACAACAAGTTGTTGCTTTGTCGACTGTGGAAGCTGAATATTTGGCTGCAGCACACTGTGCAACAGAAATTATGTTTGTCAGCGGATTGGCTAATGACTTTAAACAAGCAGAAACAACTCCAGTCTTAAATGTCGACAACCAGAGTGCAATTGCAATGATGAAAAACTATGAGAATACCAAGAGATCCAAATATATTGACATTAAAGCTCATTTCATCAAAGATATTGTCGCTAAGGGCATTGTGAAAGTTCTATATGTATGTATCTTCAGATAAGAACGTAGCAGACATTTTTACCAAGTTGTTGTCTAAAGAGAAGTTTGTTAAATTCTCAAGAGCCTTAAGTTTGTTGTAATTTTGTGATGAGCAATTTTAAGTTGTATTATTCAATAACGGACTTAAAATTGAACGGGGGTGTTGGAAGTTAAATACAACTATTCCAGTAAATATTATATTAGCATATGACAAAGCTAATCATATGTTTATATTTACTATGGAAGGTTTTAAGTTTAAATAAAAATGGCTTCATTGTTTTATCTTGATTATGTTTTGTATTAATAAAAAAATAGAACCACTGCACTGCTTTTAATAATTTCTTTACAACCTACGTGCATGCTAAATTTCACGTTTCTACCTCATCTAGAAGTGGTCTAGAATTTGTATATGTGAGTGAGGAGTGAGTTACACATCGGGCTGAATAGGTATTTAGATACTAGTGGCTTGAAGGGGCCATTGCCCCTAACTTTGCTCTGATCTACTTCTGATTTATTTTACTCTATGTGCTGAGGAAAACAAAATAATGTAAGTAGGAACACATGTAAGTTTGTTTAAAAAATAGAGACGTAGGAACACATGTAAGTTTGTTTAAAAAAATAGAGACTTAGTCACAGATAAACAAAGCAGTTGTTTTTAAGTCCCATGCTTTTCTTATGGGTGACGTTTAAGGTTATTTTTCCTTAGCTGATATCTTCTTAGAAATACTGCTATTTTTCCCGAGTCCTTGGGATCAAGACCTCTAATTTAAGCCGTCTCCCATCATCCTGCGATTTGCCAAACTCCCATAATTTTTACTTTGAAATTTCGCTTAGAAAATTATACATAAAGATGTGAAAAATAAAATAAAATCAAAATAACGTATTGAAATAACCATGTTTTATTCTGTGTCTAACTTGTAAAGTAGTTTTAACACTCACGAACTAAGTTTATACTACATTAACGTAACATAGCTTTATAGTTTAACACTAATTCGACCAAATTTAATGAACTGTTTATGGTGATTGCGTCTATGAACAACAAAGTGTTGGTATTTATCTCTGACAATTTTAAATGTTCTATCGTACATGGCTGGTTTTCGAATTGTTTGATCGAACCTGTCCTAAGGCCATAAATACATTACAATGATAAAGTTAAAACACATATTTAAACATTGGAATTTTACCTTGTGTGATTCAATCTGACTATACAACTGAAATCGGGAGAAGAGGCGAAGCTGTTAGTAAGTTCATTATTTTTGCCGGAGCAGCGTCGATCCTAGCAGAAACCCTTGGAGCGCTGAGCACTGCCTTCGCCTTGGCCCACAACACAGCTGTATTGTATTGTGGCGCACCGCAATGTCATAACCATAACATAAGTCACAGGCGACAACTTGCTGTGCAACAATACACGATCGCGCCGCGGGTAGCACTTGGTACTGCTATATATTAGTGGTTATACAGAAATTCAAGCGATTTGAGCTTTAAATTGACCCGTGTTTAAGACAAAATATTTGAAGAAAAATATTTCTTTAATGGTTTATAATGAAACTTTCCAGTAGTTGCCGTTAGATTAAATGTTTGTAATACCTGTTTCATATGTGAGATACGCTGATAATTGTTATTTAAACGGAATAAACTTGGAGTTGGCGGTTTGTTGTTCACTATATTAAGAATTTTAAAACCCCGAGGATCATTATCCAATATTTAGGGTTAAAGCTATGTTGTACACTCAGTTCAATTTAATTCTGCGCTGCAAAACTCAACTCGGGCTTGCTTTTTGGAACGAAAGTACAGTTCGGGTCACGGTGCCTGGAACTTGGGAAAGGCGAGAAACTACTGAAATTTCTCGTAAATAAAAGTAGACATTAACAAAAACAACAAAAACAAATGTTTTAAAATTAAATAAGTGATTTTTGCTTTCTGCTGACAAAAGTAGACTGTAACAGTAACGGTACCAAGCCAAATACAGGCGAAAAGTCATTCCAGAGCATTCGCTAACCAGATTGCCAACTACTGTGACCCGAACTGTAACTGAATAATTCACACTTACTTTACTGAGTATTATGTTTCCCCACTGACGTAACCCATTATGACTCATGTTTACTGTATTACATTGCGATATGGGTTGTATTTCTTTACAAAGCTAATTTTAGGGAATTTCCCTTATTAGAAGAAGCTATTACCGTAGTCGGCATGGTAAGACTTAGGCCCGGGACCATGATAACTTTTCGTTTTGAGGTCCCCAGACCCCAAAAACACCATTCGTTCGAAACTGTATATATATATATATATATATATGTGTGTGTGTGTGTGTGTGTGTGTGTGTGTGTGTGTGTGTGTCCGTGGGTGCGATAACTCTCGTAAAAATGGTCCGATTTGTATGAACTTTGGTACAAACGTATCATTTATGACTTTAAGTTCGAAAACCAGACAGATCGCCCCATCCAAAGTGGTATTTTGGGGGGGTTTTGTACCCCAAAAATGGATTTTTTGAAGTTTTTACATGTAAAAAACTTATACATTTTAAAAAGTATAATTTTAGTTTGCACCATTAGATTCAGCTTAAAAAAACACTTAATTTGGCGTTTTGATAATTTCTCTACGTCAAATGGTTACAGAGATATTGAAAGCTGCTAAACACAGTACGTTGTCCAATGTTATTCTTATGGAGAATAAGAACAATTTTATATCTCGCTTATTTATGAACGGATTCTAATGAAACTTGGTATACGGCTTCATCTGGTTGTGTTCTATTGTTATTTGCACAAAACAGAAATTTTTACCGATTATTCCCGTAGCAGCAAACCTGCGTACTGAGCCCCCATGTTATTCTTATGGGAAATAAGTCAAATGTAATGTCTCCTTTAGTTATGAACATAATTTAATAAAACTTGGTATGTGGCTTCACCTTGTTGAGTTATATTAATATTTATAAAAACAACCATTTTTGTGTTCCTTTTGCAGCAAACCTGCGTACTCATCCCCCATGTTATTCTTATGGAGAAAAATAAAAATGGTATATATCGCTTATTTATGATTGTATATTGATGAAACTTGGGATGTGGTTTCACCTAGGTGATTTATATTGATATTTGAATGAAAACTCATATTTTGTGTTCCTTGTTGCAGCAAACCTACGTACTCATCCCCAATGTTATGCTTATGGAGAATAATTAAAATTGTATATATCGCTTATTTGTGAATATATATTTACGAATCTTACTATCCAGCTTTATGTGGTATTAACATATTATTATGCATTGGAAATTCGCTGAGTACGCAGGTTTGCTGTGACGGGGGTATTTTATTATATATTTTTTTTAATATTCTGCATAATTTGCTGACATCGACTTATTTGCTTCATACTAAAGGTAACATTATGGCTCTGACATTTTACATAAACATCCTACATGATATTTACATCCTTAATGATATTTATTCTAAGAATATTATTAATTTAGGGGGAGTGGTTTTTAACCGAGCAGTGTTAGGACTTAGATCCACCCAGTTATTATTGCACTCGATACTTGCCTAAAGAACTCATTAGAGATAAGAAACCGCACAACCTTATAGAACAGCGAACCTGATTTTACAGTCTTCCCGGATATAATTATTTTCACTTTTGCTACTTCACTCGGTTAAACTGTTAATAACGGGTTTTAAATTGGTTTGTCAGTTACATCACTGATTTATAATATTCTCATTGGATTATTTCTTCATTCCTTTATTGCTATTTTGGTTTATATATTATACGATTTATACTTGGTCATCATTTCATCATTAACATTTTAAATTCGTATATTTGAGTAAATATAGTTCTGATTTGGTAGTTTCTTATATTTTAATCGTATTTAGCTATTTTAATTGCCTTAATTTACTTTCTTAGTTAAGTTTAGTAAACAGTTACTACAATGGAGTCAAATACAATAAAAAATTCAAGGTCAATGTTCAAAGGTCCATATTTAAGCTTTAACCATGTCGTATAGCCCATAACATGAACAAATGGCAGGCATTATATTATATCACTGTAAATTAATTGTTTCCATAAACCTAGATGTTTTCGATTCTATTATAGCGTTGAATAGCGTTAACTACGATGTATACTTAATTAATTGCTTATTGAAGAATTTACATTTTTACAGATTTTTAAAATTGTTTGTGTATGAGTATGACATTGGGAAAATATGTGGCAAGGATAATTAATTGCTAACACAATATTACATTACTGGGTTGAATTCCTTAATACTGGTTGGTGAGTTTATTATTGTAAAAATATGTTTTATAAATTAATATGCACATTTTCATGATGATCTGTTTAACAAGTCAGAACCGTGTTTTTTGCTTACCGACTAAGGCGTTTTCACCCTGCCTGTTGTCCCTGCGATAGAAAGAATAGAGTGTGACGATACTGTAAAATTGGACAGTTTTTGAAACCCTTAACATGGTTTGGAATTGGTTAACCATCTTTTCAGATCTAGCTTTCGACTGGACACAATGAAGGTGTTGCAATGAATGCAAAGTAATTATTTGTACGTTAGTATTTGTCGACTTGATACTTCTATTCATGATTAAACGGTTAACATAGTCAACTGATGGACAGTTACTTTTAACTATGGTGTATTATGTATTTAAAACTAAAATATATAATCTTTTAACGTAGATAAAAATAACAAATAAATTACATTGTTATTTTCATTAGTGGTAAATTACATGTTCATAGGTGTTGTACAAGAAACACATGTCATATTAAGTCTGATATTTTAACTTATTACAAAATAAAATGATAAATTAAAAGGACTTTAGTTCCTGGCTTCAACCTGTTTTTCCCATAAGGTCAACGTTAATTTTTTTAAACCGGTCCTTATCAACGGATTATCCGAAATCGTTGATTTATGGTTAATTTTTAAGAACAAAAAGTACCTATATATTTCAATGATTGGAATTTCGATTTCACAAATAGTTAATTCATAAACAAATCGTAACAAACGAATATTTTTAAATTTTACTGAGCGATTATGGTTTTGATATCGACATGCTGCTCACTGAAATCGCTAGGTATTTTTAGCCCATTAAAATGAGCCATAATCAACGATATCGGATTATCCGATGAGGCGTTAAGCTAACGTTGTCAAAGGTTTTGAGACTGGAACCGGGGCCTACGATTAATGTTACCAGAGGGCTAACATTCAAGGTGGCAGCTGATGCTGCTATTGCTATTTTCAAAAATTTCATCACTTGAAAACGTTCAATTAATTTCTTAAGTATCTCTGTTATTTTTATAACCCCATGCATTCAGAAAACGCAGAGAGATGTGTTGTTTTGTAGGTATAATGTGTATCTCTTTTTAGAGCACTTATTATGATTCAGTGGTTTTATTTAATAGAGATTAAAGCAATCAAACGTTTTAAAATATCTCAAAGGTTCTGTTGTGTCTATCTAAAATATATACAGCTGCATGTGTAACTCACTCACTCACTGAGGTATACGAATTCTAGACCACTTCCAGACTAGCTAGAAACCTGAAATTTTGCATGCAGGTAGCTTATAGCTTGTAACCCCCTGAAAAATTGCCAAAACTGTGAATTTTTTATTTTAACCCCCCTAAAAAAAATATTTAAAACCCCCCCAAAAAAAGGCTTATTTTAAAATTACAGTTTTTGAGCTTTAGCGGCCGAACGGATTGATCTATCAAAACGGACACCACCACGTGCCACGGATTTTACAAGATCTACAACTTTGTTCCTATGACATTTTGTCGTATCTTGCTCCCTTCACCCTTAGTTAGCGCTAGATTTTTCAAATTTCAGGCAATTTCGACGGTTATTTTCGTGGTTTTTAATTTCCTATCACTTTAATTTAGTATGTAAGGCTTGATATTTGGCACTCAATATGTTTACACATTACCCTTCACGAAACAGTCGATAAACTAACATATTTTAATAATTAAACAACCCAAAAAAATTAAAAACCCTAATTATTCTATAAATGACAAACAGCATTATCGACTTACTCAGGTAATTCTAGATAACCTAGAAACATGGAACTAGGCCTATATGTAGCTTGTCCATTGAAACCCCCAGGAAAATTGCAAAAAGGTATAATTTTTTATTTTAACCTCCTCAAAAAATTCAAAAGGGAGGAAATTTTGAACATCTCCAAAATAGTGCATGTTTTTGTGCTGTAGCGGCCGAACGGTTGGTCCAATCGAGAAACGGAGACCACCACGACACACGAGCTTTAGACGATCTATAACTTTGGTCCTATGACTTTTTGTCCTATCTCGTCTCCTTCACCCTTAGATAGCGCTAGATTTCTCAAATTTCGGCATATTTTCTATATTTTGTGGCCGTTTTTTATTTCCTATCACGTTAATATACTTGTCGGAGGCCTAATATTGGGCTCGCAGTATGTCTACATCACACTTAGTAAATAGCAGCAGAAATATAACAATTTTTATCACTTAAACCTGTCGGAAAATCAAAAACTCTTAAAATCTATAGATTTTACAGTTTTCTAAGTATAAGTAGTAAAGAAATGCCGGTTCTGAAACAATTGTCATTAAATAGAATGCACGTATCACCATTTATACTTTAACTAGGATCGTGAGATATGGCATGCGTTGCGTTGCACCTTTTCTTCCCAAATACTACTATTTTTAGTTTGAACTATCTAAAAAAAATAAATAATTGTGAATAAAAAATCAAAATGCAATATTTTTTATTTGAGCTCTAGTGGCAGAACGCGCTGTCCTATCGAAATACGAAGACCACCACGTGCCACGGATTTTAGACAAACTACAACATTATTCATATGACATTTTGCCGTATCTCACCCCCTTCACCCTAAGGTAGCGCTAGATTTCTTAAATGTTTAGCAATTTTCCACCAAAACTTAGTGGTTTTTATTTATTTGAAACTCAAAAATAGTACTTAGAGTCCTAATATTTGGCACGGAATATCTCTACATTACAGGAAGTATGTGGCAGAAGTCGCATGACCAATTTGAATTGTTTGAACCCTAAACAATTTTGAAAATCCTCTAGTTTTACTACCTCAATAACTTGATAATGGCGGATAGAAACAATCGAAATCTAGTGTTGTTTAAACAGTTCAAACGGCCATACAGATGCTCTCATACTTAAATTTCTGAAGATTGGTCTGTTTTCTTAGTATGAGTAGTAGTCTTATGGGGGTTCTTGGCCACTTGATTTGACGCCATTTCAAAATGAGTCCAAACAGCGACCTGGGGGCGAAGCCTTTTTAGGGTGGGGACAGCAATCGGGGGTCTGGGGGCGGAGCCCCCAGCGAGCGAAGCGAGTTTTTATATCTAGCTGCACAACACCTCGACAGGTTCAGAGCGCCTTCATTGGCAGTCTAGATCAAAACCGCACGCGAAAGTTGATCGTTGGCCGATCCTGATCTGAAGGAGAGAGGAATATATCTTGTGAAGAATATTTTTAAGTAAACAAATATTTTACATATCGAAAAACTAACTACAGTGTGATTATAGAAAGAAAGTGACTGGCGAAGCGGCCACTCGGCGACCGAGTTTATGTGCAAACATTTATTTTATAACATCGTGGAAACGTAAAAACATGGTTAGAAATGTCCAATATACGTTAATCAAATTGTCAGTTAACACGTTTGTAGCACATGTTTAAAATATTTTGTATCTTATTCTAACGAGTTTATATTGATAATTGTATTCTTAAAAATACGAATTACAATTACTCGCGCGGCCGGAGCGCGTCGGCGGAGCGCCAGTCACTTTCTTTCGAAAATCGCACTATAGGTTGCACCTGGGTTGCACCTACCATCACAGTACCTTTCTAAGACTCTCTCATAAATAGCATATTCTATTTATGTTTAATTTCCTCAAGTGGGTTTTCCGTACAAATAATTTCCATAACTACCGGCCTGAGAGACCATATCTTTATGTAGGCGTTGGATCGCAATTAACGGACTGAACTGGAAGACGGTCTCACAGACCGATATGTCACTTTACATAATTTTCTATTTAAATAAATGTTCTTCCATGTTTGAATCGATATAAACTAATTATAATCCTGAAACACTGAGAAAATCTGTTTTTAGCGAATTTCCCCTATAGGGAAGAAGCTATTACCGTAGGTCTCATGGTAAGACTTAAGCCCGAGACCGTGACAAATTTTTTTTTAAGGTCCCAAGATGACTAAAACACTATTTGTTCAAATTTATATATATGTATATATATATCTATATATATATATATATATATCTATATATATGTATATCTATATATATATATATCTATATATGTGTCCGTGAATGCGATAACTTGAGTAAAAAACGTCCGATTTTGATGAAATTTGGCTCAAACGTGTAAAGTGACATTTATGACTTTAAGTTCGAAAACCAGAAAAATCGGACTATGGGCAGGGGGGTTTATGGGGGTTTTAAATTTTCCAAAAATCAGTTTTTTGCATTTTTCACCCTAAAATTTTTGAAACACTTAATTTTGATTTTGACCATGTTATAGAGCTTAAAAAAACAAATAATATGGTATTTTGAATTATTAACCTAGGTTAAGTGGTTGCGGAAAAAATCTAAAAAAACATGCTCATAAAATCTCCCATGTTAATCTTATGGGAAAAAGGTTTTTGGCTTTTCCTCAGTTAATTTTACTTTAAACTTCACATTTGTTTTTACCAATCACTTCAGCTCCACAAAACAATCATTTTGGTGTTTAAATTGTGATTCTACGTCCAACCGTTGCAGAGATATTCAAAGTACTAAACACAGTACGTTGTCCAATGTTATCCTTATGGAGAATAAATAAAATTTGATATCTCGATTATTTATGAATGTATATTGATGAAACTTGGTATGTGGCTTCATGTTGTACTGGTATATTGATATTTGAACAAAAAACAAATGTTTTGTTGCTTGTCCCCGTAGCAGCTAACCTGCATACTCAGCCCTAATGTTATTCTTATGGAGAATAAGTAAAGTTTTATATCTCCCTTAATTATTAACATAAATTAATAAAACTTAGTATGTAGCTTCACCTGGTTGAGTTAAATTGATAATTGCATAAAAACACATATTTTGTGTTCCTTGTTGCAGCAAACCTGCATACTCAGTCCTATGTTATTCTTATGGAGAATAAATAAAATGCTATTGATCACTTATTTATTAATTTATTTTTATAAAACTTGGTAAGTGCCTTTATGTGGTAGTGAGAAACATATACATTCATTGGAAATTCGCTGAGTACGCAGGTTTGCTGCGACGGGGGTATATATATATATGTGTGTGTGTGTGTGTGTGTGTCCGTGAGCACGATAACTCTCGTAAAAATTATCCGATTTTAATGAAATTTTGTATAAACGTGTAAAACAACATTTATGACTTTAAGTTCGAAAACCAGCCAGATCGCTCTATCTGAAGGGGTATTTTGGGGGGGTTTTGTACCCCAAAATTGGGTTTTTCGATTTCTTTATGTATAATTTTGGAAAAAGTCAAATTTTAGTTTTTCCATTGGATTCAGCTTAAAAAAACACACAATTTGGTATTTTGATCATTTCTCTACGTCAATTGGTTACCGAGATATTGAAAGTGCTAAACACAGTACGTTGTCTAATGTTATTCTTATGGAGGAAAATAAAAATTTTATATCTCGCTTATTTATGAACGTATGCTGACGAAACTTGGTATACTTCATCTGGTTGTTGACCATTGATATTTGCTCAAAACATATTTTTTACCAAAGGCTCCCGTAGCAGCAAACCTGCGTAGTCAGCCCCATGTTATTCTTATGGAGAATAAGTAACGTGTTATCTGCCTTCATTATGAAAATAAATTAATGAAATTTGGTATGTGGCTTTACCTACATGAGTTATATTGATATTTGTATAAAACCCCATTTTTTCTGTTCCTTGCTTCAGCAAACCTGCATACTCAGCCGCCATGTTATTCTTATGGAGAATAATTAAAATGTCATAAATCGTTTATTTATGAATGTATATTGATGAAACTTGGTATGTGGCTTTATGTGGTATTAAGATACATATATATGCATTGGAAATTCGCTGAGTACGCAGGTTTGCTGCTACGGGGGTATTAGGTGTTTGCCGTGCAAAAATAATAAAGGTCTTTGAGACCCGAGTCTTTCGGTTAAATTAAGTCTGAACCATCTTACCGTTAACATAAAGTGTTAATCAATAAATATTTAATTTTATTTAACTCATACGAAGGTATAATACCTTAAATGACTAGGAACATTCAATTATACTATTATAAATATGCTTTTCAGATAAAAAAAAAACAAAACAAAAAAATGTTCTTATTATTTTAAAAGTAACTTCTACGATTACCGTTAAAATTTAACGGATACAATATTAAGGTTGAGACGTTGTTACCCTGTAGGAATAGTTATCAATAATAAAATATTTCTAGGCTTTCCTTTATTGCACAATGCCACGCACGATTTAATTCCGTAACTCTCTATAACATTGTTTATTTTTTGTATTTACACTTTTAAAATACCATTTACTCAACTGACTTTCTTAGTAATCACTGTATCTTAGCCTGCGGGGCGAAGCCCTGAACGTAGATGTTTTTAAAAACCCCGAAAGGCACATTTATTTAGAGTATAAGAGCTTTCGACTGATACCAAACATATATTTATAACAATAGTTTTAAGGGTCTAAAATTGCCGAACAAAAAATCAAGAAATTCTTAATGTACAGCTTAGTAATATTATAATCGTCTGCAAATATAGGAAATTTGATCTTTCATTTGGTACACACCGCATGTAAATCGATCGGTTTACTGGAGGTCTTAGGCGAACTGTCCAAAGAAGTGAAAAATGATATTTTATTCCATGTCAAATGCCAAGTGAAAATTTAATTTTTATTTTAAACAATTTAACGACAAAATAGTAAACATACAAATAAATACCCCCCGTCGCAGCAAACCTGCGTACTCAGCGAATTTCCAATGCATTGATATGTTTCTCACTAGTACATAAAGCCACTCACCAAGTTTGACAAAAATACATTCATAAATAAGTGATTTATTACATTTTATTTATTCCCCATAAGAATAACATTAGGACTGAGTACGCAGGTTTGCTGCAACGAGGAAGATAAGAAATGAGTTTTTATGCAATTATCAATGTAACTGAACCAGGTGAAGCTACTTACCATGTTTTATTAATTTATGTTCATAATTAAGGGAGATATAAAACTTTACTTATTCTCCATAAGAATAACATTAGGGCTGAGTATGCAGGTTAGCTGCTACGGGGACAATCAACAAAACATTTATTTTTTGTGCAATTATCAATATACCAGTACAACATGAAGCCACATACCAAATTTCATCAATATACATTCATAAATAATCAAGATATCAAATTTTATTTATTCTCCATAAGGATAACATTGGACAACGTACTGTGTTTAGCACTTTGAATATCTCTGCAACGGTTTGACGTAGAATCACAATTTAAACACCAAAATGATTGTTTTGTGGAGCTGAAGTGATTGGTAAAAGAAAATGTGAAGTTTAAAGTAAAATTAACTGAGGAAAAGCCAAAAACCTTTTTCCCATAAGATTAACATGGGAGATTTTATGAGCATGTTTTTTGGATTTTTTCCGCAACCACTTAACCTAGGTTAATAATTCAAAATACCATATTATTTGTTTTTTTAAGCTCTATAACATGGTCTAAACCTAAATTAAGTGTTTTAAAAATTTTAGGGTAAAAAATGCAAAAAACAGATTTTTTGAAAATTTAAAACCCCCATAAACCCCCCTTTCCATAGTCCGATTTTTCTGGTTTTCGAACTTAAAGTCATAAATGTCAGTTTACACATTTGAGCCAAATTTCATCGAAATCGGACGTTTTTTACTCAAGTTATCGCATTCACGGACACATATATAGATATATATATATATATATATATATATATATATATATATATATAGATATATATATATAGATATATATATACATATATATAAATTTGAACGAATAGTGTTTTGGACATCTGGGGACCTCAAAACAAAAAGTTATCATGGTCTCGGGCTTAAGTCTTACCATGAGACCTACGGTAATAGCTTCTTCCCTATAGGGGAAATTCGCTAAAACCTAAAATATAGGCACATTTATACTGTATTTCATATGGTACGAATCGTCTAGTAGAAGTCTCATACCAAATGTTTAAAATATGAATTTATGCGATTTAAAAAGAAGAACTGTAGGTCTGACAATGACTGGTTTAAATAAACGCTTCAAATCTATACTTATATAATAAGCTAGGGGTTTTTTCGTGATTGGAACTCCTCCTACATCCAGTTTTCAACCGATTTTGATATTTTTGGTGTCGTTGGATAGGTCTTGGTCTAAAATTGTTTGTGCCCATATTTCATAAAGAACGGACCTAAGGGAAGGGCCCTAGCCGCCCTTAAAGTTCGTAATTTGCCCATAAGATTAACATTGAGAAAGAATTATTTTGGATTTTAGGATCAACCAGCTGAATAGAGTAAACCCAGTTTATCAGCAAGAACACATGTTCACTACTGGAATGGTAACAGAATTCAGAACAGAATGGTACTAGAATATGTACATAATTCATTTTGATTATGAATGATTAACGTTTATCCCAGAGTGTAGCTCATGAAGCTTCGTGATAAATAGCAATAAATATATTCTTGAGGCTGAATTATTCCAAAAAATCACATACTGTATTACTTTTAGCGAATTTCCCCTATAGGGAAGAAGCTATTACCATAGGTCTCATGGTAAGACTTAAGCCCGAGACCATGATAACTTTTTGTTTTGAGGTCCCCAGATGCCAAAAACACTATTCGTTCAAATTTATATATATATGTATATATATATATATATATATATATATATATATATATATATATATATACATATATATGTGTGTTATATATATGTGTGTGTGTGTGTGTCCGTGAATGCGATAACTTGAGTAAAAAACGTCCAATTTCGATGAAATTTGGCTCAAATGTGTAAAATGACATTCATGTCTTTAAGTTCGAAAACCAGAAAAATCGGACCATGGGAATGGGTGTTTATGGGGGTTTTAAATTTTCCAAAAATCAGTTTTTTGCATTTTTCACCCTAAAAATTTTAAAAAACTTAATTTTGGTTTTGACCATGTTATAGAGCTTAAAAAAACAAATAATATGGTATTTTGAATTATTAACCTAGGTTAAGTGGTCGCGGAGAAAATCCAAAAAATCTACTCATAAAATCTCCCATGTTAATCTTATGGGAAAAAGGTTTTTTGCTTTTCCTCAGTTTATTTTAATGTCAACTTCACATTTGCTTTTACCAATCTGTTTAGTTCAACAAAACAATCATTTTGGTGTTTAAATTGTGATTCTACGCCCAACCGTTGCAGAGATATTCAAAGTGCTAAATACAGTACGTTGTCCAACGTTATCCTTATGGAGAATAAATAAAATTTGATATCTCGATTATTTATGAATGTATGTTGATGAAACTTTGTATGTGGCTTCACGTGGTTCTGGTATATTGAAATTTGCACAAAAAATTGATTTTTTGTTGATTATTCCCGTAGCAGCAAACCTGCGTACTCAGCCCCCATGTTATTCTTATGGAGAGTAAGTAAAATGTAATGACTCCCTTAATTATGAACATAAATTAATAAAACTTGGTATGTAGCTTCACTTGGTTAAGTTATATTGATAATTGCATAAAAACCCATTTTTTTGGTTCCTTGTTGCAGCAAACCTGCTT
Source organism: Allygus modestus (assembly GCA_963675035.1). Lineage (NCBI taxonomy): Eukaryota > Metazoa > Arthropoda > Insecta > Hemiptera > Cicadellidae > Allygus > Allygus modestus. Next base: position 304,591,162 of record OY776111.1, read on the forward strand.
ACTCAGCCCCCATGATATTCTTATGGAGAATACATAAAATGTTATATAGCGCTTATTCATGATTGAATATTGATGAAACTTGGTATGTGACTTCGCCTAGTTAAATTCTATTTATATTTGCATAATAACCAATCGTTTCTGTTCCTTGTTTCAGCAAACCTACGTACTCATTACCAGTGTTATTCTTATAGAGACTAATTAAAATCGCTTATATTTGAATATATTTGTATGAAACTTGGTATGTGGCTTTATGTGGTATTAAGACATATATTATGCATTGGAAATTCGCTGAGTACGCAGGTTTGCTGCGACGGGGGTATTTAATAATGCCAACCATTTTTAAAACATTGTACTTTTTAATCGTTTATCAAACTTATTAGCACAGTGTAGTTTATTTTCAAGGAAGTATTATTTTTGTTATATATAGCACTAGCTGGTCTCCTGTGCGACTTTGTTCGCGTTTCTTCATTACAGTACCGCTGATTTACGTCTATTCAACCGCTGGTAAAACTATTGTTACTATCGGAACTACAATTAAATTACGACCCCATGAGGTTAACTCTGACAATTTGTAAGCGTGCTCATGTTGAATGCCAGAAGGTCGGAGCCCCAAAATATTTTTAGGATGGGTCTGTAGATTATATTCTCATGTACCTATCTTCCTACCAAACATTGACAACATCATTCCAGAATTATACATTTGTTACTTAACATAACTATATATGAATTCCAGTGGGGTGGAGCCCCATAGAACTTTCGGAACGGGGAAGACATGTTTTGAATGGAATTTCAGGATCATCTGCTCTGTAGTTGGTTGTGATACAACCAACAAGGAAATAGGGCCAGTGGGGTGGAGCTCTAAATCATATTTTATCGGGAGTAGGTCTAAGTCAGTTTTGAGCATATTAGCTACCTTCCATCCAAACGTCAGATCCATAATTAAGTCCAGTAGTAGGTGCGAGTTGATAAGATTTATTTTAAAAGCGAGTGTAGTTGTTAGATAGTAAACATAACTTTAAATGCCAGTGGGGTGGGATGCAAAAGGATCTTTGGACTGAGGGAACGTCTACTTTGATTCTGGTGTATTATTTATTTCCCTAACAAATGTAAGCTCCATTGTTTCAGTCTTTGTGTATAATGATTAACTTGGGTATAGTAAATGCCAGTGGGGCGAAGTCCTAAAGTGTGATTTTACCAGTGGTAAGCCTATATCTGCCTTGAGCCATCAGCTATTTTTCTACTGAATTTTAACTTCGTCAGTCAAGTAGGTGCAAGATGGTTGGAATAAGTACTTTGAAGGTCAATAGGCCAGAGCCCTAAACAATTTGCGGAACGGGGGAATATAAATTATTTCGGAATACATAAGCGTAAGTAACGGGGGAATGGGAGGCCATCGATCACGAAAACATTTATTTTAAATGGGAAGAGTACAACAAATAAAACAACTGAATCGTAATTAGCAGGTTTTTGATTGTTATGTTAGAGTTAAGGGAATTATATTATATTATTAGAAAGCAACCAAAGCTAGGTTCAAGCAGATCCTTATCAGAATGTTTCAGTAAGATGTAACGATTTGAGAATCAGAATTAACGTCTTGGAAGACAATAAATTATCCCATCCTTATTTTCAGAGTACCCAAAAAATGTAAACCAGAATGTTGTGCAAATCGTTGTTAAACCTTCCATATCTACAACTTAATTTTACCCAAAATGTGTTAAAACTGTTCAGAACCTAGAACTTAGGGAGTTATAACTTATCAAGTTAAAAAAATTTAAAATGAGTTTTGGAAAATAATGAGCTATCATATATTTGGGAAAGGATTCGGCACATTTATTCACAATCGGAATTCCAAAAACCTGAGTTGCCACACGCCCATCTATTATTAGTATGAGACAAAAAGGACTGTATTAGCGATACAGATGATAATATTGATCAAATCCTTGCTCGTCAAAACGAAATATTGCTCGATTTCGAGCAACGGGTCCATTAGTAAGATCAATTAGAGCAAATAAGATCATTGTCTGCAATGGATAAACTACGAAATTTTAAACGCCAATATGGCAAAGCCTTAAGGGGTATTCCGACATTTTTAATTCATATTAACATTTCCTTTATTTATTTTCATAAATAAACTGTAGTAAGTCCCTTTTTAATCTGATGTAGACATTTGATCCATGGTAAAACTCAGAGGAAAGGTGTTCACTATACTTACCACAGAACACAAAAGAATAGGAAGTGTTGTAAATTTAGGTCTCTGTGGCAAGCAAAGAGATGTAAACCGAGGTTTCCCTGTGTATCTAGGACCATCAGACCAATTTGTTATTAAAATAATACTTACGATATTTGAACTATAATAGAATTAGGTATATAGTTCCGTCTATTCAACATTCAATTCAATTTCAGCAGACGCTTATACATACTGCTAGCACCTATGTTTTTATGAACGTCTCATACTAGAAAAAAGAAAAAAAAACTTATAACAAAGTCCAGTGTAAGTAACACGTTTACGGGTTTGTTTATGAAGAACCCTTTTTAAAAATGAATAGAAACCCAAAGAATATCTTTCCGCCTATTTTAAATCAGTTAAATTATTGGCGAAATAAAAAGAAGACCTTAACGACTGAAGAGGGCGAGCACGTAGGGGAACTGGATGGGGTTTTATAATTTGCGTGGGCTTTAGCATCAATATTTGCAATCTGAACATGTCATACTCTTCCTCCTTTTTGCAAAGGGAAAAAGGTCTCCGCACTTGTATTAGTCAAGTACTAAGGTACTTTTATATAAGACAAGTACCGATATGCAAAATGTTTTCAGTTTTGATCCATAATAAATTATTATATTGTTTACCGTATATAATTATTGCAGACGGAACATCTAGAGCGATATGTTTATGACCAGCTTGACCACTTACTTGTAATACGCCTCTAGTATTAGTGCACATCTTGGGATGACTCACAAGGAGCTCTTCATAATTTGCGTCTCAGTTTAAGCACATTATGATCTTAAATTTACGTTATTTCCAATTTGACACTGCTTGATACATATGTGACCTCCTTCCATGCACTGTTACGTAAGAATATTCTCTATAGACGGACGATTTTTGTCTGCACAGTATTTTTTCAGAAGAAGTAAGTGTTTTAATACTGCATCTCTCACTGCTTGTTTTTTTTTTAATGTTTCAAAATTTTTAGAAGGCTTTGTTACATGCATGCATAATTTCCCCATTTAAAAGTTCGTCTTTAATTTGATACCGCATAAAATATTTCCCTCGTAAGTTTTTCAGAGATTTTACGTCTTTCAAGAGTAAAGCATCCGTGGGACTACCACCTCAGCCTCCCATTGGCTCCCACGCCCAAACCTCCGCGAAATCGACCAATTAGAGCTCGCCCTCCTCTCTGGCAGCCGTCCGACCAAGGACAATGGAGTATTGAGTGGCGACCTCTCGTAGGACAACTTTTAATGAATTAACGTGATTCATATCTATGAATCACTTGCTTTTATCGTTGTCGGTGTTTTTTGAAAGTGACCTAAGATATGTTGTAAAACCTTTGTTAACGTGTAATTTATAAACGTTATAACTCTTTTTTCGATGCTACAAATATTATAAATAAGGGTTTAATAGACTACTAAAATACGATAAAGTGGACAACGTATACTACAGGGTATTTATAAAGTCCCTTACCACTTTAATTAATTAGCTAAAAATCTCATGAAAGTGTCAGGTATTTTTATTAGAGCAATAATGACTTAAATAAGAATAGTCTTATACCGCGCATTTCTGTGGAATGACGTATTCATAAGTAAAATGCCCCCGTAGCAGCAAACCTGCGTACTTAGCGAATTTCCAATGCATATATATTTATCTTAATGCCACATAAAGCTACATACCAAGTTTCATCAATATACATTCATAAATAAACAATTTATGACTTTTTAATTATTCTCCATAAGAATAACATGGCGGCTGAGTATGCAGGTTTGCTGAAGCAAGGAACACAACAAAATGGGGTTTTATGCTAATATCAATATAACTCAACTAGGTGAAGTCACTTACCAAATTTCATTAATTTATTTTCATAATTAAGGGAGATAACACGTTACTTATTCTCCATAAGAATAACATGGGGCTGAGTACGCAGGTTTGCTGCTATGGGAGCCTTTGTCAAAAAATTGTTTTTTTGAGGAAATATCAATGGTCCACAACCAGATAAAGCCGTATACCAAGTTTCGTCAGTATATGTTCATAAATAAGCGAGATATAAAATTTTTATTTTCCTCCATAAGAATAACATTAGACAACGTACTGTGTTTAGCACTTTCAATATCTCGGTAACCAATTGACGTAGAGAAATGATCAAAATACCAAATTGTGTGTTTTTTTAAGCTGCATCCAATGGGGAAAAATAAAATTTGACTATTTCCAAAATTATATGTAAAAAATTCAAAAACCCATTTTTGGGGTACAAAACCCCCCCAAAATACCCCTTCGGATAGAGCGATCTGGCTGGTTTTCGAACTTAAAGTCATAAATGTTGCTTTACACGTTTATACCAAATTTCATCAAAATCGGATAATTTTTACGAGAGTTATCGTGCTCACGGACACATATATATATATATATATATACAGTTTCGAACGAATGGTGTTTTTGGGGTCTGGGGACCTCAAAACGAAAAGTTATCATGGTCCCGGGCCTAGGTCTTACCATGCGGACTACGGTAATAGCTTCTTCCCTATAGGGGAAATTCGCTAAAAATACCCCTGTCGCAGCAAACCTGCATCTTAAGCGAATTTCCAATGCATGCATATGTTTCTTACTACTACATACAGTCATTTATTAAGTTTCATAAAAATACATTAACAAATAAGTGATACATAGCAATTTATTTATTCTCCTTAAGAATAACATTAGGGCTGAGTATGCAGGTTTGCTGCTATGGGGACAATAAAATAAAATAATTTTTTGCGCAAATATTAATATACCAGTACTAGTTGAAGCCACATACAATAAGTTGAAGTTTCATCAATATTACATTCATAAATAATCAAGATATCAAATTTGAATTATTCTCCATAAGGATAACATTGGGCAACGTACTGTTAACGTACATTGGTACTTTGAATATCTCCACAACGAATGGACGTAGAATCACAATTTAAACATCAAAATGATTTTTTTTTGTAGACCTGAACTGATTGGTATTAGCAAATGTCAAGTTTACAGTAAAATTAACTGTGGAAATGCTAAAAACCTTTTTCCCTTAAGATTAACATGGGAGATTTTATGAACACGTTTTTTGGATTTTCTCCGAAACCACGTAACCCAGATTAATAATTCAAAATGCCATATTATTTGTTTTTTAAGCTCTATAAAAAGGTCAAAACCAAACATGAGTGTTAACAAAATTCTAAGGTAAAAAAATCAAAGAACTGATTTTTGGAAAATTTAAAACCCCCATAAAACCCCCTTCGCATGGTACGATCTTTCTGGTTTTCAAACTTAAAGTCATGAATGTCGCTTTACACGTTTGTGCCAAATTTCATCGAAATCGGGTGTTTTTTACTCAAGTTATCGAGTTAACGGACACACACACACACACACACACACACACACACACACACACACACACACACACACATATATATGTATGTCCGTTAACTCTAAACTAACGCAAATATATATATATATATATATATATAGGTGTATATATATATAAACAAAACTATATAAATACATATATATATAAATTTGAACGAATTGTGTTTTTGGCATCTGGGGACCTCAACAAAAAGTTATCATGGTCTCGGGCTTAAGCCTTACCATGAGACCTACGGTAATAGCTTCTCCCCTATAGGGGAAATTCGCTAAAAGGTTTACTTAAAGATTTGTTTAAGCGTGCAATCAAGTTATATAAAATATATAGTCTGATAATGTAAATAAGTTGAAGTTGACAGGTAATCAGCAAACTTTCTCACATTTTTACTTTCTCCCCCTATACAGAGTAATATGGAGAAAGTATTGTTTTCGTCAAAATTTTCTAATTTGAGTTGTTAGTGGAAATAATCGTTTTGGTGCTCCCTGAATCCAAAAAAAGTGATTTTTACGTGATGTCTGTGTGTCTGTCTGTCTGTCTATTTGTCTGTATGGATGTGTACAGAGCTAGAGACGACACCAGTTGTCCGATTTTGATGAAATTTGGTATGTAGGTACTAGTCCACTATGTCTCCAGGCATTTTTTCATTATTTTGAATTTTTTATTTCGAAAGAATTTATCCCCCAAAAACCGCTAAAAAAACATGAAAAATCGAAATTTCTCAAAAAAGGCTCTAACGATTTTGATTAAACTTTAGTTGTGTAAAACTTTAGGTTTCCAACAATATGACACCAACCGCATGTCTATAAAAATTCGAGTTCAGAGATTACAGGACTTACATCAAAATTCATTTTTTTGTTATTAGAAAAATATAAATGTTGAAAATATTACTTATGACCATTAAAAGAGCTCAAAAAACTAAATAATTTATTATTTTGAATTATTATACTAAAATTGCTGGTTGCAGAGAAAAATTGAAATTTTCATTTAGCGGTAAACGCAGTATGTTGTCCAATGTTAATCTTATGGGGAATACAGAACATACCATTCCTCTCTTATTTACTGATCAATTTCGTTTAAACTTGATATGCAGGTCAATTTAGCATTGACCAACAGAGGATATTCGAAATATGTTTCCAGTTAACCCTGGGGGGGCAAGGGGGCATTTCCCCTCTTAAAACCTCTGTGTGTATCAACGGAATCTGTAGTGCCTCCCAAGAAGGGATCTGGGTGGATATTTCTTATAACAACTTTTCTGTACCCCAAAAATAGGTTTTTGAATTGTTTACATATAATCTTTTACAAAATGGAATTTTAGTTTTCACCATGGGATTTAGCTTAAAAAATAGATAATTTGGTGTTTTGATCATTGCTCTACGTCAATTGATTCCAGAGATATTGAAAGTGCTAAACACAGTACGTTGTCCAATGTCATTCCTTTGGAGAGTAAGAACAATTTTATATCTCGCTTATTTATGAACATATACCCACGAAACTTGGTATAAGGCTTCATCTGGTTGTGGTATTTTGTAATTAGCAGAAAAACACAAATTTTACCAATGATTCCCCTAGCAGCAGACCTGCATACTCAGTCCCCATTTTATTCTTATGGAGAAAAAGTAAAATATCATATCTACCTTAAGTATGAACATAAATTAATACAACTTGGTTTGTGGCTTCACATAGTTGAGTTCCATTGATATTTGCATTTATTTTTCCTGTTAAAGCAAACCTGCGTACACAGCTCCCATGTTATTCTTATGGTGAATAATTAAAATGTTATATATTGCTTATTTATGCAGGTATATTAAAGAAACTTAGTAAGCGGCTTTAGGCGCTATTAAGACATATATATATATATGCATTGGAAATTCACTGAGTGCGCAGGTTTGCTGCGGCGGGGGTATTTAAGATATTAAGCTTTGAAAAACGTCATTTTGTAATGGTACAAAGTATAAACTTGATATTCCATACCGAAATGGGTCTTAATAGATATAATACATGTACCAAGTTTGAAGTCGATATCTTCAGATGTTCCTATACCGTATTAAGTGAAAATCAAATACAGATAGATAGACAGAAAACTAAGCGTTTTAGAGCATAGGTTTCTTTCTTTTTGTATAAGAAATCATATCCCAATATCCAGAAAGGTTTTTTAAAACTCTGTATACATACTTGTCTCTTAGTTATCGGTCATTCAACTAGTTACTGGTATTAGTTAGCATACAAGAATTCCCTAAAACATAACCTATAGAAAAATATAACATTATTAAAGGTATAAGATTTGAAACTCATTATACCCGATGTATTTGTATTTATTACTGTTATTTGGACGTTAGCTATCACCTCTAGTTGTTAAAACTACCCTACGTTTCCGGAGGTAAGTAAACCCTCCCCGTTACCAAGTGAACCCTAATTTTACTGCCAAGTATCAAACAATTACTCCTAGCAAGCCTAAATATTTTACATTTAAATGTTTACGTAGGCAAATTAAAATAGAAAACAAATATCAGTCACCACATAATAAATATTTGGAGATTTATATTTAATAAAAGGTATCAAGAAACTGACACATACTCTCTCCCCTTTAGCCCAACTTCATTGAATTAATTAATTTTTATTTACTAAATATATAGAATATAAAGTTGGACGAGTATACAGAAAAGTATACGCAACACCCAGTATACAGTATACAAAATACCACAACCAGATGAAGCCATATACCAAGTTTCGTCGGTATACGTTCATAAATAAGCGAGATATAAAATTGTTCTTATTCTCCATAAAAATGACATAGGACAACGTACTGTGTTTAGCACTTTCAATATCTCTGGAACCAACTGACGTAGAGCAATGATCAAAACACCTAATTATGTGTTTTTTAAGCTGAGTCCATTGGTGAAAACTAAAATTTCATTTTGTAAAAGATTATACGTAAACAATTCAAAAAACCTATTTTTGGGATACAAAACCCCCCAAAAATACCTCTTCGGATAAGTCGATATGTCTGGTTATCGAACTTAGTCATAAATGTTTCTTTACACGTTTGTACCAAATTTTAAAAAAATCGGACCATTTTTACGAGCGTTATCATGCTCACGGACACACATATATACAGTTTTGGACGAATTGTGGTTTTGGCATCTGGGGGCCTCAAAACGAAACGTTATCATGGTCCCGGGCCTAGGTCTTACCATGCGGACTACGGTAATAGTCTTTTGCCTATAGGGTAAATTCGCTAGAACTGTAATATTTAGAAAACATTGTGAGTATCATAAACATTGTGCCCTTTTGTTCTAAAAATAATTATATGAAGATTGTAACAATAGGATTATAAATAACTGGGATATTGTGATTTGTTATAAGTTAAACCATGCTTTTTTACCATTTTTGGCCTAAAACACTATTAAAAGTCACAATTTCTCAGTTATTTATAATCTAATTGTTACAATCTCCACATAATTATTTTTAGGGCAAAATTACACAACGTTTTATGTTAATGAAACATTTTTCCTAAATATTTATTTTTTCCTATATTTTTCAAGATATTAAGCTTTGAAAAACAAAAATGGCCGCCATTTTAAAATAGTACAAGTAGAAACTTGATATTCCATACCAAAATGGGTCTTATTAGATGTAATATATGTACCAACATTTAAGTCGGTATCTCCAGATGGTCCTAAGTTATAACGTATTAAGTAAAAAACACATACAGACAGATAGACGGAAAACTAAGCGTTTTAGGATATTCCTTCAAATTAAATTGTTTCTTTCCTTTTGCATGAAGAATCATATTCCAAAGTCCTGAAAGGTTTTTTAACACCCTGTATATGTTTTATTGTATGGCAGAATCGGAAGGATGCTTTTCTATGAGGAGGCAAAATTTTATGAAGTAATTAAATTCAGAAGCTTTCACAGCTGATATCACAATCCAAATACGCTGATTGACATATTCATCGGTGAGTGAAGAACTGGAAGTGACCGTCAACAAACAATCGGAGCTAAAGTTTTCTTTAGGAGGACTAGCGGTGAGATCACTATTCATCTGTAGCGAATGAATACACCCGTTACAGTGTTTTTTAAGGTAAGGATTTATAGAATAAAATTGAAGGACAGGTTAATATTTCTGAAGACCAAAAAAATCTCTACACGATGTCCTATATGATTTATATTTTGTATGGTCTTTATCGCCTGTTTTGCAAGCGAAACAAGAAGAGGGTTCATTCATTTTCACATCCCCATATCGGTACAGCGTATACCAAATAAGGATAGAGGATGCCATAATATGCAATCAGAAGAAAATCAAGACCAGAAAATTTAGAAGGTCGCCTCAATAGGAAAATGCCTTTTGCCCATTCGCCTGCACACGGCGTCAATATGAGCATGAAAGCGAATATGATGATGAAGAAGTTAGCTAGATTGTTGATCCCCTCTGATGAAAAAACTCAACAACTGGGTTTTACTTGGATTTAAATTCAACAGGTTTGACTGGCTTCAACAAATGCTCTTACTTCCAATTCATCCCTACATCAACTTATCCCTAACTAATTTATCACATTATTACAACAGCCTACAAAACGAAAATTTTTATCGCATGAATACAGCGAAACGATATGCATGTGTCGAATAACTACAATAAACCGATATATGAATCGTATAGCCGCCTTTTAACCGCCCACGGCAACCGGCCCTCCCACGATCGATTCGTTCGTTAATTGATTATAGGTGTAGAGTTACTGTCGATTGTATCTACTCGATGGCTGGAATGGAGTCGGCAAAAAGGTCATATTTGCGAGCGAGATAAGCTGGGTGCGACGAAACAACGATTAGCTTTATACTTTATTGGCAAATTATCGTATTTGATTGCTTCATAACGTTCATTAATGGATGTTATAATAACATTGCTGATCCTAGATAACACATACATTGTAATTAGACTTAAAATCTTAAAAAATGCAAAAAGGCGCCAGTAAAAATATCCTTATTGGACCACAGAACATATCCGTACAATAGTGTCAAAATGGTGATACTTATGTGAGAACAATAATGGCCAACACTAGCATTAAAATTAAAATTACTTAATTTTGAAAGTATTTTCTTCTCTTTGAAACTTAAAATAGTGTTAAAAAGTAATCAGCCTATAGAATCTCCTTAGGCAACCTACTGGAACTCAGGAAGATAAATACGATCCGGTAATACCTAACTGTTGTTACAAATTGTTCAACTTCCGTAAGATTAGCAAATGCAGATTGATGGATAAAATGCCCACACGTTCCTTCACAATCGAATGAAACGGAATTTCAAACTAGATTTTCAATCGTCCTCTTTCTTCTTTCTTCCCACACGTCTTTAAGAAATCCAGACCGCTAAAGTGAATATGACTCAGCTTTCTCGCCAGTCTGCCCCCAGACGCCTGAATGTCTTCCTCCAGCCAGTAGATCAGCTGATAACCAGCACCGTAGGAGGGATCACGCCAACCCGCGTCGTGACGTAGCGACGTTCCATCGCCATCGTCCGCGTCGCCGTCGTTCCGACACGTCCTGTCTCTCCTTGTTTGTGTTTATTCGCCATATTTCATTTTGTCGCCCATACAACACCGTTGATTGTGGTTTGTGTCAATATAAATCCACTATGAAAAGTTTGGGAGCTGAATATAGTTTCACAGGTTGTTTTCCAACCGAGCGTGGTCGTGAAGTTGTCTTCTATTTAATGGGGTGCTTATATTTTACAGGGTTTTAATTTCTCTCCCTATACATAATGTAAAAAGAAAGTACGTATTCTTAAAAAACTACGATTGTAAAATCTAAAAAGTTATATGCATATTAAATGTTGTTCTCTGTATGATTTGTGATTAACTTAGGTACGACATACGTAGTGCTGTCAAGTACTAACAAGTAGTAACCATGTCACTTCAAGAGGGCGATAGTGTTCAAGTAAAGGATCAGTTATTTTAGTTAAACTCAATCTAACAAACGTCGCAGAACCGATCACGAAGTGAATTTTCCTTTTGTCGCACTAAGTAACTATTTCGTCAGTTAGCCTACGCCGGCGCCGCAGAAAATAAAGAATCAGATATCCCATGGTTTAATATATTGCACGTATTGGGTCTAACCGCTCTCTCACAGAAACCTCAGATTAATGGATTGATAATTTGTTGGTAACATTTAGGAGTGAATACCAATCGCGTTGAGTTGAAACCACCTTGAACATCTTCACTCGCCACGAGCTCCTTTCCTTTTCGATGATTGTGCAACAGTCCGGTTGTGGCTACGGCTGCGGTTGTCACTGAAGGAGTAATCGGTCCGGTACAAGGGGCGAGGCCCGGCCCAGGGACTACTGCATCTCAGTCAAGGCTAGCTCGTGCCTTATACGGCCAACCCACATCGCTGCACCGTGGGGCGGGCGGCCAGGGACGCGGGTACATCCTCTCCAGAAGGGACACAACAATAACAATAACAGTGCCAACAGTGCAATAACAATGCCATCTTAAAATATATATATATATATATATATATATTTCTAGGCAGATTTCCGTGATATTGTAAATTACTCTATTTACTGAGATTGTTATCTACAGCAGAGAAGATGTCAAGGGACTGGGATATCCCTCAGGTTTTCTTCTTTTATTTACCCTCATTATTATTTCTCCTCAGTGGTATTGTTTCCTCTCAGGATAACTACTGTGGAAGTTTCACCCATTCAATCGTCTTTCTTTTATAACAATGGATGATTTCATTCGCCGGATTCATCTCTTTACATAATGATTGAAATTGCTATAATTTCTCGACATTACCCAAGGCTAATCATTGCCTACAATTTTGGTATATATAATATGTGAGCACTCTAGCAAAATTAATAGTGTGTGAAAATTGTCTTTTAAAAAAGGGTTCTCTCATTTCGCATATCTTATATATTAATAGGCTTAGCCGATTTATCTGATTTTTCCAGTAGACCAATTTTAATTCCAACCCGTCGTCCCTGATTACTAGCTAAGACAAAGTTGATACTTTGGAGGATTACGAGATATATCCCTAAGGCTTCAACATTTTAAATGCCTAAAAGGAAAGGCCGTCTTCCCCTATGTATGGAAAGGGCGTTATGTTAATACCAAATGAAAGCAAGATGTCGTAACTCTCAGGGTTGATTTTTTCAGTAAAAATCATCACTTTTACTGGGAATGATTTTACTATTCCGGTAGAAAAATGGTCCCAAAAGTACAAAAGGAAATCTTCATTTCGCCTGACAAAACCTGTCCTAATCAAACGTGTCCTCGTTGCTTCGCCACCTCCACCTTTCAGTCGACTATAAACCACAAGGCGGTGGGGGTGCAATACTTGCACCCCAATCAACTCATACACTATACAAATATCTCGGTCGGGTGAATTAATTGTTAACTGTTTAACTTTCAGACCCTTATGGTCAACTACGGATTACTATTCTAATTCCATGCCGCAATGGAACCCGACCGAGGTAATCGATCATCTGCAGAAAGACAAATCAGTTAATTGCTATTGTAGCAGCTCGCAGGCGGCTCGAGTCAAAGGTTAGGTAGGCAATAGCTCCGCATCGCCACGAAGCCCACATCGTCATCAACCTCCTCCTACCTCGTAACAGTCGGTCTACCCTCCAGCTTTTGGCTGCGCCTCACAAATTTCTCAATATCCTCTCCCACTTCCACCTACCGTGTATCAGTGAAATTGTATTATTGAGCGAGGAGAGCGTTTGAACCGGGGAGGATTTACTATTTGCCTCTAGGTACCGTATAAGTATTGTATGCCACCTTACATGTATGCCCATTAAATTGTCGACATTAAAGGCTGTCCCACACTTCTCGCGAATACACCCGAGATTCAGCCGAACTCCGAATGTTAGCCCGATCAGCCTTAATACAAGAACCGGGGACAGAGTGTCCATTGCGCTCGAAAGAAGAAATCAGTTGCTGATACTTTATCATGTGTAAGTGTTAACTTGTCAGTCCACTCGTTATTCATTCTCAACTGTTATGATTCTTTTGTTTCGATTTGAAACTCCATAAGCCCAATATTAAAATATCTAATGTTTAATTGAGTCTAAAGAAAGTTTCACCTTAACAACCCTCCTCGTTCTTGGGCTCATTTTTCCTCTCTCACCGTCCCCTACTCGGGAACATATCGATGGCACGGTTTAGTTTCGGGTTTGTCGAGATCCTTTATACAAATATTTGTCCTTTACAGATCAAAGTACGCTTCTTAGAAGTTTTTTACACAAAGGAAAGGGTTTCCTTCGTTTAAGAATTCCCAAATTAAGGTATGTATTTAGTTCAAAGTCCAGAAACTGATAAGAAGATTAGTTTCTTGGGAATTAATACAAACCAATACAAGTGTATAAAAAACTTAAAAAGGCTTAAATCAAGGTTTAACTGTTCTTAAAATCACGCGTTACTACATATTCGTTAATTAATTCAATACGGTAAGTACCCGTTGTGTGAAATCAGATGTTGACGTTCAACCACACATTAATACCAAACATCGTATATATGGATATGCTGTAAGGTTTTATTCAAACTACGAAACAACTGTAAAGGAAATATTATATACTACTGTACTTTGTAAACATTAAACAACAGTTTTAACCACATGGTGTGAATAACACTTTATCTAGTCCTTGCAGTATACCTCTTTAAAGCTAAGTGTCGATCACGAATTACTCAAAAATTGTGATTTGTGTATTCTAACACAAAATTAAAAAATAATAGTGTACCAAAAACCGTTTGAAAAGCTAAATTATGTGTGTTTGACTACGTGTAGGGAAAATTAAAAATTACCAACTACACGTTTACCTTTTCCAAAATAAATATACAGAATTTAGAAATTTTTAAATAAGTTTATTATTATTTTTTACGCCTTCAAAATTGATGTAAGCTTTCTGGGAAATTTGCGTCTTTGGTTCGATAAGGAAATCACTCAAAGCAGTGATTATAGTGATTCTTATTTATTATATATACAATGTACTAAGAAATTCGCATTATAATTAATCAAAATTAAGTAACAGCTTCCATGTTAGGATAACGAGTTAAAATTTTAGCCCCTGGTCTCGCCGACATTTGTCTTTTACCTGTATCAACTTCTCTAATCTACTCTTGGCAGAAAGCCTCTCATTACGATGTCCAGTCTGTTAATACTGATGTGCCCTCTAGTCCTAGACAGTACCTTGAATTATCTGCTGTTGATGGTAGGAGTGTTGCATAACTTCGCGGTTTTTTTAGTGTCCATTGTAATAAAACCCAATTTGTATTTGGGAAATATGAAATTATTTTTCAAGCAAATATTAATGCTCGATTAATGCATGTTTTCTTGACAACACGATTCCAGCCTTAATTGTGAAAACCGGAATGAACAAATATAACCGTTTTACGTAACAGATCACTTTTATAAAAAATATCCGATCTTGATAAATTGGGTTACAAACAGAAAACAAGTAAGTTTTAAGTTCGAAACTCAGAAGGATTGCCCTATCCGGAGGAGGATTTTGGGAGATTTGTATTACAAAAATGTGTTTTTCTTTTTTTTTTATACAAAATATTTAAAAATGATTTTTTGCGTTATTAAACTCATCTTAAAAATAAACAAGACAGTATTTTGAATCATACGTCAATTGGTTACTTAATATTGAATATGGTAAAAATTAAATCGTATGGGGAACATGGTAAATAAAGAAATCTTATGGGGAATAAGTAAAAGTTTATTTCACGTTTATTTATGAAAAAATAATAATGAGACTGTGGCTTGATTTGGTCGTGGTCTATTGACATTTGCATAGAACTCCATTTATTGTTACTCTCTGATCCCTGCGTACTCAACCCTGATGTTATTCTAATGGAGAATATGAACAGTGTTGTTTCGCTTATTAATCAACAAATATTGATAACATTCGTTATGTGGTTTCATCCGGTTGTGGTACATAGATATTTTTATTATAACCCTATTTTTCTAGGTCCCCATTGCAGCTAACCAACTCCACCCTACTCGAACTCATGTATTCAACCCTAATGTTATTCTTATGGAGAGTAAATCAAACCTATCGTTTATTTATGAATATATTTTCATGAAACTTTGTAAATGGATAGTGATATAATTATATGTGACAGTGAGGTATATATGTATTAAGTAGAAATTCTGTGAGTATACAGGTTTTCTGCGACGTTTTGGTACTATTGTACTTTTCACGATTTTCCTGGATTTCGCGAGATCCCTATACAGCAGTGGAACCTGATCGGGGCGAGTACAAAGATCAGGTGGGCACGCTCGATGGCCTATCTTTATAAGGCCAGAGCGCGCTGTGCAAGTGCCGGCATTCGATTGGCTCGACTTAAACCGAAAGGAAAACAATGCAACACGGTTCTAAGGGATAATAGAAACGTTAGAAACACTTGGAAATTGGCTGAAGGAATTAACTACGAGATACAAACCACTTTTATTTACTGATAAATATAAATTGGAAAGTTTAAAATAGTAGTGATACTGTAGTAACAAGGCAACACTAAATAAAATGTAGTCTATTTAGTGTTGCCTTAGTGGAAATCAACTTTTACATCAAGCGTTCTTAACGGTCTTTATTCAAAGTGTTTCCTAGAACGTATTCATTGTTGTTTCACAAATTAATATTTATAAAACATAACGAATCTCATCTTATTTGTATAGAAAATAAAAATGAGACTAACGTTCTTCTCTTATGGGGTATGCATTTAACCCGTTATCATTATAGTTTCGTCGTGGCAAATATTGTCTAGTAAAAACTGTTAGATATTGTGAAATATTATATATTATAATGATGAAAGAACCATCCTTATTGTTTTTGCACTGATTATAGATTTTATTGTGAAAGTGTGAATCCATTACTGGTTTTGACGACTCTGTTCTATTACTTAATTTTAGTTAGAATTGGGGTTGAATATATAATGTGAATTGACATTTGATACTGCTCCGATAAGTCTCTACAGTATTTAGCATTCTATTTACCCCAGCTATCTCAACTGAGATAAACTCTGAGGTTAGTTTAGTTTTTAGTGTCCACCTTTAGTGGTTACCTCTACATTGTTATGTAACTAAAATTCCCTTTTTTAACTGTAGTAGCCTAACAAATAATATATTTAACAGTTTAGTAAATGTAAAATGAATAATTTCTAAATCTTTTTAAAGCTATCTTAGGTATATCGTAACGCACGGTTTAGAGTAGGCAGGAAGAGTGACGGCCCTAAAGTGAAACCTTGCGGGACGCCATCCTTTTTGGAGATCATCCTTGACTGGACATTGTTCTTGTAACAATCCGCCTAAATCGGGTTTTCTTTTTGGCAAAACGACTACGCCCAGGCCCTCCAAACACGGATTTGAAATGAATTTTTATAGATTACACTAATCACCACGTAAACAAACAAATTATATGTCGTTCCGTTATGTTATCCTTCTAAGTAATTTATTCTACACGATTTAGAGACAGTCAAGAAATGACTCCACTGTATCATTACTTCACTTTTCTCAAACTTGTGAACAGAATGAAGTCAAGCAGTACTTCTTCTCACGTTTAAATTGACTAAGATAAAGTCCTAAAGAAATTTAAAAAAATGGATACTGAGGTTAGAATTTAATAAATGGTTTTAACAAGAAACGAGTTCGCACGCAGCACGCTGACGTGAGGGAAGTGAATTTCCACAAACTTTTAAAACTCAAACCCAGTGTAAAAACATACATTTATTCCAATTTTATTGAAATCTGAAAACATTGATTTTCGGCTGTTCTGATGCTCCTGGTTTAATTTACCTGCAATTTTAGGAATACAATTTTGTGCTTTATAAGGTTAGGAGAAGGTCCAGTCAGGCTTAAAAGTAGGCGCGAGGTTGCTGGGGATGAAACAAATACAGCAACAAATAAATAACTTCTTTTCTAATGTGAAAACCCCATAAGATAACGTACTGTGTTTATCCGATATACATTTTCTTTGATAACTCGGTAAATATTTATGCTAGAATGACGAGAGAGGGCTTACAACTTTCGCCTCACTAATTCCCATCTTTTTACGTTCATTAATTGTACGTCCGAGGCTTTTCTGACCCTTTTTGGGCCCAAAAACCCGAAATTTGAAAGAATAATCCCCAAAAAAGGGGTTTAGAGTTTTCCGATTGTTTTGCCCAACGAACTTGTCCAACTGATTATAGAAAGGAACGTTCCTACCAAATTTGAAGTAAATCGGACAAAAAATGTAACCACTAGAGTGCATACACACACACACACACACACACACACACACACACACACATATATATATATATATATATATATATGTATATAATTTTGAACGACCACCCAAAACGTGTTCAGGGGGTCACGTTAGGAACTTCTATGGTGGTCCCGGGCTTAGGGTTCACCGTGCGGGTCATGCTAATAGTTCATTTTCCATAGGAAATTCACTAATAAAGGCACAACAGTTACATAGAGATATAGAGATCTTGTTACTAGAGATTGACTAGTGCCTTCTTGACAAAACACAGCTTATTTCAATCCGTCACAGCTTTTAATACGTACTATGGAGCTGGTAGGTACATAGGCTACATTGTATATCAGAGGCCATAAGAATACGATATAAGCATGACTCTCAAATTTATAATATAGCCGTATCACTCAATTTATTTTACATAATATATCAAGAAAACTATCATGCAACTAATACTCAAATTTTCTCATAGATAGTTTGTGTAAAGCTCGGTTCAGTAGAATTGAGAGACTATCGATCCAAAAGCATCAGTTGTATTACGATAGTTAACTGTATTATCTTACAAGCGACTACATATGTCTTGGACTTAATTGACATATGATGTAAAACGATAAATTTAAACTTGTTGTTAGTAAACAGTCATTGAAGAACTTACAGGATCAGACTATTTATACCATCTTAGAGGACGTTAGCATTTCAAAATATATTAAACAGCTGTTTATCAATTCCATTTTCCATGTCGGCAGCACTGTACAAATGTAGTATCTGACCTGACCCATTGTTGTGATACCTGATCGTACATTGTGTTCCGCAGCAGCATTTATCTTGCCACCCCCCTCTCTCCGCACCCACTGGCATAGTGTACACTCCTTTTACAGACTCCATGCTTATTCCAAACCTATGCTAAATAAGTTGTACAGTAATTCTATTTTGTAATTTTGTTGGTTACGAAATTGTCCCGCTTAACAGCTGCCCTAGGTTGAACATCTGTTCTCTTTTAAGTGGGCTTGTTGCTTGGAGGCTAAAACGCCTAATTTTAATCTGCTAAGGATTTATCCTGTCTGTCGGATATTAAATATTTACGAGTCAGGATGGAATATTAATAATTGGTTTAATCATTATTTTTTGCAACGAAAATAAGTTGTACAATATATTCTAGATTTTTCTCTTGGAAAATGAGTAACGTTGCTGCGATCACAAACATGAAAAATCTATGTTTAGAACTTTGCGCTGATTGAACGTGAACCATGCGTATAAAGTACTAAACTTTCGATACTTCATTCATTTAATGACATAATACCTCTTATTTAGTGTAAACTCCTACAGCAGCTCGAGCTCGGAAGTTATATTTGCGTACAACAGGTAAATAGATCATTGGTTAAAAAGACATTTTTACTGCTCGAAATTATTTCAGACTTAGAATTTTGGATTGTCTTGGTTGTTTCCAAGCACACACATAGCTATAATAGGAAATCTAACAAGCGGCTTTGCAGAAATGGTGATCCAACAAAGAAAAGGTCGACGCTTATTTAAAAATTGTACCAGAGTTATTGGATTTGATTGCTGCTACTTAGTTTAAAATCTAAAAAAAACACCATTTGCGTTCTCCCCTCAAGGTATTGTGTAAAAACTGCTCGAATTATGCAAACATGACAAGCCATCGCGATGTATGATGAGATATACATGATCGCGGGCTCCGGCCTGTCGCGTCGGATGTAATAAAATCAGCTGGTCGTAACACAGCGTTGCCAACTTTTGAAACATGAATATCACTCCAAATCTATATACAAGGGTAAACCCGTAAGACTTTCACCGGACTTACTTTAACGAAAGGTTTTAGTGTGAACATCGAGAAACATTTTTTGTTCATAAAACCGTTGGTAAAATCATAATACCCCCGTCGCAGCAAGCCTGCATACTCAGCGAATTTTCAATGAATATAACACATTAAAACACTTACAGGATTCATAAGAAATATATTCACAAACAAGCGATATTTAAAATATTAATTATTCTACATAAGAATAACATTGGGGGTAAGTACGCAGGTTTGCTGCATCAAGGAACACAAAATAATGGGTTTTCATGCAAATATCAATAGAACTCTTCTTAGTGAAGTCACATACAAAGTTTCATCCATATACATTAATAAATAAGCGATATATAACATTTTTATTATTTTCCATAAGAATAACATGGAGATCAAGTAACTAGGTTTGCTGCAACGGGAACCATAGGCGAAACATTTTTTTGTACAAACAACAATAAACCACAACCATATGAAGCCATATACCAAATTTCGTCAGTTTATGTTCATAAATAAGCGAGATATACAATTTTTCTTTTTCTCCATAAGAATAACATTAAACAACGTACTGTGTTTAGCACTTTCAATATCAGTAACCAATTGACGTAGAGCAATTATCAAAATACCAGATTGTTTGTTTTTTTAATGCTGAATTCAATGGTAAAAATTAAAATTTTATTTAAATAAAAATTACATGTGGAAACCCCAAATTACCCATTTTTGGGGTACAAACCCCCCAAAACCCCCCTTCAGATGGTGCGATTCGTTTGGTTTTCGAACTCGTTCAAATAAATGGGACTTTACACATTTGTACCAAATTTCATTAAGATCGGACCTTTTTTATGAGAGTTATCGTGCTTACGGACACACACACACACACACATATATATATATATATCAATATATAAATATATTGATATCCATATATAAAAATTAGGTGTATATACAAATATATACACGAATGGTGTTTTTGGAATCTGGGGACCTCAAAATGAAAAGTTATCATGGTCTTGGGCTTAAGTTTTACCATGAGACCTACGGTAATAGCTTCTTCCCTATAGGGGAAATTCGCTAATTCCCTATAGGGGAAATTCGCTAAAAAACTATAAAATGTAATACCCCCGTAGCAGCAATCCTGCATACTCAGCGAATTTCCAGTGCATATTAATTTATCTTAATACCACATAAAGCCACATACCAAGTTTCATCAATATACATTCATAAATAAACGATTTATGACATTTTAATTATTCTCCATAAGAATAATATGGCGGCTGAGTATGCAGGTTTGCTGAAATAAGGAACACTAAAAATGGGCTTTTATACAAATATCATTATAACTCAACTAGGTAAAGCCACATACCAAGTTCTATTAATTTATGTTCATAATTAAAGGAGATAACACGTTAATTATTCTCCATAAGAATAACATGGGGCTGAGTATGCAGGTTTGCTGCTACGGGAACTATCGGGCAAAAAATGGATTTTTGTGCAAATATCAATAGACCACAACCAAATAAAGCCATATACCAAATTTTGCCAGTTTACGTTCATAAATAAGCGAGATATACAATTTTTCTTTTTCTCCATAAGAATAACATTAGACAACGTACTGTGTTTAGCACTTTCAATATCTCGGTAACCAATTGACGTAGAGCAATGATCAAAATACCAAATTGTTTGTTTTTTTAAACTGAATTTAATGGTATAAATTAAAATTTGATTTAAATTAAAATTACATGTGAAAACCCCAAAAAACACATTTTTGGGGTACAAAACCCCCCAAAAACCCCCCTTCGGATGGTGCGATTCATCTGGTTTTCGAATTCGTTCAAATAAATGGTACTTTACACATTTGTACCAAATTTCATTAAGATCGGACCTTTTTTACAAGAGTTATCGTGCTTACGGACACATATATATATATATAAATATATATATATATAAATAAATAAATATATATATATATATATATATATATATATATATATATATACATATATAAAAATTTGAACGAATGGTGTTTTTGGCATCTGGGGACCTCAAAATGAAAAGTTATCATGGTCTCGGGCTTAAGTCTTACCATGAGACCTACGGTAATAGCTTCTTCCCTATAGGGGAAATTCGCTAATAACAAGTGTAAAAATTACTCAAGTTTAATCAGCTGGACGATTTGATTTGATTTGTTAACCGAATTCAAGTGAACTCGTGGGGTCCAGCCAGTGTTTTTAATTACTGAATATTATTTATCTTTTTAGTGCATGCAGAAATTACAATTTACTCCCGAGTAATTTCATATTGTGAATGATTGATCTCTTATTATTTAGAAACGTTCAGTATTGGAAACTACATTGTGGGTGGAACAAGGTCTAATAAAAAGCCCTATTTAAGGTCCAAGTACCGGGTAGACCGAGCCAAGCTCGCTGATATTTGATTAGTTTCTTGGGTGAAAAATATGTCTATATGCAATATTTATTCAATGGTTTTAATTGTTATTTTCAATAAATCATGTGTTAATCCTTTACCTTGTGTAAGTGCTACTTTTACAGTGTACTGGTTAATTTATTAGCAGCTTTTATGATTGTTGTGTTTTCATTTAAAACTCCAAAAGCCGAATGTTAACATTTCTAATTTTCAAATGATATTTCCAACAAAATATGAATTTTCCTAGGGTTGAGGTTATTATCAATCATACTTGTTGGTCCAAATGCACCTAATTTCAAAGTTTTAACAAAATCGTTCCACTGGATTCCAAGATAAACTTGTCAGACAGACAGACATTCCTCGTATTAGAGTTAGTATTAGATTTACCTATTTCAGATCCAAAATTATACATCGCCCTAGTAAGGTGCGGCTGCAAAAATAATGTGTTTCATGTTATACTTATATTTTAGAGTAAATGTATTTATCTCAATTCGTCATTATAGAGATAATTAAAGTTTCAATTTAGAGTAGTTTTAACAATTTATACTCTTAATTTAACTCCTATGCTATATTACCTAAGCAAGTAAACTAAAGGAAAAATTGGATTAAAATATAAAATAAAAATTTTGTTTGCTGTAAAACGTTTCTGAGAGCAATTAGTTGAGTAGGCCCTAATTCGTTTACTGGACTGTTTGCCTTCACCACCAAAATAATATTTTCATTACTTTTAAAACGGATAAATAGGCTACGTTATTCTCTT
Organism: Allygus modestus; assembly: GCA_963675035.1. NCBI lineage: Eukaryota > Metazoa > Arthropoda > Insecta > Hemiptera > Cicadellidae > Allygus > Allygus modestus. The sequence goes on from OY776111.1 coordinate 304,613,993, forward strand.
ATAAATGTGTCATTCAAAAGTATTTAATCTCTTGTCATATTTTAAAATATATCAAACGTAAATCATACAAATGATGACTTTGCGCGATATGTATACATTCATGGAAGAGAAACTTTAGTAAATATTATGTAGTTATTTCTATAACAAAATTGCAATGGGTTTCCTGATACAGTACATTAAAAATTATCTCTGCTAATCTTTACATCGCTTATAAAAATCTAAAATTAAAAGGACTTGCAATTACGTATCAAACAAGATGTTTTCATAGTAATCTTTGTTTTCAACTTAAACATAATCAATTTCAACAGTTTCATGAAACGTATTGAACAATGTAGTGTTCCACCAAGTTTTAACATTTCAGAAAGTTATAATGATAATGATTATTTTCTCTCGTAAACATAAACCATAAAACAAACAGAATGTAAAAGTTTTCATTTTTAATCTCTTACGTTGTAACTATCTCCAATCACTTCCCCCACCACTCATAAGCTGATACTTAGTTAACAAACTTGTACATTTTGGTTGATACAAAATTATATATTGAATTGAATACATTTAGTTCGGTAATTAAAATTCATTCCCCTTATTCCCCTTGTACCTCATTACTCATCTCTTCGTCCACATGTGCCTTCTACTAAAGGCGGCTCCTCGTTTCTGCATACACTATTTAACATCTCGCACTTCAGTTACATAACCAGGCTGTCGCGCAGGCGGCGTCGGATCTCTCGGCGTTAAAGTCTCCCGGGGCTCGTGGGCGCCGAGTGACTCACCGTGACGTCACGTGAGTGGGCGACTGTGCGAGTGAGATGGAACAAGTACAATAGGGGGAGATGGTAAATCGCTACGTCACTACGGCGTGGGCCGCTATCGGTGTGTTTATGTGTTTGAGTGTGCCACACTTGTGTTTATGTGTGTTTTAATGTGATTGTGTGTTGACAGGTGCGGCAAGATGGCCTCCGAGGTCTCCGCGGACCTCAACGTCATCCACGACGAGGATATGCTGCGCCGGATGGTGAGTGGTCCATCAAGCGCAACATAAATAATAATCTGAAGAACATTACTGTGAATACATCGATGCGGTAATTCTATAGACGGTCAGGAACATAGGAAAATCTCAAAGGACCGCTCAACGAATAAGCATGTTTTTCCTAGGACCCGAACCTGGTGTTTAAGGTTTAAAAGTTTAACTCCGAGCGACTGTATTGACTTGGCAGAGAAGGGAGGTAAGGTGGTTTGTTCAAATTCTTGATCTAAACAAATTTTGAAGCCGAGATTTTGTTTTAATAACGTTGTACCATTGACTATATGCTTCCTGACACACCAACTGTTGTATTATCCCATCCTTGAAAGAATAAGTAATAGTTGATAGAATTACTCTGTTGTGATTAGGGTAACTACGTCCTCTTTGAATCCTGTCACACACAAAACTAAGGGCAGATTTTACAATAGCAATGAGAAGTCCACTTCAGTATTTATAGTTAATGGTTATACGTTAATGGTAGTAATGGTTCACCCTGCTAGTCTTTACAACAAAACAAAAACTCGCTATAAGTTTTGGAAGAAACCATAAGTTGAAAACAGCTACACACTTGAACTGTAAATTTGACCGAAATATTAATATTCCACACTAATTTCTTTACTCCAAATCTAAATGCATTTAAACTGTTAATAATTCAGTGTTACTTTTTCCTTTTATTTGGGATAAGCTATATTCTCCTCTGATTATATTTTATGAGAAAACAACAACCAATTCAATGTTTAATAAGATAAAATTAACAATATAAAGAGCACAAGAAGTGGCAGGGTCCATCAAGTAATGTACATAATCATTATCTCTGAAAAATACATCTATAAAAATACTGAATTAGCAACGACTGAGTATAATTAATTCATAAGACTGACATAGGAACCTTTCAAATCAAAGAGGCGGAGAATAGATTCATATGCAATGGGTGGAGAAGACTTCATAGACTGTGGAAATTTATAAAGAGATTTAAAAATATATTCACAAGATTATTCTATGCGCGAAGTTTGCGTCATTTAAACCGACATGGGTAATATAAATTCACAATTCCACGGCATCTAAGGATGTATTTTGTCTTCAGGCAAAGTGACTACTTAAAACATGAGGGAGGACCAAGTCCATTTTTGAAAACCCTGTGAAGTTTATCCGTAGTAGTTAACTATGCCAATGCACTGTTCAGATCGCTAAAAGGATAATATTTACTGTATTCGTTTTTAATCCTTTTCCAAGCCCACCTTTGATTGCGTTGCCGTAACCGCTTTATGATTCTGGCTTTATGGCTCCTTATTTATTCGTATTTTTTATTGTGACTACAGATTACCATGAAAAGACTATTACATTATTTTACAGAGGTTTGACAAAATAATTAAATTCGTATGTGAATTAATTCCAACAAGAATTACCGAATCAGTATGTACTCAGTTATAAACTAATACAATTAACAAAGGAAAATAAATTATAATTAAAAATTGTTTTTCCAACTTAAAAACACAATTCAAAGCTCTGCCGGGGGACATCCACGCAGTGTGGCGATCAGCTGATCTGACGTGGGCAGCGGCCCCTCTCGCCTCAGTTGGTTCTCGACTCGGACCTGTGCTAGTAGTCGGACACTCGGGTGCCGCGGTCTACTCGCGTTTGTGACTTGATTGATTTTGGATTCCAACTAACAACTTTAGTGAGATCAAAAGGTAAGATGTGAAAAATCGCACTTTAAAAGTTTGGTTTGGGCCTTTTTTTGTTACAATTTGAGTTAATTAAATGGACTAGTTATTTTATTGTATGGGCTAACTTTTTGTTCGGGGCTACACATTAATTACTCAATTATTTATCTGACTTTCCATTGTGTTCTCATTACTTTATCCGAGATTTAAATGATTTATAATATTTTAAAACGTTAAAAATTGACATTTTTAAAAGTAATAACTTGAATATGGATTTCATTTCAACTTGATCTGAACCTATGTAACGGGAACGGAGTTTAAAGCGTTAGAATGCGGGAAAATTGGCACTATGCATGGTTGAGTTTTATTTTCTCTTTCTACATGTTTGCAAATACAAAAATAATTGATTTAAAACGGTTTAATTCGTATAGGACTTTTGGAAATATCAATATATCCGTAAATTATTATTACCAACCGTTCTAGATAACAGAATACAGTCTTGCTCATTGTTTATGTATTAATTACTTTAAACGGCTATAATCTCATTTTTAATTATTGGTCGGAATCCTATAATTAATGCCTATTTCCATGACAAATTGTCTTGGTTGGTTAAATTCAACAACGTGCCCGGGACCCTAGTGAAAATTGTAGCAATAGTAGATGAATACACTGATATTTTCAATGATTACATGACTATTATAAACTATGACCTTAACTGAGCAGGAGTAAAAACTATAGTAATTAATTTAGCCCAAAAACAAAATTAGTCTATTATTCAGGGAAGGTTACCCTTCGTAAAGTATAAATGCAGATTTGCTGTCTGCAGCAAGGGGTTCGTGAATTCTCATATTGATTCATGAAAAATATATTATGTTTTGATCGTTGATTCACAAAATCACATATTTGTTCGCTTTTTAACAAGTAGAGAAACTCTAGTTAAAAAATGTTTGAGTTGTTATACGTTTTAGTTATCCTTTAATAAAATATATCTTTAAACGTCCGCCCAGCGGTGGTTCGTAAGTCTGTATGGTTCTTCACTTTAAAGAACAATTAAAGGACTGCTATATAGTGGTAAAGGAATTATATTCATGATAAGTAATTACAATGTCAAAATGTACTCCTAATATGTATTTACGCTCTTTTAAATATTAAGCCATCATGATTAACAATTTGTAATCAAGTTACAATCCAAAATCCAGATTGAACTTATGGGAGAACTGCTACCTGAGTATAAGTAACTATGTGCGAAAGGCGTATGAATTGTTGTGTTGGCTAACTCTAACGAAGCGGGTGGAAAGTCACTGGCCTGCTAATTAAACTGATCGCATGAACAAATTGAGTAAAAGCTTGTCATGGGCTCAGCTTACTGTACGACTTTGCCGAAGTAAAGGGAATATGATGTCTGAAATATTAGGCATGTTATTATTATATACAAGTATTTTGCATCAACAACAAGATTTGTTATTTTTTTTCACTGCTATTACACTGGCCTGGTGTTCCCGATTACACCGGAAAAACTTCCTATCTGTTTTCTTACGGTCTTCATGGAAAGCCAAACACATTTGTTCGTCCTGTGTTATGTTGTAAAACTACTAGACTTTGTAGAGTTAATAGTCCAGTCAACAAAGCTAAATGAGCGGGAAAAAATCGTGTAGTCCCGGATTTTTGCACAGTTGTATGGGATACCCTCCTGAACAACATACTAAATTCCTGACCGGTGGGGTGTGAGCTTTGGAGGGGAGGGGGGTGTGTATGCTCATTTTTAAAGTGTTATATAAATATCTCGATAACGGCGCCCTCTAGCGAAAAAATCCTATAAAAACTATAGAAAACGAAAGTACATTAAATGTCCAACAAAAAAGGTCCTATTCATTGTTTCCCTACAACCAATACTTAACGAGATACAAGGGGTGTAAGAAATAAAACATTCAGAAAAACTAGTTATATTGTGGTAAGGTAAAGGTTTACATGTGGCAACACCCAACAACATGAGAAACTTCTTCACCCTCCAATAAATCCTCCACTGGAGTACCATTGACAAATACGTGCCGTGACACATACCCCACATCTTTGAACACCGGATCACAGCTTTTCTGCATCCACAACGACTGCCTTATCCAGTGGTATATCGGGAAAATGCTATTTAAAACTGCATCTGAAGCGGGTCGCTTGTGGTGAGGGGCATCAGAGAGCCATCGTCCTCAATAATCAATATCACTCACTCACTCACTCAGTTGTAATGTTAATTGTTCAACCAATGCTGGATCTGAACCATGATAATAATGGTAACACCTCAGGAGGTAAATACCTAATTATAGGCCTATTCAAAAGAAAAATCCGTGTATTAGACAAAATCATAATAGGCTACGGTACCTGTAATTAACTAAGATTTTTACTTTGGTGGTGCGATTTTGGTTGTTCCTTAGCAGTCAATAAAATCCCAAAGCGATTCAGGTTCCATTTTGTCTGCGCTACTAGAGAGTGGGTCAACAGGTTGAAAAAAACGTTATTGTCATATGCCACTGTCTCAACATCTTACAATATTATTTTACCTACAGTTTTGAAAATTCTCTGCCGTCCCGCTTTTAGATATTTAGACCTTGAAAATACCATATATTATTCAAGATTTTTCACCTGTAGCTCGAAAACATAAAACATTTTTCTTATTGATTATAAGGCTGAAAACAATGCGGTCCTTATATTTATCTCTCATCCTCTATTTAATTGTTTAAAAAGTAGGTTTTGGTCCTAAAACTTCATCCAGTAACTGGTCTAAAGAGGCTAACAGTCATAATTTGCTTCAATATATTCGAATAGCTCACCCATTGCTTGAGAAACCCCTTCATCCTGTGGCTGCCCTCGAGGCTCCTTCAAATGCTATAACAAATGTTTTTTGACAATTTTCGTGGTAAATCTCACCACCAGCGCCAGCGTACAGATCTGCAACTGTACAGATGCGTCTCTGGATGGTGTCTCTCCATTCATCCCCCCTCCCCCTTGCATGATGTGCAATAATTGCATTGTGAGTTGGCAAGGCTCCAGAACTGGATACATTTTCGATGGAAATGTTTTGTTGTTGTATTTTGTAAAATACATTCCCCGCAAAGGAGGAGTCATTTTTAAACTTAAATTTTGTTTCACCCGAATGTAACCAACCGTAGGCCAACTTGTGACGTTGAAGGCTGCTGGAAAGGTGTCAGTCTTTATCCTTTTAAAGCACTAACAGCAGCTTTTTGTCTTTGAAACCATAATCTTTTCTACCCTGTCTTAAAATGATCAATAATCCAAGTGTCTCTTTTTCAGCAACCACAGAATAACTGTTAACCACGACACCGTCACAAACCAAAAACGTCTTCGCCATTCTTCTCATTTATAGATCACACTTTAAATCAACAAAATTTTATGTTCGCTGTTTTAAACCTTTAAAAAGGAAATAAACAGTATCAGGAAACTGACACATACTTTCTCCCTTTTAGCCCAACTTTAATGAATAAATTACTTTGTATTCACTAAATACAAAGCATGGTCGAATGGACAGAAAATCTTGTAAATAATTTGTTTACAAAAACATCCATCCAAATCCCTGGTTTGGAGGCACTACAAAATCCATTGCTACACACGTGGTTTTAAGAGGGGAAATTCCCCCTATTCCCTCCCCCAGGGTTATTAAGGGGCAACATATTTCGAATTTCCCCTGTTGGTAAATGCTAACTTAATAAGTATATCAAGTTTGAACGAAATTGATCAGTAAATAAGAGAGAAATAGTAATTTTTGTATTCCCCTTAAGAATAACATTGGACAACGAACTGCGTTTACCGCAAAATGAAAATTTAAATTTTCTCCGCAGCCAGCAATCGTAGAATAGCAATTCAAATAACCAAATTATTTAGTTTTTTGAGCTCTTTTTAAAGGTGAATAGTAATTTTTTTATATTTATGATTTTTATAAAAAATCGAAAAACTGAATTTTTGATGTTTTAAGTCCTGTAATTACTGAACCCGTATTTTTACAGAAATGCGGGTGGTGTTATTTTGTTGGAAAACAAAAGCTCCACAAAAAACTCAAGTTGAATTAAAATCTTTAGAGCCATTTTTGAGAAATTTTCACGTAAAAACCACTTATTTGGGTTCAGGGAGCACCAAAACGAATATTTCCACTAACAACTCAAATTCCAACAATTTGACGAGAACAATACTTTCTCCATATACTACGTATAAGGGGGAGAAAGTAAAAAGAAACGAATGAATCAATAACAATGGGGAGTTCTGCTCTTGTTGATCTACGTTGTTCACTGTTAAAATGTATTATTATTGACAATCAGCTATCAAAGATTATTATTTTGTAGTACAATTTTAAGACTCTCTATACATTAATTTTAGTTTTAATCTTATTTGTTTTTGGTACCTCAGCTTCTCCAGCTCCATGCCTAACCCTTTTTTCCCAATACATCACTTTTTACTAAAGCTGTACTGCATATACCAGTATTTCATACATATATCACTAGTTTATATCACTTTGTGTATCATTACACAATCACCTTACTACAATATAACTAGTTTTTCTGAATGTTTTATTTCTTACACCCATTGTATCTCGTTAAGTATTGATTGTCGGGAAACAATGAACAGGACCTTTTGTGTTGGAAATTTAATTTACTTTAGTTTTTTACAGATGCATCTTTCAGCTAGAGGGTGCCGTTGTCAAGATTTTTACATAAAACGTAAAAATGAGCATACATACACCCCCCCCTCCAAAGCTCACACCCCACCGGTCAGGACTTTGGTATGTTGTTCAGGAGAGTATCCCCTACAACTGTGCAAAAATCCGGGACTATACGATTTTTTCCCGCCGAGCGACATGATTCGGCTTTATTGACTGGGCTATAAGAAACGTGTGCTTAAATAATCATCTGATAAAATAAAATCACCGTTGGGAAAACATTTAAACTTTACACTGATGCATAATTTTGGGGAGAAGCCCAAAAGGAATTTCTATAATACTAGTGGGGTCTACCGCTTGAACTCTAGCAAAAGTTCTTCTCTTACTTCTGCATTTATTGAGCGGAACTCCTATACTACACTCTGGCTTTTTATTTACACGTACTCCTCCTGAACGGCTGGAGTGATCCTCACGAAATTTTGCTCGGTCATAGTAACCATCTATGGGAAAGTATAAATCTGAAATGGTCCAAATCGGACATAAGGGTTCTGCCCTACGGCCCTTTAAAGTTACCATGTTATTTTAATAGGAGAAATATTTTATTTGGTTTGTTTACTGTGTGTTGATTATACAGCTTTTATATGGATCAAATTTAAATGCAGACTGTTACTATCAGCTGTTTGTAAATACAGTAGTTTTCTGTGAAATTGTTGTTTTGTTTATTTTAGTGGTTTGTTTGTCGATACATTTCTGAAAATTATTGATTAAATAAATACTCGCTCCGCTCAATATTGCAAGCAGACAACTGCATTGTATACCTAGTTGTAACGGGTTTTGCTTACTGTGTTGTCAATCCAGCGTTCACTTTATTTATATAATGGTGCCACCATCTGTTCTTACTGATGTGCTGTGTTTTTTTAACGTATCAACAGCTGTTAAATATACAATTAAATTGATTGATTGTAATATTCGTCTTTAAGGACCTGTGGGATTTGATTACGCCTGGATTAAAATTATGATAATATATTTCGTCGAATCTACGCCTCGACCTCTTTTAACATGCTAAGCAAAGACGCTGCGAGTACTGAATTTTCTTGTAGATTTCGTCTTTACAAAAATCGAGGTATTGTATTAAATATTAATATTTTATGAATGTTGATGCATTTAGGAGTTGTAACGAACGTTTTGACACGTTATGTGAGCCGCAGCCGTTGATCAGTTTGGTCTATCACGGCATTGCGAGTAAAGCTATCGAGGCCGAAGGCAAGAATTATGTACTGAGAGACAATGCCAGGTTCAAGACAAAGAATAGTTCAAGCAAATTTGGTGCAGTTTATTAAGCAGCCCACAAAGACAATAATGTATCTCTTCAATATATTTGGGTATAAAACAAGTTACGCGTATAGTGGGGTGAATATTAAGGTTGCATATTAATTGTGGATTGTATTTTACTATTATTGTTCACTTAATTGTCTAGTCAATCTAAGTGTACCCAATATGAGCTCTAAAACAATGGTTGAGTGATGCAACTAATGTAGAATATATTATGGTACTAACTGTTACCCGGAGGCTTCGCCCCGCAAATTATTTAAACAAACTATGACAGTTGTGTGTGCTGCATTCTGTGGTTATCCCGTGGAACTACTACGAACCAAGATCAGCTGTTTGTATTTTTATCAACTAAAACAAAAATTAATGTCCATAACGAAAACATGGGAACTTTGTCGGGGTCTCTGGCGGAGCCCTAAGATTAGATCAGGATGAAACCATTTGGTTTTCCTATTTTATGCCTAAAGAGTCAGTGTACAAAATTTCAACTCTATGTAAATGGGAAGTAGGAGAATTCGTGATGAGTGAGTGAGTGAGTGAGGGCTTTGTCTTTTATAGGTATACAAAAAAACAACCGAAACCCGGGTGGGTGGCCCGGTGTGGGTTTTTTGTGGTAATCGGATCTTCTCTTATCTTGTTTGAAGGAAAATAATTTAATGTACTCGTATCTAAATATATTCTTAAAATGTTACGCCAAAATCTTTTAGTTAATTATTTAATTGAATCCAGATACAAATTTATGGTAAAGTGTTAACATGTTTCTGACGATGTACGTTCGTTATTCAAGTTGAATTCAATTTATCGATTGAGACACCAGTGACCTCCTATTGGAGTGGTGCAGAACCGCAGCAATACTTGGTGTTTGCCCCGAGTCCAAAGAATAACATTGGGGCTTACTATGCAGGTTTGCTGCTACGGGAACGATCGTCAAAAAAATAGTTTTTTGTGCAAATATCAATAGACCACAACAAAATGAAGCAATATACCAAGTTTCGTCAGGATAAGTTGATAAATAAGCGAGATGTACAATTGTTCTTATTCTCCAAAAGAAAAACATTCGACAACGTACTGATGTGTTTAGCGCTTTCAATAACTCTGGAACCAATTGACGTAGAACAATGATCAAACACCATTTTTTTTTTTGTTTTTTAAGCTGAATTCAATGGTGAAAAATAAAATTTTATTTACTAAAATATTATATGCAAAAAACCCATTTTTGGGATACGAAATCCCCCAAAATACCCCTTTGGATGGAGCGATTTGGCTGGTTTTCGATCTTAAAGTCATAAATATTGTTTTACATGTTTTACCAAATGTCATAAAAATCGGACGATTTTTACGAGAGTTATCGCACCCACGGACACACATATTACAGTTTTGAACGAATGGTGTTTTTGGAATCTGGGGATCTCAAAATGAAAAGTTATGGTCCCGGGCCTAGGTCTACCGTGCCGAAAATAGCTTCTTCACTACAGGGGAAATTTGCTAATAGAGAGAAAAGCAAAAGACGTCTACTTACCATGCATATATGGTTTGCCAAAAGAGACAACAATCATGATATAGGTAAAATAGTAACTTTATTCAACCCCTGACAATTTTAAAATTGCATGAATGACAAAATCTTAAAATTATTAATAAAAACAATTTACACTTTATATAAATATTCTTTCGATCTATAGTAAATTTGTGTTAAGCATTTTTAACTTTTCTGTCAAATGTTCTATAATGTTTATCTTCTGGTAATTTATTTTATAGTATTGTTCATTAATATAAAACTTGATTTTTATAAAAAACTAGTGCCTTTGAACAGGATAATCAATAAAACGGTAGTAAAATCGATACTGCATAGGTTCGGTTAGGGTGATAGAAATTCATTCTTTATAAAAAATAGGCAAATTAGTAGAGTCAGTTCGTTGTCATGGTTGAGAACGAACCTACAACGGTGATCAGACTTACAGCGTATGACGCCAACCACTGGATATCTAATTGTTGATCAAGTAGGCCATGTTTACTCGCCTGCAATAAAATGTCACACTACATCCTGTTATGAATATTGATTTTATTCGATAACCTGGAAACGTCAGGTTGATCTTGACGGATTGAAGTATGTGGGACTTAGCTGGCAAACACGTGGGGTCCAGCAAGACATTTATACCGTTTTCCGTAGGCGCAAACTGCTTCATCGGAACTAGCGCAAATGTGAGAGCTATAACATCCTGAACAACCACAGATAGCCCTCCTATAACGGTCTTAATGGTTTTGTGTCCAATGTTTGTCCAAAATTGTCCGATTTACTTTAAATTTTCATTAATGTTATGTAGAATGTTTATATTATTTATACGATTTTCACGTATAAATAGGATGGGTTAACAAACAGTCATACTGTTTTATCCGAGGCACAATTTAACTAATATTTACGATTTTTTAATTAGATCTTTTTAGTGCGTGACACATACATAGCCCTACAATTATTTAATTACTTTAAGTTAATTCTGCTGCTAAAATAATGAAATGCTTCCTTAATTCCTCCTCGAGGGTTAAACTCAATATTTTCCCGATGTAACCAAGTACTTATAATCCGAAAATGATATAATTTAAAAAAAAATAAGTAACTAATTTTCACAATGAAAGATACATTAACTAAGGATACTGGCCAATGTGCAAAACCAAAATGTTACCAAACGCTGACATACCTTATATTAAATAAATATTATTACAGCTACATCAAGCCTAGATATACTTTTCTTTAGTAATGGTTCTTTACTTCCGAATGATTATAAAAAAAACTTCTTTACAAATGAAAATTCTACCTATGCATTTCAATTTACGTTTATAAGTGTATAAAAGTATACATTTTCTGTTACTATTTATAACTGTTTGATGTATTATTCGCAAGTTATTGGCTACTAACAATACTTTATTACTTTATTGCTTTATTGAATATCCTCTTTTGGAATTTTCGTAACTGTTCTTTCATCAGAAATTATATAATTACACCGATCCTTAACTCCTTTATTCTTTTCTTTCTTTGTTTCTTTAGAAGATTTTTGACAAAATTTAACTGCAGCTTTGTTCTTTGCCCAACCAACTTTTTCGTTGTTCCGGAAGTTTTCCTCTTCAAGGTACTCTAGAAGGGGTTCGAAATACTCCAAGAGAGGGCCTGCGTCCATTTCCCGTTGATCGGTCACAATTTGTAAGGCATCCTGCCAATGCTGAGAAGATCCCAACTGTAACATTTCACTTAAATTGTCTCCGGCCACCATACTTTGATAAATGTCACATTGATGAAGTGGCTTTGAGGCTGGATTGTCAGGTGATCCATACTGACCTGCCTTGATGCAAAGCGCTTTGTGCAATTGAAATTGAATGATATAACTTACAAAGTATCTTATGTAAGGTACATCTGCTATTACGTGATATTTCGCTCCAGCATCGAAATCGTTTTCGCTTCTATCCACCGGAGGAAATATTCCTTGAATTTTTTGCCTGAGTTCCCAAAATCTACAGTTATAATCTTTTGAAAACATTTTCCCCCTGAAAACTTCCCACCGCCATAGATCCAAGACGTAAGCGTAAGGAAGGAAAGCTAACTTTTCCAAAGCCATTAGATAAAGATAATTTATTTCCGATTCTCTATTTTCCTCATGAGTTTTTTTGTCCAGTAGACCTATTTTCATGAGATGCTTTGCCGTAGATACAGATAACGCTAATGTATCACCAACAGCTTCGTGAAAGCCAGAATTGGCCCCATTTCTGAAGACAAAAGGTTGATCTTTATATTGCTGAAAATACTGAATGTGTCCCATCTCGTGGTGAATGGTTTTCAAGTCGTCCAGACTGACCGTCGTACACATCTTTATCCTAAAATCGTCTGCATTGTAAAAATCCCATGCTGACGCATGACAGATCATCTCTCTGTCTCGTTGTTTCTCGAATATAGACTTCTTCCAAAACGTTTCAGTCATGGCACTTAAGTTGAGAGATGTGAAAAATTGTTCTGTTAACTCGGTCATTTTTGTTGGAGTGTAGTTTAGAGCTTTCATAGCAGGAGTGATATCTACAGAGCCCTTCCCTGGAAAAGGTACAGTAATTTCATAGATCGCGTCCCATTGTTGCGCCCACACATTTCCCAGAATGTGAGCTGGCAGAAGCCCATCTTCCTCTATAATTCGTTGCTCGTCAGTATTGAAATGTTCACTTAATTTCCGCCTGACATAAGCGTGTAATTGCTGGTAAGGTTGGCGGATTTGCAAATACAACTTGTGCACTTGGTCTTCAAAGTTTTCCATCTCGAAATCGTCAATCCAATATGCCGCATTGTCTGTAAAATTGTTTAACTTTGCCGCTTCATTTGTCAGTTCAACGTATTCTTCAAAGAGGGATTTAACCTGTCTGCCGACAGTGTCGTGCCATCCTTGCCAGTAATACTGCAGCTCGCAACTCCTGTTGCGGTCAGAAGAAAATATGGAAATCAAATCAGGATCAAGCTGAATATACGATCTTTCTGGAGTATTTGGTAAGTGTTCTTCGGGGCTTCGTGTATGTCGCCATTCGCGTAATTTTGTAGTACTATATATCTTTTGCATTTCAGCTACTACTTCGTCCAACCGGGATCTTTTATCATCTGGTAGAGCCGCCATGCCGAGAGTTGAAAACTTTTTGAATTGTCTTTTCAGTAGTGTGTCTTTAAAGTCTTCCCATCGATACTTATTTACCTCCTTCCACATTTTCTTTTGCCACGCCATATATTTCACAGTAGTATTCAGCTTCTTGTGCAGGTTAAACGTGGTCAGATTAGTTTCGTATTCCCAATCGGTATTGGTAACGAGGTTAGACCAGCGAGCAGTCTGAGTATTTAGAATCCTTATGAATTCCATGGCTGTTATTTCATCCGAATAGTTTTTGTCTTGATCGGATTCAACGCATACTACCAGTAATAAAAACAAGAGCCATTCCATTCTTTATTTAATAACCTCATATGTGTACATAAATAGCTTTATAAAAACCGCTTTATTAAATCAGCTCGGGTGGTTAATAAACAAACCGTATAAATGATCACCTTTATATTGATAGGCAAGCACAAAACTGTCCTTGCTTTTTTCTCAGCCTGTGTGCAGTGTAGAAGAAATTCACGCATACTGTTAGAAAGGTATTGTCCTGTAGATGAGCAGAAACCCATTATAATTTGCTGGGTTATAATTTTCAGGGCTGCGCCCACAAGCTTTCAAATTTACAATGTTAATCTTAAAAAAGAAAGTTAATTGACTGAATTGTATTTTGGACAGCTGTTGATATAAAAAATGCTAGCAAAACAGCAAGATCAGATGTTTCAAACATAATGTAAATAAAAATTATACTGACTACTGGAATGGTAACACCTTTCTCTTATTATTTTTAAACTTTACACTTAACAAATAAACCTAGGATTGAGGGGGAGATGGTGATGGAGGGGGACGGCCGAGAGGGGGTAGAGGAAGAATGGTTATTTGTGAAGTTCGGCGTAAGGACTCTGGTCTAAATGCAAATTCTCACGCACGATGTGGCAAAAAATTCAGGCAAACAGCCATTATGTTTCGTTTTGTGTTTACATAGAATTGTTTTTTGTCGAATTTCGACCTCTGGGCGATCGCTAGTTAGAGTAAGTATGCCCCCCAGTATAGAGGGCTGAATAAAAAGTTGTTCAGCTGGTACAAACTTCGATTTTAAGTGCCAACCTTCTTGCCATGCATATTAACTGGCAAGACGATATCTTCCTATTCGTCTCTCTACTACTTTTATAAACATGAGGTAGTAATCTGTCTGTGTGTCTATTATTCCATTACGCCAAAACCACTGGACTAATTCTGCTAAAGTGTTGCACAAATTAATACAGTCTATGTTCCTACAGTCATTGGCCTATTTGCGTTTAGAAAGGTCCTAAGGGCTTTTCCCCACGGGACTTCCAAGTCCCCATGGTATTCATATGGAGGAGAGTTTTATTTGGTTTATGTCACATGTGTTTCTTTTAATTCAACTGCAGACTGTCATTGTTTTGTTTAAAATTTGTCCACTCTGAATTTTTACCCCGTCGCGGAGTATGGGCGTAGCAGCTAGTTGATAATGAAATATCGCTATATTCTGTATGTGAATAAAGTTTTACATAACGATTTGAGGAAGAACAAAAGCCTTTATAACCGTCCTTGAGATCTTAATTAATACTGTCTAAAATCAAACTTATATAGTAAGAATACAGGGTTTCCGACTACACACTAAACAGCTACATGATTTTCTTGCGGTAAAATTATACTTTATACATTAAACATGATTTTAATATGACTAGTCTTTTTAGTGGTTTTTGTGTAAGTGGATAATCACAGCTGATCATTAGTTTATTTTGCTTAATAATACAAATCTGTAGTGATATTTCCATAAGAAAATCATTGTACCTTTGAAGTCCAGTAGGGCATAGCCCACGCAATTTTTGACTTTTTCTGATATTTTTCCCACCGTCCTCAAGCTTTAAAATGAATCGTCATAACCTAACTTAACCTTCCTAGCTCGAGATACTTCGTGGGAACCGATTCGCTTACGTAATTAAATATATAGATTGTAGTAGCATAACAGCATAACTTGAAGTGAACATAACAGCTATAGCTCATAATAAGAGTGAACGACTGCGACTGTTACGAGATCAATTCGAATAGTAGGATCCTTTAATGGTACGGTAACAAACTAATAATTTACAAGGTTCTAATAGGTTACAAGGGTTCGTAAAGATTGGATTCATCATGTCAGATTACTACTCGTGGAACCGTTTTGCTTTTCTAAAATATTTTTGTTCGCATCGGGCGCTTTAAGCCTGGCAGCGAAACATTAAATAATAAATAGGAGAACGCTTCTTGTTATTTGTTATTATACCTGGTTAAAAAATTAGGAGTTTGTGGTTGTACTATAATGTATGAGTCCCCCAAGCTGTCTATACGGTCTTTTAATACGGTAATTTACCGTATTTACGGTGCTGAATATTCATTGACACTAAAGAAGCATAACGCTACGTGCAATGATGCATACAGCGCGCCATTCCAAATACGGATATTTCCTAAAACTCATATTAATACTGTAATATCTAATAATGTTTTCCAGTGGCAACGCTATCTAAAACAATAATAATAATAATATTTATTCCGTGACAATGTTTAAGAATGTATTGGAATTTACAACAAGATAGTTAATTCATGGGGAAATCATTTAACCAGGTAAGGTAGGCCTGAGTCCTATATTTTCCTTCCTGGTGGGGTACAGCCCTTTTTTGGGAACCATTCCTGCATTTTACCAAGTGAGATGAGAAACCGTACAAACTCTTCTCACAATGGCCGACCTGGGATAAAACCCGAGACCTCCCGAATGTGAGGTGCAATAATCGCTACCTCACTCAGTTGCATTTTTAAAAAATAATGTTCAATATTTATTCACTATATTTATTTAATTATTATATTTTTATAATTTGACAAAATATCCTACATGCATTATTGATTAGTTGTTATTATTTTTATAAACATTCTACATTTTTATTTGTATTTATAATAAGCGAATTTCCCCTATAGGGAAGAAGCTATTACCGTAGGTCTCATGGTAAGCCCGAGACCATGATAACTTTTCATTTTGAGGTCCCCAGATGCCAAAAACACCATTCGTTCGAATTTTTATATATATATATATATATATATATATATATATATATATATGTGTGTGTGTGTGTGTGTGTCCGTAAGCACAATAACTCTCGTAAAAAGGTCCGATCTTAATGAAATTTGGTACAAATGTGTAAAGTACCATTTATTTGAACGAATTCGAAAACCAGATGAATCGCACCATCCGAAGGGGGGTTTTTGGGGGGTTTTGTACCCCAAAAATGTGTTTTTTGGGGTTTTCACATGTAATTTGAATTTAATCAAATTTTAATTTATACCATTGAATTTAGCTTAAAAAAACAAACAATTTGGTATTTTGATCATTGCTCTACGTCAATTGGTTACCGAGATATTGTAAGTGCTAAACACAGTACGTTGTCTAATGTTATTCTTATGGAGAAAAAGAAAAATTGTGTATCTCGCTTATTTATGAACATAAACTGGCAAAATTTGGTATATGGCTTGATCTGGTTATGGTTTATTGTTGTTTGCACAAAAAAACACTTTTTCGTCTATGGCTCCTGTAGCAGCAAACCTAGGTACTTGATCCCCATGTTATTCTTATGGAAAATGTATGGATGTATATGGATGAAACTTGGTATGTGACTTCACTAAGATGTTCTATTGATATTTGCATAAAAACCCATTATTTTGTGTGCCTTGTTGCAGCAAACCTGCGTACTCATCCCCAATGTTATTCTTATGGAGAATAATTAATATTTTAAATATCGCTTGTTTGTGAATACATTTCTTATGAATCCTGTTAAGTGTTATAATGTGTTATGTTATATATTCATTGGAAATTCGCTGAGTATGCAAGTTTGCTGCGACGGGGGTATTTTATATTTGTTATAATCTTTACTTATATGTTTAATTCATTACGGTTGGTAGTAATAAAATTCATTACATTCATTTATCGAATAGAATTATCCTTCTATTAAGAACTTTTTAAGTTCGATTTTAAATTTTGTTTTATCTTCAATATTTTTTTAATTATAAGGTAATTTACTGAAGAAAATATCACCAATATTTTGGGCCAAGTGGCAGTTTAATAAAAGCCTTTGGATTTATTGTCTTAAATTAGATTTCCCTCTGGTATTATACATATGATTTTCTTCATCTAATTTATCGTTATTGCTGAATATAGCAAACATTATTACCTCATAAATATACAATGAGTATAAGGTAAAATATGGAGAAATTTAAATATTTGTCTACAAGATTTCCCCTTTTTGATCCCTTGAATAAGTCTTACTGCTCTTTTTTGTAAAAAAAATATCCTTTTTATTAAATTTTGTATTGCTGAGCCCCCTATTACAATGCCGTATCTTGTTTTTCACTCTATAACTGTATGATAGTATAATGTTAGGAGTGGTTTATTTATATCTGAAGTGACAATAATACCTTAAGCAAAATAAAAGAATTTACAATAATGTTTACTGTGGGAAAATATCGTCTAGCCACGAAAGAGTAGGACAGGATCTTTCACCTTCAGGTGGGGTGCTTTTGAAGAACTATTCTGGAATTTGGTTCAATGAGAAGTTGTTGAGAAACCGCACAAACACTGAGATGCATGTTTTACTATGAGCTTCATAATACACACTAAATACTGAAGCTGTAGCCTGCAGCGTCAGGAAACAAATTACAATTAAGAGTCGTTTGTTCTTTCATCAACAACCCTGACCCCGAGACAAACAGGTGCTTGTTGGGAGCATGCAAATTAAACCATTGAGTATTGGTTTGTGGGTGTCCAATGCCTGGCGTAGGAAGGAGGTTCGGTCCTTCGGTTCGTACTCGTGGGAATACTCGGTATTAAGCACTTGCTGCACCCCTCATAACTCTTAAGAGCACATAAACCCAATTTTTAACACTTAAAATATATAAACAACCCCGAGGCAGCAAACCTGTGTACTTAGCGAATTTCCGATGCATACATTCTATATCCTATACTATAACTCGAGCTATGTCTGTTTGCAAAATTTATCTCGAGATCTAGCGGAAGGATTTTGCTGAAAGTTTGGGATTAGGGGCTTTTGGGTCTAAACAATCGATTGGTGAAAACCACTACCTCAGGGAAACTCGTATTTTTCTAAAAAACTCATTTGAAAATTGAAAGGCTTATGGAGTTTAAAATCATAACACCGGTTACTATGAATAACGAAAACAAACCATTAAATCAGCTGTTTGATTTTATCTATAACTTAAAATATTGTAACAGCTGTTTATCATTATGGAAATAAAAAACCTACTTGAATGGCAACTCTCATAATAGAAATAAAAAACTACTTGAATGGCAACTCAAACTCTTCTTTCAATAGGCGAGTGACGTAGCGAACGAGTTCATCCGGGAGGCGAGTGAGCGAAGCGAACGAGCTCGTATTGAAAATGAACGACCATTTAAAATAAAACAAATTCAATGCCTCTTCTGCGGAATCAAACACCGAGTATGGCTCGGTCATCCGGTACTATGTATCTTAATACCTCATAAAGCCACTTACCAAGTTTCATCAATATACATTCATAAATAATCAATTTATGACATTTAAATTATTGCACATAAGACATGACAGCTGAGTTTGCAGGTTTGCTGAAACAAGGAAAAAAGTGTTTTTATACACATTATTACTCAACTAGTTGAAGCCACATACCAATTTGTATTAATTTATGTTCATAATTAAGGGAGATAACATTTTTACTTATCCTACCAATATTATAAAATATAGCGTAACACCCGTTGAAAAATAAACGGCAATGATTGTGACTATCGATCGTTCTGAAAATGAAAATATGGTGTGTTGCCTATGTAAACATCTAATATTTGTTTTAATTTAGACATGACTGTTAAATTCCAGTTGAACACAGTCAAAACAAATGTGAAGAACTTCGGTTTTAGTGTTTTAATATTACGTGAGTACCTACTTAAGGAGACTTTTTATTGCCTTCTTAAATAATCATACATTCAAGTTTAGAAGCGTGGTGTTATTTTTCCCCTTAGAAAACAAACCATAAATAACAAATAACATATAGAATCACCGAAATTATAATTATTATGTACACTCTAAAATTAAAAATCGCAATGCTAGTTTACAAAATGGTTTAATAGGTCCAAAAGAACCCATGATTTGGCAGAATCCTACTGATGTCGGAACGAAGTGAAGGAATCTATGTATTAGCAGAGACAATTCGTTTTCCGTCAGTGGTTGTATGGTTATATGGTTAAGTTCGAAACGCAATAACTTGAAAACGATTAAACGGATTTCTTTCAAATTTAACACAAATGTTTTCCATTACATTTTACGCCACCAGTTCAGAAACTGAACATATTCATTCAACCATTAATAATTAACATTTCTTGTCTATTTTATTTACAATCTGTTCAAAATGTATACAGAACAATAAGTAAATAGGATAAAATATGATTGACATGGGTTAGTCCCTACCCATTAACGGAGCTAACACTTAAACTTTACAAATGTTAATTAAATATTAAATACCCCCGTCACAGCAAACCTGCATACTCAACGAATTTCCAATGGAGATATAAATTTCTTAATACCACATAAAGCCACTTACCAAGTTTCATAAAAATACATTAAAACATAAGCGATATATACAATTTTAATTATTCTCCATAAGAATAACATTGGGGCTGAGTACGCAGGTTTGCTGCAACAAGGAACACAAAAATGGGTTTTTATAATAATATCAATATAACTCAACGAGGTGAAGTCGTATACCAGTTTTTATCCATTTATGTTCATAATTAAGGGAGACAGAGCATTTCATTACTCTACATAAGAATAACATGGGGGCTGAGTACGCAGGTTTGCTGCTACGGGAGTCTTTGGTAAACAAATATTTTTTTTTGAAGCAAATATCAATATACCATAATGAGATGAAGCTGTATGCCAAGTTTCGTCAGTATACTTTCATAAATAAGCGAGATATAACAATTTTTCTTTTTCTCCATAAGAATAACATTAGACAACGTACTGTGTTTAGCACTTACAATATCTCGGTAACCAATTGACGTAGAGCAATGATCAAAATACCAAATTGTTTTTTTGAAGCAAATATCAATATACCATAATGAGATGAAGCTGTATGCCAAGTTTCGTCAGTATACGTTCATAAATAAGCGAGATATAACAATTTTTCTTTTCCTCCATAAGAATAACATTAGACAACGTACTGTGTTTAGCACTTTCAATATCTCGTTAACCAATTGACGTAGAGGAATGATCGTAAATTGTGTGTTTTTTTAAGCTGAATCCAATGGTGAAAACTAAAATTTGACTATTTCAAAAATTATATGTAAAAATTAAAAAAAATTTAGGGTACAAAACCCCCCAAAATACCCCTTCGGATAGAGCGATCTGACTGGTTTTCGAACTTAAAGTCACAAATGTTGCTTTACACGTTTATACCAAGTTTCATCAAAATCGGATCATTTTTTACGAGAATTATCGTGCTCACGGACACACACACACACACACACACACACACCCACACACACATAAACACACACACACACACACACGCACACACACACACACACACACACACACACACACACACACACACACACACACACACACACACACACACACACACACACACACACACACACACACACACACACACACATACACACACACACACACACACACACACACACACACACACACACACACACACACACATATATATATATATATATACAGTTTCGAACGAATGGTGTTTTTGGGGTCTGGGGACCTCAAAACGAAAAGTTATCATGGTCCCGGGCTTAGGTCTTACCATGCCGACTACGATAATAGCTTCTTCCCTATAGGGGAAACTCGCTAAAAACGATTTGGCAGGTCCAAAACAAGAGTGTCTTTTTAGTCTATACACTGATCTACTAGTGTCCAGCAGTTTCATAGCCAGATGGTTTGGATGGGTATCTAGTTTAGCTTGATAAGTCGTGTTAAATCGGGTTATTTCTTCTCTTACTGCAGCAGTACGTGTATCACGGTGCAATACTTCATTGGCCACATACCATGGAGCCTCCAGGATGTTGCGGATGACTTTTGACTGAAAACGTTGGATTATGTCAATATTAGAATTACTGGTGGTTCCCCAAAGTTGGATTCCATAGGTCCAGACAGATTTTAGTACTACTTTGTACACTAGTAATTTGTTTTTAGTTGATAATTTAGATTTTTTGTTCAAGAGACAGGACAATTTTCTGTACTTTAAATTTAGAGATAGTCGTTTGTTCCAAAGGTATGAGCGCCATGTTAGTCGTCGGTCAAGGTGCATCACCAGATATTTTACTTCATTTGACTGAGGAATATTAACATTATTGAGAGTGACTGGGGGACAGGTGTCTGTTCTGATTGCAAATGTCATGTGAGCAGATTTGTTTTCGTTGACTTTCACTCTCCAGCTTTTAAGCCACTCTGACAGATCATCCAGTTCTAATTGAAGTAAATGAGAAGCAGTTCTTGGGTATTCGTGAGAGGCTAATATGGCTGTATCATCAGCGAAGGTAGCCACGGTGACGTTAGCATTTGCAGGTATATCAGCTGCGAATAAGATGTAGGGGATGGAACCTAAAACGCTGCCTTGAGAAACCCCCGCTTCAATTTACTTCCACTAAAGACAATGTCGATTCCTGGCCATACGGGTCAAAATCTACACAATTTGATTTGTCACTAGCCTGAATGCTGTTTCTAAACATTAACTTCCTTAGGGCATACTGGAACTGTCTGACATTAGGGTTGTCGTTATGGCCGCCCATGGATCTTATACACGAAAAAAATAGTTCTAAATGATCTTGTGACATTTTGTAAGTTAGGATGTATTTAAACTGTTCTTCATTTAGCAATCTGTCCTCGAGTTTCAGAATCGTATTTATGTTAGTCAGGAATCCAAGAAAGAAGGTTTTTCGTGGGTGTTTCAACAATGGAATGTTTTCAACTTTGAATGTTTTTAGATAATCGTACGCCTATTTGAGAAATTTGTCATTGTATACTTTGTTAGATGGTTTGATAGGCTCTTTGATCTTCTTGCCAAACGGGTTTCTTGTGTTTAACAAATTAAACAATCTGTCGATGGTTCGTAGAAATCGTATGAGAGGTTCGCAACCAACAAACTCTGGATGCCCATTCTTTAAAAGAAATTCCAGTACATCTGCAACACCAGAGCTCAAAGTCTGAGCAGCTGATAGAACGTTCATATTTTTGTTCACACTTACGTGTTTTTGTTTACCCACTTGCTACACGGGCTGATATTTGTAAACATCTCTTTCTAGATACATACAGCAGATATGTTTTAATAACGTAAAACTTCACCAAAACCTCCGCAATTTCATGAGGAGTACAATGGTGAAATCCGCATTTAAACTGAGTAAGTATCAACAAAGTTACGCCAGTTAATATCAATGAAAACACGGTAGCCCCGTATGAAGTGTATGGCCGCAGCGGCGCGGCTCACCCGTAAGGTGGTGGGGGGAGCGCTGAGAGAGGCCGGACCGAAACGAGCCTAGTTGTTCTGATCTGGGCATTACAGCGCACGATTCAGTTGTACAACTGAAGTTTTGATTTAAATGTTATTCTTAATGTTATGTTTAATGTTATTCTTATGGAGAAAAAGAAAAATTGTATATCTCGCTTATTTATGAACATAAACTGGCGAAATTTGGTATATGGCTTGATCTGGTAGTGGATTATTGTTGTTTGCACAAAAAAACAATTTTTGGCGTATGGTTCCTGTAGCAGCAAACCTAAGTACTTGGTCCCCATGTTTTTCTTATGTAAAATACTTAAAATGTTATATATCGCTTATTTATGAATGTATATGGATGCAATTTGGTATGTGACTTCACTAAGGTGAGTTCTATTGATATTTGCATAAAAACCCATTATTTTGTGTGCCTTGTTGCAGCAAACCTGCGAACTCATCCCCAATGTTATTCTTATGTAGAATAATTAATATTTTAAATATCGCTTGTTTGTGAATACATTTCTTATGAATCCTGTTAAGTGTTTTAATGTGTTATGTTATATATTCATTGGAAATTCGCTGAGTATACAGGTTTGCTGTGACGGGGGTATTTCTCTTTGACCAGATGTTTTGTTTACAAAAATATCCTCCAAGAATATGTTAAACAAATCAAATGCTCCCTTCACAAGTTATGTTAGCCTTTCTTTCTCTTTGACCAGATGTTTTGTTTACAAAAATATCCTCCAGTGAGGCTTCACTTTTTTAACACGAGACGAGGGCTCTATATTTATTCTACCTCGTTGGTTTGGACAAATACACTGTTTACAAAACAGCTGTTTTATCGAAACATTATCTGTTTATTAATTTAAAGCAGAAAATGATGAACACACGTTCTCAAAGGAATAACATGTAAACTTTAAAAGCCAAAGGGGCAGAGCCCTTCACATTTTCCAGGGTAAAAAGTATCCTATGTGTTATTCCAGGTAATAAACTATCCGTGTGCAAAATTTCATTTAAATCCGTTCAGCCGTTCTCGAGTTATACAATTTGTAACTAACACCACTTTGTTTTATATATTAAGAAGAATATTATATTTTACAATCAATATTCCAGTTGACCGGAAGTACTTAGAATTCTGAGTACCTTATTGAAGCAGGCAAAAAAAATTACATGCTCACATTTTATGTGATAAATTGTGTTGTTTTTCAATTTCCAAACACATTTCCTAGTAAAAGCAGGACGATTCCCATATTTATTTAAAGCTAGGAAGGTAGACCTTAAAAAGCAGGGCGTGTACTGCTAATGCCGGACGTCTAGACTCCCTACCCAGGAGGTCCAGAACGTTATAAATGGAGCTCGTGTATCGTCAAAATGTAGGTCGGAAGGCGATCCCAACGGCGCGGCGATCTTCCTGCGCAAGTCTGCCGGGCGCGGAGGTCGGACATCCTGCCGGGGCTCTGCCCCCTTGGTGCATCAGCGACCGGAATAGAGACGCCCGCGGTCGCCCACTGAGGCCGACCACGCCAAAGTGACGGGAGTCAACAGCCCTCTGGACTACAGCACTTACCGTAGTGTGAATTAATCATGGAATTAGTTGAAATCATGACAAAGTATGAATTCAATCACGCTCTACGTCCACACTCTACTGAACCTCTTGTAAGGTTTTAATTTATAATTACGTTGTAATATGCTTGTACGTTCCTTAAAAGACATGTTTTAGGTGGGATTTTACGATTCTAAAACCATAATTTTAATGAGCACTACCAACCTTCAGGTCCATTTAATATGAATAACGGGTTTTCTCAATGAAACCTAGATAAAGGAAAACGTTTTTAAGGTTTTCCGAAACGTCGGGTATGTTATATGTGGAGTTTCGTTGTGTTTCGTGGTAGTTTTGTGTGTGTTTTTTAAGTGTTATGACAATAGGTTTTGTTCTTCAAAATCGTCACGAACATGGACTAACGCCGCATAACCTGAAGGTGGGTAGTGCCCAGTAAAATTAAGGTTTTTGAATATAACCCTTGTAAACGTTTTTGTCAAACGTCGTTTTAGACAAGCGAATGTATTAAGCATAAATGCCAGCTGAGCGATTCAGAAACTCTAATTTACTCCTATGAAGAGAAACGCCAAAATGTATCTATCTATACTTATTTAATAGGCGAGCAGGTTTTTTGTGACAATCACTCCTCCTAAACTACTGAACCGATTTTCATGTTTTTGGTGTGATTGGAAAGAGCCTATCGTGAAGTAGTGCGGGAAACCCTTTTTTATAGAGAAATAATATGTGAGTGAGGCCCTGGGGCCCCTTAAAGTTGAGTTTTTTGCCATAAGCTTAACATCGGGAAATAACTATATGTTTTAAGCAATCAGCTGGATAGAGTAAACAAAGTTAATCAGCAGAACATGTTGGCTTTGGAACGGTAACACAATATTTATACGGGAATGTCAGTAAAATATTACGTTGTGATCGCGAGCGAAGCCGCGACGGGCTACTAGTAATAAACATTTAAAAAGAGTGTGCATGCTCAGCTCACGTGACGTAGATGGGCTCGCCCAATAGCACTGTCAACGACATGGCTGCAAATACAACATATTTATTTATTCTGCTGAAATTTCAATTTCGTGCTCTATCATACAACCCCAGACGCAGCAAACCTGAGTACTCAGCGAATTTCTAATAAATATATAGATAAATAGATACGATCTTAATTATTCTCCGTAAGAATAACATGGGGACTGAATACGCAAGTTTGCGGCAACAAGGAACATAAAATAGGTCCTAATGGGCAATTTTTTATAACTCAACGAGGTAAATCTATATACCATCTTTTAGCGAATTTCCCCTGAAGAGAAGAAGCTATTACCGTAGGTATCATGGTAAGACTTAAGCCCGAGACCATGATAAATTGTTGGTTCTGAGGTCCCAAATGCCAAAAACACTATTCGCTCAAATTTATATGTATATATGGGTGTGTGTGTGTGTGTATGTGTGTGTGTGTGTGTGTGTGTGTGTGTGTGTGTGTGTGTGTGTGTGTGTGTGTGTGTGTGTGTGTGTGTGTCCGTGAATGTTATAACTTGAGTAAAATACGTCCGATTACGATGAAATTTGACTCAAATGTGTAAAGAGACTTTCATGACTTTAAGTTCGAAAACTAGAAAAATCGAACCATAGGAAAGGGGGATTTATGTAGGTTTACAATTTCCCAAAAATCAGTTTTTTTTAATTTTTTACCCTAAAATTTTAAAAAAAACTTAATTTTGATTTTGACCATGTTATAGAGCTTAAAAAACATATAATCTAGTATTTTGAACTATTAACCTAGGTTAAGTGGTTACGGAGAAAATCCAAAAAATCTACTCATATAATCTCCCATGTTAATCTTATGGGAAAAAGGTTTTTGGCTTTTCCTCAGTTCATTTTAATGTAAAATTCACATTTGCTTTTACCAATCAGTTCAGCTCCACAAAAAAAAATCATTTTGGTGTTTAAATTGTGATTCTACACCCAACCGTTGCAGAGATATTCAAAGTGCTTAAACACAGTACGTTGTCTAATCTTATCCTTATGGAAGATAAATAAAATTTTAAATCTCGATTATTTATGAATGTATATTGATGAAACTTGGTATGTGGCTTCACGTAGTATTAGTATATTGATATTTGTAAAAAAAATATTTTTTGTTGATTATCCCCGTAGCAGCAAACCTGCGTACTCACCCCCATGTTATTCTTATAGAGAATAAGTACAATTTAATGACTCCTTGAATCTATACCTATAAAAGGCAAAGCCCTCACTGACTCACTCATCAAGAATTCTCCACCTTCCCATGTAGGTAGAGAGCTGAAATTTTGTACACTAATTCTTTAGGTCTTAAATAGGACAACTAAGCAGTTTACACGCCGGTATCTCCATAGGGCTCCGCCCCACAGACCTTCAAAGTTACCATGTTATTCTTATGGAATAAAGATTTGTTTTGATGATATCAGATGACTAATTTAAAATATTGTAAACAGCTGTTGCTATTCTACACAAACAGTAAAACCACGGTAGAACGTTGATTTATAATTCTTTTGAACTGGAGTAAGCCAATAATGTTAAAAATGGGCGAGTGTCTTGCAAACTCTACATTACCACCTGTTTCTTTACAATTTTTACAAACAGCTGTTATTATTCATTGGTTTGTTTATTGAGGTTTGTTTATCCTATACTACACTCCGGCTTTTTATTTACACGTACTCCTCCTGAACGGCTGGAGTCATCCTCACGAAATTTTGCTCGGTCATAGTAACCATCTATGGGAAGGTATAAATCTAAAATGGTCCAAATCGGACATAAGGGTTCTGCCCTACGGCCCTTTAAAGTTACCATGTTATTTTAATAGGAGAAATATTTTATTTGGTTTGTTTACTGTGTGTTGATTATACAGCTGTTATATGGATCAAATTTAAATGCAGACTGTTACTATCAGCTGTTTGTAAATACAGTAGTTTTCTGTGAAATTGTTGTTTTGTTTATTTTAGTGGTTTGTTTGTCGATACATTTCTGAAAATTATTGATTAAATAAATACTCGCTCCGCTCAATATTGCAAGCAGACAACTGCATTGTATACCTAGTGTTTATGATCTTTATTTTGTGTTGTGGTGTGATAGGTTAAAAGCTAATTTATTGAATTTTAATGATATTTTAGGTTTTTTTTTTGTCATGAATACACTATTTTAGTAATATTTTTATTTTTATTGATTTCTATTACATATCTTTTTTGAATTTTGTTATGGATACAAAATTAACACTATTTGGACAAACAGACTCACAGTTTAGAGTTATTCACATGCCTCCAGATGGTTCGTGCCTCTTTCACTCTATATGCTATTCAGTTTACGGAAATAATTTCTACAGCGATCAAGTAAGGGAGGAAATTGTTAACTATGTTTCGACTAATTGGGCAAAATTCCAAATTTTAACTCATGATGTTAAAGGGGATAATTACATCTCCCCTGAACACTACCGTCGCGAGATGTTGAAACCATCAACTTACGGATCAGCATGTGAGTTGATTGCCGCATCTGAGCTCTTCCACTGCATATTCAGAGTGTACCATGATGGTCATTTACTCCAGGGCTTTGGTGTAGAGGGAACAGCATCTGATCGTATAAATTCAAACGGGGCGAAGCCCGCGGGTAACTGCTAGTTTGAACATAAATTAATAAAACTTGGTATGTGGCTTCACCTTGTTGAGTCATATTGATATATGCATAAAAACCTTTTTTTCTTCCTTGTTGCAGCAAACCTGCTTACTCAGCCCCCATGTTATTCTTATGGAGAATAATTAAAATGTTATATAGTGCTTATTTATGATTGAATGTTGATGAAACTTGGTATGTTTCTTCGCCTAGTTAAATTATCTTTATATTTACATAAAACCAATTGTTTGTGTTCCTGGCTTCAGCAAACCTACGTACTCATCACAAATGTTATTCTTATGGAGAATAATTCAAATTGTATATATCGCTTATATGTGTATATATTTTAATGAAACTTGGTATGCGGCTTAATGTGGTATTAAGAGTCACATTATTATGCATGTGAAAGTCGCTGAGTTCGCAGGTTTGCTGTGACGAGTGTATTAATATTTTATATTCAAAATTAAGAGAAAATAATATTTGAATTATTCTCCATAAGAATAACATGGGTGCTTAGTACGCAGGTTTGCTGCTGCGGGAACCATCGGCAAAAATTGGTTGTTTGCAAAAATAACAATAGACTACCACCAGATGAAGCCACATACCAAGTTTCGTCAGTATACGTTTATAAATAAGCAAAGTATATAAAATTTGTGTTAGAATAACATTGGACAACGTATACCGGTACTGTATTTAGCACTTTTAACATTTCGGTAACCAATTGACACAAAGCAATGATCAAAACACCAAATTGTTAATTTTTTTAACTGAATCCAATGGTGAAAAGGTCTTACCATGCCGACTGCTATAATTGCTTCTTCCCAATAGGGGAAATTCGCTAATAATAATCTCCTCCAAATGAAAAACATGGAGACTTCGAAGTCTTGTGGGGCAGATCACTGAGGACATAGCAAATGATTCTGGAGTGTCTCCAGTAAAGGGATCTGGGTGGTGATTTATACTCTGCATTTAGTAATAAAGGAATTTATCGTTTAATATACGACTAAAAGTTTAATATATATATGTCAGTTTTCTTATGTTATTTATTTAGGTACAGTGATATTAAACGGACAACACTGCTCTCAACGATTAAAAGTGTTTACAACAAGTTACTTTTGCACTTGAGCGACATCGTTTGACTCATATTCTCTGACAAACATATTGACCTATAGGCTTTTAACAAGTTCTTGCCGTTTAACAAACTAACCCGATCGAGTACCCTTGCCTTTAAATATCTGTTCGATCATCGTAATAAATCAAACCATATCCAAGCAGTAGTAAGACTACTGCTTCCGTCAAGTGAAGAAATTATATATATTTGCAAGTAATATAACACAAATTTTGAATATAAGCGAAAGCGAATAAGTGAATCAAACTTAAATTAAACATAAAGCCGATCGTTACATTTTGCAATTCTAGGTACAATCGCCATTATATCGACTTTGCCCAAATTAACTGCTTAGAGTAAAAGGGCAGCTCACGAACCTTTATCACTCTCTTCATGATCACTTTTTTCCCCGAAACCTTGGTCCAAACTTTTTTTGACCTTAGCGAATAACCCGAAGAGCGCGGTACTCCAAAACAAGTCGACAGCTATGACTGCAGCAGTGAGGAGGTTGCAGAGCGCCATGAACAGCGGCGGTGACCCCCAGTCGTGGTTCTCAAACACGCAGTTCCAGAAGCCGAGGCAGCCCACCAACAGCAGCAGCGCGATCCCCGTACCGTAGAACACGTAGTAGAACCACCTGTTGGGCCTGTCGCCCAGGATATAGACCAGCACCAGGCCGAACATCACTGTGAGGTATCCTGGAACGGTGTGAGAGAATATAAGTTCTTCTAAATGGCCATACATACCGGAGTAGCCCGCATCAGGAATCCGCCAAAATAATGTGGTAGCTATGGTCAGACTTAACGCGATCACCTTTAAGTAAAAATCCGGCTTGACTGCGAGATTTAGCAAATTAGCGAAAGTTTTCTCGAAAAACTCTTTCACCCTGTCCATAATGTGCCGGTTTGTCAAAAGGAGGCGATGTGCAGAAAGATAAATATTATTAATGGAAGCTACGCAAATACATAAATAAAATCAGCTGATTTATTAGGACGATGAATCGACTGTTGCATGACAAGAAACATTTTTAGGTCGGATTAGACCACAGATGGTCTGTGGATTGGATCGATGTGTGTTTAATGATAGAATCATAAAAAAGCTCTCACGTAAAATAAAGCCTAACGCGAACAAACTTCGAAATAAAAAGTTAGTAGTAGTTCAAAGTTCAACGTTAGCCATATGGCAAACTATTAAAATGTTACTACAGTAATTAAACTAGGAGTACGCTCAAATATTCACGTAATGGGATGACCGAACTCAGAAATGGTAGATGAAAGTTACTGCTGTTAACGTAAGTTCTAACAGAAATTTCATTACAAAATATTAGATAAATAGTTTTGGGTACAGTTCGCGCCACGGTGCTTGACGCCTGGGAAAGGTGAGAACCAACTCAAACTTCTCATAATTAAAAGCAGACAATAACGAAAATAACAAAAACCAATATTTTAACATTAAATTATTTAATTTTAGTTTCTGTTGACAAAAGTATTCTGTAACACTAACGGTACTAAGCCATATAGAGGCGAAAAGTCATTCCAGAGCATACGCTAACCAGGCGCCAAGCACTGTGCCCCGAACTGTACTCTGTACGAAAATATCTACTTTTAGTTAATTTGAGGTCATAAGATATATCGTTCTTAATTATATTAGAGGTGCGAATTCTTCAACAGAAAATAACATAGTAAGTTGCCTATATGCAGTGAGCTATATATTTTGTAATTTGGAAATTAGCTGAAAACACAGGTTTTCTATGTCGGGGGTATTTAAATATTATAAACTGGCATAAGAACACAGCTGGCAGAAGTAAATTCGAAATAAATGGCTGCTGCAATCTGACGGATAAACTATTAACTAACAAACATTATGGGAGAACGTTACTTTTATTTGTAAAACTTGTATTAGTTTTTTAATATAACAATTTAAAAAACCTTTGATAAATTGAATTAAATCATGTTAAAAGGCGAGTACTTTATTTGTTAAATCATAGCATTTATAAATAAGACAATTTGTTTGTAGTTTCTTGTAATTACGAAACAATATATTGTACTAGCAGTTACCCGCGGGCTTCGCCCCGTTTGAATTTATACGATCAGATGCTGTTCCCTCTACACCGAAGTCCTGGAGTAAATGACCATCATGGTACACTCTGAATATGCAGTGGAAGAGCTCAGATGCGGCAATCAACTCACATGCTGATCCGTAACTTGATGGTTTCAACAGCTCGCGACGGTAGTGTTCAGGGGAGATGTAATTATCCCCTTTAACATCATGAGTTAAAATTTGGAATTTTGCCCAATTAGTCGAAACATAGTTAACAATTTCCTCTCTTATTTGATCGCTGTAGAAATTATTTCCGTAAACTGAATAGCATATAGAATAAAAGAGGCACGAACCATCTGGAGGCATGGGAATAACTCTAAACTGTGAGTCTGTTTGTCCAAATAGTGTTAATTTTGTATCCATATCAAAAATTTAAAAAAATATATAAAATAAACCAATAATACCCCCGTAGCAGCAAACCATACATATTTATCTTAATACCACATTAAGCTACATACCAAATTTCATCAATATATATTCATAAATAAACAATTTATGACATTTTAATTATTCTCTATAAGAATAACATGGCGGCTGAGTATGCAGGTTTGCTGAAGCAAGGAACACAAAAAATGGGGTTTTATGCTAATATCAATATAACTCAACTAGGTGAAGTCACATACCAAATTTCATTAATTTATTTTCATAATTAAGGGAGATAACACGTTACTTATTCTCCATAAGAATAACATGGGACTGAGTACGCAGGTTTGCTGCTAGGGGAGCCTTTGGTAAAAAATTATTTTTTGAGCAAATATCAATGGTCCACAACCAGATGAAGCTGTATACCAAGTTTCGTCAGTATACGTTCATAAATAAGCGAGATATAAAATTTGTATTTTTCTCCATAAGAATAACATTAGACAACGTACTGTGTTTAGCACTTTCAATATCTCGGTAACCAATTGACGTAGAGAAATGATCAAAATACCAAATTGTGTGTTTTTTAAGCTGAATCCAATGGAAAAAACTAAAATTTGACTTTTTCCAAAATTATATGTAAGAAAATTCGAAAAACCCATTTTTGGGGTACAAAACCCCCCCAAAATACCCCTTAGGATAAAGCGATCTAGCTGGTTTTCGAACTTAAAGTCATAAATGTTGCTTTACACGTTTATACCAAATTTCATCAAAATCGGATAATTTTTACGAGAGTTATCGTGCTCACGGACACACACACACACACACACACACACACACATATATATATATATATATATATATAAGTAGTGGTGAAACAGCAAAGAGGCGCCACTTCCGGCGCTTTTTCCCCATGTTATTCTTATGGGGAGCCGTTTTTGGACCGACGCCAGCTCCCGCCCTACACAAGTTTCCTTGTTAGCCTATACTAACGTCCAACCCTTGCCTATATTAAATATATTTTCCCAATCCCCATCCCTCCTCTATATTTTTTAAAATTAATTTTCAAATTCAGGCTAAAAAACTATCTTTGGTGTTTATGGTCCGATTTGTCTGCAATTTGGATATGTTATTGTCCTAGGCAAGTGTTTTAATAAATTTCACTTACATTTCCCAAATTCACTATAACGGTCAAATTAAAAAATATTTTTTGAAAAATACTATAGTGCCAATTGCCACCTTCTTTATTAACTGTCCAATTTGTCTTCAATTTGGATATGTTATTGTCCTAGGCAAGTTGTTTAATAAATTCCACTTACATATCCCAAATTCACTATTACGGTCAAATTAAAAATTATTTTTGAAAAATACTGCCAATTGCCAACTTCTTTATTTACTGTCCGATTTGTTTAAAATTTAGATATGTTATTGTCCTAGGCAAGTGTTTTAATAAATTCCACCTACATATCCCAAATTCACTATTACGGTCAAATTAAAAAATATTTTTGAAAAATACTGCCAATTGCCAACTTCTTTATTTACTGTCCGATTTGTTTAAAACTTGGATATGTTATTGTCGTAGGCAAGTGTTTTAATAAATTCCACTTACATATCCCAAATTCACTATTACGGTCAAATTAAAAAATATTTTTGAAAAATACTGCCAATTGCCAACTTCTTTATTTACTGTCCGATTTGTCTGCAATTTGGATATGTTATTGTCCTAGGCAAGTGTTTTAATAAACTTCACTTACATATCCCAAATTCACTATTACGGTCAAATTAAAAAATATTTTTGAAAAATACTGCCAATTGCCAACTTCTTTATTTACTGTCCGATTTATTTAAAATTTGGATATGTTATTGTCGTAGGCAAGTGTTTTAATAAATTAGCCTTACATTTCCCAAATTCACTATTACAGTCAAATTAAAAATTATTTTTGAAAAATACTGCCAATTGCCAACTTCTTTATTTACTGTCCGATTTGTTTAAAATTTGGATATGTTATTGTCGTAGGCAAGTGTTTTAATAAATTCCACTTACATATCCCAAATTCACTATTACGGTCAAATTAAAAAATATTTTTGAAAAATACTGCCAATTGCCAACTTCTTTATTTACTGTCCGATTTGTCTGCAATTTGGATATGTTATTGTCCTAGGCAAGTGTTTTAATAAACTTCACTTACATATCCCAAATTCACTATTACGGTCAAATTAAAAAATATTTTTGAAAAATACTGCCAATTGCCAACTTCTTTATTTACTGTCCGATTTATTTAAAATTTGGATATGTTATTGTCGTAGGCAAGTGTTTTAATAAATTAGCCTTACATTTCCCAAATTCACTATTACAGTCAAATTAAAAATTATTTTTGAAAAATACTGCCAATTGCCAACTTCTTTATTTACTGTCCGATTTGTTTAAAATTTGGATATGTTATTGTTGTAGGCTAGTGTATATGCACCATCCACATTTTACAAATATTGCGGTTAAATTTTAAAAAAATTTGGAAAAATACTGCCAATTGGCAACTTCTTTATTTATGGTCTGATTTGATTAAAATTTATATATGTCATTATTCTAGGCTAGTGTATATGTACACACCATCCACATTTGACAAATTAACTATAATGGTCAAATTTAAAAAATATTTTGAAAAATATACTAACAATTTCAAACTTCTTTATTTACTGTCTGATTTATTTTCGGATATGTTATAGCTCTTATATAGGTAACAAGACCACACTACCACACGTTCCATTACCCATTTGTCTTTTTGTTTGTTTATTTTGCTGTAATCCCAAAACTGACTTTGCTGTTTATTGTCCGATTTGCCTACACTTTGGATATTGTCCTAAGCATTTATTGTCTGATTTATTTTTGGATATGTTATAGCCCCCAACTATTATATCTAAAATTACAATATTATTTCCACCCATAATACAGTTGATGTGTTGTTTGTTTTGCAGCAACCTAAAAACCAACATTGGTATTTGTGTTTTTACAAAACTATATTTTGCGGTTGGATTAAAAAAAAAATAAATGCAAGCTTATTATATTTGCCACAAGCTTATTATATACATCCAGCTGTTATATTTGCCACATTTCCAATATTGTTGTGACCCTCTCAACTACCTCTCATTGTAATATAATAAGTAATATATATCCACATTTATGGTCAGAACTGCCCAAATTTTAAGCCAATACAAAAATAAATTTTTAAAACCCAAAACAACTACACACAAAACACTAATCTTTCTTTGTGCTTGTTTGGAGTAGTCTTTATTTTATCCAACTTAATTTTAATTTTGTAGTTAAAATCAAACTTCCCACATTCTAGCTCCCTTTCCAGCCAGTGACATAAAGGTTACGAATATTTTCAAACAATATATCTTTTTCTTCCCCTATGTTGGACTTGTTTAATAGCGCACCATATTCCAAATCCTCCAGTCTACTACATTCTTTAAATTTAACATTGCCTTTAATATCTTGCATCTCTATGTCTTCTTGTCCAACATCGTTACGGAAACTTTCTATTTTTGGAATCGCCATAAAATGTTGCGGTTCTGTTAAAGCTTGCAAGTGGCTCGTTGGTAGGTAGATAAATAATGTCCAAATCACCACTGTATGGCAACACGCCTTGCCTATTCTTATTTATCTCTATAAATACAGTTTTACAGACACCTTTAACATAGTATACACCCCTCCATCCTTTTCTGCCAACACTCCCACAAACTTGTTGTTTACTACAAACGCATACACTATATAATGTCCATAATGCTCTAGATCCTCGTCGCAGGAAGTAATCTTTTAATTTATCCTCTCTTTCCCTTCTTTCTTTAGCCAACTGTGCATTCCTCTGCAACAGTATTTTCCACATATTCCAATGTCTTCTAATTCCAATTTCCTCTTTTTGGAACAACTCTCTAAGAAAGGCTTGGAAAGTGGCTCTATTTCTTTAATAGTGTATGGGTACAGTTTATTGGTCCGGCTTCTTAAAACGTAGGGAGTAAGGTTAGGACTTTCCACTAAGCCTAATTCTTCTAAATTGATGTTTTTAGGTATAGTGGAGAAAGGTGTATTTGATGTGCCCCCAGATTTGATGTAACACTTATGCTTTACACTTACGGCATCCTCCTCTATTACCTCTACATAGTTGGTAAACAGTTAAAGCTAAATGCAGATAGAGCATACTTTATTAACTTTTCCCTTTGATCTTTTGGCAGTTTTAGTTGTACTCCAGTTATCTTCCCCCAATATGCATCGTTAAACACTAAACAACAACTGTTTTGTAATTGATTGGCAACTTTCACCCACATCTTATGCAGAGGCATAGAATGGAGCATTTTGGAAGTACCGTTTGTTGTCTTCTATTAGACTTAAACAATCTCTTAAAGGTTCAAACCCTTTACCAAAACCTCTACAATAGATTGTTGCCTCTAACCTTGTTATTCCATTCTCTCTAGCTAGTTTAGACGAGAACGTTTCTTTTAGTCTCGCATCTGGACAGTTTATAAAGTTTATTATATGGTTTCCTATACTTTTAACTACTCCAGGGCTTGTAATCTGGCATATAAATTTATTATATATTTTTACCCTGCTATTTACATTAAACCATGTTAAACAGTCTTTACTAACATTATCTACAATAACATTATATCCATTCTCCCCTTGGTAGCAAAAGTTTTCTGTAAGATATTGGCACATTTCCTCTTTATTAAATATTCCAGCCAAATCTAGTGTTATATCGAAATCCATAAGATAGTACATTTCTTTTTCCAGATCTTGCAGTATCTTTGGAAGGTCTTCCAACAAATCCTTAATTTTAACATTTGCAAGCTCTATTTTATAGGGAATTGCTATAGGATCATCGTACTTTTGTTTAATTTGGTCAATATCTTTCTTTATTATTTGTAACACACCCTCGCTTTGGGAGAATGGTAGTTTGGCCACAACACCATGTCGAGCTAAAGAGAACTTTTTAAATATTCCTCGTAAGTAGCTATTAAACGAGCCACATATTTCCTTCTTAACTTTAAATTTATTCCGAACGTCCCCATCACAATCCGTAACATTGGTTATCTTAACTAACATTATGTTATCACAAAACGCATCCGTTATAGATGTTATTTAATTTTGGTTCGCCCTCGCAATAGTTTATATTACCTATGTCTGTAAGAAGGTTATTATTACGTAGATTTTCTAATAAAAACCATATACCGAATCTTTCGTTAGTAGGTTTAATACAATTTCCCAATAAATGGCTAACAGAGTACATTTCTTTTATACAAAAAAGTAGCGGAAACATGTAAACAGGACAGATTACACCATAGGCATATAGAGGTTGTAAATATATGGATATTGTATATAAACACAGGCGAGCGGTAAGTGTAACATGTAAGTGGACACCCACATGCAAATATGGAATACCCACAAATTCGACTAATTAAGTTTATAGTCTCAATATAATTAACATATTAACATTAGTACCCAAATTGTCGAAATTCTATAATTCTATTCTTAGTCCTTGTATTAGGTTTTGTACTATTAAACCCAACACCCCGTGCAGTAGAGTAATATATGTATTTAATACAGATACGCACATTCTACAAGACCCATACATCTGTTGTATAAGCAGCAGAATAGACGTCTCATTGTGTTGTTGTAAAGTAAAACATAAATGTAAATTGTGCTGGATACAACCGGCCAGATATTAGACAGGAAATGTGTTGGAAGTGTATTGCCAAATAGTAAGACAAACACCACATAGTGCAGCATGTAATCAATCCATTACTATTTAGACAAAGGTCAGTAATGGTACAACATCCGATATATTAGCCAAACCCAGTCCAAACATTGTGTCCTCAAAATGTGTTCAATTTGTTTATATTACATGTATTTCTTACACAATTTACAAACTATTTTTGTGTCGGTTGACAGAACGTGTAAAGTTGTGTTAAATGGATGTAAACCAGTATCTGTGCCTGTGTCCAAATGTGTTGGAGTGTGTTATTGTGTCTCTGCATTTGTGTTGTTTTATAAACTTTAAATATTACTATGTCCTTATACTCTTACTATTTCTGTTACTATAATATTTATCTTTTACTGTTTGTTTTCCAAGTTTGATTGTGGGTTTGGCTAATATATCGGATGTTGTACCAATACTGACCTTTGTCTAAATAGTAATGGATTGATTACATGCTGCACTATGTGGTGTTTGTCTTACTATTTGGCAATACACTTCCAACACATTTCCTGTCTAATATCTGGCCGGTTGTATCCAGCACAATTTACATTTATGTTTTACTTTACAACAACACAATGGGTGAGACGTCTATTCTGCTGCTTATACAACAGATGTATGGGTCTTGTAGAATGTGCGTATCTGTATTAAATACATATATTACTCTACTGCACGGGGTGTTGGGTTTAATAGTACAAAACCTAATACAAGGACTAAGAATAGAATTATAGAATTTCGACAATTTGGGTACTAATGCGGGATGGCGCCGTTAGTTAATATGTTAATTATATTGAGACTATAAACTTATTTAGTCGAATTTGGGGGTATTCCATATTTGCATGTGGGTGTCCACTTACATGTTACACTTACCGCTCGCCTGTGTTTATATACAATATCCATATATTTACAACCTCTATATGCCTATGGTGTAATCTGTCCTGTTTACATGTTTCCGCTACTTTTGTATAAAAGAAATGTACTCTGTTAGCCATTTATTGGGGAATTGTATTAAACCTACTAACGAAAGATTCGGTATATGGTTTTTATTAGAAAATCTACGTAATAATAACCTTCTTACAGACATAGGTAATATAAACTATTGCGAGGGTGAACCAAAATTAAATAACTTAACATCTATAACGGATGCGTTTTGTGATAACATAATGTTAGTTAAGATAACCAATGTTGCGGATTGTGATGGGGACGTTCGGAATAAATTTAAAGTTAAGAAGGAAATATGTGGCTCGTTTAATAGCTACTTATGAGGAATATTTAAAAAGTTCTCTTTAGCTCGACATGGTGTTGTGGCCAAACTACCATTCTCCCAAAGCGAGGGTGTGTTACAAATAATAAAGAAAGATATTGACCAAATTAAACAAAAGTATGATGATCCTATAGCAATTCCCTATAAAATAGAGCTTGCAAATGTTAAAATTAAGGATTTGTTGGAAGACCTTCCAAAGATACTGCAAGATGTGGAAAAAGAAATGTACTATCTTATGGATTTCGATATAACACTAGATTTGGTTGGAATATTTAATAAAGAGGAAATGTGCCAATATCTTACAGAAAACTTTAACTTTTGCTACCAGGGGGGCGAATGGACCCCCATAATGTTATTGTAGATAATGTTAGTAAAGACTGTTTAACATGGTTTAATGTAAATAGCAGGGTAAAAATATATAATAAATTTATATGCCAGATTACAAGTCCTGGAGTAATTAAAAGTATAGGAAACCATATAATAAACTTTGTAAACTGTCCAGATGCGAGACTAAAAGAAACGTTCTCGTCTAAACTAGCTAGAGAGAATGGAATAACAAGGTTAGAGGCAACAATCTATAACTATTGTAGAGGTTTTGGTAAAGGGTTTGAACCTTTAAGAGATTGTTTAAGTCTAATAGAAGACAACAAACGGTACTTTCAAAATGCTCCATTCTATGCTGTACCTCTGCATAAGATGTGGGTGAAAGTTGCCAATCCATTACAAAACAGTTGTTGTTTAGTGTTTAACGATTTATTACAATACGCATATTGGGGTAATAGTAATACGAAGAAGATAACTGGAGTACAACTAAAACTGCCAAAAGATAGTACACAAAGGGAAAAGTTAATAAAGTATGCTCTATCTGCATTTAGCTTTAACTGTTTACCAACTATGTAGAGGTAATAGAGGAGGATGCCATAAGTGTAAAGCATAAGTGTTACATCAAATCTGGGGGCACATCAAATACACCTTTCTCCACTATACCTAAACACATCAATTTAGAAGAATTAGGCTTAGTGGAAAGTCCTAACCTTACTCCCTACGTTTTAAGAAGCCGGACCAATAAACTGTACCCATACACTATTAAAGAAATAGAGCCACTTTCCAAGCCTTTCTTAGAGAGTTGTTCCGAAAAGAGGAAATTGGAATTAGAAGACATCGACAGTAATAAGTGTAAATTGGAATATGTGGAAAATACTGTTGCAGAGGAATACAAAGCACAGTTGGCTAAAGAACAAGAAAGAAGGGAAAGAGAGAATAAATTAAAAGATTACTTCCTGCGACGTTGGGAGGATCTAGAGCATTATGGACATTATATGGTGTATGCGTTTGTAGTAAACAACAAGTTTGTGGGAGTGTTGGCAGAAAAGGATGGACGGAGGGGTGTATACTATGTTAAAGGTGTCTGTAAAACTGTATTTATAGAGATAAATAAGAATAGGCAAGGTTATAGCGTGTTGCCATACAGTGGTGATTTGGACATTATTTATCTACCTACCAACGAGC
This sequence comes from Allygus modestus, assembly GCA_963675035.1. Lineage (NCBI taxonomy): Eukaryota > Metazoa > Arthropoda > Insecta > Hemiptera > Cicadellidae > Allygus > Allygus modestus. The sequence goes on from OY776111.1 coordinate 304,654,096, forward strand.
CACTTGCAAGCTTTAACACTAACGGAACCGCAACATTTTATGGTATTTTATGGAAGACATAGAGATGCAAGATATTAAAGGCAATGTTAAATTTAAAGAATGTAGTAGACTGGAGGATTTGGAATATGGTGCGGAATTATTAATAAGCGCTATTAAACAAGTCCAACATAGGGGTAGAAAAAGATATATTGTACAGTTTGAAAATATTCGTAACCTTTATGTCTCCAACCACTGGCTGGAAAGGGAGCTAGAATGTGGGAAGTTTGATTTTAACTACAAAATTAAAATTAAGTTGGATAAAATAAAGACTACTCCAAACAAGCACAAAGAAAGATTAGTGTTTTGTGTTTAGTTGTTTTGGGTTTTAAAAATTTATTTTTTGTTATCGCATTGGCTTAAAACATATCCAAAATTTAGGCAGTTCTGACCATAATTGTGGATATATATTATTTATTATATTACAATGAGAGGAAGTTGAGAGGGTCACAACAATATTGGAAATGGGGCAAATATAACAGCTGGATGTATATAATAAGCTTGTGGCAAATATAATAAGCTTGCATTTATTTTTTTTTAATCCAACCGCAAAATATAGTTTTGTAAAAACACAAATACCAATGTTAGTTTTTAGGTTGCGGCAAAACAAACAACACATCAACTGTATTATAGGTGGAAATAATATTGTAATTTTAGATATAATAGTTGGGGGCTATAACATATCCAAAAATAAATCAGACAATAAATGCTTAGGACAATATCCAAAGTGTAGGCAAATCGGACAATAAACAGCAAAGTCAGTTTTGGGATTACAGCAAAATAAACAAACAAAAAAAGACAATATACTGTATTGTAGGGGGTAATGGAGCGTGTGATAGTGTGGTCTTGTTACCTATATAAGAGCTATAACATATCCGAAAATAAATCAAATCAGACAGTAAATAAAGAAGTTTGAAATTGTTAGTATATTTTTCAAAATATTTTTTAAATTTGACCATTATAGTTAATTTGTCAAATGTGGATGGTACATATACACCAGCCTAGAATAATGACATATATAAATTTTAAACAAATCAGACCATAAATAAAGAAGTTGCCAATTGGCAGTATTTTTCCAAATTTTTTAAAATTTAACCGCAATATTTGTAAAATGTGGATGGTGCATATACACTAGCCTACAACAATAACATATCCAAATTTTAAACAAATCGGACAGTAAATAAAGAAGTTGGCAATTGGCAGTATTTTTCAAAAATATTTTTTAATTTGACTGTAATAGTAAATTTGGGAAATGTAAGGCTAATTTATTAAAACACTTGCCTATAACAATAACATATCTAAATTTTAAACAAATCGGACAGTAAATAAAGAAGTTGGCAATTGGCAGTATTTTTCAAAAATATTTTTTAATTTGACCGTAATAGTGAATTTGGGATATGTAAGTGGAATTTATTAAAACACTTGCCTAGGTCAATAGCATATCCAAATTTTAAATAAATCGGACAGTAAATAAAGAAGTTGGCAATTGGCAGTATTTTTCAAAAATATTTTTTAATTTTACCGTAATAGTGAATTTGGGATATGTAAGTGGAATTTATTAAAACACTTGCCTAGGACAATAACATATCCAAATTGCAGACAAATCGGACAGTTAATAAAGAAGGTGGCAATTGGCACTATAGTATTTTTCAAAAAATATTTTTTAATTTGACCGTTATAGTGAATTTGGGAAATGTAAGTGGAATTTATTAAAACACTTGCCTAGGACAATAACATATCCAAATTGCAGACAAATCGGACAGTTAATAAAGAAGGTGGCAATTGGCACTATAGTATTTTTCAAAAAATATTTTTTAATTTGACCGTTATAGTGAATTTGGGAAATGTAAGTGGAATTTATTAAAACACTTGCCTAGGACAATATCATATCCAAATTGAAGACAAATCGGACAGTTAATAAAGAAGTTGGCAATTGGCACTATAGTATTTTTCAAAAATAATTTTTAATTTGACTGTAATAGTGAATTTGGGAAATGTAAGTGTAATTTATTAAAAAACTTGCCTACGACAATAACATATCCAAGTTTTAAACAAATCAGACCATAAACACTAAAGATAGTTTTTTAGCCTGAATTTGAAAATTAATTTTAAAAAATATAGAGGAGGGATGGGGATTGGGAAAATATATTTAATATAGGCAAGGGTTGGACGTTAGTATAGGCTAACAAGGAAACTTGTGTAGGGCGGGAGCTGGCGTCGGTCCAAAAACGGCTCCCCATAAGAATAACATGGGGAAAAAGCGCCGGAAGTGGCGCCTCTTTCCTGTTTACCCACTACTACTGTTATAGTATGTATACTAGTATATATACAGTTTCGAACGAATGGTGTTTTTGGGGTCTGGGGACCTCAAAACGAAAAGTTATCATGGTCCCGGGCCTAGGTCTTACCATGCCGACTACGGTAATAGCTTCTTCCCTATAGGGGAAATTCGCTAAAAAAACTAAAATATCATAAAATTCAATAAATTAGCTTTTAACCTGTCACACCACAACACAAAATAAAGATCATAAACATAAACAAATTCAATAAATTAGATTTTAACCTGTCACACCACAACACAAAATAAAAATCATAAACGAAAAACAAACTAAAAAAACTCAATTCAATTCCCAATGGTCATAATTGTGTTTAATTTTGAGTTTAATGTATTTTTACCTAATTATTTCGTGTTATTTACTTTGTTTGGTGTGATTAATCAGTTTAAAATGTAGTTTTCGAAATCCAGAACGTTTGGTAAATATTTATTTTGGACTATTCATTTATTTTTACTTAAGTTTTGACTTTTGTACCGTTGTTAAATCTTGCCTTGCACCGTTGTCATGGCAACAAAGACAACACAAACTACTACTATAGAAAACTCTATACACATGGAACACTCCCACGAGCCAAGTGCCTTGGATACAACTTGGACTAATGTTGTATCCCATAGGAAAAGAAGCAATAGTAATAACTCTTCATCTAGCTCTAGGCCCAATAAGATAGTTAATAACAATGTATCGAAAACAAACTCAGTCCAACCAGTGCTCGTTTCAAACAGGTTCCAACCTCTTTCTAACACCGATAGCGATCAAACAAAAAACAAAAAGTTCCCCCAATAATACTCAAAACCCATGTAAATTACATGGAGCTTTGTAAAATATTGTCCCAATTAGTTGGCAGTGACCAGTTTAAGTGCTCTTCGTCTTTAAAGAGCATTACCATACACCCATTATCTTCTGACGCCTACAGGAAAATTGTTCATTTCCTTCGCGAAAACAAGGCCGAATTCCACACTTTTCAACTTCCAGAAGACAAAGTCTTTCGTGTAGTTATTCGTGGTCTTCATAGCTCCATTGAGCCTGAAACAATCAAAAGTGAATTATCATCCAAAGGATTTAATGTTCAAAATGTAACTAATGTCTGGTCTAAGGACAAAACTCGCCTTCCATTGTTTTTTGTCGATCTTGACCAATCCCAATCAAATGACCACATTTTCGACCTTTCTACTCTCCTTCACTCAAAGATCCAAATCGAAGAACCTAGACCAAAACGACTTGTAGTGCAATGCATGCGCTGCCAACAATTGGGACATTCAAAGAAATATTGCAATCGAACCCCTAAATGTGTCAAGTGCGCTAAGGATCACGAATCCGCAACTTGTACGAAACCCAATAACACACCCGCAACCTGTGCACTTTGTGGTGATAACCACCCTGCTAACTATAGGGGTTGTTCAGTTCACAGGGAACTACAGAACAGACGCTCATCCAAATCTACGTTATCAAAAGAAGAAACCCCTTCTCGCCACCCCCACCCGACTCCTGATCTATCACCCTCATCATTTCCTCAACTTCCGAAACCAAAATCACACGCCTTTCCATCAAACTTAAACGACCAACGAGCACTTACTCCTAATGCTTTACACTCAAATGAAGAACATAACTACGCCAAACGACTTCAAACCACTATTCACAACACTTCCAATCAAACTGGCATTGTAACACAATTAACGTCAATAGTTACAGAATTCAAAGCCCTTTTTTCACCATTACTAACCATGATGACTCAACTTATGCAAGCTCTTATCACCAAAAATGACAAATAACCTATCAAATATTTTTCTTACAGTCCTGCTGTGGAATGGTTTATACCAACACGCACAAGAACTAGAGTTACTTTTACATGAGAAACGTATAGACGTCGCTTTAATAAGTGAAACTCATTTTACTACAAACTCTAGATTTTACATTCCAGGTTACAACATATACAGAGCTGATCGCCCTGACAATCGGGCATATGGCGGTACAGCGGTTCTTGTCCGAAACAGTCTCAAACACTTTGTTAACCCATCCATCAATCCAACAAATTTCCTTCAGTCAGCAGCATCAACCGTAGTTTTTAATAAAATTGAAATAACCTTTTCGGCTGTTTACTGCCCCCCTAGATTTGCAATAAATTCGAATGATTTTACAGAACTATTTTCAAACCTAGGTTCTCACTTCATCTGTGGGGGAGACTATAACGCCAAACATGTACAATGGGGTTCAAGGTTAAATAACCCGAGAGGCCGCCAACTGCTTCATTCTGTCGTTTCTAACAACCTGAACTATCATTCACCTGGCACACCTACTTATTGGCCAACAGCTGTAAATAAAGCACCTGATCTACTTGATTTTTTCATTTCAAAGGGTGTAAGCCAATTTCATAAATCCCTCAACTGCCTTGACAAATCTCCTTCTGACCACTCTCAAATTCTGTTAACAATTTCATGTGCCCCTCTAGAAAAAATTGAAAAACTATCTCTAACAAATGGGATAATGAACTGGGAGCTATTTCGAAACACACTTATGTCCACAGTAAACATAAACCTCCCACTGAAAACTGGCGGGGATGTGGAAGTAGCAGTAGACCACTTAACCAAGTCTATCCAACAAGCCGCCTGGAGTTCGTCAACTCCGAAACCTCCTAAGAAACGATCTGGTCCTTGCTACCCCCAATATATATGTGAGCTGATAAGACTAAAACGAACAGCTAGAAGGAAATGGCACCAAAGTAGACTTCCATCTGATAAAACCGCCCTCAACCGCTGCACAAATCAACTGAAACAAGCAATTAAGGAATTCAAAACTTCTACATTCGAAAATAAACTAGGTAATCTTTCCCCTTCAGATGGCTCCTTATGGAAGACAACGAAGAAAATTCTACATTACACTTCTACATCTTCCCCAATCAGGCGACCGGACAATTCATGGGCAAAATCAGACAAAGAAAAAGCAGATCTCTTTGCTGAACATCTTTCTGGTGTTTTTAGTCCCCACGAAGAACACAATCGAAGATTCTCCACCGAAGTAGAAACATCTATTGAAATTCCCTTGCCCATGTCCTTACCACCTTCTCGAATTACAGCAAATGATGTCAAACGGGCCATTTTTAAACTACCCTCAAGAAAATCACCTGGATATGATCTAATCACAAGTGAAATTTTACGTGAAATACCCGGTCCCTGTATCACCTTACTGACACAAATATTTAATGCAATGTTACGGACAACTCATTACCCCATTCAATGGAAACTATCCCAAATAATTCTAATCCAAAAACCGGAGAAACCAGCAGACCAAGTCTCATCATACAGACCTATTAGCTTACTCCCTGTTGTTTCAAAATTGTTCGAAAGAATCCTCTTAACACGTTTACAATCTGCAATTGAGGATTGTAATAGATTGCCAAATCACCAATTCGGGTTTAGATCTCTGCATTCTACAGTGCAGCAACTTCATAGAGTGGTCGATACAATTGCGTCTGGACTTGAAAGCAAAAAATTTACGAGTGCTGTTTTTCTAGACATAAGTGCCGCCTTCGATAAGGTGTGGTATCCTGGTCTACTATCAAAATTAAGAATTCTTCCACCCACTTACTATTTGATTCTCCGTTCTTATTTAGAAGATAGATTTTTTATGGTGAAACAAGGGTCAGATTTCTCAGATTACAAGCCAATATTAGCCGGTGTTCCTCAGGGCTCCTTATTATCTCCTCTTCTTTACAGTATCTACACAGCTGATCTCCCTGAAACTGGAAATACAAAGATCGCCACATTTGCTGATGACACTGCCATTCTAAGTTCATCAGAAGACCCCATTGAAGCTAGTAACAATCTCCAAAATCACATTAACGTCCTAAGTAATTGGTTAAAAAATTGGAGAATAAAAGTTAATGCAACAAAGTCGTCACATGTCACATTCACACTAAGGAAAGGTGTATGCCCTCCTGTACACATTGACAACAACAGAATCCCTCAAAGTAACGAAACACGTTATCTTGGTCTCCATCTAGACAAGCGATTAACATGGAAGACACACTAACAAAAAAGATAACTGCTCTCAAATCAAGAGCTAAGCAACTTTATCGACTACTCAATTTCAATTCAAAATTACCTACTAAATCAAAATTACTATTGTACAAAACTCTTCTAAAACCAATATGGGCTTATGGTATTCAAATTTTTGGTTCAGCAAAATTTTGTCACTTAAATAAAATTCAAACCTTTCAATCTAAAATGCTTCGCTTAATTTCTGGCGTTCCCTACTATGTAAGTAACAAGACACTTCATACAGACTTTAAATTGAAATTTGTTCACGAAACAGCAAAAGAATGCTATCAACTATTCTTCAACAAACTTGATGGTCACTCAAATCCTTTGATTCAAGAACTCCACACACCGACACTTCCTGGCATCCTTCAGAGAAGATTAAAAAGAAACTGGAGCCGAGATCTTCTAAGACGACTGTAGGCACAGAAGAGCAAAACAATACGTGTCAGAAGAAACCTTTGAAAATCAGTTCAAAAAAGGAAGACTACTGAGCCTACTTTTTAATATTATTTGTTCATGTTTTTGTTAGAATAATTATTAGCACATTTGCTCGTTGTATGTAATTTTACAGTTGCAAATAAAGAATGAAAGACAAACAAAAAATCATAAACATAAACAAACCAATGAATAATAACAGCTGTTTGTAAAAATTGTAAAGAAACAGGTGGTAATGTAGAGTTTGCAAGACACCCGCCCATTTTTAACATTATTGGCTTACTCCAGTTCAAAAGAATTATAAATCAACGTTCTACCGTGGTTTTACTGTTTGTGTAGAATAGCAACAGCTGTTTACAATATTTTAAATTAGTCATCTGATATCATCAAAACAAATCTTTCTTCCATAAGAATAACATGGTAACTTTGAAGGTCTGTGGGGCGGAGCCCTATGGAGATAACGGCGTGTAAACTGCTTAGTTGTCCTATTTAAGACCTAAAGAATCAGTGTACAAAATTTCAGCTCTCTACCTACATGGGAAGGTGGAGAATTCTTGATGAATGAGTCAGTGAGGGCTTTGCCTTTTATATATTGTATATAAAAAAAAGGTCCGATTTTGATAAAATTTGGTACAAAAGTGTAAAGCAACATTTATGACTAAGTTCGAAAACCAGACAGATCGACTCATCCGAAGTGGTATTTTGGGGAGGTTTTGTACCCAAAAAATGGGTTTTTTGAAGTTTTAACATGTAGTATTTTAAAAAGTAAAATTTTAGTTTTCACCAATATATTCAGCTTAAAAAAACACACAATTTGGTGGTTTGATCATTTCTCTATGTCAGTCGGTTACAGAGATATTGAAAGTGCTAAACGCAGTACGTTATCCAATGCTATTCTTATGGAGAACCAGAACAAATTTAAATCTCGCTTATTTATGAAAGTATACTATCGAAACTTGGTATACAGTTTCATCTGGTTGTGGTCTATTGCAACTTGGACACAAAAGCAATTTTTACTGATAATTACCGTAGCAGCAAACCTGCGTACTCAACCCCCATCTTATTCTTATGGAGAATAAGTAACATGTAATGTCACTCTTAATTATGAACATAAATTAATCAAACTTGGTATGTGGCTTCACCTTGTTGAGTTATATTTATATTTGCATAAAAACCCATTTTTTGTTTTCCTTGTTGCAGCAAACCTGCGTACTTATCCCCCATGTTATTCTTATGAAGAATAATCAAAATTATATATATCGCTTATTTATGAATGTATATTGATGGAACTTTGTATGTGGCTTCACCTAGTTGAGTAATAGTGATATTTACATGAAAACCCATAGTTTTTGCTCCTTGTTGCAGCAAACCTGCGTACTCATCCTCAATGTTATTCTTATGGAGAATAATTCAAATTGTATGTATCGCTTATTTATGAAACTCGGTATGTGGCTTTATGCGATATTAAGACATATATTTTGCATTAATATTAATTTATGTACAAAAACAAGTTCGCACGCAGCACGCTGACGTGAGGGAAGTGAATTTCTACATAACAAACTTTTATAAATAAAAATCAGTGTAAAAACATACCCAATTTTTGTCGAAATCTGAATATTAATTCTTTGGCTTTTCTGATGATCCTGGTTCCATTTACCTGCAATGCTGGGAATACAATTATGGGCATTGTAAGGTTAGGAGAAGGTCCAGTCAGGCTTGAAAGTAGGCGTGATGTTGCTGGGGATTATAAAAGTACACCAACAAATGAATAACAGGCTTTTCTAATGTAAAACCCCTTTAAGACAACGTACTGTGTTTAGTCTATATACCTTTTCTTTAATAACTCGGTAAATATTTATGCTAGAATGACGAGAGAGAGCTTACAACTTTTGCCTCACTAATTCCCATCTTTTTACATGCATTAATTTTACATCCGGAGCTTTTCCAACCCTTTTAAAGCCCAAAAACTCGAAATTTGAAAGATTAATCTCCAACGGGTGGGGAGGGGTTAAAGTTTTCCGATTGTTATGCCCAACGAATTTGTCCAACTGATTATAGGAAGGAACGTCCCTACCAAATTTGAAGTAAATCGGACAAAAAATGCGACCGCTAGAATGCAAACACATATCCTTACTAATATATAAAAATGGGAGGGCGGGCATTATCTGAGCCAATTGACCTGAGTCAGGTAGCCGGGTATTCCTGAACTGCGCCAACTACTCCAGAGAGCAACGCGAAACGATCCAAGTGATCCAATTGACTATAGAGATCGTAGAAGTGAGCATTTAAGAATTTATCAAAGCCCAAGCCATCTGTAGAGTGTGCATTCATTACGGATCCTCTGTTCTACCATTGATTATACGTTCTATATTCAAAATCAATGGTTCTACTAAAAACGGGAGAAAGTCCGCAGATAATTTTTGAACTGAGGTTGTGGTGAGTGGAGCGGTAGGCAAATGGTACGAAACATGTATAAAATGTACTTTTTAAACTGCTATTTCCTTCCAATTATGTTTCTTGTAGCAAATTTTAAGAAGAAAAAATGGATTCAACAATGAGTGAAATTAACTAATATATAATTAGTAAAGCAGAGCTTAGTGATGTCGACGGAAAATAAACTACTGTCCAAAAATGACGACTTTACTACGTAATAACGGCCGAAAATACGACAGTAAGTCGGTAGCGATTCTCCGGAAATCGTCGGGAAATATTCGCTCAGACTTTCAAACATTTTTAAAATTTTGGGGGCACATGCCAAAGCTGGGCATGAAGCGGACCGCCCCCACGCCCCCCCCCCCGTCGGTACGCCACTGTGCCCACAGCTGAGGAGGGAACAATGCTTCTTCATCCCCTCCAATGTATGTCTGTAGGAGGTAGTCAGCGACAAAGACATCACTCAGTTGCTCAATTGGAGGTTGGATGCTGATGAGGTTCTCAAACTACCATGGATGGCTTCCTCAAAGACTCTGGTATGTGCGCGTGGTATGATGACATGTAAATAAGGACATTCCTACCCTTACCTGGCCTGGGCTTGGCGTAGTTAGGGAACATTTTTTGGGGCCCTTTGAGGGATTGGCGCAGTTGAGGAACTCTGTGGCGCCGTTGATGCACGACCAAATGGGATGGTGTGTGTCTGTCTGTCTATCTGTCTGTCTGTCTGCTTTTTGTTCCTCAATCACTCAAAAACTACTGAACCGATTGGCATGCAAATTTACAGGAATTTTCCTTTTATACCAAATAGACATATAGGCTTATTTTTGTTTTGAAAATCCTATAGGGCTTTGCCCCAGGGGAGCTCAAAGTTCCCATGTATCCCTAATGGACATTCATTTTTGTTTGAGTTGATGAAAATACAAAAAGCTGATTATGATTCGTAGTAGTTCCACGGGCTAACCACAGAATGCATCACACATAACTATTGTATTCCCGGGTGAAATCGGGTGCGATGGCAGCTAGTATATATACAGTATATATATATATATATATATATATAGTTCTGAATGATCCCCCAAAACGTGTTCAGGTGGTCACGTTGAAAGTTTTATCTCACTTCGCTTGTTTTAGCGAATTTCCCCTATAGGGAAGAAGCTACTACCGGAGTCGGCATGGTAAGACCTAAGCCCGGGACCATGATAACTTTTCGTTTTGAGGTCCCCAGATGCCAAAAACACCATTCGTTCAAAACTGTATATACATAACTGTATATATATATGTATCTATATGTGTATATATATATGTATATATATATATATATATGTATATATATGTGTATATATATATATATATATATATATATATATATATATATATATAAGATGTATCTTCATATTTTAACAAAGTACCCTTTTTAGCGAATTTCCCCTATAGGGAAGAAGCTATTACCGTAGGTCTCATGGTAAGACTTAAGCCCGAGACCGTGACAAATTTTTTTTTTAAGGTCCCAAGATGACTAAAACACTATTCGTTCAAATTTATATATATGTATATATATATGTGTCCGTGAATGCGATAACTTGAGTAAAAAACGTCCGATTTTGATGAAATTTGGCTCAAATGTCTAAAGTGACATTTATGACTTTAAGTTCGAAAACCAGAAAAATCGGACTATGGGAAGGGGGGTTTTAAATTTTCCAAAAATCAGTTTTTTGCATTTTTCACCCTAAAATTTTTGAAACACTTAATTTTGGTTTTGACCATGTTATAGAGCTTAAAAAAACAAATAATATGGTATTTTGAATTATTAACTTAGGTTAAGTGGTTGCGGAAAAAATCCAAAAAAACATGCTCATAAAATCTCCCATGTTAATCTTATGGGAAAAAGGTTTTTGGCTTTTCCTCAGTTAATTTTACTTTAAACTTCACATTTGCTTTTACCAATCACTTCAGCTCCACAAAACAATCATTTTGGTGTTTAAATTGTGATTCTACGTCCAACCGTTGCAGAGATATTCAAAGTACTAAACACAGTACGTTGTCCAATGTTATCCTTATGGAGAATAAATACAATTTGATATCTCGATTATTTATGAATGTATATTGATGAAACTTGGTATGTGGCTTCATGTTGTACTGGTATATTGATATTTGAACAAAAAACAAATGTTTTGTTGGTTGTCCCCGTAGCAGCTAACCTGCATACTCAGCCCTAATGTTATTCTTATGGAGAATAAGTAAAGTTTTATATCTCCCTTAATTATTAACATAAATTAATAAAACTTAGTATGTAGCTTCACCTGGTTGAGTTAAATTGATAATTGCATAAAAACACATATTTTGTGTTCCTTGTTGCAGCAAACCTGCATACTCAGTCCTATGTTATTCTTATGGAGAATAAATAAAATGCTATAGATCACTTATTTATTAATTTATTTTTATAAAACTTGGTAAATGCCTTTATGTGGTAGTGAGAAACATATACATTCATTGGAAATTCGCTGAGTACGCAGGTTTGCTGCGACGGGGGTATTTTATAAAACTACTTTTATTTCAGACTGACATGTTTCGTGCGCTTAGGCCGTTATCAAAGTCTATAAAAATATAACCTCACATTTAAAATAAAATAAATATTAATCATATGTTAAAATTAAGTATTTTAAAGTTGCATATGAATTTTTGTCAGAACCTGGGGGGCCGAACTTTGCTCGGGGGAAGGCCAGCCAGATTGTTTAGATGACTTGGAGTAATATTTCACCACTTCTCCCTACTGATAATCAGATTTGTATTATTCATTTGCCTCTTTTCTACATTTTTAAGGTCCCTCCAGTTGTTATTTATAGCTCAATGCCACTTTGATTTATGTTACACTCTATTTATTTAATCTTCACTCAAATCTTTTAATCTCTGCTCTCAGGAAACCACATGTTAATAATCCTATACTCTAATATGAGTAAGGTTTGCTTGCTTGCTTGCTTGCTTGATTGATTGATTGCTTGCTTGCTTGCGACACAGATCTCAAAAACGGTTCCAACGATTTCCTTCAAATGTTTGAAATAACTAATTTCTGGGATAAAAATAAGTTCTAGACAGGCCTCATCCCCAGGAAAAATCAAATAACGTAAAAAAACTAAAATGAAAAGTTAAAAAATTAACATTGGGCTTATGGAGTTTCAAATCAAAACAAAAGAATTGTAACAGCTGTTCATAATCAACCAGGGAATTGTCAAAATAATACTCATGTTGTTTATGATTATTAACATGTGGTTTCCTGAGAGCAGAGATTAAAAGATTTGAGTTAAGATTACATATATAGAGTAGTAAAATAAAGGCAGTGGCTACGTACACGTCCGACGTGAGCCGCTACTGTTCACGTCCGTTCCAAATTATGCACCGTACGTTACTTTTCCTGTGGTTTTTAAAACAAATTGAGAGCCAGAAAACCTCCTAACCTAACCTAACGTAACCTAACCTATCCTAACCTAACGTAACATAACGTAACGTAACCTAACCCAACCTAACCTAAGCGGTAGCGAAGTGAATTTGCCCTTACATTGGACGTGTATGCAGTCACTTCGTAAAATAAATCAACGGGGCATTGAGCTATAAATAACAACTGGAGGGACCTTAAAAATGTAGAAAAGAGGCAAATGAATAATACAAATCTGATTATCAGTAGGGGGAAGTGGTGAAATATTACTCCGACTCATCTAAACAAACTGACTGGTCTTCCCCCGAGCAAAGCTCGGCCCCCCAGGTACTCATATACAACATGAGTATTACTTTGACAGTTCCATGGTTGATTATGAACAGCTGTTACAATTATTTTGTTTTGATTTGAAACTCCATAAGCCCAATGTTAATTTTTTAACTTTTCATTTTAGATTTTTACATTATTTGATTTTTCCTGGGGATGAGGTCTGTCTCGAACTTATTTTTATCCCAGAAATTAGTTATTTCAACATTTGAAGGAAACCGTTGGAGCCGTTTTTGAGATCCGTGTCGCAAGCAAGCAAGCAAGCAAACCTTACTCATATTAGAGTATAGGATAATCCATAATATATTTTATTTTCTTCTGTTATTTTCTTTGAATACTACATGATTTTATTACGTCCTTGTTATTATTTTTTGTAATTTTATCAAACATCGGGTTTGATTGTTTAGTTAAAACTGTATTTAGTATGTTTGTAGGTTTTTTTTTTAAATTAAAGTAAATATTCATTTCTTCTTTGACAAATAGCTTCTCTCTTTTTCGTTCAAATTCTAAAATTGTTAGATGTTCTTTTAGATCTGTATATTTGTGTTGCGACTTTAACAAGTGTTCTGCAAAGTTAGATTTCATCGTTGTTTTGTTATTCGATTTAAAAGCTTGTAGATGTTCATTGAATCTAACTTTGAAGTGTCGAGAAGTTTGTCCGATATAATAACTATTACACTCGTTGCAGTTTGTTTTATATATTCCAGATCTGTTATATGTGTCGTCTTTATTATCTTGATGATTTGCTATTTTGTTGTTTAACATTTTAAAGATATTGTTCTTAGTTTTATAGCTTATACTTGTATATTGATGAAACTTGGTATTTGGTTTTATGTGGTATTAAGATACATATATATGCATTGGCAATTCGCTGAGTACGCAGGTTTGCTGCTACGGGGGTATTTTCGTTTACTGAAGTTGTTCAGTTGGTCACGTTAAAAGTTTTATCTCACTTCGCTCGTTTTTTCTTTTACTGTACTTCGGGCTTTGTCCTCGGCATTTAAAGTTCAATGAATAGTCCCTCCCGTTTGTTAGTCTGATGCATAGGAAACGAACGTAGAGAAAGGGAATGAAAATGAACAATTTAAGACCCTTATCCAAAACTACAAATGAGGTGAAATGTTTGGGTATCTTTACTATTGGGATCCGTTTATAAATAACGAGGGACTTCAGTAAACAGCAATGGCCTTGGTGTACTTTTATTGTCTATGGACTCGCTTTTAGCGAATTTCCCCTATAGGGATGAAGCTATTACCGTAGGTGGGATGGTAAGACTTAAGCCCGAGACCATGACAACTTTTTGTTTTGAGGTCCCCAGATGCCAAAAACACTATTCGTTCAAATTTATATATATGTATGCGTATATATATATATATATATATATATAATATATGTATATATTAAATATATATATATATATATATATATATATATATATATATATCCGTCCGTTACCGCGATAACTTTTGAAAGAAACGCCCGATTTTGATGAAATTTGGCACAAATTTGTAGAGTAACATTTATGACTTTAAATTCGAAAACCAGATCGATCAGACTATGGGAGGGGGGTTTTATGGGAGTTTTAAATTTTCCAAAAATCAGTTTTTGAATTTTCCCCCTAAAATTTAAAAAAATTTGGTTATAGCTGTTATATAGACCTTAAAAAAATAAATAATTTGGTATTTTGAATCATTAAACTAGGTTAAGTGGTTGTAGGGAAAGTAAAAAAACGCGTCCATAAAATGTCCCATGTTTATCTTGTGGGAAAAAGGTTTTTTTCGATTTTCCTCAGATAATTTTACTAAAAACTTCACATTTACTTTTTACCAATCAGTTTAGCTCTACAAACACTCATTTTGGTGTTTTAATTGTTGTTCTAAGTCCAACCATTGCAGAGATATTCAAAGAGCTAAACACAGTACGTTGTCCAATGTTATCCTTATGGAGGATAAATAAAATTTTATATCTCGATTATTAATGAATGAAATTGAAATTATTGATGAAACTTGGTTTGTGGCTTCAACTAGTTGTGGTATATTGATATGTGCACAAAAAAGTTTTTTTGTTGATTTTCCCCGTAGCAGCAAACCTGCATACTCGGC
Source organism: Allygus modestus (assembly GCA_963675035.1). Taxonomy (NCBI): domain Eukaryota; kingdom Metazoa; phylum Arthropoda; class Insecta; order Hemiptera; family Cicadellidae; genus Allygus; species Allygus modestus. The sequence goes on from OY776111.1 coordinate 304,669,229, forward strand.
CCCCACGTTATTTATATAGAGAAAATGTAAAGCTGTATATCTCTCTTAGTTATGAACCTAAATTAATAAAACTTTGTTTGTAGCTTCACCTGGTTGAGTTATATTGATAATTGCAAAAATACACATTTTTATCTTCCTCGTTGCAGCAAACCTGCGTACTTAGCCCTAATGTTATTCTTATGGGAGAATAAATAAAATTCTATATATCACTTATTTATGAATGTATTTTTCTGAAACTTGGTAAGTGGCTCTATGTAGTAGTGAAACACTACATACACATTGCTACATATGCATTGGAAATTCGCTGAGTACGCAGGTTTGCTGCGACGGGGGTATTTTTTGTTATCTTTGCAACTTCATTATAAAAATCACAACTTAATTTATGAGCGAGGCAAATTAAGCCAATCAACCTTCCATTAGCAAGAATAGTACTCCTGGGAGTATGAATAGTACTCTGTGCCTAAGGTTAAAGAAATCTAAATAACACAGGTGTTTTTTGTTTGTTTACTTCCCGATTTGTCATTAATTAAACATGTTTCATCAATCCCCTGGAAAATGCCTACAAAAGGACTCAAGGAAACCGTATCATCACCAGGGTTTCTGCTCAAGCTAATCGCCTTGCTGTTAATCGTCCTAGTATTTCTGTGGTGGTGCCTACTTCTTTGTCCGGCCAGGAGACATAATCCTTTTCCGGGAATTTCATTGAGGGGAGAATGGATTTGGATCGGCTACACCATCCCAGCGTATATCGTCATCCTTCCAATCACCCTGGTTCTCTACTTCATTGAGAAGCCGGGACCATGGTATCACAGGCTTCTCTTCATTTCCGGCGTGGTTTTCTTTCTTACAACAGGAATCATGATGATCCATACCATCGTCACCAAAGGAAAAGGGATGGCAGATTGGGAGGGTTCTGTTAAAGACGTGTATTTCCATCCTCATTTCTTCGCGCTGGTATGCATCGTAGTGTCCATTTTGTTGTTCATCGATGCCTTGGAAAACGAAGGTGTGCTTGAATTCATTTTTCCGTTCTTGACGCAAAGCTCTTGAGTGAAAATGAGTTGATTAGATAATTGTGAGAGAAGGAAGGAAGGAGGGAATATTTTATAGACAAATATTATAGTCCCTCCCGTTTGTTAGTCTGATGCATAGGAAACGAACGTAATAATATTATATTATTATTTGTTGGTAAATTTTCCATTTCAAAATATTTTTGAGATATAAACTGAGTTTGATACTTTAGTTACAAATTTCCAGACGTTTTGTTTAGACATATGTTTTATTCGTAAGTTCACTTTATACCTACTTTTTAGAAAACTCAAATATTGTTTTTGTTATTATATTAAAAATAGCTTTTTCAATATAACCTCCTAATTCTTATTAATTCTAAAATTATCTGTAACACAATGTGTTGTATTAATCAATTGTAACACAATGTATAAAACATGTTTGTCTTATAATTTGTTTTAATTTAACTTCAAAACTAAATTAAATTATTAAAAGTAGTTTTTACTAATTTTTAAGATAACTCATAATTTTTAACAAATGTCTTTGTATTGTATATATATATGTATCCGTAAGCACGACAACTCTCGTAATAAATGTCCGCTGCGGTCCTAATGAAATTTGGTACAAAGGTGTAAAGTACCATTTATCTGAACGAGTTCGAAAACCAGATGAATCGCACCATCCAAAAAGGAATTTTTTGAGGGTTTTGTACCCCAAAAGTAGGTTTTTTTGGGTTTTCACACGTAAATTTGATTTAAATCAAATTTTAATTTTTACCATTGAATTCAACTTAAAAAAACAAACAATTTGGTATTTTGAAATTTGCTCTACGTCAGTTTGTTACTGAGATGTTGACAGTGCTAAACAACAGTACGTTGTCTAATGTTATTCTTATGGGGAAAAAGAAAAATGTTATATCCCGCTTATTTATGAAAATAAACCGACGAAACTTGGTATATGGCTTCATCTGATTGTGGTTTATTGTTGTTTGCACAACATAATAACTTTTCGCTTATGGTTCCCTTAGCAGCAAACCTAGGTACTCGGTCTCCATGTTATTCTTATGGAGAATAATTAAAATGTTATATTTTGCTTATTTATGAATGTATACGGATGAAACTTGGTATGCAACTTCACTTAGGTGAGTTCTATTTATATTTACATAAAACCCCATTATTTTGTGTTCCTTGTTGCAGCATCACCAATGTTATTCTTATGGAGAATAATTCATATTTTTAATATCGCTTATTTGTGAATGTATTTATTATGACCCATGGTAAGTGGTTTAATGTGTTATTAAGACATATATATATATATATATATATATATATATATATATTCAGTGTAAATTTGCTGAGTACGCAGGTTTGCTGTGACGGGGGTATTTTAAACTCTTTTCACGCTGAGCAAAATAAAACAATACCTTAGTAGGAACACATGACAGTTCATAACAAAGAAGACACTCAATTACATGTTTTAAAATAAAGTACCTGGGGGCCGAGCTTCGCTCGGGGGAAGGCCAGTCAGTTTGTTTATATGTCTTGGAGTAATATTTCACCACTTCCTCCTACTGATAATCAGATTTGTATAACTCATTTGCCTCTTTTCTACATTTTTTAGGTCACTCTAGTTGTTATTTATAACTCAATGTCCCTTTGATTTATTTTACTACTCTATATATGTAATCTTCACTCAAATCGATAATCTCTGCTCTCAGGAAACCACATGTTAACAATCATAAACAACATGCGTATTAATTTGACAGTTCCCTGGTTGATTATGATCAGCTGTTACAATTCTTTTTTTGATTTGAAACTCCATAAGCCCAATGTTAATTTTTTTAACTTTATCATTTTAGTTTTTAGTGAATTTCCTTTGGAAAGTGAACGATTAGCATGACCCGCACGGAGAAACTTAAGCCCGGAACCATCATAGAAGTTCCTAACGTGACCCCTGAACACGTTTTGGGGGTCATTCAAAATTTTATATATATATATGTGTATGCACTCTAGCGGTCGCATTTTTGTCCGATTTACTTCAAATTTTGTAGGGACGTTTCTTTCTATAATCTGTTGGACAAGTTCGTTGGGCAAAACAATCGGAAAACTCTAAACCCATTTTTTGGGGATTATTCTTTCAAATTTCGAGTTTTTGGGCCCAAAAAGGGTTAGAAAAGCCCGAGATGTAAAATAAATGCATGTAAAAAGATGGGAATTAGAGAGGCGAAAGTTTTAAGCCTTCTCTCGTCATTCTAGCATACATATTTACCGAGTTATTAAAGAAAATGTGTATTGACCAAACACAGTACGTTGTCTTATGGGGGTTTTACATTAGAAATGCCTGTTATTCATTTGTTGGTGTGCTTTTAACATCTCCAGCAACCTCACACCTAATTTAAAGCCTGACTGGACCTTCTCCTAACCTTATAATGCACAAAATTGTATTCCCAGCATTGCAGGTAAATGAAACCAGGAGCATCAGAACAGCCAACAAATCAATGTTTTCAGATTTCAATAAAAATTGGACAAATGTATGTTTTTACACTGATTTTGAGTTTTAAAAGTTGTTATGTGGAAATTCACTTCCCTCACGTCAGCGTGCTGCGTGCGAACTCGTTTTTACATTATTTGATTTTTCTGGGGATGAGGACTGTCTAGAACTTATTTTTATCCCAACAGTTATTTTGAACCTTTGAAGAAAATTGTTGGAGCCGTTTTTGAGATCAGTGTCGCAAGCAAGCAAGCAAGCAAACCTTACTTATATTAGAGTATAGGATAATACGAGTTCGCACGCAGCACGCTGACGTGAGAAAAGTGAATTTCCACATAAAAAACTGTTAAAACTAAAAATCAGTAAACACATAAATTTATTCCAATTTTTATTGAAATCTTAAAACATTGATTTGTTGACTGTTCTGATGCTTCTGCTTTAATTTTCCTGCAATGCTGGGAATACAATTTTGCACATTATAAGGTTAGGAGATGGTCCAGTCAGGCTTGAAAGTAGGCGTGAGGTTGCTGGGGATGATAATACCCCCGTTGCAGCAAACCTGCGTACTCAGTGAATTTCCAATGCATATATATGTGACTCACTACTACATAGAGCTACTTACCAAGTTTTACAAAAATACATCCATAAATAAGTGATATATAGCATTTTATTTATTTCCCATAAGAGTAACATTAGGGTTGAGGACGCAGGTTTGCTGCAACGAGGAAGATAAGTAATATTTTTTTTGCAATTAACAATATAACTGAACCAGGTGAAGCCATATACCAAGTTTTATTAATTTAGGTTCATAATTAAGGGAGATATACAACTTTACTTATTCTCCTTATGAATAACATGGGGGCCGAGTATGCAGGTTTGCTGCTACGGGGACTATCAACAAAAAACTTGTTTTTTTGTGCTAATATCAATATACCACAACTATTTGAAGCGACATACCAAATTTCATCAATATACATTCATAAATAATCGAGATATAGAATTTTATTTACTCTCCATAAGGATAACATTGGACAACGTACTGTGTTTAGCACTTTGAATATCTCTGCAACGGTTGGACGTAGAACAACGATTAAAACACCAAAATGTTTGTTTTGTTGAGCTAAACACATTAAAAAACAAAAATGTGAAGTTTTTAGTAAAACTATCTGAGAAAATCTAAAAACCTTTTTCCCATAAGATTAACATGGGACACGGTTTTTTGGATTTTCTCCGCAACCACTTAACCTAGGTTAATGATTCAAGATACTAAATTATTTGTTTTTTAAGCTCTATAAAATGGCTATAGCCAATTGAGTGTTTTTACCATTTTGGGGTCAAATTTGCAAAAAACCGATTTTTGGAAAATTGTAAACCTCCATAAAACCCCCTTCCCATAGTGTGATCGATCTGGTTTTCGAACTTAAAGTCATAAATGCTACTCTCCACATTTGTGCAAAATTTCTTCAAAATCGGGCGTTTCTTTCAAAAGTTATCGCAGTAACGGACACACAATATATATATATATATATATATATATATATATATATATATATATATATATATATATATATATATATGCATATATATAAATTTGAACGAATAGTGTTTTTGGCATCTGGGGACCTCAAAACGAAAAGTTATCATGGTCTCGGGCTTAAGTCTTACCATGCCACCTACGGTAATAGCTTCTTCCCTATAGGGGAAATTCGCTAAAAGTAGACCAACAAATGAATAACAGGTTTTTCTAATGTAAAACGCGCATAATAGACCAGAAAAATTAGCTTGAACAATGGGAAAAATTTCGAACAAGCTTATTTTTGGTATACACGTTAGTATGACCCTTGTAAACAAAACTACAAGGGTCCCAAAAAGTCCAGGCCTGGCAACAGCCGCCATCATGAAAATAGCATTTCCGGACAATGGTTTTCTTCACATTAACTTAATTTACGGCGAAACCATGTAAGATACTAAAAAGGTGCCCAGAACCTTTTTTGTAGAAAATAAAATTTCAAATAAAAAAGTATAAATACAATAACAGTATAATAGAACCAACCAGCGTTATTTAGTTTTTCCCGAATTTCTCATTTTGCAGTTTTGTTAATTTTTCAATGTTATCTTTGGTTTTGACAAGTCTCTTACAGTACCGGCTCTAGGGCAGTGCGAGCCGTGCTCCAGCACGGGGCGCGCGGGGCGCGGCGCTTTTGGAGGGGCGGCACTCGGTGCTCATGACGGGCCATGGGGTGTGGGATTGGGGGCGTAGTCCGTAGCGCTAAAATAAAGTATTTGTAAAAATATATAAACCCGAACAATTTTGTAAATTTGTTGTATATTAGTATTATAAATTGATAAAGGCATTATTGGGAAGTATGTTGTGCATTCACCATGTTGCACCTTCATTATACTTAAAACATTAAATTCACAAATCAGATAAACACAACCTCCGCTCCCCTCTATTCCGAATTGAAAAGTTGTTTTGACCTCTGTCGTTTTGTGACATTGAGTGTGAATAAAACTCGCAATACGATGAAAGAAAATTGAAATGTTAAAATATCAAGTTATACGATTCAACGAATTGATTTAATCCGGCATCTTCGATTATTTTAAACTACTTCCTAGCTGAGGAAATATATGGTTTGGGGTTTGGAGAGTATTGAATCGGGATTTCATTTTTAATTGAAGTTAAAATGATTCGAGTTTTATATTGATAATATATTTAATAAGAGGGGAAAATATGACACGCCCCCTTAGATTTTTGCGCCCCCTTTGATCGGTACTTGAAAAGGTCCTTACTTTGAAAAATATAGTTAATAGTTCCGTCTCTGTTTAGTATAATTTTAATCAAGTTCTTATTTGTTAACTGAGTCATTTCGGGGCATTGGAGATGGAGTGGACAATGTTAAGAATTGAAAATACTTCTCGTCATTACAGATTATTTGCGATTTCGTCTTGGTCAATCGATTAATCATCTGTATTTCTTCCAAATTTGCAGTACCTTAAATGAGTTTCGATTGTATCAACGAAAAAACATGTTTACAGCCAACTTGAGTTTTTGGAGTAACTGTAATTAAACTTAGGTGATCAGAACACTTTTAGAAGATAAGATTCAATATATCAGAAAAAATTAACCTTTATAGCTACAAAACCCCTTAATTAAAGACTAAATACTCGAAGATTGAGTTTGTATAACTGAAAAACATGTTACACATTCGAAACAATAATCAGAAATATATATTTATAAAAAATTAGTTTTGTTAAAAACAAAAATAACTTTAACAGAAAACCTTGCTGTTTTTTATTGCGAACTTCAGCCTGATGAATTCCCGGAACCGTCAGAATCTTGGTCGGTTTTGATGATTTTTTAGTTCCCCTGAAAAAATCTTTTTCCCACGCTCAGAACAGGTTTACTGTTACCAGTTTGTACTTCCCCCTTCTTACTCAGTTTTGAGGTTTGTTTTCATTATAAGTGAATTTCCTATGGAAAGTAAACTATTAGCATGACCCGCACGGTAAAACTTAAGCCCGGGAACACCATAGAAGTTCCTAACCTGACCCCCTGAACACGTTTTGAGGGTTTGCTAAAACTATATATATTTATATGCATATATAAGTGTGTTCGCACTCTAGCGGTCGCATTTTTTGTCCGATTTACTTGAAATTTGGCAGCAAAACTTCCCTTCTGGAAACAGTTGGGCAACTTCGTTGGGCAAGACAAACAACTCCAACCCCCTTTTTTTGGATTTTAATTTTTAAAATTTTGAGTTTTTGCGCCCAAACAGGGTCAGAAAAGCCCCGAATGTAAAATTAAGATGGAAATTAGTAATGCGGACGTTTTAAGCCCTCTCTCATCATTCTAGCAGAAATATTTACCGAGTTATTAAAGAAAATGTCAATTGTCTTAACACAGTTGTATTGTGGGGATTTTACACTGGAAAAGACTGTTTTTCATATATATTGATGTAGTTTATCACCCCCAATATCACTATACCAACTTGTTATCCTGACTATACCTCCTCCTAACCTTATAATGTACAACATTGCCATCCTAAAAGTGAATTTAAGTATAACCAGGAGCATCAGAACAGCCAAAACATTTCATTTTTCAATTTTCCAAAAAAAAACTTTACCAGTGTTGTTTTAAACCCTTTATTCGATTTTTTAAATATGTTAATGCGGAAATTCACTTCCCTCACGTCAGCACGCTGCGAGCGAACTCGTTATTTTTCTTATACAAACACATAATTGTTTTTTGATACGCAAAAGTCGCAGAATAATCCCCTGCGTCAGTGTGAGGGAGCCGTGAGATCGTAGCAGGTAGCCTACCGCCACGACGCGCGCCGCCGCGCGCCGTGCCGTGCGCCGCTCCTTGAGATCATCCTGGACAAGATATAGTAGTCGTAGCAACACATAAATAAATGCACGACAAATCACACATAGTGTAGAGTGTAGACACGGCCTTACTAAATTAAATTTAAAGTTAGTTAAATTTGCTTAGTTGTTTCCCTTTTTTAATTTTAGGTTTTTCAGAACAGCAGTGCAGATATGACTGCTGTATAATTTCAAAGTTATCTTAACTCAGCATTTCCATGGCGATACTATATGAAATCAAGATTTTGAATTACTCAAGTCTCTGAGCTGAATGTGTTCCATAGCATGTCATTTCAGGTGATCAGTATCGCACGGAACCAGAAACAACGCAAACGCAACAACAAGCGATGAAGCGAGGTGCGTACGTCAGGCTTATTTCAGAGCTATGGTTGGGGGGGAGGTTTTGGTTGTTATGAAGGGGGGCGGCAAGTTTGGTCTTTGCACGGGCACTGAAAACCTGACGGGCCGCCCCTGGTCTCTTACTCTAATTTCGGTGGTCTCAAGAGCTATTTTGATTAAGGTAATAATTTACTATGCGTAGTGCAAGTTTAGATACTTTTAGGTTTTAAAATATGAGTTCTAGACTTGTAAAAGACAGTCTCTGTAGAATGGCAAATCATTGGCTTTTAGCCTCGACCAAACAAATCAACTCAGCCTGCACGTTGCATTGCAAAAGCCTTCATTTAGGCGGCAGGAACAGCTCTTTCTAATGATGCTTTGGCGTATTGTTGTTATAATGTGAACTATATAAATATGTAAAGAATACAAATTATATACATAGTGAGTCGGAACAAGTTTAACAGGAGAACGGTTTAGTCTAAAATCACCTCGTAAAATTCCTTTTCCCGAAATCGCATATTGGAGATAAATTAAAAATATTCTTAACATTTTTAGGCTGTTCTAAAACTAAAGATTTTAGGGTCAATTTTTCTTATTTAAACCCAAGGAAAATCATATATAATTTTAAAGTCCTCGTAAAAAACATTTTGTCGAAATCTGAATCATATATTCTAATACGAGCATTGTCCATCTCTGAATCCAGCTGATCGATTTAGTTACAACTCGGCAATTATATGCTTTGGGACCAAAAATGCGATTGGTAAAATCCTTAACCCCAGAAAAATTCTTATTTAGTTGAAAATCTCATTTGAAAATTGGAAATTTTAACATTGGGCTTATGTAGGTTCAAGTCAAAACAAAAGAATCATAACAGATGTGAATATACTAAAAAATAAACTGTCAAAGTAGCACTTAATTAAGGTAAAGTATCAACATAGGATTTCTGGAAAACAGTAATTAGAACCCTTGAATAAAGATCGCATATAGACATATGTTCACCCACGAAACTAATCAAAGATCAACCAGAATGGCTCTGTCTCCCTGATACTATAGTTTAATCCGTTTAAAAATAATGGCCGTTTATGTTGAAAATGTTTACATTTACGGAATAACCTATATTTTCTAAACCGATAGCTGTATATCTTCTCAGATTCAAATTTCTTACTGCCAATAAATTCAGCTTTAATACAATATGATACTTGACAGCTTTTATTAAAAAAAGGGATTTTTTGTTTAGTTATTATATGCTTTAAATTTTAAAAAGTAAAATAGTAGTATTGTAACATACCATTGTAAAATACTTGCTTACTACATTTATAGGCCACATAAGTATGTTAATCTCCATGAAAAAGGGAAGCCGACATGGTGACGCCATTTTCCCCTCTGCCTTACCGTTCTCATGGTATCACAACTAACCTTAAGATATAAAATGAAGTAATCAATCTAACTGTTTTCCATACAGAAAACAATACAAGTTTCCTGAACACCACGTATTTGTTAATTTTAGTCGGTAGTGAATATAAAACACAAAAAATAAAAATATGGATTTTTTCTAAATTTAACTGTTATGTCAAACATATGTGCGATTATATGATTGCTGGAATCATTGTTCTCTGTGGTTTATTTTAAAAATATCCTCCAGTGGAGGCTTCACTTATTGTCTTAGACGAGAGCTCGAGATTTGTTAATATTCGTTGATTGTAAAGGTCGTGTAAATCCTAGGAACTTTATTATTTACACCAACCTTGTACTGTATCTCTTATAAATTTATTTGTTTTTCCTATCAGTAAAAACGTCACTTTTCCATATGAAATGCATGCTACTTGTGCATAAAACCTCTTTGTATTATTTGACCTCAATGACATGCACTTTATTTGGGAAGATTACATTTTTTGCTCACTGCAAACAACGAAGAAGGATACTTAGTTGGTGTAAATAAAGACGTTCCTAGGATTTACAAGACCTTTCCAATGTTATGCTTTCTGACGTATACTACTATTTGAGTTGTTGAAATTTAATCTTTTAAAAATTAAATAACATTGACGTTATTATCATTATTGTTATCATCATCAATATTATTACTATTTGTATAATTGCACTATTATTAGTAGTATTACTATTGATATTATTATAAATGATTAGTCTATTATTGTTATCACCACTATGTTGCTGTTGTTCTTATAATTATTAGAATATTAGCTTTGAGTAGCATGTTATTTTCATTTTACCTCATCACATTACATGGATTCTTTTGCAATGGTTATATATAAGAATGATTTATCTTACGATACGGTGGTCATATCATATACACCTTTAGGAACATATTCTTAAAAACCTTATTGTTCGTAGTTAAAAAAAACTGTTTTTTTGTTGTTACATTTTTAATATAGTTGGATTAATCAAACTGGAGTTAACCATAGCCAATAACCGTGGAATTCTTAACGTGAAACGACACAATTAAGAAGGTATCTATGTACCTTCAAATGATAAATCGTATACGTCTTAAGCCCAGTTGAACAGAAAATTCCTTTTATTGTTATAATAATCGAAATCGGACGTATTAAAAGTTAAAACCACGAGTTATGTGGTGTTCGAGTAAGAAATTAAAATAGGAGGAAGATATACGTGTAGTGATTCAGAAAATGAAAGGTATTTTGCAAATGTAAATCGTATCAGCAAAAAATGCCATTATTTTTAAACGGATAAGAAAATACAGTTCGAAAACATGATTATTTTTCTTGACGAGGAATTTAAAATTACATATGATTTTTCCATGGATTAAAATAAGAAAATTTTGAAATTTGACCCCATGACCTTTCGTTTTAGAACAGCCTGGACGTAGATTATAATAAAAATATTTTTAATTTATCTCCAAAATGCGATTTCGGGGAAAGGAATTTTACCGGGTGATTTTAGACCAACCCCTTCTCCTGTTATACTTGCTCGACGGTTGATCCGACTCACTATGTATATAATTTGTATTCTTTACATAGTTATATAGTTCACACTATACAAAAAATAGGCCAAAGCATCATAAGCAAGAGCTGTTTCTGCTGCCTAAATGAAGGCCTGCGCAATTCATGCAACGTGCAGGCTGAGGTTGATATGTTTGGCTAAAAGCCAATGATTTCCCATTCTACAGAGACTGTCTTTTAGAAGTCTAGAACTCATATTTTAAAACCTAAAAGATCTAAACTTGCACTAGGAATAGTAAATCAAAATAGCTCTTGAGATCGCCGAAATTAGAGTAAAAGACTTGCCTTCCCGTCAATGTTCCACGTGTTTCCTCTTCTCTTTTTCTAAATCCTGCAAGTGAGAGCGAAGGAATGGATACCATTGAGCTCTTTAAAAATCAATAACTCTGCTGGCAAAGACGGCATGTCTTCAAGACTACTCAGACAGGTTGCCGATCTTCTTGTATGTCCTCTTGCTCACATTGCTAATTCTTCTTTTGAACAGGGGGTATTCCCTGAATCTCTCAAATCCGCTGTAGTCAAACCTTTTCACAAGAAGGGCAGTGTCGTTGATAAAAACAACTATCGCCCTATCTCTATAACATCAACCTTCTCTAAAATTTTAGAAAAACTTTTTCTCAACGGGCTTTACCCATTCTTGGTTTGTAATAATGTTCTTTTCGATAAACAGTTTGGTTCCCGCAAAAACACCTCCACTGTTGATGCAATGTTCAATTTTATTTCTACTGTTTCTAAAGCACCTGACGACCACAAACATGTTTTTGGATTGTTCTTAGATCTGAGCAAGGCTTTTGACATGGTGAACCACAGCCTTTTGCTAAAGAAATTGGAACATTTTGGTATTAGGGGTGTTGCTTTTGATTGGATTACTGATTTTATCCTTAGGAGAACACAGACTGTGCAAATCAATTATATCGACCAACGAGGCTGTCGATTGCTTCATAGAAATCTGAAGAAATAGTAGTTGACTCTGGAGTTCCTCAAGGTACGGTCCTTGGACCGATCCTCTTCTTGATGTTTATCAATGACATTGCTGGTAGTGTGCCTAGATGTGACCTGTGTCTGTTTGCCGACGATAGTCGCTCAGTATCAGCGATGTATCTCGAGAAAATCTTGAAATCAATGCATTCTTGCAGAGTAGTCTTCTTCTTCAGTGGTTGGCTGTAAACAAACTCTCTGTAAATTCCGATAAAACCAAGTTTATTGATTTTAAATTAATAAATTCTGATGGCATTTCTGATGGTTCAAATATTATTGTAGGAGATTTTGAAATAGAGGCATGCGAAAAAAATTATTTTTTAGGACTTACCATAGATTCTCGACTTGATTATTTCAAACACATTAACAAGGCCTCCGGTAGGATGAATAGTGGTATTTTTACTCTTCGAAGACTTGCTCAGTTCACTGATACTAGGGTTCTTCTAACTGCTTATTTTTTTGTTTGTATCCACACATCAGGTATGGCATTACAATTTGGGGTGCCGAATCAACTCGTACAAAGAAACTGTTTCGGTTACAAAAGAAAGCAATACAACTGATTTTTGGAATGGCTAGGCTTGGGTCGTGCAGAGGTGTTTTTTTTCTGAAAATAACTTGCTGACTTTTCCCTGTATTTATATTTTTGAAACTCTTTCATTTTTGGTTAAAAACAGACACTTTTTTCAGATGGGCCACATTTATAGGTTTAATTTTCGTAATGCTGGATTCCCCGTCACAACACTACCTTTTTCAAAAACCAGACTTTGTATGCAGGCATTAAATTATACAATTCCCTCCCATCCAATCTCATGGCAGTAACTGCTGTGGGTAAGTTTAGGAGGAGGCTGAGATCCTTTTTGTTTGCTAAGGAATACTACAGTGTGTCTGAGTATTTTATTGACAAGAAGTAATTATTGTTTTTTACCGTTGACATATATATAATTTTGAATGTTTTGAACATTGTGCTATAAATTAGTTATATTTTCTATGTCACATTATTTTTGTAAATGACGTTTGTCAATGCTTGTAAAAGTCGAATGGCAATAACGATCTGATTTCTGATTTCTGATTTCTTGTCAAAACCAAAGATAACATTGACAAATTAACAAAACTGCAAAATGAGAAATTCGGGAAAAACTAAATAACGCTGGTTGGTTCTATTATAATGTTATTGTATTTATGCTTTTTATTTGAAATTTTATTCTCTACAAAAAATGTTCTGGGCACCTCTTTCGTATCTTGCACGGTTTTGCCGTAAATTAAGTAAATGTGAAGAAAACCACTATCCGGAAATGCTATTTTCATTATGGCGGCCCTTGCCAGGCCTGGACTTTTTAGACTTTTGTAGTTTTGTTTACAAGGGTCATACTACCGTGTATACCAAAGATCAGCTTGTTCGGAGTTTTTTCCATTGCTCACCCTATATTCTTACTCCAATCTGACTGGTCTATAAGACAACGTTCTGTGTTTAGTCGATATACATTTTCTTTAATAACTCGGTAAATATTTATGATAGAATGACGAGAGAGGCCTTAAAACTTTCGCCTCACTAATTCCCATCTTTTGACATTCCGGAGCTTTTCTGGCCCTTTTTGGGCCCAAAAACTCGAAATTTGAAACATTAATCCCCAAAAAAGGGGTTTCGAGTTTTCCAGTTGTTTTACCCAACGACTTGTCCATCTGATTATATATATATAATTTTGAACGAACCCCCAAAACGTGTTCAGGGGTCACGTTAGGAACTTCTATGTGGTCCCGGGCTTAAGTTTCACCGTGCGGGTTTTGCTAAAAGTTCACTTTCCATAGGAAATTCACTAACAAAGCAGACTTTAAATCCCCATGATTGTCTTATGGAGGATGTTCTACGTTATTTGTCGTTTGCTGGTATCGTTTTGTAATACCCCTATTTTTCCCGAGTCCCTGGGATCGAGACCTTTAATTTGAGCCGCCTTCCATCATCCTGCAATTCACCAAACACCCACAATTTTGACTTAACAATTTCGCTTACAGAATTATATATATATAAAGATTATGTTACGGGTAATGAGAAACAGTAACCGTTTTTATATTTAATTTTAAATACTCGTTAAACTTTCAAAAGTCCGTGGAATATTCACAAAATCAAGCTCATACGAGATGTTTAACAAATTTATTATTGTTATTAGCCTATTACATTTATTTAACTCCGCAAAAATAAACGTAACCCGTAGCTGGGGAATTCTAAGCCTTTCAATTATCTCCTGTTCTAATGTAATAATAACAATGTCAATGTTAATAAAACAGAGTTTCTCTTAGTCGCGATCTGAAATACTAGCAGCGAGCAAAGGTTGTAATTTGTTTACAGTAACGTATTCTTATGTTTTATTATTGATATATTATACTCTTATCCAACAGTAAAATGCATAATTTATTAGAACGTAGTTAACGTTTTAAATAATTCCGTCCACTAAATAAACACTGAGCATGTTGTAATTTGGAGTGAAACTATCGATATGAACTTAGTGTTGTTTTGCTGTTAAATGCACAAATAATTGTGGACTTTGTTAAACCCTTAGAATGAGAAATATCAGGTCAATGACTCATTCCGGACGAGAATTAACCCTATATCTGGCGGTCATTTGACCCATCAGTGGCGAGCCGTTTGGTGCCCTTTTGTAGTGGTACCATATATTTCGCCATAGAACAGTTATTTGTGAATATAAGTACATATATATGTATATTTTCTGTTTCAGTCATAAATTTAGAATATAATGATATATGATTTACTTAGGTATCAGAATGTATATCCTTTTGTTATGTGAAAAACAAAACTTATTCTTGGTATTTCACCTAGTTCTTAAATACTGTAATGTTATTTAAACATCCTCCAAAGACCATCATATTATATTTTAACCTGCAATGTTTGACACTGAGAGCCACAACTCTAGTTCTTAATTACGTTCTAAAACTTATTAGGAAGCCTTTAATTTACGACTTATCATATCCTAAAGTATAAACATTTATGTTACAGTTATTTGAGAGGCTTATTCTAATCTAATCTAACCTTTAAACAAATTAATTCAATAATCATTTATGTTTCAACTAATTTATTTAACATGTAAAGAGGGTGATTAACAAGCAACTACCACTGGCCATAAAAGTTGTAAGTGGCAAATTGAATAGGTCCCCTTAAGTTCCCGGTGATTCGGAGGTGTCCCTTAGGTTTTTACTGCAAGAGTTTATTATTTAATAACTAAAATTAAATACTACAGTAATGAATCTCAAAATCTAGTTTTAATATGGTTTTGCAACCTCAATACGCGGTTACATACATGATTTAATGTGCTCAAACGCAATCGTGCTGAGACCAATAAAATTATTCCGAAAGTACCTGTCAATAAATTTTAAAACGACAATTTTCTCACGTCAAGTTTTTGGATCAGCAGAAGTTTTCAGATTTTATAAAATCTACGAGAAGAAGGATTCCAACGACGATACAAAGTATAGCGTTTATAAGGCCGAACCCCGAGTTGTTGTCCAACATGTCGATGAGTCCGATGATTCCAGCGATCAAGAAGAGGATGGTCCCGACGAGGATGAAGAGCCTCTGGGTCCAGCCACCGGGTATCTCGTCCAGGAAGTAGAGGGCCACGAAGATACATAGGACGACGATGTAGCCGCAGTTCGCATGGTAAAACAACACAGTACCCCCGAAACTTTTCGTAGGAACTCCATTTTTGTCTGGAATAGTCCACAAGCAAAGAACTACTATGTTGATAACCATTGCTATGAATTTTAGTATGAAGTTCAAATCGGTTAATTGCACCATGTTGGATGTTTAAATTCCAACTAGTTTTAAATATTTGTCACTAAGTTAACGAATCTGTTGATAAACAACTGTGAAAGGGTTGAGCTACAAAAATAAAAATTGTTCATAGGACCAGATGATACGATTGTTGAGGTAAAATATGTTTCTTGTTCGTCGAGAGGAATGAGATGTGCAGGTAAACGATAAAAAGAAAAATATATTTATGATTCCGTTACATTAAGCTGTTTGACTAAGTTAATATACTGCTCTCCAAAATGCAGTAATTAATAATTTGAAGAAAATGCGTAACTCTTCAGGTTGCAATTTCTTTGGGGATTATTACAGTGTAGTAAATAAAGATACGATAGTTAAGACAGCAAATCTCGATTAAAAACAAATCCCCCGTCCAGCAAACCTGTGAACTCAAGAGCGAATTTCATGTATATGAGTGGATCACTATCACTATCACATGAAGCCACAAAATTACCAAATTGTATCTTCTCTTTACTTGCAAAAATCACCTACCCACTCATTTAGTGATCACTGTATCCAAACAACAAACGACGAAGCTGACATTTTGCATGGTGGTTCCCCTTATGCCGTCGAGATAGGGTAAGGGAGATAAGGCTGAGTTATACAAAATCCCCTCAGAGGCAGCCCCATTCAAAATTTAAAAAGTTAATCCATCCAAATTGTAATGCTAATCTTATGGAGATACAATTTGTATTGAGCCTGCCTCACACACCTCGCGAATAACGCCCAAAAATCCACTGATCATTTGTCACTGTTTATCAACAGTGTAAGCAGGTCATAAGGTTCTTCTAACTGCTTATTTTTCTTGATCTAGTGCGGCCTTGTTTGTATCCACACACTTGTTTGTATGGCAATCCAATTTGGGGAGCCGAATAAACTCGCACAAAGCAAATATTTCGGTTACAACAGAAATTAATACGCCTGATTATTGGTATGGCCAGGCTTGAATCATGCAGAGACGTGTTTTCTGACAACAACTTATTACCTTAGATAGTACCAAGACCAGGGTTTGGACCGTTCCCTATTAAAACCTAAAAAAATTACACTAGCGTAGAAACACAGAACGAACGAACAAACTTTTTCCTCTGTACCTAAATTTTTGAAACTATGTCATTACTGGTAAAAACAAACACCTTTTTCAGATGGGTCACATATCTAGGTTTCATATTCGTAAATGCTGGATCCCTGGCAATTCCCCGTCACATCATCACTTTTTTCGAAGACTATACTTTGCATGCAGACATTACGTTATGAAATTCCTTCCCATCCAACCTAATGGTATAGTAACTGATGTGGGCAAGTTCAGGAGGAGGCTGGGATCCTTTTTAGTTGTTAAGAAATACAACGCTTTCGAGTATTTTGTTGACTAGAAGTAATTACTTCCTTTTTTTACCGTTTACACATGTAATATAGTACTATGCATTGTACCGTTAATTAGTTGTATTTGCTGCCACTTTTTGTATATGAAGTTTTTCAAGGCTTGTATAAGTTAGATGACAATAAAAAACTTATTTCTGATTTCTAATATATACGGTATTCTGTGTTCGTGCAGCTCCCACACTACTCGCGACTATGCCGAACATTCTGTGTTCGTGCAGCTCTCACACTACTCGCAGCTACACCGAAAATTCGGTATTCGGTGTTCGTGCAGCTCCCACACTACTCGCGACTACGCCGAACATTCGGTATTGTGTGTTCGTGCAGCTCCCACACTACTCGCGACAACACCAAACATTAGGAATTCTGTGTTCGTGCAGCTCCCACACTTCTCGCGAATACGTCCGAAATTCGGCCGAATCCCGAATGTTCGACGTTGTCGCGAGTAGTGTGGGAGCTGCACGAACACCGAATTCCTAATGTTCGGTTTTGTCCGAGTAGTGTGGGAGCTCCACGACGCGACAAGAACACACTACTCGCGACATCGCCGAACATTCGGTATTCGGTGTTCGTGCATTTCCCATACTACTCGCGGGTATGCCGAAGATTCGGTATTCGGTGTTCGTGCAGCTCCCACACTACTTGTGACTATTCCGAACATTCGGTACATGGAATTTTGGACGTATTCGCGAGAAGTGTGGAACAGGCTTTATATCAGGTGACACCTGTTTTAAAGCATATTTAAAACATTGAATGAAGATTGGTAATAAATAGCAGAAGCATATATAGTGGGAATCTTTACATATAATTCTGTAAGCAAAATTATTAAGTAAAAATTGAGGGAGTTTGGCAAATCGCCGGATGATGGGAGACGGCTCAAATTAAAGGTCTTGAACCCAGGGACTCGGGAAAAATAACAGTATTTCTAAAAAATTACCAGCAAACGATAAACGAGTTCGCACGCAGCACGCTGACGTGAGGGAAGTGAATTTCCCACATAAAATCTAAAATACCCCCGTAGCAGCAAACCTGCGTACTCAGCGAATTTCCAATTCATATATATGTATCTTAATACCACATAAAGCCACATACCAAGTTTCATCAATATACATTCATAAATAAACGATTTATGACATTTTAATTATTTAAGAATAACATGGCGGCTGAGTATGCAGGTTTGCTGAAGCAAGGAACACAAAAAATGGGGTTTTATATAAATATCAATATAACTCATGTAGGTAAAGCCACATACCAAATTTCATTAATTTATTTTCATAATGAAGGCAGATAACACGTTACTTATTCTCCTTAGAATAACATGGGGCTGAGTACGCAGGTTTGCTGCTACGGGAGCCTTTGGTAAAAAATTGTTTTTTTGAGCAAATATCAATAGTCCACAACCAGATGAAGCCGTATACCAAGTTTCGTCAGTATACGTTCATAAATAAGTGAGATATAAAATTTTTATTTTCCTCCATAAGAATAACATTAGACAACGTACTGTGTTTAGTACTTTCAATATCTCGGTAACCAATTGACGTAGAGAAATGATCAAAATACCAAATTGTGTGTTTTTTTAAGCCAAATCCAATGTAAAAAACTAAAATTTGACTTTTTCCAAAATTATATGTAAAAAATTCGAAAAACCCATTTTTGGGGTACAAAACACCCCCAAAATACCCCTTCGGATAAATCGATCTGGCTGGTTTTCGAACTTAAAGTCATAAATGTTGCTTTACACGTTTATACCAAATTTAATCAAAATCGGATAATTTTTACGAGAGTTATCGTGCTCACGGACACACACACACATATATATATATATATATATATATATATATATATATATATATATATATATACAGTTTCGAACGAATGGTGTTTTTGGGGTCTGGGGACTTCAAAACGAAAAGTTATCATGGTCCCGGGCCTAGGTCTTACCATGCCGACTACGGTAATAGCTTCTTCCCTATAGGGGAAATTCGCTAAAAACTCAAAATCAGTTAAAAACATACAATTATTCCAATTTTTATTCAAATCTGAAAATACTGATTTTTTGGCTGTTCTGATACTCCTTGTTCAGGTTGTAGGACGTTGCAGATGTGCAATAAGGGCTTAGTTTAAAACAAACTTTTAGTGCTTTGCCCAACTGGACTTATGTGGAAACTTAATGGGCATTTATGGATATTAATTTTACCAGAGCAAACCATAATCTTATTCCCATATCATAATTTTTTAGGGCTCTGCCCCCAGAACTTACAAATACTTATATAAACCTATTCGCATCTATTACTGAACTGATAGAGGCAGACACAGGAATAGAGCAAGACCTCGCCATACTCCAGACCGGAGTCAAGCAGCTGTGACGTCACAGGAGTGGACCACTCGAAGCAGCGGCAATAAACGTGTTCAAACCATGTTTAAACGGGGTTTCAGTGGCGCGCTCTCATAAAACCGTTACTACTCCTCACAATTTGTACTTAATATACAAGTATGTATATCATTGCAATTTTCATGAATCGGCGGTCAAAATAGTATGAATATATTTTGTTGCTTTATGTTGAATTACCAATTATTCAACCTTTGAATCCAAAGTAGAAAGTGAAATTCTTTGTATTAGTTAAACTTTCCACTGCAACATTACTTTTGTTAGCATTAATATGTCAAAAAGTCTTGGTCTTTATTTTGGTCACACAGAAACGTAAACACGTAAATATATGTGTTTATTAAAAATACGTAATTAATGTAATAAAATGTTTAAGATAGATATAGTAACCAAATTTCTTTAGCATTGAAAGGGTGAATAAGAAAGAGTTGTAATTATTGATTTGAACATTACACATAATTTTACATCATAATATAGACACGATTTCATGTTAATGAAATAATATATTAGACAACAAGGGCAAAGTGCTTATAAAACTAAAACTACTACGCCGAGATTGTTTAAAAATCCCAAACCATTTGTAGCTTTTATAGACAAGTTAGAGCTACCGTTTACTCAGTTTCAGGTTTTAATTTGGTCGTTAATCTTTTGACATCTTTACCTATTGTTGGATCTTTTTATTTTAAAACTTTTGTCAGTTTGTCGTTGAAACACTTAGGCCGGATTGTACCAAACATCTGAACCGTCGTTAAAGGCCATTTAAGAAAATGTTAACGCTAATCACAGAACTGATATTCACCGAATTTCATAATCACCGAAAGAACTACTGTGACTGGACGGCTTGCGGAATCAGTGATTTTTGGATATCGGTGATTGTTGCTGACGACACTAATGTCTGGTACTGCCACCATATCAGTGAGTGACCAGTGTTGGTACTAAAGGCGATTGAGCTGGGGGTCCTTTTTCCGTAGCTGACGACGCTAATGTCAGGTGCTTATAAAATGATTCAAATGCAACAACTTTCCAAATTTGTACTTGGTTAAATTAATTGTACACTGACGTAGATTCTAGGCACACATTCTTAGATAAAAATTTGCTATATATTATTATTATTGAGTAAATTTTATTAAGTTCAAGAAGTCACACACATACAATCTTTGCCGTTCTAAAAGTTGATCTCCAAAGTTTGTCAAAATAAACCTTGAGTCTCTTTAAAATCAAAGCAAATTGATAATTGAACGATAGGTGAAATCCCATGCCAGCTCGTGGAACACAAATTTTGGGATCCTGTTTCTGACACCGTTATATATTTTTTTAAAGTAATTTTGTCAAACATTAAAATGATGGCGTAAAATCATTCATAAATGTTATTTCATTAGCAACATTTAGTTTATTAATTACTAGCTGTGTACCCGTCCTTCGTACGGGTTTTATATAAATGGTAGATTAACTAAAGCAAATACAAATCCACATCATTTTACAATATTAAAATTCCGTTTTACATGTTTATTGTAGACTTAAATCAAAGTTAACGAAATAAACTGGCAGATAGTTCGGGTCCTGTTGCTAAGTCAAAGAACTCTGTCGGGTAGTAAACGGCGTGTGGTTTGTGACTCCAAATCGGTACACGTAACACTTTGGATTCGCTTTTAGAAATAAAAACTCAAGTACAACAAAAATAAATAATATTGGGGAGGGGGCATATATATAAAATCGGTGGTGGGGGAGAAAATATAAAACGGGGGGGGGGGTGAACAAACAAAAAACCGGAGAGGAGAGTAAAAATATAAAATGGAGGGCAACAATTTAAAATGGAGGGGGGCATAGAATAAAAATATAAAATCGAAGAGGGGGGGAGCAAAATATAAAATTGGGGTTGGGGAAAAAATAAAAATGGGGGGTAGCAAAAATAAAAATTTGGGGGGAAAAATGAAATCGTGGGGGTGGGAATGTAAAATCGGGGGGAATAAAAATCGAGGGGTAAAAATATAGAACCAGGGGGAAATATATCAAATGGGGGGCAAAAATATTAAATGGGGGGCAAAAATATAAAATGGGGGGACATAAAATACAAATATAAAATCGAAGGGGGGGAACAAAATATAAAATCGGGGGCGGGGCAAAAATAAAAATCGGGGGGGAGAAAAAATATAAAATTCTTGGGGGGGTGGTTTTAGGAAGTATCGGTAAAAATTGTTTTTTGTGAAAATAATAATTGACCACAACCAGATGAAGCCACATTAATATTTTTTGTTCATTAATATTAATTAATAGCTAGCTCACGTATACCCGTTCTTCGCACAGGGGCTTTCTCTACCCGTTCTTTAGTCAATGCAATTTGCATTTTAGTTAGCTTGAAACAGCTGTTCTTGCTTCTGCTCTTTAAGCTGTCAAATGGAAGTATCCACAGCTGTTCGCATTACAGTTTCTGGATGTTTACTTTATTCTGAAATGTAAACATTGAAACTTAGGACGTTCACGGGGCGTAGCCCGAGGGGATTTTAAGGAAGTGAATAGGCCTATGTGTTGCATGGGTTCAAGATCTACCTATGTGTAAAGTTTCAGCCCAGTCGGTTCAGTAGTTTTTGCGTTCACCCGGAACATCAGACAGACAGACAGACAGACAGAAACCACCTCTTCTTTATAATATTATAGATTTATCAAAAAAATGTATATGTGTGTGTGTGTGTGTGTGTGTGTGTGTGTGTGTGTGTGTGTGTGTGTGTGTGTGTGTGTGTGTGTGTGTGCGTGTCCGTTATCACGATAACTTTTGAAAGAAACGCCCGATTTTGATGAAATTTGGCAAAAATGTGTAGAGTAACATTTATGACTTCACGTTCTAAAACCAGGTCGATCGAGCTATGGGAAAGGTATTTTATGGGGGTTTTAAATTTTCCAAAAATAATTCTTTTTAGCGAATTTCCCCTATAGGGAAGAAGCTATTACCGTAGGTCTCATGGTAAGACTTAAGCCCGAGACCATGATAACTTTTTGTTTTGAGGTCCCCAGATGCCAAAAACACTATTCGTTCAAATTTATATATATGTATATATCTATATCTATATATATATATATATATATGTGTGTGTGTCCGTTAACACTATAACTTGAGTAAAAAACGTCCGATTTTGATGACATTTTGCTCAAATGTGTAAAATAACATTCATGACTTTAAGTTCGAAAACCAGAAAAATCGGACCATGGGAAGGGGGGTTTATGGGGGTTTTAAATTTTTCAAAAATCAGTTTTTTGCATTTTTCACCCTACAATTAAAAAAGAAAATTAATTTTGGTTCTGACCATGTTATAGAGCTTAAAAAAACAAATAATTTAGTATTTTGAATTATTAACCTAGGTTAAGTGGTTGCGGAGAAAATCCAAAAAAACCTGCTCATAAAATCTCCCATGTTAATCTTATGGGAAAAAGGTTTTTGGCTTTTCCTCAGTTTATTTTAATGTAAACTTCACATTTGTTTTACCAATCTGTTCAGTTTCACAAAACAATCATTTTGGTGTTTAAATCGTGATTCTACGCCTAACCGTTGCAGAGATATTCAAAGTTCTAAACACAGTACGTTGTCCAATGTTATCCTTATGGAGAATAAATAAAATTTGATATGTCGATTATTTATTAATGTATGTTGATGAAACTTGTTATGTGGCTTCACGTAGTACTGGTACATTGATATTTGCACAAAAATTGATTTTTTGTTGATTATTCCCATAGCAGCAAACCTGCGTACTCAGCCCCCATGTTATTCTTATGGAGAATAAGTAAAATGTAACGTCTCCCTTAATTATGAACATAAATTAATAAAACTTGGTATGTAGCTTCACTTGGTTAAGTTATATTGTTAATTATATAAAAACCTATTTTTCTGTTCCTTGTTGCAGCAAACCTGCTTTCTCAGCCCCCATGTTATTCTTATGGAGAATAACTATAATATTATATAGCGCTTATTTATTATTGAATATTGATGAAACTTAGTATGTGGCTTCGCCTAGTTAAATTCTATTTATATTTGCATGAAAACCAATTGTTTCTGTTCCTTGTTTCAGCAAACCTACATACTCATTACCAATGGTATTCTTATGGAGAATAATTAAAATCGCTTATATGTGAATATATTTTTATGAAACTCGGTTTGCGGCTTTATGTGGTATTAAGACATATATTATGCATTGGAAATTCGCTGAGTACGCAGGTTTGCTGCGACGGGGGTATTTAATTTTCTCCCTAAAATTTTAAAAACACTCAATTTTGGTTATAACCATTTTATAGAGCTTAAAAAAATTAATAATTTGGTATTATATATGTGTGTTTGTGTCCGTTACCGCGATGTATATACATTTGAACGAATAGTGTTTTTGGCATCTGGGGACTTCAAAACAAAACGTTATCATAGTCTCGGGCTTAAGTCTTACCATGCTACCTACGGTAATAGTTACTTACCTATTGGGTAAATTTGCTAAAACCTGCAAATGTAGACACAATTATCTTTCATTTAGAACAAACCGCATGCATATTGACCCAGTAGACGTCTAAGACGAGATGTCTAAAGAATTCATTTTTGCGTTTTAAATATAAGGATGTTAAAATGGGCGTTACGTTGTTCTATAAAACCTAAAAATCATGGTTTTATCATAAACGAATAAAATGATAGTGTTTTGTGATTGATTTTTTAGGTAATTTTGTAATAATAGTTGCTTGAAGGCCTTAGCCCGTAAACTTGCTCCAAAACTCTGCCTCATCTGATTTGAACTCATGTAAATTATTCATTAAGAAAGTAGTCACACAATCACATGTTTTAATATAAACAATTCATACGTTTTTAAATACCCATGCTTTTCTTATGGGGGATGTTTTACGTTATTTCTCGTTTGCTGGTAACTTTTTGGACTGTTATTTTTTCCGAGTCCCTCGTCTCCCATTATCCTGCAATTTGCCAAACTCCCAAAATGTTGACTTACAAATTTCGCTGACAGAATTATATAAAAAGACTCGCTTCGCTCGCTGAGGGCTCCGTCCCCAGACATCTGTTTTTGGTAGCTCCAGTTTTGTTATTATAACTCAATGTCCCTTCAAATGTATACTATACAAACAAATGTTATAATTATTTTGTTTTGATTTTAAACTCCATAAACCCAATGTTAAAATTTCCAATTTTCAAGATAAAAATTAGCGGTTTTAAAGTTAAAAACTGTAACTTTTGGCAATTTTTCCTGGAGTTTCGAGGTGCAACCTCTAATTTCCTCTACTAATTTCTCTACGTGCATGCAAATTTCACGTTTCTACCTCATATAGAAGTGGTCTAGAATTTGTATACGTAAGTTACACATCGGGTTGTGTAGTTATTTAGAGACTGGTGGCTTGAAGGGGCCATAGCCCCTAACCTTGCTCCAATTCTCTTCCTCATCTGATTTATTTTACTCTTTACAGTATAAGAAGGAAGGCATGTCAGTTCGTAAACAAAGTACTTAATCACATGTTTCAATGTAAACAAAGCAGACGTTTTTAAATCCACATGCTTTTCTTATGGGAGATGTTTACGTTATTTCTTGTTTGCTGGTAATTTGTTAGAAATACTGCTATTTTTCCCCGACTCCCTGGGATCAAGACCTTTAATTTGAGCCGTCTCCCATCATCCTGCGATTTGCCAAACTTCCATAATTTTTACTTAAAAATTTCGCTTACAGAATTGTATATATAAAAACTAGTGGCTTGAAGGGGCGATAGCCCCTAACCATGCTTAAAGTAGGAACACATGTCAGTTTGTAAACAAAGTAGATATTTAAACACATGGATAATGTAAACAAAGCAGACGTTTATAATTTCCATGCTTTTCTTATGGGGCTTGTTTTATGTTATTTCTCCTTTGTAGCTAACTGTTTGGAAATAGTGCTATTTTTCTCGAGTCCCTGGGATCAGGACCTTTAATTTGAACCGTCTCCCACCATTCTGCGATTTGCCAAACTTCCACAATTTTGAGTTAAAAATTTCGCTTACAGAATTATATATAAAGATACGCTTACAGAATTACATCTATATCTATAAAAGGCAAAGCCCTGGCTGACTGACTCACTGACTGACTGACTGACTCACTCATCACTAGTTCTCTACCTTCCCATGAAGGTAGAGAGCTGAAATTTTGTATACTGATTCTTTAGGCATAAAATAGGAAAACTAAATGGTTTTCATCCTGATCTGACCTTAGGGCTCCACCAGAGATCCCGACAAAGTTCCCATGCAGGGTATTCCTTATGGACATTCAATTTTGTTTGAGCTAATGAAAATACAAACAGCTGATCTTGATTCGTAGTAGTTCCACGGACTAACCGCAAAATGTAGCACACACAACTGTCATAGTTTTTATAAATTATTTGCGGGGCGAAGCCTGCGGGAACAGCTAGTATAATATAAAAGGCAAAGCCCTGGCTGACTGACTCACTTACTGACTGACTCACTTATCACTAATTCTCCATCTTCCCATGTAGGTAGAGAGCTAACATTGTGTACACTGATTCTTTAGGCGTAAAATAGGAAAACTAAATGGTTTTCATCCAGATCTGACCTTAGGACTCCGCCAGAGATCCCGACAAAGATCCCACTTATTTCTTATGGACATTCATTTTAGCGAATTTCCCCTATAGGGAAGAAGCTATTACCGTAGTCGACATGGTAAGACCTAGGCCCGGGACCATGATAACTTTTCGTTTTGAGGTCCCCAGATGCCAAAAACACAATTCGTTCAATACTTTATATATATATATGTTTGTGTGTGTCCGTAGGCACGATAACTTTCATAAAAATGGTCCGATTTTGATTAAATTTGGTACAAACGTGTAAAACAACATTTATGAATTTAAGTTCGAAAACCAGACAGATCGCTTTATCCGAAGGGGTATTTTAGGGGGGTTTTGTACCCTAAAATTGGGTTTTTTGAGTTTTCTACATATAATATTTTAAGAAATCTAATTTTAGTTTACACCATTAAATTTGGCTTATAAAACAAACAATTTGGTGTTTTGACCATTTCTCTATGACAATTGGTTATCGAGATATTGAAAGTGCTAAACACAGTACGTTGTCCAATGTTATTCTTATGGAGAAAAAGACAAATTCTATATCTCGGTTATTTATAAACGTATCCAGACGAAACTTGGTGTATGGCTTCATTTCGTTGTGGTCTATTGATAATTGTTCAAAAGATTTTACCGATGGTTCCCTTAGCAGAAAACCTGCGTACTCAGCGCCCATGTTATTCTTATGGAGAATAAGAAAAATGTTATGTATCATTTAATTATAAACATAATTTTAAATAATAAAATTAATAATTTTAATAAAAACATAATTCAAATTGTTTTTAAAATTTTCTTAGTTTGTAGCTTCACCTAGTTGAGTTCATTGATATTTGTATAAAAAGCCATAATTTGGGTTCCTTGTTGCAGCAAACCTGCGTACTCAGCCCCCATGTTATTCTTATGGAGAATAATTAAAATTGTATAAATAGCTTATTTATAAATGGATACGGATGAAACTTGGTATGTTGCTTCCAACTGGTTGTGGTCTGTTGATATTTGCATTAAAACTTAATATTTTATGTTCCTTGCTGCAGTAAACCTGAACACTCAATCCCCATGTTATTCTTATGGAGAAAAGGAAAAATTTAATATACGGCTCATTTTTAATATGTATCTATGAAACTTGGTAAGTGGCTGTATAAAGTATAGTACCTGGGGGCCGAGCTTTGCTCTAGGGAAGGCCAGTCAGTTTTTTTAGATGACTCGGAGTAATATTTCACCACTTCCCCCTACTGATAATCAGATTTGTATAAATCATTTGCCTCTTTTCTACATTTTTAAGGTCACTCCAGTTGTTATTTACAGCTCAATGTCCCTTTGATTTATTTTTACTACTCTATATATGTAATCTTCACTCAAATATTTTAATCTCTGCTCTCAGGAAACCACATGTAGGTAGAGAGCTAAAATTGTGTACACTGATTCTTTATGCGTAAAATAGGAAAACTAAATGGTTTTCATCCAGATCTGACCTTAGGACTCCGCCAGAGATCCCAACAAAGATCCCACTTATTTCTTATGGACATTCATTTTAGCGAATTTCCCCTATAGGGAAGAAGCTATTACCGTAGTCGGCATGGTAAGACCTAGGCCCGGGACCATGATAACTTTTCGTTTTGAAGTCCCCAGACCCCAAAAACACCATTCGTTCGAAACTGTTTATATGTATATATATATATATATATATATATATATATATATATATATATATATGTGTGTGTGTGTGTGTGTGTCCGTGAGCACGATAACTCTCGTAAAAATGATCCGATTTTTATGAAACTTGGTATAAACGTGTAAAGCAACATTTATGACTTCAAGTTCGAAAACCAGCTAGATCGCTCCATCCGAAGGGGTATTTTGGGGGGTTTTGTGCCCAAAAAAATGGATTTTTTGAACTTTTTACATATAATTTTTGAAATAGTTAAATTTTAGCTTTTACCTTTGGATTCAGTTTAAAAAAACACACAATTTGGTATTCTGATCATTCCTCTACGTCAATTGGTTACCGAGATATTGTAAGTGATAACAGAGTACGTTGTCTAATGTTATTCTTATGGAGGAAAAGAAAAATTTTATATCTCGCTTATTTATGAACGTATACTGACGAAACTTGGTACACGGCTTCATCTCGTTGTGGTCTCATATAAAACATATTGACGGTAGTAGTTTAGTGATATTTTTCATACCTCGGTTTCACCGGGTAATAGTTATTTAGCCAGGGTCCCGGTCCCGAGGTGACCGGTTGAGAGGGAAGTTACTCTAAATAATGGAACCTATTGGCATTTTGAACAAAAACACATTTCACCTTCACAGTGGCACAAAGCCATTTTAGAGGCGAACTGTTATTTTATTTTTATTTCATCGGCAAACTTCTTTTTATTCATAGTTCTGTGAAACTACTTATCTATTCAGATTTGCTGTCTTCATTTAAATTATATACTATAAAACCACGAGTAGCCCCTTCTTTGCACAACACCACGCCACGGAGATATCCGTCCGTTAAACGATCGTCCCATTAGTTAAGAGGATTTGTCGTACAATCGCTTCCGCGAATGTAGGAATTCAGCGACTAAACTAACCTCATGAATAGCAGTAAGCGTTGTGCTAATCCATTTGGTTAATACTGTTGGACTACTGACATGAGAGAACATCAAATGTTGCGTGGTACACTGTGGCCAGTCAGGATTCAGAAAACCGTGATGGCTCGGAGGACAAGTGATGTCACCTACTCCACGGATGTTAGAAAATAAATCGTTTTTCTAGTTACTGTAGCCTATCCCTTTTATTTCTATTTATTTATTTACCGTACCGTACATCCTTGTTATCTCTGTATTAAAATCGTTCTCCCAAAAGAAATATATTGCAGAATATTATTCATAATATTTTACTTTAAACCATTAAAAAACGGAAACTAAAATATAAATATAAATTGTACAATGCTGGTAAATTATGTATTATGGAACAACAGGTGGAAAAATATAATTACGTACCATGGTTAAGTACAAAATCTAAATAACATATCCAAAATAATATCGTATTCCCTTTTCGAACGCAATACGAATTTGTGTTGCGATCCTTCTAATCCTTCTAATATGTACACCACTTTTAAAATGCCTCAATGTTTATTTTATATAATAAAAAAATTGCCTAACATAATCAAAAACTGTTAAAAATTACACCAAAAAACACAATCAACAGTATCACACCGACGACAAACAACAAAACAATTACCAAAAGCTCGAAAACGGTGGATTGGCTAAAATCAAATACAGCACCGTAGACACAAATTACTCCGCTGATGAAAAATAGGATCGCCCCTACGAGTGTGATGACCTGTAGGGCCCGTTTACCCGGGATTTCACCAAAGTAGAACATGATGACCAGACTAGGCAGGAAGATGGAGTAGCCACAGTGGGCGGCGAAAAGCATGAAATGGCCGATGAAAGTCCTGCTCGGGAAGGTCCAGTACGGGGGAACTGCCAAAATCACTGAAATCACAAAATTCGCAACTGCTGCAGCGAAAATGAAGGTAAAAGCTTTGTTGTCAAAAGCGACCATTTTGAAAGATAAACGAACCGTATAGTCGATGTTTTGGGGACACAATGATGTTTAAACGTGAACACCTGACTGTCTATTTAGTGTTGCCATGTTATGTACCCCCGTCGCAGGAAACCTGCATCCTCAATAAATGTAAAATGCATAGTTTGTTAGCCATAGTTTGTAGAACAATTTGTTTGGGCGATCGCTAGTGTTCATAAATAAGCGATCTATAACATTTTAATTATTATCCATATGATTAACATTGGACAGCGTTTTGTCAGCACTTTCAATATCTCAGTTTCTAAATGACGTAGAGCCATAATTCAAACTACTAAATTCTTAGTTTTTAAAAGCTGAAATAAATCGTGCAAACTTAACCTAACTAAACCAATCCTATTGCATATCCTATATGTATCTAAATTTATGACATTTTCTAAAATACAGGGCAATTCAAAATAATGGACCCAATTTCATGACTTTATATCTCAAAAAGTATAAATCGGAAATACATAATTTTTACACCATTGGAAAGAGGAAGTTTCAAAGTTTTTTAACCATACATAAAAACGCCGTAAACGGCCGAAAGATTTATCGCAACAATAGGCAGCCATTTTGTTTTACTGTTAGTTGTGAGTAAGATGGCTACTATGCAGCATAAGGTGTTCTGTGTGACTGAGTTTGCAAAATCTGAATCGCCAATTACAGTGCAGCGGTCATTTCGTATCGAATTTGGTACTGAACCACCGACTAGAAAAAGCATAACCCGTTGGTTTAGGTAATTTCAAGAAACTGGAAGTGTGTGTAAAAGAAAACCTTCAGGCCGCCCACGTGTGTTAGAGGAAAATATTCGACGAATAGAAGACAGTTTCGTTCGCAGTCCAAAAAAGTCCACCTATAAAGCTGGGAGAGAACTTGGAATATCCCAAACGACTGTATGGCGAGTTTTGAGACGACGTTTGCTCTACAAGCCCTACCGAATTCAACTTGTGCAGGCTCTCCTTCCCAATGACAAAGACAAGCGTATTGAATTTTGTAATGAAATGTTAGGAATGATGGAGGATGACGCGTTTCCAGGGCGCCTCATTTTCAGCGATGAAGCTACGTTCCACCTTAGTGGGAAAGTCAATAGGCACAATGTACGTATCTGGGGTCTGCAAAATCCACGTGCAACATTGGAACACGAGAGAGACTCGGCGAAGGTCAACGTGTTCTGTGCCGTTTCTCGAACAAAGGTTTACGGACCATTCTTTTTTGCGGAACGAACTGTAAGTGGGATATCATACCTGGATGTGTTGGAAGAATGGTTTTTTCCTCAACTCATGGATGTTTCGGAGGAATTCATTTTCCAACAGGATGGAGCTCCGCCCCATTGGCATCTTGACGTCCGTAAATTTTTGAACGAATCTGTTCCTCAGCGATGGATAGGTCGCAAAGGAGATCAAGACCTGGCTTTGCACTTCTGGCCACCGAGATCTCCTGATCTCACCCCATGCGACTTTTTCTTGTGGGGTTACGTCAGAGAATCAGTTTATGTTCCACCACTACCAACAACTCTAGCTGACCTGCGGAACCGTGTCAATGCAGCTGTGCAATCAGTAACAAAAGATATGCTGTCTCGTGTGTGGGACAAATTTGGCTACCGTTTGGATGTTTTCCGTGCAGCACAAGGAGGACACATTGAAATTTGTAATCAGTGGAAAAAGACTTTGAAACTTCCTCTTTTCAATGGTGTAAAAAGTATGTATTTCCGATTTATACTTTTTGAGATATAAAGTCATGAAATTGGGTCCATTATTTTGAATTGCCCTGTATGTTAGACTTTTGTTCATTGGCCTTTAAATTTTTTATGTTTATCTGTTGCAGACAGTAACTTTATTTCCGGACCAGTAATTGACAAAATAATTGGTCGAAATACTACTCACGACAGGCGTTGATTTAATGAAATAAGATAAAAATACATGTGAAAGATATAAAGTTATGTTTCCTCTATAAGAATAACATGGGAACTTAAAGGTGGAGTCCTGAGGACTGAGGGGAATAACCGTTTGAAAAATCCTATATATTAATACACAGATTGAAACGCTGAGTTCACACTGACTACTGAACTGATCTTCACGATTTATGTGTTAAATTAGGGGATAATGCGTAGGTTTGCCGAATTTCCTCAGAATTTACATTTTTCTAGGGGCCACGCCCTACAGCCCTTCAAAGGTTCAGTCAATACAATTCTTATGGAAGAACGAGTTCGCACTCAGCACGCTGACGTGAGGGAAGTGAATTTCCACATAAAAAACTTGTAATACTCAAAATCAGTGTAAAACCATAATTTATTCCCATTTTTATTGAAATCTGAAAACATTGATTTTTTGGCTATTCTGATGTTCCTGATTTAATTTACCTGTAATGCTGGTAATACAATTTTGCGCAATATAAGGTTAGAAGAAGGTCCAGTCAGGCTTGAAAGTAGGCGTGAGGTTGCTGGGGATGATAAAAGTCCACCAAATAATGAATAACAGGCTTTTCCAATGTAAACCCCCCATAAGACAACGTACTGCGTATAGCCGATACACATTTTCTTTAATAACTCGGTTAATATATATGCTAGAATGACGACAGAGGGCTTACAACTTTCGCTTCACTAATTCCCATATTAATACATGCAATAATTTTACGTCCGGGGCTTTTATGACCCTTTTTGAGCCCAACAACTCGAAATTTGAAAGATTAATCCCCAAAAAATGGGTTTAGAGTTTTACGATTGTTTTGCCCAACGAACTTGTCCAACTGATTATAGAAAGGAACATCCCCACCAAATTTGTAGTAAATCGGTCACAAAATGCGACCACTAGAGTGCAACACACACACACACACACACACACACACACACACACACACACACACACATATATATATATATATGTATGTATATATATATATATGTATAATTTTTAATGACCCCCCAAAAGGTGTTCAGAGGGATACGTTAGGAACTTCTATCGTGGTCCCGGGCTTAAGATTCACCGTGCGGGTTATGCTAATAGTTCACTTTCCATAGGAAATTCACTAATAACATTCAGTTATAACTATCTGATGTCCCGTTCTCCGCGCGGGAATCTCGCCGGCACAGGGTCAGATGTTTTGAACTTATTACATTATAATCAGCTGTTTGAATAAATCTATAAATTTAATTCCGTAAGCGAATCGGTCCCCACGAAATATCTCTAGCTAGGAAGAAGTTAGGTTATGACAATCCATTTTAAAGCTTGAAGACAAGGGCGGTGGGAAAATATCAGAAAAGTCAAAAATTACGTGGACTACGCCCCACTGGACTTCAAAAATCCAACGATTTTCTTATGGAAATATCACTACAGTGTTTTGATTAATAAGCAACATGAACTAATAACCAGCTGTGATTATCTTCTTACACAAAATATGTTAGGGGCAATATCCCCTGTAAGCCACTAGTAAAAAATAACTCCATAAGATTAACACTGGAACTTTAAGTGCCAATCATAAAGTTGGGCCTGAATTTGGGTGTTTTTCAAAGCCCCTTAAGGCACATCTAGAGTGTAAGAGCTTTCGACGGATACCAATATGTATTTTAAAAAATGGTTTTGCGGAACAAATATCAAGAAATTCTTTTAATAATAACTTAATATATAAAAATAAATCCCTATGTCCCTTTGTCATTCCATAACTTGAGAATGAGTACACTGAATTGAATAATTATTTTTTTGTTGTGTTCGTTAATGTCAGGACGAAGTTCTTATAAAGACAATTTTTAATCCGACCTAAGGGCTCTGTCCCATTGGCTTTCAAAGTTCCCATTGATTTGATTACAGTTCAGTTAGTTACATTAAACAGCTGTTAACAAGGATTATATCTAAACATACTTGAAAGGCATAAACATATGTTCATTATGGAAATAAAAAAATACCCCCGTCGCAGCAAACCTGCGTACTCAGCGAATTTCCAATGCATAATATATGTCTTAATACCACATAAAGCCGTATACCAAGTTTCATAAAAATATATTCACATATAAGCGATATATACAATTCTAATTATTCTCCATAAGAATAACATTGGTGATGAGTACGCAGGTTTGCTGAAACAAGGAACACAAACAATTGTTTTTATGCAAATATAAATAGAATTTAACTAGGCAAAGCCACATGCCAAGTTTCATCAATATTCAATCATGAATAAGCGCTGTATAACATTTTAATTATTCTCCATAAGAAAAACATGGGGGCTAAGTAAGCAGGTTTGCTGCAACAAGGAACAAAAAAATGGGTTTTTATGCACATATCAATATAACTCAACAAGTTGAAGCCACATATCAAGTTGTATTAATTTATGTTCATAATTAAGGGAGTCATTATATTTTACTTCTTCTCCATAAGAATAACATGGGGGCTGAGTAAGCAGGATTGCTGCTACGGGGATAATCTACAAAAATCTTTTTTTGTACAAATATCAATATACTAGAACTACGTGAAGCCACATACCAAGTTTCATCAATATTCATTCATAAATAATCGAGATATCAAATTTTATTTATTCTCCATAAGGATAACATTGGACAACGTACTGTGTTTAGCACTTTGAGTAACTCTGCAACGGTGGTGTGTAGAATCACAATTTAAACACCAAAATGAAAACACAAAATGTTTTGTAGAGCTTAACAACTGATTGGTAAAAGCAAATGTGAAGTTTACATTGAAATGAACTGAGGAAAATCCAAAAACCGTTTTCCCATAAGATTAACATGGGAGATTTTATGAGCAGGTTTTTTTGAATTTTCTCTGCAACCACTAAACCACTAGGTTAATAATTCAAAATACCATATTATTAGTTTTTTTTAACTCTATAACATGGTCAAAACCAAAATTAAGTTTTTTTTTTATTTTAGGCTGAAAATACAAAAAACTGATTTTTGGAAAATTTAAAACCCCCATAAACCCCCCTTCCCGTGGTCCGATTTTCCTGGTTTTCGAACTTAAAGTCATGAATGTCACTTTACACATTTGAGCCAAATTTAATCGAAATGGGACGTTTTTTACTCAAGTTACCGCATTCACGGACACATATATAGATGTATATATATATATTTTATATATATACATATATATAAATTTGAACGAATAGTGTTTTTGGCATCTGGGGACCTCAAAACAAAAATTTATCATGGTCTCGGGCTTAAGTCTTACCATGAGACCTACGGTAATAGCTTCTTCCCTATAGGGGGAATTCGCTTAAACTACTTGAATGGTAACTCTCATTATGGAAATAAAAAAATACTTGACTGGCAACTCAAATTCTTTTTTCGACAGGCGAGTGAGCGTAGCGAACGAGCTAATCCGGGAGGCGAGTGAGCGAAGCGATCGAGCTCATCTTGAAAACGAGTTCGCACGCAGCACGCTGACGTGAGGGAGGTGAATTTCCACTTAAAAACTGTTAAAACTCAAAATCAGTATAAAAACATACATTTATTAAAATCTGAAAACAGTGATTTTTTGGCTGTTCTGATGCTCATGGTTTCATTTACCTGCAAAACTGGGAATACAATTTTGGTCATTATAATCTTAGGAGAAGGTCCAGACTGGCTTTAAAGTAGGTGTGAGGTTGCTGGGGATGATAAAAGTACTCTAGCAAAGGAATAACAGGCTTTTCTAGTGTAAAACTCCCATAAGACAACGTACAGTGTTTAGTCGAAACACATTTTCTTTAATAACTCGGTAAATATGTATGCTAGAATGACGAGAGAGGGCTTAAAACTTTTGCCTCACTAATTCCCATCTTTTTGCATGCATTAATTTTACCTACGGGGCTTTTCTGACCCTTTTAGGGCCCAAAAACCCGAAATTTGAAAGATTAATCCCCAAAAAATCTGGGTTTAGAGTTTTCCGATTGTTTTGCCCAACGAACTTGTCCAACCGATTACAGAAAGGAACGTGCCTACGAAATTTGAAGTAAATCGGACACAAAATGCGACCGCTAGAGTGCAAACATATATATATATATATATATATATATATATATATATATATATATACAATTTTGAAAGACCCCCCAAAACGAGTTCAGGGGGTTACGTTAGGAACTGCTATGATGGTCCCGGGCTTAAGTTTCACCGTGCGGGTCATGCTAATAGTTTCCAAATGAATGAATATTTGACATATAACAAATTCAATGACATTAGGACAGGACAACATCTGTCAGGCCAGCTGACAAGATTATAAATTCTTTGCCAGCTGTTTAAGATTTGTTAGGATTCTCACTTTTATAATGACCGTCTGGCTCGAAATATGTAAGCGGTAAAAGTACACTTAAAAGGCCGCCAAAAGGGCGTTCAAATTGTATTATGATTGTTAAAATGTATGACATAACATGCGTGCCCATGTTCTTGTTAAAAGTCATATTCTAATGAAATTTAGATTTTTAATCGAGAAAGATGGGAACATGGGGAGAGGGGTCTTATGAGGTTTATAGGTTTTATGGGTTTTCAAAAATACATTTATTTTGTATTCCTCCCTGAAAATT
This sequence comes from Allygus modestus, assembly GCA_963675035.1. Lineage (NCBI taxonomy): Eukaryota > Metazoa > Arthropoda > Insecta > Hemiptera > Cicadellidae > Allygus > Allygus modestus. The sequence continues at coordinate 304,705,634 of OY776111.1, forward strand.
ATATCACACTCAATTTTTATTTTGACCGTTTTTAGCGCTTAAATAATAACTAATTTAGTATTTCGAGTCATTAATCTAGGTTAAAAAGTAATGATCTGTGGTTGCACAGAAAAAAAACTGTTTAACAACTTCCACATATTAATCTTATTCTTACGGGGAAAATTATTTTGGAATTTGTATAGATACTTTTATTAAATCAATCACAGTTTTTTCCCCAGTAAATACACTTCTGAAAAATGTAAATTTTTGTTTCTAAATTTCTGTTTTACGTAAATCCATTGCAGTTTCAATCCGTTAAACACAGTATGTTGCCCAACGTTGCTCTTTCGGGTTATAGATACAATTTTACGCCAGGCTTATTTTAAATATTTTAACTTTGTTTCAGGTTTCATTTGGTTAGTTGTGACCCATTGATTTTTGCTTGATTAAATGATTTGGGGTCCCTGTTGCAGCAGACCTGTAGTCGGCCTAATGATATTCCAAAGGAAAACTCGTTTATTTATAAAAATAAACGTTTTCCCTTTTGATGAACATTTGGTTGTGGCTTTAAATGTGTTAGTTAGGTATATACATTTTTGCATTTGAATTTAGCTGAGTAAGCAGGTTTGCTGTGATAGGGACTAGATAGGGGTTTTATGCAAATATCGATAGACTATTGCCAGATGCCAAGTTATGGTTTATTTTTAATTTTTTAATTCATGAGTAGTGTTTTAATTCGGTGATAATCCTCGGTTTAGTTATGGTACTCTTTTATCTACGGAGCTTTTATTGTTAAGTAACAGGAATTATAGCCCAGTCAATCTAGATAAAAAATCATGCAAACTCGGAAATGCGAGGTATAAAGCTGAATTTTGGCACAGATGTTCTTTATGATATCCTTGACCATATCCTAAAAGTCCCCTACCGTCCCCTGTGTGCTTCTTCCGGTATAGTGAAAAAAGGGGGGAGGGGGTGAATATTACTTAAACGCGCAATGCTTGAGAACGGTAAGATATACAGAAATATAAAAAACTGATTTAGATTCAGTAAAATGTGGCCGTTAAAAAAGGTCATGTTATAAAATGTGATATTAATCATTACAAATTCATTTGATTTTTTTTATTTTTTTCAGCAAGAACTATGTTTTAAGTCCATATTCTTGTGTTATTTCTTGATGTAAACAAATGTAAAAGCTGTAGAAAATGTTGATAAAGTATACACAACTTATAGGCAATTGACGGTGTTAAGTTATTAGCGATGCTGGATTCCGGCACGGTGCGATTCCAGGGACCAGCGACCACAAAGAATCAAGAGCAAGATAGAAGAGCATGTCGAATTCAATCAAGAACAATACATTTCGACTTAATCATGACTCAGGCTGAATTTCTCGGTAATGCTGCAAATAAAATTTGACTTATAAGTGAACTAAAATCACACTTTGATCGAGCTGGCTTTTCAGTTCTACAAGCTGCAGCAGATGCTGTCTTTTTGATTGCTTCAACAGCTCTTCAGCAGTGTTCTGAAGGTATGAAAACAGCTGTGGTTGGTACAGACACTGACCTTCTAACACTTCTTGTGCATGGAGTTAAAAGTTCAGATACATTGGTCTTCATCAAACCAGAAGGCAGTAAAGGTTTCTAAAAAGTTTACCCAGTAACTTAAATTAGTAGTAACTTAGGCAAAATGAAAGACTGTATACTGTTTGCACACGCATTTTCTGGATGCGATACAACATCCGCCACGTTCAGAAAAGGGAAGAAAGTGCCTTGGAATGTGTTGAAAAAAGTGCGGTACTTCAAAAGATGTCAGATATTTTAAAAGATTCAACTGCTCAGCCTGACAATTAAACATCATGTGGAGAACAATACTTTTTGCGATATACGGAGATAAAAAGTGCAAAACATTGAATGAACTAAGGTACTTTATGTTCAATAAACTGATAGCTTGTCAGAAGATTACTTCAAGCTTTGATTTGTCAGTTTTACCACCTACTTCAGATGCCGCACGCTTACACACCTTGCGGGTTTACTATCAAGTGCAGAAATGGCTTGGGAAGGATCTGGACCCATGTTTATTGGGTTGGCTTGAACAATACGGTGTTCTTGTACCACAATCCATGACTTTGCCACCGGCACCTGATAAACTATTGAATTTAATTACATGTGATTGCATAAGGTCAGAATTAGCTTGTTCGGCAATGTGTGCTCATTGTCAAGGCATAGACTGCAACAACACACTGCAGACAGTTGATTTAGATTAAGAGGACGTTGATAGTAACTAAAGTCCAGTTTTATATAGGTAGTGGATACAACACACTGCAGACAGTTGATTTAGATGAAGAGGACGTTGATAGTAACTAAAGTTTAGTTTTATACTAGGTAGTGGATACAACACACTGTTCAATACAATTGCAGAAGACCTACTGTTATAAATTTTAAACTCATTAAAAAATTAAAATTGGGTAATTGGTTGGTAGTTTATAAATTTTGTATAAAAATATTATTTTTGAAGTTAATAATCTTTTCAGATTGTACTTAAAAATGTAATAGTAAAATATTTTAATCTTACCGTATCTTGTATATTATTAATTGAATACTATGCTAATGAGAAGGGGGCAATAGCCGATTCATAACCAGCAAAGTTACTAAGGAGGACCATCATCCTCCCCTCCTCGTGTCCTTGAACTTGACCTGTCCCCCGTCACCCCCGCCCCCGACACCTCCCCCAACAGGTGTCATCCTCCCCATGACGTAACCTGAGGCGACAACCAAGGCTATGCCCGAGGCTATTTTGTTTTTTCGGTTTTTCCAGCTTCCCGTGAGGTCCCAAGAGCGGGGAAAAAGTCCTGGAGGTCCTTAAGGAACACCCTACCGGATGAGCAGAGTGCCGATCCTCCATCGTGAATTTTACCTGTTACGTAACACTTACGGCCCCACGTTGGGTGCCAATTTTGATTCATCCTCCCCATGACGTCATCCTTCCCATGACATCATACCCCCCCCCACCCCCCGGCTGACGTCTTCCCGCGTAAACAACCTAACGACTTCCTGGAGGTGATTGCATCATCCTGTGTAAACATTTTGACGACCGGCCATCTATTCTGAGAGTTGTTTACCACTTTCACCCGCTTTGGGCACTTTTCCGCCTATATATTCCGCTGTTCTTTCAGGATGTCATTAGTTTCTTTGCTGATGTTATACCGAGTGGAGGTCCATTAGTGTGTTCTTCGTCAGTGACTTATTTCTTCCTGCTTTGATTATCTACAATATTTAAACGTAAGTAGAAATGTTTTATTGAAATAAATTCTTTAAGCATTCGTTCTTTTAATTTTTCTATTTTACTATAAACGAATTTAATAAATAAGCCTGTGTACCACTGATGGGCGTGTCATGGTTTTCATTCTTGTCATATTGGCTAATCTATCACTGAACCCATCAAGTATGTTTCATTCTCCTGTGTTATGTTAACGGCGAAGTGTAAATCCGCGTTTGTAAATTAAAGAGACTGATTTCTTTCTTTTTTGAGTATCTACAACATTTAAACGTAAGTAGAATTCTGGTCTATCACTGAACGCATCAAGTTTCATTCCCTTGTGTGTTATGACCAAGGTGAAGTGTTTTTGTGATAAATCCTTTTTTGTAAATGAAAGAGACTTAGTGTATCCGTTGTTGCAGATGAACAACCAACATCTATGCGAGGTCTGCGGGTGTGCCTTCAGCCTGTACACAAACCTGAGGCGTACGCAGAGGTTCACAGCGTCAGACGTCATGACTGCAACGTCTGCGGTACACGCTTCACACGAAGCGACAACCTGCGCCGCCACGTCACTGCGGTTCATTTCAAGTCGCGCTGTGAGCGCAGCAGCCTCCAAGTCTGGCCAAGTAGACGCTCAGTGTGGTCAATGTAGTCAACGCTTCCCCCAGGGCGCAGACCTGCGACGACACGTCCGAACGGCCCATGCAGCCAGGTTCCGCTTTGAAGAGTGCGGTGCCACCTTCCGCAGGGAGGGAAACTTGCACCAGCACACCGACCGACTCCACGATGAGGACAGCGGACACAGATTCCACCGATGGTGGGTGCCGGCCCACCAAACTGATGGTGGGTGGCCTTCCAGCTCGAACACCGAGCCTTACGAACACGCCTCCTCCCCCACCGCCTGTCCTGGCCAATGGACAATGGTTGACTGTCGAGGAGGCAATGGTCTTCTTGCTCCAGGAGGTTTTCGACCTGTTGACTGATGTTAGGAATAGGCATCCCAGCATCAAGGTGAATATGATCCTGAAGTGCGACTTTACCAACATCCACGTAGCCACTTGTATGCCACTTGTATGTGATCATTTAATACCGTTAATGTCCCGCTGACCGAGGCCTCTTACTTGGAGGATTTCTTGTCAGGGACGTTCAGCATGATTATTAACAAGAAGGAGCAGTGCGAGTTGGTAGGCAGCGGTTGGACGTATCTGCGCATACGTGGCCCTGGAGATCCGTGTGAACGAGCATACGCCGCTGGGAGGCAGAGCCTTTATTCAGTTGCCAAAGGTCATCGCTGATACGCGTGCTGTTGTTAATGTGCATCACGTTGATGACTTGTGATTCATGGCGCTATCCTGGTCACCAGGAGAGAACTTAAGAGTATACCCTCGACATCATTGCCCGATACGACTGAACCGGCCTGCACTTCCCCATGGCTGTGAAGGACATCAACACGTTCGAGCGCAAGAACGCCATCAGCGTGAACGTGTACGGGATCGCGCGTACGATGGTGGGTAGACGCCAATGGAAGGACAGGTTCAAGGACAAGATGTATCCGTTGAAGATCTGCAAGCGGGAGAGTGAATACCACAGGGACCTGTTGTCCGTGACAACTGACGGTGGCAGCCACTATCCGTACATCAGGGACCTGAGCTGACTGATCCGTCAACAGCTCACTGAACATGGGCATAGGATTTACCTCTGTAAGCTACTTCGCCTACTTCGACAACAAGCCCAACAAGCTTGGGCTGACGGGCGCTGAGCGTGTGGACGAGCACAGCCGCTACTGCTATGACAAGGCTTCCATCTACCTAGACATGCCCAAGAAGAAGAATATCCAGTTCAGTCTTCCCGAAATCTCCCGGCGAGAGAGGTTCTGCATCTACGCGGACTTTGAGTGCGGTCTTCAGCCGGTTGAGGATGGGGACGCTGCAGGATTTCCGACAGGTGCCAGGCCCATCAATATACACATTCCATACACCTTCGCCTACCAGATCACTGACTGGCTGGCACAAGAGGAGTTCAAATCCCGCGTCTACTTTGGGGACGATACATCCAAGGTGTTTATGGAGAGGTTTATGAAGATGGACGTGTTGATCCTGTGGGAGATCTTGTTCAGCACTAGAGTTCTGCGACCTTTTTTGACCCAACAGCAGATGGGCGATTACCTCACGGGAAACTATTGCTACCTCTGCAATAAGGAGTTCACCGAGGAGGACATCAAGGTGCGAGATCACAAACCACGCCCCACCGTACGAGTTCCGTGTAGTGGCGCACCGGTCGTGCAACCTGCGGTACAGGGAGCAGCGAGTCATTAACTGCTTCTTCCACAACCTGTCCAACTATGACGCTCACTTCATAGTGCGGGAGTTTGCACTAGACACCGGTGATGTAGAGGTGTTGGCACACACCGAAGAGCGCTATATTGCCTTCACAAAGCGATTCCAGTTCGGTCAGCCTGGAGACGATCCACGAGTGCGACGAGCTGGATTCACAGTCAGGTTGCTGGACTGCTACAGGTTCCTGTCAATGAGCCTGGCCAGCCTCGCAGCGGGCCTTCCCACCGACAACATGCGAGAGACCAGGAAGCGATTCCCCAAAAACCGACACTTCGAACTTGTGCGCAAGGAGAGGCGTGTTCCCCTACAAATTTGTGACGTTATACAACAAGTTCCTGTACCTGGATGCGAAAAACCTCTATGGTTGGGCTATGTCCCAGTGTCTGCCCACTGGAGACTTCCAGAGGCTCAGCCTTGAGGAGATTAATGCCTTGGACATTGCGACGCTGGAAGTTGAAGCCGAACGGGGTTACATCCTCGAGGTGGACCGCCAATACCCCAACCACCTTCACGACCTGCACAAGGATCTTCCCTATTGTTGCGAGACGAAGCATCCACCAACCGGGAAGACTCCCAATTTACTCAATACCCTGGATAACTAACAACATTGCATCTGTCATTACAGGATCCTCCACCAGGCGCTGGAAAACGGGTTGGTGCTTGTGACTGTGCATCGAGCGGTCTCGTTTCGCCAGTCTCGATGGCTTGAGCCGTACATCCTAATGAACATCAAGCTGAGGAAGAAGGCCAAGACTAAGTTTGAACAAGACTACTTCAAACTGATGAACAACGCGGTCTTTGGCTGGCACCTCAACGTGAAGCTGGTGTGCATCCCCGAGCAGTTCAGCAAGTACGTGGCCAAATCCAACTTCCTGGACCGTACATACTGCTCGGGAGACGTAGCCCTTATCCATCTCGCCAAGGTGAATATCGTTATGCAGAAGCCTGCCTATGTCGGCGTGTGCGTACTTGAGCTGATCAAGTGACTCATGTACGGCCTTCTGTGGAAAATGAAGAACCACTATGGCAACCATCTGAAAGTCGACTACATGGACACAGACAGCTTTGTGTTTGACATTATGTCTGAGGAAATCTACTGGGAGATGTTGGAGCACCTGGACGATTTTGACACCAGCACCTACCCCAGGGACCACCCCTGCTACAACCCCGCCAACGCCAAGGTCATTGGCAAATTCAAGGATGAAGCCAACGGTCAATCACTTATTGAAAACCTCGGTCTCCACTCCAAACTGTCCTTCGTGGACAAAGCGGATGATGACGAGGAAGAGCACTTCAAGACCACCAAGAAGGCCAAGGGAGTCACCAGGGGTATTATTCAGAACATTCTCACCACCAAGGACTACAGAGACTGCCTGTTCGGGGGGGGGTGTTCAAGCACACTAGTAACACCTGTTTTCAGTCTCACCTGCACCGCGTTTACATGGTTCAAGTGACCAAGTAAGTAGTCCTTCAAGCATGGTTCAAGTAAGCTGTCCTTGAGCCCTACAGATGACAAGCGTTACATCCTCGCTGACGGCATGAACACCTTGCCGTGGGGGCATAAGGACATCCTGGCACTGCCTGAACGGGAGGTTCGTCCTGAGGAACGGAATGAAGAGGAGGAGAGATTGATGAAGAATTTCCTGTTTAAACCAAATAATTTAACTTCATTTATTTGTAAATAGTGTTTGTAAGCAATTATATTATTTTAGTTTATAGCATTGTGTTGTTAATTGCATCCTATTCCTCTGTCAAAGTTTAAAAGTTAAATCAATTTTTCAAAAAAATTTAAAATAATATGAATTTATTTTTAGTGTAATAAAAATTCCATAAAGTGAAATGAATTTTGATAATGGAAACGTTTAAAAGAATCAAGTTACCAACAAAAACTTGTAAATATATTTCTTGATTCCTTGTTTTTCTTAATTATTGAAGTGAGAAAGGCCGAAAGAAATAACAAATGTTATTAGATCATGTCATATTTATTGAAACATAATACACATACGTAGTGGCGTGAGTTGCGCCTCAGGAACTTTTGATAGTCTGCCTGGTATAGCGATCTGCCATAACTGTCAAAGTATTCGATATGGTCCCCACAGTATTGCACAACCCAGTGATCCCCTCTCTCGGTGTGTGGCGTGGTATTGAGCACTATAGCGGTCTGGGGCTGATCGGGAGTGTCGGGTAGCTGGTCCGAGGCTCTGACCGCAGCGTTCTTCAGTCCTGGGATTCGTGTCAGGCACTTTTCGATCTGGGTGGTATTTATCGTGGACGGAATCAACAGAGACAATGGAGGCATGGGGTCTCTCCATCGGTGACCATCAGCCAGCCGCGTAGAATGATGCAGTTGTGCAGAGCGCAACGGTTGACGGCGCTCTTATGGTGGCGGCAGCGTAGAGTCTGGTAGGAGAGCGGGCCGTTGAATGAGCCACAGCCCAAGTCATCCATGTCCTGAACAAGAGTGGCGGTTGGCCCGATGATTAGGTTCGCTTAACGAAATTCCTCTTTTGTGACCCTTAAACGTACATGACTCAGCGTTGGTTGAAGCAGGCCCGCAGCTTGTCCAGCAATGCAACGTAGGCAATGCCGCCCTGGTGCCACTCGAGCCCGTGGCAGTGGCGCGTAAGGCAGTTGCTCTCATGGAGTTTTTTTGGCAGTCAGGTGGTATCGGTTGAAGGGCGGGCAGGTGATGTGATGCATGACAAGCGTACTGGTGTCTCGTTCACCACGCAAACCTTTTTCAGCTGGAAGTCGTTGTCGCTGTCCTTGAAGCACTGCATTTACAACACTACGCTTCCGTGATGGCATTGCACTACTGTACTAGACCAGCGGGCTCAGTGGCATTGCACTATTGTACTAGACCAGCGGGCTCAGTGTTGTTGATCGGTGGCGGCACGTCCATTTCACAGGTGGAACTGAGCGTTGCCGGAGGCTCAGGTCCTTAAGTAGTGGAGGCGTGGGAAACCCCATTAGGACGCTGCCATCAGAAACTTTTATCAGGGACTTTTATCAAACTCAGAAAAACCCACGGACCTGTTTATGTGCCAAAGTCACGTTACTGTGGCGGTCCACTTCCACAACGTTGTCCAACTCAGTGGATACAGTTGACAGCCTCTGCCAGTGCTGTGGCGAAACCAATCTCTATGCGCAGATTACCGTTAAGCACCAGGTTCCAGGGGTTTGGTTGACCAGCTGACATGTCGGGTGTCAGATCAATCACCAACAGATGGTTTCCATATGGATATTTACCACGACCGATATCGTTAGAGCTGTCTGAGAAATGGATGCTAGTGCCAGTGAACAGCGTGTGAGAGGCGAGCAAATACAACTCTTGACCCACCGTGTAATCTGGTTGAAGCACTTGCTCACCATCCACGTACAGTGCGAAGAAGTTCATGCTGTAGTTATAGAAATTGACCGGATTCTTCTTGTAGTCTCGGTTGAACGCGTGGTTGTTGACCAGTCCGATTATGATGCGTTTCGGCAGTTGGCCAAGAAGCACGCTGTCCAGAGTTTTACCGCTAATGCTGGCAGGCACCGTGATGGTTTTAACTTCCACGCGTGTGATGGGGTATTTGGCTGTGCCAGACTCTAGCGTCCTGCTGTGTGCAAACAGCAAGCTCGGGTTGATCTTACAGTGGCACATGAAAAGGTTGACCTCGTTGTGTACAACTTGTAGTTGGTGACGGTTTTGGACATGATGGAGAACGCTTTCTGCGAACTGATCAAGCGAAAGCGCATCTCCATGCCATTCAACATGAACTTGTCCTGGTTGCACAGGTCGACGTGCAGATGTCCGACCATGTCCACATAACGACTGCCCGTGACATACGCTCTCCGCGTTTTGAGTCCACAATTAGCCTCTTCACAATTGTCCATATGACCAGCGGCATCCTCGAAGAACAGCTCTGCGGTGAGGTGTGATGTCTTCGCGTCACCTCCATAGGTCAACAGGTTCTCCAGATAGGTGCGATAGGCATACCTGTTGTTCTGATGTGACAACAGTTTGTTATTCAGATATAGAACCACTTGGTTGAACAGCGAGTGCATCCAGTTGTTAACAGGGCCCACTTCTTTTATCGCTTGCTCACCCGCTATGACATCTCCATTTGCCGTTTAAATGGTCACCTTCACGTGCAGTAGCGTCTGTGACAGATCCGTATACTCATCCCCACAGCCTGGAACTATGAACTCCACGGGTTAGTCGTCTGGCGGAGACGAGACTGGATTGTACTGCACCCATTTTCCACTCTCTATATTGGTCTGTGTTGGCGGCAGTGAGAACATGTCCAACTCGGTCTTGACGCACTCGCACGATTTCTGTAGCCGGGGGAGTGTTGATTATTGGCTGTTGGGGGCCTACCATATGTAGCGGGGGTTAGGATAATTATGCTACTGGGGGTGATTAAGGCATATTGTGTGTGCTGGGGTACTAATTGACTGGTTTAGGTATGGCTACAGGGGTGGCTAATTGTGCTGCTAATTGGATAATTCAACTAATTAACTGTGGTAGCTACAACTGGAATCTGGGCGTGCTGACTCTGCTACTGGTTTGGCTAATTTAGGACTAGCCAACTAAGAACGCAGGCCGTAGTCTGCCCTAACCATGAACTGCTAAATGGAATTGACATAACTACACGGGGTTGGAAAACGTGACTGGGTGCCCAAGGGCCTATGGATCTTTACCAGACCAGAATGCTATACCAGCCAGCCCTGATGATTGGTATAACTATAAATAACTAATAAATATCCTTCCAGACCTAATACTGAAATTGTTACAAGTGTCTAAATCCTGGTAAACTGATAACTGTATTGGATAATATAGTGAATAACTAAGTTCCTGAATCAAAGCAATGATAGTTAATTAATTAATTGTCTTCTGAGAAGAGGGAAAAAACCTGAATCTAACATGTTAATCAAAAATGCGGTCAAGACACGAAGTCCCGACCGGTTTGCAATTCCTACATACTCCTGTTGTTTGGGGCATCCCCAAGGAATTGCCCCTCCTAATTGTAGTTTAGCCTACCATTCCAGATACTAAAATCTACTTAAATTAAGGTACTTAAGGTTTGACGGTGATTTATTGCTGGCAAGGAGCGGGGAGGGTTGCTGACACTTCAGGGCTGCATCGACGAAAAGGGGCGAGGGACGCCGCAGAGAATCGCCGTTAAAGGTTCAAAAGATCAGCTGGCTCGACACCGCTGATGGCGTTTGGAGCGGTTATGAAGGCCGCCTACACTATATAAAATAGCTTGACGCTTAGCGTCACATTTCTGATGTAGAAACGCCATCATCCAAAAATGTCTTTCGCAGTACTTCTCTTCTTACGTTGCGCAAATGTCTTTCTCAGTACTTCTCTTCTTACGTTGTGCAACCGTCTTCCTTTTCTTAGTTGCAGTAGTCTTCGTTCCTAGGAGCTTAGCCAGAGACTGAGGGGTCACTCGCTATATGCGCCTCTTCTTATAGCCACCGCCACTCAACACGCGATCCAGTTTATCGTCAACCTTGCGTTTCAGCGTGCCAGTCAACTGCTTGAGTCGGGCGTTGGCTGCGACTCGGGGGTTGGACGTACCTACCGCTATGTCGCTCAGGAAACCCACGCCTGACCTTAGCGCCTCTTTGCCCAGCGTCGACGCGCCCGACTTGATCAACGGAGCTACCGCGTCGATCAGTCCATATAGGAAACTGCCAATGCCATGGCCGCGTTGGAAAGTGGTGCCCCTGAATACGGAGGTCAATCCGCGACCCGACTGCTGTAGGTGGTAGTACGCTAGATAGGGTTCGTTTGGATTCATTGCTGTTTCTTTCTGAAACAGGTGAAGCTTCATGCAAGTAGTCACAAAGTGGAATGGCAGGTGTTGTCTGGTGCTGTTCCTGAAATCAATTTCCACGCTCTCGAACGAGCTCTCCATAAACGGCACGTAGTGAGGATCGTTGAAATGCACAATGTTATTCGCACCGTACGTGTAGTTTTTAGCGTCAATGTTTACGATCTTTAATAACGGTGCGACAGTTTCACCGACTAGTTGAGGCTCAACTAGATCGTAATATAGGTACATATATGAAAGGATTCCAACCAGTAAATTGGGTGGTCTTATAGATTTTCTCTGTTTAATCAAATCCAAATTGTGGATATCGTATCCCATCTGCAACGCCAGAGTGGGGCTCAATTCAAGGTGGAGATCAATTCGACCTTTCCCAACTCCTTCTCATTCACAAACTCACATTAGTAAATATCAATTTTGGAATGACATTGATCGCCTTTATCAATTCGTCGATGTCTTTATAGTTTCCAGCTTCCACTTTTACCGCGACTTGTCTGTGTCATTTTTCGCGTAGAGAAACATGCGAGCGTCTTCACCCACTGTGATAAACGAGCATGGATAATGAGCTTCTACCAAAGCGACATCCCATTCGCCACCACTCAATTGCATGACTGACGGTAGATGAGTGATGTAATTAGCCACGGTGTTGTTAGGATAATACTTCATCGAACTGTTGCTGGGCAACGTCAGGTAAAATTGGCAGTGCCTCGTTATAGCAGCTGTTGTACTTCCGAAGCCAGTAACCGCAAGTTGAATACGTCTCCGTAACTGACCCACTTGACTAAGTAGCGCTTACTGCGGCCTCGCCCTTTAGTGTCCAGGATTTTATCAATTTTGTAAAGACGGTTGGGAGCGATCGTCATTTTTTGCATCTCGTGTTCATATAAACGACCTTCTAACAGCGTTCCGTTCGGATCGCGCAGCACGTATAAGGGCAGGGGATGTGATATGTATATCTGGTCCACCACGAACAGTTCTTTACTCCAATTAGTCTCGTAGCTTTTGGCGAACGTACCTTTCTCCTTGGCTATGCTCACCGTGTCACCCGGCTTGAATGTGGGCTTGCGGCGTTGGAGCGTGTTTCCATTCAAGCGGCGCCACACCTTAAACACTGTTTTCCAATCGCCACTGTCCACGTCCACGGGTCACATGCCACCCAATCTCTTGTGCGGACTGTGGTTGTAGGCGTCCACAAGTTTGTCCAACACGCCGATATAGCGGTACGTGTTCTTGTAGGTTAGGTAGTGCCACATGCGGGTCTTGAGCGTACGGTTGACTCGCTCCACCACGGCTGATTTTACGTCGGGGTTCTGCGTGGTAACGTACGTGATGCTGTGCCTCTTGAACATCGCTTCGTCGTGGCACCAGTGAACTCTGTCCCCTTGTCGATCTGCAGACAGTGAGGCGTGACCTCAGCGAATATCCTCTCAAACGCCACCGCCACCTCTTGTCCACTTTTCCTCTGCAACGGTACTGCAAAGAGCCGTTTACTGAACACATCGATCACAGTCCGCAGGTATTTGACTTCGTCGATGTGCTGTCTGAGCCCACGCATGTCGTTCAGGTCCGCCTGCCACAGTTATTGAGGCCCAAACACAGCGTAGTGGTTGCGGGTAAACCACTTACGCGCCGGCTTGTACACAGTGTAAGTGTCTTGAACGCGCAACCATTCCACTACTTGGGCTTTGGCAGGCGCACGGCTCGTGCTAGAGCGGCAACACCACCAACCAAACGAACCCAGCTGACTCGGGTCATAATACAACTTCTCCATTATGGTGTATCGAACAGCTCCCAATTGTTCAATGACCATTCTTAATCAGGTTCTTCAGTTATTATGTTTCGCCTGGCTGCTGGTGACTGCGGTCTCAGCATCTGTGTCAACCTCGGTGACATGGGTGTTGATGTGGCTGTCATGTCTCCCCAGGGGCTTGATACGGCGTCCAGCCCCTCGTCTAGGAAACGCAATGCTGCGTGATTACTCACGTATTCTTTGGGTACGTTCATGTTCTTCAACGCCGTCATCACTTGACGCCAGCCGGTAGGTAATCGATCAACTCTTCGCACTCTCACTATGCCGTGCAAAATGTCCACTCTATTGGAATCGGGTACCTTCTCGTTGTTCACATACACAGCCCCATCAGCGTCCCAGGTGATGGGGCTACCTCGATGGTTCATAAGTAGCAACAATCTGCGCGCCTCCGTCTTGTAGATCTTTGGGAAAGTTTCCACGACCTCCTCCACCATGGCAACCAACTCGCGTTGGGCGCAGCCCTCACACGCTTCTTCTTCGATGATGGACAAGCCTACCCTTGTCGTTTGGCTGCGGATAAGTGCAGGAACCGCTGCAACACCTGTTGATATTGTTTCCATTTCTCCCGCTTGTCGCTCAGTATGCAATGCATCCCAGCGTTCAGACTACATGGATTATTGACAATGCCGCCACCACCTGTCCCTTCTCGCGTCCGCGTCCGCTCGATGAGATCCTGCAGTACGACCACCATTTTCTTAGCGTGCTCCATTTCCAAATACTTTCTGCACCAGCGCAGGTAGAACGGCGCTCAACAGTAAGGGCATGAGGAAACCGCCACCTCGTTGTACAAGGTAGCTACACTTCTTGGCCCAACCCTCACCTCGTTACACCAACCGTCTGAGCGCCTCTTTGTGTTTTTTCAACTTTCGTTTGCAGCAGGCTGTTAGCAGCATTCCCACGTAACACGTTGTATGCCCACTCGCACACTGATATGATGCGACTGTTCTCACACGCTTTTAACAGGGCTTTGCGTTCCTTGGGTGTAGCGTTCACCAGGGCTGTCAGCAGTGCGGCATCTTTCTTCACAGGTTGCGATATTACTGATGCTAGCGCACGCTCAGGCTATTTATAATTTCTTGGGCTGATACACGTAGTTGGCCGAGTCATCGGGGAAAATGGCTGAACGTATGCGCATCTCATCGGGCGTGGACTGTTACAGGTCTATTAGCAGATAGGCGTGAGGATCACACGTGGCATCCGCATAGGCCTCCGCCAAGAATTTTGGGTTTTTCGGGTATAATTGGTGGGCCAAGTGTTTGATCTGAGCGCGGTCCCTGGGTTGGTGGGTAGACACGATGTAGTGGGCGTTCAGCGATATTTCGCGCTGGCCCTTGCCCTGATGAAACAGGTTTTGCGTGATGAAGAACACGTTCGTGTTGCGGTGATGGGAGCCCTTGGCGAACAGGTCCACCACCCGAGAGTCAGCCTCACGCATCATATCGTCAACGATAACCAGGGTGGGCTCACTACCATCGTAGTCATTGAGGTCGGGCAGGCCAGCTACATAGCGCACAGCAGTGTCACCAGCTCCCCCACCGCCACTACCGTAGTGCCAGGTGATACGGGCGAACCGCGTATTGCACATGCGGTCAGCGTGCTTGATGAACTGAGCCACAAAGTGCAACTTACCACTGCCCGAAGGCCCAGCCACAATGGCGGTGAACGGGTGTTTCCACCTCAAGTCCATGATGGTTACTGACCACCGTGCATTGCCCCAGCTCTTATAACTAAATTGATTTTTTAGCTTTTAAGGTTTTTATTTTTTTGGGGTAAAGGAATAAGTGTTCTATTTTTATTTAAACCAATTCTAGAAGAGTGCCTTTGCTCCCAGGAGGACCGCTCTTCTTCACCAGATGCATCCTCAACCCCACGCCCGCGTTGTATTGAACAATCGTCTGATCCCTCAGGACGGCCAGGTATCTCTGGGGCATATAGACCCTCAGCGGGTCGTCACCAACCAGACTCTCCAAAGTGGCCATTATTAATTCACCGTAGGGCGTGTCCACTTGCTCAAACGACCGGATGGGGTAGACTACGTTGTCACGTAGTTCGGTGATCCGAGTGTAACCCGCAGCCTTGTAGTTGTTGAGGGCTGACTTCAGGTCTACCTTTTCGTTGATGCTGTACATCGTGTGTTCAGATGTGTAATGGTTTTTTCTAGCCACCAAGTCGTTTTATATAGGCTCGCTGCGTCAGCAAGTTGTTTACGTCATTAGGTGATCCCAGGTCGTTAGGTCGTTTACTTCTTGCGCTTTTGGATGACGCAATCACATCCGGCCTTACGTTTCCTGCCATCGGGAGGCTTACGCCAAGCGGGCAGTGGAGTTATGGTCCTGGGAACTCCATTAATTTTAGGCACTATTCACACCAGTATCACTATTCACCCACATATTTTCCAGCCTTGTCAGCAGGTCCGTGAGACACATGCAGATTTCATCGTCTCTCTCTTCGTCCAGGTACAGGCCGCAACTGTGTGTCGAACGACCGCCGCGAAACACCGACATTTTCAAGAAAATGTTCCCAAAGTTGGCGGGGTTCTTTACTGTATATTGACATTCAGTATCGCTCCAACTGGATGCTGGAGAATCGCTAGGCATATCCTTCTTCACCGTCATCCAACGGGCTTTTTCTTCTTAGGTTTGGTGGGCGGCATGGCGTTCTCATCCAGCGCATTAATCTCCTCCATCAGACAGCGGAGCATTCGGTCCACCTCGGTGCTGCTCATGATGAAGTCTCGGACTGAGATCCCGCGGCTGGCCCCCAGGTTTATATACCGGGCGCAGCCGGAACGTTCTAGAACATTCTAGAAGCTTGGGAAAGCCCAAGGTGATTAACGCGGATAACAGTTATCGCGATTATTTTTAAGATGACCTAGGGGATTTCCATAAGTTTCCCGGGCCGCTTGAGTGCTCAAGACGTTTTAGAACCTTCTAGAACATTGTAGAATCTTTTGGTCGTTCGACCTTGAGGTAAAACCCAATTTGATAAACAATTCTCGCGGTTATTTTCAGGTTTAAACTTGTCTGTTGTTTCTATTCTTGTGACTCTAATGTGATGAGGGGTTGTGGCGACATTGCTCATGGCTCATTCTCGGTCTAGACCTCACAGACAGTGCGGATTAATGTTAATGAGGAAGATATGTGTAATTCTTTGAACATAACCAGCGAAGGGGGGGGATGACGTCATTTGGATCATCCACCGCAACTTGACTTGCTGGTTTTGTATCGTGGCTGGGAATCTGGCACTTGAACAGGGATCACTGTTACGTAAGGGATCAAATTCCAGATGGAGGATCCGGACTCCACTCATCAGGTTGGACGTTTCCTAAGGACCTCCAGGACTTTTTCCCCACTCTCAGGACTTTACGGGAAGCCGGGAAAACGTAAAAAGGTCGAAAGTGTGGTGCGGATCCCTAGGCAAAAGTGTCACAGACGAGAAGTGCCAGTGGCGGGGGCCATCGGGGGGGAGGGCAGGTCGAGTTGAAGGTCATGGGGGGAGTTTGGGGAGTCATGGGGAGGATGACGTTATGGGGTATATTATAACCGTTTCTGGATTATTTAATTATTTTTTATTTTGGAAGGAAAGGGATTAAGGATAAAAACCACTCTTTATTGAACAAACATATACTTGGAGTGCATCGTTCCCTCCCTAACTGTTTGGATTTCCATTTCCTTTAAAATCACTAAGCTCTATAGATATTCATTATTGCATGACCAATTTATTTCCCAAGCACGCTTACCACAGAAGTCAAAAATGTATTGTTCATCACTGTCTAAAAAGTGATACATTTTCTTTCTTCATCCAGGATACACAAGTCTATCAGACTCACTATGTTTAATGTATCTACACTAGCGACACTGGTAAACTGTATGGCGAACTCGGAGGTCTGTTTCGGGATAAAGAAATACTAAAAAACATTCAAACACATGTCCCTCGAGGCAGGATGCGACGTACCGTTACACAGACACTGGTAATCGTGCAATCCCCTCACGCAGAAGGTATTTCTGTTTCCTTATTTCAATGGTAGACAGCTGAGCTAGTGACTGTGGGCTGTGTTTCCATGATTAACTCAAGATTTAATTTGGCTGTGCACATCATTAGCGAAGAACAGATAACTCATGGACCTAGTAGGTAAACAAGTTACATAACTGGGGAATTTTCCACATGACACCCTCAAATAACAGCTGAATATATAGAGGAAAGCGCCCGAATCGGGTGAAAGCAGTAAACAACTCTCAGAATAGCCGGTCGTCAACATGTTTACACAGGATGATGTAATCACCTCCGGGAAGTTTTTAGGTTGTTTACGCGGGAAGACATCAGCCGGGGGAGGGGGGATGACGTCATGGGGAGGATGACGTCATGGGGAGGATGACGTCATGGGGAGGATGAATCGAAATTGGCACCCAACGTGGGTCTGTAAGTGTTACGTAACAGGTAAAATTCATGATGGAGGATCAGGACTCTGCTCATTCTGTAGGGGGTTCCCTAAGGACCTCCAGGACTTTTTCCCAGCTCTTGGGACCTCACGGGAAGCCGGAAAACCGAAAAATAGCCTCGGGCGTCGCTTCAGGCTTCGTCATGGGGAGGATGACGCATGTCGGGGGGGGGGGTGCTCGGGGGTTGTCGGTGGGATGATTTCATGGGGAGGATGAATCGAAATTGGCGCCCAACGTGGGTCCGTAAGTGTTACGTTACAGGTAAAATTCACGATGGAGGATCGGGACTCTGCTCATCCGGTAGGGGTTCTCTAAGGATCTCCAGGACTTTTTCCCCGCTCTTGGGACCTCACGGGAAGCCGGGAAAATCGAAAAACAAAATAGCCTCGGGCATAGCCTCGGGTGTCACCTCAGGCTACGTCATGAGGAGGATATCGTATGTTGGGGGGCGTCGGAGAGGGTGTTGGAGGGGTTTTAGGGAGGGGGTTGTGGGGGGCAGGTTAAGTTCAAGGTCACGGGGGGGAGGAAGATCCTCCTTAGTAACTTTGCTGATTTTGAATCGGCTATTGCACCCTACTCTAATGCTTTGCTTGTTAGACCATTGCCCACGTGAATTCTACATATTGCAACTGGAGTTTATTCATAGTAGTCCCAGCTCAAATATATTTTTTAAGGAAAGAAAATAAAGTGTTGTATTGACAGAAAACTATAGATAATGTAAATATAGGACAATACAACTTTTTATTAAAACACTTTAGCTTAAATATAAAGAGTATATATATTTATATTTATATGTATATATATATTTTGTTATTGGTTAACCATTTTTAATGCACTAAGTAAAACAGATAAAAAGAAAGTCATCATAATATTTTGTAGCTAATATTTTTCTAAATTAAACGCAGTTGTTATTTTTACTCTATCTGCTATTGTTCTCGAGTAAAGTGCGTTTAAGTAAGTCGCGCCTCCTCCCCATTATTAGCGAATTTCCCCTTTACGGAAGAAGCTATTACCGTAAGACTTAAACCCGAGACCATGATAACTTTTCGTTTTGAGGTCCCCAGATGCCAAAAACACCATTCGTTCAAATTTGTATATATATACATATTTATATATTTATATATATATATTTATATATATATATTTATATATATATATATATATTTATATATATATATATATGTGTGTGTCCGTAAGCACGATAACTCTCGTAAAAAAGGTCCGATATTAATAAAATTTGGTACAAATATGTAAAGTACCATTTATTTGAACGAGTTCGAAAACCAGACAAATCGCGACATCCGAAGGGGGGTTTTGGGGGGGTTTTGTACCCCAAAAATGGGTTTTTTGGATTTTTCACAGGTAATTATCATTTAAATCAAATTTTAATTTATACCATTGAATTCAACTTAAAAAAACAAACAATTTGGTATTTTGATCATTGCTCTAGGTCAATTGGTTACTGAGATATTGAAAGTGCTAAACACAGTACGTTGTCCAATGTTATTCTTATGGAGAAAAAGAAAAAAATTATATCTCGGTTATTTATGAACATAAACTGACGAAACTTGGTATATGGGTTCATCTGTTGTGGTTTATTGTTGTTTGAACAAAAAACTAATTTTTCGCCTATGGTTCCCGTAGCAGCAAACCTAGGTACTCGGTCCCCATTTTATTCTTATGGAGAATAATAAAGATGTTATATATCGCTTATTTATGAACGTATCTGGATGAAACTTGGTATGTGACTTCACTTAGATGAGTTCTATTGATATTTCTATAAAAACCTATTATTTTGTGTTCCTTGTTGCAGCAAACCTGCGAACTCATCCCTAATGTTATTCTAATGGAGATTAATGAATATTATAAATATCGCTTATTTATGAATATATTTCTTATGAATTCTGGTAAGAGGCTTAATGTGTTATTAAGACATACATATTCATTGGACATTCGCTGAGTACGCAAGTTTGCTGTGACGGGGGTATATTTTGTTTAAACGGGGGAAGCACACGGGGGACGGGCGGGAACTTTAGGGTGTGATGAGGTATACCATAACGGACATCTGTGCAAACAATTAGCTTTATCACATTCCCGCATTTCCGGGTAAAAACCCAGATTGACTGGGCTATTAAGGAATACTCACCTTTTAGTCGATAGGCATTGCTCGCAAATCATGCAATTATAAGAACCGGCATACAATTTTGGTGCATATATATAATAAAGTACAAAGTACATTTTGTTTGAATTATAAAACACATATTTACTATTTATTATTTATCAATTGTTAGAAATCTCTTCGTACAATTAATTAACTGATTACCAGCATAATCTAAAATATAAAACATTAATCCAAAAATGTCTTCGTATTTTAAGTGTGTTTATCATTAGTATTGTGCGTTGCGTCCTCGGTTGGTTTCAGTTCAGGTGTTTCTTCGTCTTCTTCATCTGTTACATCCGATTCATAATCTTCCTGATTGAAGATGCTGCAGCTCAACAAAGCGCTATTCAGAATGCAAAACACAGTTACGACTAAACTGTACGCAACGAATATATCCTGGAAGAATACAAAGTTGAGAAGTGTTATTATGGCAATGACAGTGAAGAGGAAAGCTCCTATGAGAGAAATTACGAGAAAAATTAGTTCTGAGGCAAGACCTAAAAGTCCAAAAAGTCCGAGAATCAGAATAATGAATAGGACACTGGTATAGGTAATAAATGTTAGATAAAAGACGATGCTCTGCAAAACCGTGGTTAATGGGAGGTCGATAACGGCACAGAAAATAAGAACCAAAATGCTCACTGGAATAACGCCGAGTCTCAGCCAAAATCCCCAGTTTAGTTCATCCTCCTGGATGTTTATTTTCCCCATCTCAGTAAATCACTACGATTGAGTTGCGCTCAATGATTTTAGGTTAGTGTTAGATAAAGGTTTACACATAACAGCTGTGCTGCATTATTATTTTCCCTGTTTGTTAAAATAAAATACAGGTGAAACGGGGTTTTACAAAAAGATAGACTTCAACACAACTTTGACCCAGACAAGAAATGTCCTCATAAGTTTAAAACTTTTAATGTAATAACTACTACATTCTACATATTAACATTTAGACACCCTAAACACTGTAGGGTCTACCGAGATATATACCGAGAAGAGCTTTAAGAATTATAATGTCAGATTTACCCAATCTTCTCTCAGGGCGGACAAAATGGATGTTAAATTTGTATGCCCTTTTTACTTGGCTGTTCCGAAGCCATTTAAATGCCTGTTTTGCGGCCGCCACCACACTGCACGCGTGGGCCAAGCGCACCAACACTGGCGCACAAGGTCGGGGCTTGTATAAACCGCGCCTACATATTGAGGTGCTGCCACTCTCATTTACTATTTGTTATTTATTAACTACTGTACCTGCGTGCGTCTCACTTTCTTTATAATTATGGAGGAGGGTCGCTTTTACGTTATAGATGGTCACATTAGTGTAAATAACGAGTCCGTCATCTACTGAAATGGAGGATTGTGCCCGACAGATACACCCAGTAACATCTGTTAACTATCCCACCCAGCTATTTTGTTCTAGCAGTCCCGAGTACGGCACCATTAGAATAAGAAGAGTTCAACTCTAGGAAAGGAAACGCCAGGAAGTATTTTAGGTCGTATAATCTCCTAACTTACGTAATATAAATAAAAGCGAAAGCCCTGAGGTGTTATTATTGTTATTGCTGGATTAGGAAACTCCAGCATTAGCTGCTAGGCACGTCTTCCACAAGCGGGAATTTGGTGCAGGTTACCGGAAGGAAAGGATATAGCGGGAAAGGAAAGGGTGGAATGGGACAGGCAGCCAAATTGACCTTTCAGAGGGCCAACTCCCGTGCTCCTGTGACAGCTGTGATCAGGCTCATACAGGCGGACCCCGCTCTGCCCTCCAACTGGCCAACTCAACTGACAGCGTATCCATGTACAACAGCCAGGGACCACACTCTCAGGTTGGGGACCAAACCCGGAGTTTCCGTCCCCAGCTGCTGCAAATGGAGGAACCAAAGGTGAAAGGGAAGCTCGTCATAATGGACAGCCATATTTAATGACAACTTCATTTGCTGTAGCCAATGTCAGCCTCAAAACTGGTATAGACCAGTTTTAATGTTGTCCTGGGACAAGCCCTGAGGTGTTCATCAAAGGTTCTCCCATTTCACGGTATGCTGGAGGGATGAAATTTAGTTTACACTGTTTTTGCAGGTCTAAAGTAGGAAAGGTAAAGGTTTTTGATTCCGACTCGTTCGAAATAAGGTCGTCAGTGTTCCAGTGTTAATCTACGGGCATTAAATTGATTTTACCAAATTATAATCTCCACACGGGATTCTAGCTGACATCACGTAGAGCCATATGTTTTTAAATGTTTACATTATGATCAGTTGGCTTCTTAAATCATACTAATACTAGGTATGCAATGCAGTTGTCTGCTTGCAATATTGAGCGGAGCAAGTATTTTTTAAATCAATACTTTGGAGAAATGGAACCACAAATTAATTTT
Organism: Allygus modestus; assembly: GCA_963675035.1. Taxonomy (NCBI): domain Eukaryota; kingdom Metazoa; phylum Arthropoda; class Insecta; order Hemiptera; family Cicadellidae; genus Allygus; species Allygus modestus. Next base: position 304,727,807 of record OY776111.1, read on the forward strand.
TCCCTTAAATAATATTCATTTGATAGATTATTTTTTACTCATAATAATCTATCCAAAGGCAGAGACTCAATAGCATCCATATCGATATGAACATCAGCGTAATATTGGTTATGCGTTTGGTGCCAGCGAAGTGCTCGATTTAAGGACCTTTTGCTTCATCACGCGGAAATCAGAATAACCTGTGACACCAACGCGTACGATAACAATCCCAAGCGATGAAGGCGCGATTGGCATCGAAGTTGCAATATCAGTTATATTTTTTTCAACGTTTATTACATGTCCTTTTATAGTGATACTGACCAAAGGATCCACATGATTTATGACAGGATGGCTGCGAGCAATTAGCATTTGCTCAATCATTGAGAGATGATTGAAATCTGAAATCTGTAGGAATGATCGACGGTTGCATGATGTTGTTGGCCGAAGAGAATTTTACAGGATTTTTCACGCACGAGGTACAAATATAGTTGTCAGTGCTGACTATGTTCAAGCATCTGAAGACTGTGCATTGTCGGTACGCGAGTGCTTCCAAATTCTGCCTAAACCTCTGAGCATACTCTTCATCAGTTGTATTTGCAATAGTCTCCTGTCGATTATGGCGGGATGCATCAACGGTGCGTCGTCCAAGATTGGCGCCTTATAATAGGCTACATTATACATAAAGGCTACATTATACATCAGTTAAGGGTATTAATTTGTTTCAAGCACTTAGGTAATACATGGAGGCTTAACATTTAACATACTACGTTTCCATGCCAAGTAGTATTCAGCAACAGGCATATGACCAGATGTTATAGGTTAATCCCTTAAAAATAATCAAAGCCTTGGAATAGTTTTAGAATTTAGGTCTTAAATATAATTTGGAACAATTTACATTAATCTGCTGCCAAACAGCGACCTGGGAGCGAAGCCCCCCACAGAGGTCTGGGGGCGGAGCCCCCAGCGAGCGAAGCGAGTCTTCATTTACAATTCTGTGAGCGAAATTTTTAAGTCAAAATTGTGGGAGTTTGACAAATCGCAGGATGATGGAAGAGGGCTTAAATTAAAGGTCTTGACCTCAGGGACTCGGGAAAAATAGCAATATTTCTAAAAAGTTACAAGCCAACGAGATATTACGTTAAACATCCCCCATAAGAAAAGCATGAGGGTTAAAAAACGTCTGCTTTGTTTACATTAAAACATGCGATTAAGTGTGTACTTTGTTTACGAACTTACATGTGTACCTACTTGGAGCAAGGTTAGGGGCTTTAGCCCCTTCAAGCCACTACAGTTTGAGCCACGATGCTTGGCGCCTGGGAAAGGCGAGAAACAACTCAAATTTACCGCAAATAAATGCAATCAATAAAGAAAATAACCAAAACCAATGTTTGAAAATTAAATTAATTAATTTTGCTTTCTGTTGACAAAAATATACTGTAACACTAACGGTAATAAGCCAAATATAAGCCAAAAGTCATTCCAGAGCATACGCTAACCAGGCGTCAAGCACTGACCCGAACTGTAGTAATTAATTATTTAAGGTAAACAAACCACTGACTTAAACAAAACAACAATTGCACAGAAAACTACTGTATTAAAAAATACCCCCGTCACAGCAAACCTGCGTACTCAGCGAATTTCTAATGCATAATATATGTCTTAATACCACATATAGCCGCATACCAAGTTTCATAAAAATATATTCACATATATGCGATTTTAATGATTCTCCATAAGAATAACATTGTTAATGAGTACGTAGGTTTGCTGAAACAAGGAACACAAACAATTATGCAAATATAAATATAATTTAACTAGGCGAAGCCACATACCAAGTTTCATCAATATTCAATCATAAATAAGCGCTATATAACATGTTAGTTATTCTCTATAAGAATAACATGGGGCTGAGTAAGCAGGTTTGCTTCAACAAGGAACAAAAAATGGGTTTTTATGCAATTATCAATAAAACTCAACCAAGTGAAGCTACATACCAAGTTTTATTAATTTATGTTCATAATTAAGGGAGTCATTACATTTTACTTATTCTCCATAAGAATAACTTGGGGGCTGAGTACGCAGGTTTGATGCTACGAGAATAATCAACAAAAATTCAATTTTTTGTGCACATATACCAGTACTACATGAAGCCACATACCCAGTTTCTTCAACATACATTCATAAATAATCGAGATATCAAATTTTATTTATTCTCCATAAGGATAACATCGGACAACGTACTGTGTTTAGCACTTTGAATATCTCTGCAACGGTTGGTCGTAGAATCCCAATTTACACGCCAAAATGATTGTTTTTGGTGTGTAAATTGGGATTCTACGACCAACCGTTGCAGAGATATTAAAATGAACTGAGGAAAAGCCAACAACTTTTTTCCCATAAGATTAACATGGGAGTAGGTTTTTGGATTTTTTCTGCAACCACTTAACCTAGGTTAATAATTCAAAATACTATATTATTTGTTTTTTAAGCTTTGTAACATGGTCAAAACAAAAATTAAGTTTTTTGAAAATTTTAAGGTGAAAAATGCAAAAACTGATTTTTGGAAAATTTAAAACCCCCATAAACCCCACTTCCCATAGTCCGATTTTTCTGGTTTTCAAACTTAAAGTCATGAATGTTATTTTACACATTTGAGTCAAATTTCATCGAAATAAGACGTTTTTTACTCAAGTTATTGCATTCATTGAACTAATAGTATTTTTGGCATCTGGGGACCTCAAAACAAAAAGTTATCATGGTCTCGGGCATAAGTCTTACCATGAGACCTACGGTAATAGCTTCTTCCCTATAGGGGAAATTCGCTAACAGCTGATAGTAACAGTCTGCAGTTAGTTATGACTCCTCATAACAGCTGTATAATCAACACACAGTAAATAAACAAAATAACATATTTCTTCTATTAAAATAACATTGTAACTTTAAAGGGCCGTAGAAAAAAACCCTGACGTCCTATTTGGTCCATTTTAGATTTATACCTTCCCATAGTTGGTTACTATGACCGTGCCAAATTTCGTGCGGATCACTTCAGCCGTTCAGGAGGAGTATGTGGAAATAAAAAGCCAGAGTGTAATATAAGACCTACGCTCAATTATAAATGTGAAAGTATGGATGTTTGTGCGTAACTCTGAAGTTCCATCACGTGAAAACTACTGGACCGATTGAGCTTAAATTTTGCAGAGGGGTACTTGATAGTCCTGAGTAACATGTAAGCATATTAAAATTGTGAAAATCCTATAGGGCTATGTCCCACGGGGGTTCAAAGTTCCCATGTATTCCTTATGGACATTAATTTTTGTTTGAGCTGATGAAAATACAAACAGCTTATCTTGATTGGTAGTAGTTCCACAGGCTAACCACAGAATATCACACACAAAACTATCATAGTTTTTATAAATAATTCGCGGGGCGAAGCCTGTGGGTAACAGCTAGTAAAATATAACTCCATAAGATTAACATTGGAACTTTGAAGCCCTGTGGGGCAAAACCTTGCAGGTGGATGTTTTTCAAACCGCCAAAAGGCACATCTAGAGTGTAGCAGATTTTGACTGAAACAAAATATGTTATAAAATAATATATTAATTAAGGGAGTCATTACATTTTACTTATTCTCCATAAGAATAACTTGGGGGCTGAGTACGCAGGTTTGATGCTACGAGAATAATCAACAAAAATTCAATTTTTTGTGCACATATACCAGTACTACATGAAGCCACATACCAAGTTTCTTCAACATACATTCATAAATAATCGAGATATCAAATTTTATTTATTCTCCATAAGGATAACATCGGACAACGTACTGTGTTTAGCACTTTGAATATCTCTGCAACGGTTGGTCGTAGAATCCCAATTTACACACCAAAATGATTGTTTTTGGTGTGTAAATTGGGATTCTACGACCAACCGTTGCAGAGATATTAAAATGAACTCAGGAAAAGCCAACAACTTTTTTCCCATAAGATTAACATGGGAGTAGGTTTTTGGATTTTTTCTGCAACCACTTAACCTAGGTTAATAATTCAAAATACTATATTATTTGTTTTTTAAGCTCTGTAACATGGTCAAAACAAAAATTAAGTTTTTTGAAAACTTTAAGGTGAAAAATGCAAAAACTGATTTTTGGAAAATTTAAAACCCCCATAAACCCCACTTCCCATAGTCCGATTTTTCTGGTTTTCAAACTTAAAGTCATGAATGTTATTTTACACATTTGAGTCAAATTTCATCGAAATAAGACGTTTTTTACTCAAGTTATTGCATTCATTGAACTAATAGTATTTTTGGCATCTGGGGACCTCAAAACAAAAAGTTATCATGGTCTCGGGCATAAGTCTTACCATGAGACCTACGGTAATAGCTTCTTCCCTATAGGGGAAATTCGCTAACAGCTGATAGTAACAGTCTGCAGTTAGTTATGACTCCTCATAACAGCTGTATAATCAACACACAGTAAATAAACAAAATAACATATTTCTTCTATTAAAATAACATTGTAACTTTAAAGGGCCGTAGAAAAAAACCCTGACGTCCTATTTGGACCATTTTAGATTTATACCTTCCCATAGTTGGTTACTATGACCGTGCCAAATTTCGTGCGGATCACCTCAGCCGTTCAGGAGGAGTATGTGGAAATAAAAAGCCAGAGTGTAATATAAGACCTACGCTCAATTATAAATGTGAAAGTATGGATGTTTGTGCGTAACTCTGAAGTTCCATCGCGTGAAAACTACTGGACCGATTGAGCTTAAATTTTGCAGAGGGGTACTTGATAGTCCTGAGTAACATGTAAGCATATTAAAATTGTGAAAATCCTATAGGGCTATGTCCCACGGGGGTTCAAAGTTCCCATGTATTCCTTATGGACATTAATTTTTGTTTGAGCTGATGAAAATACAAACAGCTTATCTTGATTGGTAGTAGTTCCACAGGCTAACCACAGAATATCACACACAAAACTATCATAGTTTTTATAAATAATTCGCGGGGCGAAGCCTGCGGGTAACAGCTAGTAAAATATAACTCCATAAGATTAACATTGGAACTTTGAAGCCCTGTGGGGCAAAACCTTGCAGGTGGATGTTTTTCAAACCGCCAAAAGGCACATCTAGAGTGTAGCAGATTTTGACTGAAACAAAATATGTTATAAAATAATAGATTAATTAAGGGAGTCATTACATTTTACTTATTCTCCATAAGAATAACTTGGGGGCTGAGTACGCAGGTTTGATGCTACGAGAATAATCAACAAAAATTCAATTTTTTGTGCACATATACCAGTACTACATGAAGCCACATACCAAGTTTCTTCAACATACATTCATAAATAATCGAGATATCAAATTTTATTTATTCTCCATAAGGATAACATCGGACAACGTACTGTGTTTAGCACTTTGAATATCTCTGCAACGGTTGGTCGTAGAATCCCAATTTACACACCAAAATGATTGTTTTTGGTGTGTAAATTGGGATTCTACGACCAACCGTTGCAGAGATATTAAAATGAACTGAGGAAAAGCCAACAACTTTTTTCCCATAAGATTAACATGGGAGTAGGTTTTTGGATTTTTTCTGCAACCACTTAACCTAGGTTAATAATTCAAAATACTATATTATTTGTTTTTTAAGCTCTGTAACATGGTCAAAACAAAAATTAAGTTTTTTGAAAACTTTAAGGTGAAAAATGCAAAAACTGATTTTTGGAAAATTTAAAACCCCCATAAACCCCACTTCCCATAGTCCGATTTTTCTGGTTTTCAAACTTAAAGTCATGAATGTTATTTTACACATTTGAGTCAAATTTCATCGAAATAAGACGTTTTTTACTCAAGTTATTGCATTCATTGAACTAATAGTATTTTTGGCATCTGGGGACCTCAAAACAAAAAGTTATCATGGTCTCGGGCATAAGTCTTACCATGAGACCTACGGTAATAGCTTCTTCCCTATAGGGGAAATTCGCTAACAGCTGATAGTAACAGTCTGCAGTTAGTTATGACTCCTCATAACAGCTGTATAATCAACACACAGTAAATAAACAAAATAACATATTTCTTCTATTAAAATAACATTGTAACTTTAAAGGGCCGTAGAAAAAAACCCTGACGTCCTATTTGGACCATTTTAGATTTATACCTTCCCATAGTTGGTTACTATGACCGTGCCAAATTTCGTGCGGATCACCTCAGCCGTTCAGGAGGAGTATGTGGAAATAAAAAGCCAGAGTGTAATATAAGACCTACGCTCAATTATAAATGTGAAAGTATGGATGTTTGTGCGTAACTCTGAAGTTCCATCGCGTGAAAACTACTGGACCGATTGAGCTTAAATTTTGCAGAGGGGTACTTGATAGTCCTGAGTAACATGTAAGCATATTAAAATTGTGAAAATCCTATAGGGCTATGTCCCACGGGGGTTCAAAGTTCCCATGTATTCCTTATGGACATTAATTTTTGTTTGAGCTGATGAAAATACAAACAGCTTATCTTGATTGGTAGTAGTTCCACAGGCTAACCACAGAATATCACACACAAAACTATCATAGTTTTTATAAATAATTCGCGGGGCGAAGCCTGCGGGTAACAGCTAGTAAAATATAACTCCATAAGATTAACATTGGAACTTTGAAGCCCTGTGGGGCAAAACCTTGCAGGTGGATGTTTTTCAAACCGCCAAAAGGCACATCTAGAGTGTAGCAGATTTTGACTGAAACAAAATATGTTATAAAATAATAGATTAATTAAGGGAGTCATTACATTTTACTTATTCTCCATAAGAATAACTTGGGGGCTGAGTACGCAGGTTTGATGCTACGAGAATAATCAACAAAAATTCAATTTTTTGTGCACATATACCAGTACTACATGAAGCCACATACCAAGTTTCTTCAACATACATTCATAAATAATCGAGATATCAAATTTTATTTATTCTCCATAAGGATAACATCGGACAACGTACTGTGTTTAGCACTTTGAATATCTCTGCAACGGTTGGTCGTAGAATCCCAATTTACACACCAAAATGATTGTTTTTGGTGTGTAAATTGGGATTCTACGACCAACCGTTGCAGAGATATTAAAATGAACTGAGGAAAAGCCAACAACTTTTTTCCCATAAGATTAACATGGGAGTAGGTTTTTGGATTTTTTCTGCAACCACTTAACCTAGGTTAATAATTCAAAATACTATATTATTTGTTTTTTAAGCTCTGTAACATGGTCAAAACAAAAATTAAGTTTTTTGAAAATTTTAAGGTGAAAAATGCAAAAACTGATTTTTGGAAAATTTAAAACCCCCATAAACCCCACTTCCCATAGTCCGATTTTTCTGGTTTTCAAACTTAAAGTCATGAATGTTATTTTACACATTTGAGTCAAATTTCATCGAAATAAGACGTTTTTTACTCAAGTTAATGCATTCATTGAACTAATAGTATTTTTGGCATCTGGGGACCTCAAAACAAAAAGTTATCATGGTCTCGGGCTTAAGTCTTACCATGAGACCTACGGTAATAGCTTCTTCCCTATAGGGGAAATTCGCTAACAGCTGATAGTAACAGTCTGCAGTTAGTTATGACTCCTCATAACAGCTGTATAATCAACACACAGTAAATAAACAAAATAACATATTTCTTCTATTAAAATAACATTGTAACTTTAAAGGGCTGTAGAAAAAAACCCTGACGTCCTATTTGGACCATTTTAGATTTATACCTTCCCATAGTTGGTTACTATGACCGTGCCAAATTTCGTGCGGATCACTTCAGCCGTTCAGGAGGAGTATGTGGAAATAAAAAGCCAGAGTGTAATATAAGACCTACGCTCAATTATAAATGTGAAAATATGGATGTTTGTGCGTAACTCTGAAGTTCCATCACGTGAAAACTACCGGACCGATTGAGCTTAAATTTTGCAGAGGGGTACTTGATAGTCCTGAGTAACATGTAAGCATATTAAAATTGTGAAAATCCTATAGGGCTATGTCCCACGGGGGTTCAAAGTTCCCATGTATTCCTTATGGACATTAATTTTTGTTTGAGCTGATGAAAATACAAACAGCTTATCTTAATTGGTAGTAGTTCCACAGGCTAACCACAGAATATCACACACAAAACTATCATAGTTTTTATAAATAATTCGCGGGGCGAAGCCTGCGGGTAACAGCTAGTAAAATATAACTCCATAAGATTAACATTGGAACTTTGAAGCCCTGTGGGGCAAAACCTTGCAGGTGGATGTTTTTCAAACCGCCAAAAGGCACATCTAGAGTGTAGCAGATTTTGACTGAAACAAAATATGTTATAAAATAATAGATTAATTAAGGGAGTCATTACATTTTACTTATTCTCCATAAGAATAACTTGGGGGCTGAGTACGCAGGTTTGATGCTACGAGAATAATCAACAAAAATTCAATTTTTTGTGCACATATACCAGTACTACATGAAGCCACATACCAAGTTTCTTCAACATACATTCATAAATAATCGAGATATCAAATTTTATTTATTCTCCATAAGGATAACATCGGACAACGTACTGTGTTTAGCACTTTGAATATCTCTGCAACGGTTGGTCGTAGAATCCCAATTTACACACCAAAATGATTGTTTTTGGTGTGTAAATTGGGATTCTACGACCAACCGTTGCAGAGATATTAAAATGAACTGAGGAAAAGCCAACAACTTTTTTCCCATAAGATTAACATGGGAGTAGGTTTTTGGATTTTTTCTGCAACCGCTTAACCTAGGTTAATAATTCAAAATACTATATTATTTGTTTTTTAAGCTCTGTAACATGGTCAAAACAAATACACCCGTCGCAGCAAACCTGCATACTCAGCGAATTTCCAATGAACATATAACATAACACTTAATAGGATTCATAAGAAATGTATTCACAAACAAGCGATATTTAAAATATTAATTATTCTCCATAAGAATAACATTGGGAATGAGTACGCAGGTTTGCTGCAAAAAGGCACGCAAAATAATGGGTTTTTATGCAAATATCAATAGAACTCATCTTAGTGAAGTCACATACCAAGTTTCATCCATATACATTCATAAATAAGCGATATATAACATTTTAAGTATTTTCCATAAGAATAACATGGGGACCAAGTACCTAGGTTTGCTGCTACAGGAACCATAGGCGAAAAATTGTTTTTTTGTGCAAACAACAATAAACCATAACCAGATCAAGCCATATACCAAATTTTGCCAGTTTATGTTCATAAATAAGCGAGATATACAATTTTTCTTTTTCTCCATAAGAATAACATCAGACAACGTACTGTGTTTAGCACTTTCAATATCTCGGTAACCAATTGACGTAGAGCAAAGATCAAAATACCAAATTGTTTGTTTTTTTAAGCTACATTCAATGGTATAAATTAAAATTTGATTTAAATTAAAATTACATGTGAAAACCCCAAAAAACACATTTTTGGGGTACAAAACCCCCCTTCGGATGGTGCGATTCATCTGGTTTTCGAACTTGTTCAAATAAATGGTACTTTACACATTTGTACCAAATTTCATTAAGATCGGACCTTTTTTACGAGAGTTATCGTGCTTACGGACACATATATATATATAAATATATATATAAATATATATATATATATATATATATATATATATATATACATATATAAAAATTTGAACGAATGGTGTTTTTGGCATCTGGGGACCTCAAAATGAAAAGTTATCATGGTCTCGGGCTTAAGTCTTACCATGAGACATACGGTAATAGCTTCTTCCCTATAGGGGAAATTCGCTAAAATTAAGTTTTTTGAAAATTTTAAGGTGAAAAATGCAAAACCTGATTTTTGGAAAATTTAAAACCCCCATAAACCCCACTTCCCATAGTCCGATTTTTCTGGTTTTCAAACTTAAAGTCATGAATGTTATTTTACACATTTGAGTCAAATTTCATCGAAATAAGACGTTTTTTACTCAAGTTATTGCATTCATTGAACTAATAGTATTTTTGGCATCTGGGGACCTCAAAACAAAAAGTTATCATGGTCTCGGGCTTAAGTCTTACCATGAGACCTACGGTAATAGCTTCTTCCCTATAGGGGAAATTCGCTAACAGCTGATAGTAACAGTCTGCAGTTAGTTATGACTCCTCATAACAGCTGTATAATCAACACACAGTAAATAAACAAAATAACATATTTCTTCTATTAAAATAACATTGTAACTTTAAAGGGCCGTAGAAAAAAACCCTGACGTCCTATTCGGACCATTTTAGATTTATACCTTCCCATAGTTGGTTACTATGACCGTGCCAAATTTCGTGCGGATCACTTCAGCCGTTCAGGAGGAGTATGTGGAAATAAAAAGCCAGAGTGTAATATAAGACCTACGCTCAATTATAAATGTGAAAGTATGGATGTTTGTGCGTAACTCTGAAGTTCCATCACGTGAAAACTACTGGACTGATTGAGCTTAAATTTTGCAGAGGGATACTTGATAGTCCTGAGTAAGCATATTAAAATTGTGAAAATCCTATAGGGCTATGTCCCACGGGGGTTCAAAGTTCCCATGTATTCCTTATGGACATTAATTTTTGTTTGAGCTGATGAAAATACAAACAGCTTATCTTGATTGGTAGTAGTTCCACAGGCTAACCATAGAATACACACAAAACTATCATAGTTTTTATAAATAATTCGCGGGGCGAAGCCTGCGGGTAACAGCTAGTAAAATATAACTCCATAAGATTAACATTGGAACTTTGAAGCTCTGTGGGGCAAAACCTTGCAGGTGGATGTTTTTCAAACCGCCAAAAGGCACATCTAGAGTGTAGCAGATTTTGACTGAAACAAAATATGTTATAAAATAATAGATTAATGGTCAAAAATTTCCGAAAAAATCAAGAAATTATTTTAATAATATAGATATCATAAAAATATGCTACTTTATCATAGTTCAACAGGTTATCTACTTGAATGCAGCACACATAACTGTTTCATCCCTCGGGTAGCAATATGGTAGCAATTAACTTATATGTTATTTTTCTGGAAAGATTCTGAGACAATAACTTTATAGATTTAAGTGAATATGAAGAATATGCAAAGAAAAATCGTTCATCCCTCGCTATGAAGGAGAATTCGTTCACCATGGATGCCCATCTGTTAGCGAACTAATGAGGAAAGTACATTCTCCCGCCATTGCCCGTCATTTGTATAAGAATATACATATCGGTTTTTATTTCATATATTACCTTTATTTCACGCGACAAAGTTGCAAGAAGCAGCTAGTATTTAATGTAAATTACAGATTAGCTATTTTCAATAAACTAATACAAGACCGGTTGTATTACCGTACAAATTGCCTGACCTTACTTCTAGCAGTCAGATCCCTTGTTATTCCATGAGTGATTTTGATGATTAAGATGTCAAATTAAAGCTTGTTTCAATTCAATTGAGGACATTCAAATAACCAGCTGGGATAAACAAAATATGTAACTTCAGAAAGTCGATGTGCTGTCCCATTTTCTCCCCCTTATGCATAGTATATGGAGAAAGTATTTTTTTCGTCAATATTTTTGAATTTGAGTTATTAGTGGAAATCTTCGTTTTGGTGCTCCCTGAGTAAAAAAAGTGATTTTTACGTGATGTCTGTGTGTCTGTCTGTCTGTCTGTCTGTCGTCTGTCTGTATGGATGTGTACAGAGCTAGAGTCCTAACCAATGGTCCGATTTTTATGAAATTTGGTATGTAGGTACTAATCCACGATATCTCCAGGTATTTTTTCATTTTTGAATTTTCTATTTAAGGGTAATTATCCCCCAAAAACCGCCAAACAAAACATGAAAAATTAAGATTTATCAAAAACGGCTCTAACGATTTTAATTAAACTTTAATCGTTTGTAGAACTTTAGTTTTCCAACAACATGACACCACCCGCATTTCTGTAAAAATTCGGGTTCAGAAATTACAAGAATTAAAATATCAAAAATTCAGTTTTTTTATATTTCATAAAAAAAATAAAAAATATTACTATTCGCCATTAAATAGAGCTCAAAAAATAAATAATTTAGTATTTTGAATTACTATCCTACGATTACTGGTATTGCGGGGAAAATTTAAATTTTCATTTTGAGGTAAACGCAGTACGTTGTCCAATGTTATTCTTATGGGAAATACCAAAATTAGTATTTCTCTCTTACTTTCAGATCAATTTCGTTCAAACTTGATATGCTTGTCAAGTTAGCATTGACCAACAAAGGAAATTCGAAATATGTTGCCCCTTAATAATCCTGGGGGGAATAGGGGGCATTTCTCCTCTTAAAACCACGTGTGTAGCGATGGATTCTGTAGTGCCTCCTAAACAGGGATTTGGGTGGATGTTTTTTAAAACCACTTGTTTGCAAGATTTTCTGTACATTCGACAGTGCTTTTTAGTTTATATTTAGTAAATAAAAAGTAATTTATTCATTAAAGTTGGGCTAAAAGGGATAAATTATGTGTCAGTTTCCTGATACCGTTTATTTACTTTCTCCCTCTTATACATAGTATATGGAGAAAGTATTGTTTTCGTCAACATTTTCGAATTTGAGTTGTTAGTAGAAATATTCGTTTTAGTGCTTCCTGAACCCAAAAAAGTGATTTTTACGTGATGTCTGTGTGTCTGTCTGTCTATCTGTCTGTATGGATGTGTACAGAGTTAGAGTCCTAACCAATGGTCCGATTTTTATGAAATTTTGTATGTACGTACTAATCTACGATATCTACAGGCCTTTTTTCATGTTTTTGAATTTTTGATTTTTAAGGGTAATTATCCACCAAAACCGCCAAAAACCTGAAATATCAAGATTTCTTAAAAACGACTCTAACTATTTTGATTAAACTTTAGTCATTTGTAGAACTTAAGTTTTCCGACAAAATTACACCACCCGCATTTCTGTGAAAATTCGGGGGAAGCCGTCTAGGTGTCACCCCGACAACCCGTCACCTTGGCATTTTGGCCACAGGTGACAACCTCTCACCTCGTAAAAATATACCGATGCCGTCAAGGTGTCACCGCGTCAAGTTGTCACCTCTTTTATAGAGGTGATTGTTTGTCGTGTGCAGAGACGACAACCCGTCACCTCGCACGCTTGCGTCAAGGTGTCACCCCGACAAACCGTCACCTTTTCTACTCCCAGGTGACGATCTGTCGTCGCCGTTCACGACAAACCGTCACCTCGCACACTCGCGTCAAGGTGTCACCCCGACAACCTGCCACCCCGCTCCATCTGTTTCCGTCTTCTTATAACGCAAAAATAGGCTTTCTCCACTTGGCTTATCAGCGCTACCATGCTTAAAACAAATAATAAGCTTCTAAAAATTATAAATTATTCATGTTTAATCTTCTACCGTATTTAAAACTACATTAATTTAGAGGCACGGTCGTGTCTCGTCGCCAAGTCCACAAGCAGACGACGAGCGAACGACGACGCGACGTGAGTAACTATTAACACAAAGGAAATTGAGGCGATTTTTCGACCCACCAAAAAAGAAATTTAAAGCCCTAATTTGATCTAATTCCGTTTTAACACGTTAAAAACACCAAAGTATACGACAGTTTGTTTTTGAATGGTATAATAAATCGAGAAATAAACGTTTTAAGTAGCGAAAAAAATACAAGTTTCGTAAATTTTGATCGAATCTTCCACCTCGATGTTCAGAAAGCCTAGCGACTTTATTTCTCATCAAACCTAAATGAAATTTCAAAGTCACTCATATTTTTTCTCATAGAAGTGCCTTATGATACTATGAATAAAGTTTAAAATCGAAATATATTAAAAGTAATCACTTTAAAATTTTTAATTTCAATTTTAGTTGACTTTTAAAACGTAAACAAAGAAGATGATACAAAGAGTAGGTTTCGCAAGTAAAAGGCTGAAAAAGCTGACACACCAGGATTTATATATTCTCTGTAACCCGTGCAAAGATCAAGTATGTTTTCAAATAAATTAATGATATGCTAGGAAATGTATCTTTGTGGCTACAAATAAAATTTTAGATTGGCTTCATTCGACTTTTAAATTTTAAAATCCTATCACTTTAAATGAACAATTTTCGTAACTTTGTTTCAGAAATCTCAACTCCAAAAATTATATCTTAAAGAATAGCGTGTAACGTCTTCATGATAGGTAGTCGTTTCATAGTCCTTATAAGCCATCTTAATAAACCTTCATAATAGCGTCTTAATTTTTTAACAGACCAACTGATAAAACCAAATAATTAATAACTGTAATAAAGCATATATGTTGCAGTTTTACCTTATAATTTATTCTTTGGGGTTTCGTCTTAAAGGCAACAACAAGAAACTAACTGGTTTATAACCTCAGTTTGAGCGTGTGCGTAGCCACGGGAAACTGCTAGTAGGCCTAATCGTATTACGGGTGGTCCAAAAATAGCGCTCACATTTTGTTTTGTGACAGCACAGCTATTTCATTGGTTAGAGAGATGATTTTTGCGGTGAACGGTTCTTTAGATACTACCATTTTTTCATATCAGTGTTTTCAACTATTCAACTTTTTCTCATGAAGGCGGCATAGAAAATAATTATATGTAAATTCTATGCGAAGTGTGATTTGCGGGATTGGTCAAATTCTCACTATAATCAATCACATCACTTTGAATCTAGCAATACATAATGACAAACTCAACAACATTTCGTCAGTTCCCATCTAGTAACGGAAAAAATGCAATGATATAGACACAAATGAGTACGCGTGAGTACGCTTTGAAAACTGGCTTGCCTTATGGTCTTAGATTTTCATTATGGTCACCCCCCAGTGAAACTTATTTTTAACTACTAAGGGGATTGTGTTCAAATTTTTCAATGATGTTTTGACGAAATTGCAAAATCATTTCTATAATGACTACTTCTGCGGTATTGCGAAAGTTTTTTACCTACTTTTAGAACTATTATAAACATGACAAACAGCATTGAAGCGAGCTGAAAAATACGTTTAGTAGAATTCACGCATTACAATTTGTTTATGCTGCCTCTATTGAGAAAGTTGAAATAGTTTAAAACCACTGATAGAATCATTCACCACAAAAATCAACAGCGGTTTTGTTGGACTATACCAAGTATAAAGTCTAAGAAGCTGTCTCTATTGCAGTGTTAAACGAATTGATTATGTGTGCAAATATGTACTTTTAGTTCAAAGGGAGGAGCCTATCGGGGTGGCGATTTGCTGTGGTGTCAAGTTGTCGGTTGCATCGACGTCAAACCGCCACCTCTCACGCTCGCGTCAAGGTGTAACTCCGACAAGGTGTCACCTCCTCTCTTTGGAGGTGACGATTAGACGCCTCCGTACACGACAACCCGTCACCTCGCACGCTCGCGTCAAGGTGTCACCCCGACAACCTGTCACCTCCTTCAAATGGTGACTGGTTGTCGGGGACGATGCGCGTCAACTCGTCACCTCAAAACCTGTTTTAAAAGGTGATGGTTTGTCGGGTTGACAGGTTGACGGGGTGACACCTAGACGCGGTCCCAAATTCGGGTTCAGAAATTACAAGACTTAATATATCAAAAATTCAGTTTTTTGGATTATTCATAAAAAAACACAAACATAAAAAATATTACTATTCACCATTTAAAATAGCTCAAAAAAATAAATAATTTATTATTTTGAATTACTATTCTACGATTTCTGGTTGCAGAGAAAATTTAAATTTTCATTTTGCGATAAACGCAGTACGTTGTCCAATGTTATTCTTATGGGGAATACAAAAAATACTATTTCTCTCTTCTTGATACATGAATTTCGTTCAAACTTGATATGCTTGTCAAGTTAGCATTGACAACAAAGTAAATTTGAAATATGTTGCCCCTTAATAATCCTGGGGGGGGGGATAGGGGTCATTTCCACTTTTAAAACCACGTGTGTAGCGATGGGTTCTGTAGTGCCTCCTAAACAGGGATTTGGGTAGATATTTTTGAAAAGGCAGAGGCTACGTACACGTCCGACGTGAGCCGCAACTGTTCACGTCCGTTCAAAATTATGCACCGTACGTTACTTTTCCTGTGATTTGAAAAATTTTATATCTCGCTTATTTATGAACGTATACTGACAAAACTTGGTATACGGCTTCATCTGGTTGTGGACCATTGATATTTGCTCAAAAAAACAATTTTTTGCCAAAGGCTCCCGTAGCAGCAAACCTGCGTACTCAGCCCCATGTTATTCTTATGGAGAATAAGTCACGTGTTATCTCCCTTATTAACATTTCTGGTAAATAGTCCAACTAAATTTTACCGGGATGTTAAATAGGAGCAGCTCTTAAGGTGTTAATTATGAAAATAAATTAATGAAATTTGGAATGTGGCTTTACCTAAATGAGTTATATTGTTATTTGTATAAAACCCCATTTTTTGTTTTCCTTCCTTCAGCAAACCTGCATACTCAGCCGCCATGTTATTCTTATGGAGAATAATTAAAATGTCACAAATCGTTTATTTATGAATGTATATTGATGAAACTTGGTATGTGGCTTTATGTGGTATTAAGATACATATATATGCATTGGAAATTCGCTGAGTACGCAGGTTTGCTGCTACGGGGGTATTTAGATGTTCCTTCATCATTCATCATTGTTGCGGATTAGGAAACTCCAGCATGGCTGCTAGTCACATCTTCCAGAAGCGGGAATATTGTGCAGGTTACCGTAAAGATAGGATATAGCAGGAAAGGAAAGGGTGGGATGGGACGGCAGCCAAATCGACCCTTCAGAGGGCCAACTCCCGTGCCCCTGTGACAGCTGGGATGTGGCTCTCAAACAGAGGATCCGCATTCTGCCCTCCAACTGGTCAACTCAACTGACAGGGTATCCATGTACAACAGCCAGGGACCATTCATTCTCAGGTTGGCAGGTGGGGACCAAACCCGGAGATTCTGTCCCTAGTCGCTGCAAATGGAGGGACCAAAGGTGAAAGGGAAGTTTTGTCATAATGGAGAGCCAAAATACTTACCATATGTAATGACAATTTCATTTGCAGTACCCAATGTCAGCCTCAAAACTGGTATAGACCAGTTTTAAGGTAGTCCTTGAACTAGATATACCTTATAACGGAGATGTCATAAACGTGATCATTTCCTAAACGTTGTTTGCAAATTTGTTGATTTCCAGAAGCAAAATCAAACAACTCTGGCTTGTTTCACTTAATTTTTTTTATATATGCTGAAGGACTGACACACTGTTGGAGATATCAGAGTTATATCTTCGGCATACAGCGGAACGTTTACATTTACACCGTTGAATATACAACCTCCACCGGTATGCAGTCCCACAATTTTCAATTTATTTTTAAAATACTTTTTTAAAATATACGCCTTCAAGATACCATACAGAGCAGAAATACAGAGCAGAGCATTTTTTATCCATATTATTTGGTTCTGTCATAATAAATCTTGACAATGTTTATAATTAGTTGAGACACCTAAAGATGACGATTTATTTATTAAAGCTTTCCTATTCACCGCGTCTAAAGCCGCGCGCTTAAGTCATAACCAGGATCCAGACAAGATTATTTTGGATTAGCAAGACTACCCAGAGTTATTATAGTGATAAGGGAACACTTCTGAAAATGTAAAACGGAACACAGAAACAAAAAGTTTGGGAACACCTGGCTTATACAATATGGATCATTTCTAGTTGACCGTGAACAAATAATTTATTCCACTTACTAGGGATGTCCGATGCCAGTTATTGATGCCCTTGCCCCCCAACGTACCGTGCCGAGTGTGCCCGTATACGGACATGTCTGACGCGATTTGAGGCCAAGGTTGCTCGCTGAACGGTCTTCGGAATAAGATACAATCAAAGTGCCCTCATCTTGCATTTGCCTAAGCTGAATGTACAGCATTGGCAAGAGGTGGTTAGGAGGGTGTTAGAGGGTTGTTAGTTAAGAGGTTAGGTTAGTTAGGAGGGTGCTTCTCAGTCAAGTTAGATTTTAAACGATTTAATCCGCAGCCATGAATAACGTATATCATTAACTAGGTGTATTTAAAACTTCATAAGCCCAATTTTATCATTTATAAATTTAAAATTACTTTTGTATCAAAATATGAGTTTTCCCGGGGTTGAGATTTTCACCAGTTGATTATTTTGGTCCAAAAGCTCCTAATTTCCAAGTTCAACGAAGTACTTCCGCTGGATTCCAAGAAAGATATTGCAAACAAACAGATATTGCTCGTTTTTGAGTATAGTATACTCAGCCCCAAAATGTCATTCTTTATAGAGCATAAGTACCTGGGAAACTGATCAAAAGTAAATAAACGGTATCAGGAAACTGACACATACTTTCTCCCTTTTAGCCAACTTTAATGAATAAAAATTACTTTTTATTTACTAAATATAGAATACAAAGCACGGTCGAATGTACGGAAAATACTGTAAACAAGTTGTTTTCAAAAATATCTACCCACATCCCTGTTTAGGAGGCACTACAGAATCCATCGCTATACACGTGGTTTTAAGAGGGGAAATGCCCCCTATTCCCCCCTCAGGGTTATTAAGGGGCAACACATTTTGAATTTCCTCTGTTGGTCAATGCTAACTTGACAAGCATATCAAATTTGAACGAAATTGATCAATAAATAATAGAGAAATAGTAATTTTTGTATTCCCCATAAGAATATCATTGGACAACGTACTGCGTTTACCGCAAAATGAAAATTTAAATTTCCTCCACAACCAGTTATCGTAGAGTAGTAATTCAAAATTCTAAATTGTTTAGTTTTTTAAGCTCTTTTTATGGTGAATAGTAATATTTTTTATATTTATGTTTTTTTATGAAAAATCAAAAAACTTAATTTTTCATATTTTAAGTCTTGTAATTTCTGAACCCGCATTTTCACAGAAATGCAGGTGATGTCATTTTGTTGGAAAACTAAAGTTCTACAAACGACTAAAGTTTAATCAAAATCGTTAGAGCCGTTTTTGAGAAAACTTGATTTTTCATGTTTTTTGGCGGGTTTTGGGGGATAATTGCCCTTAAAAATAAAAAATTCCAAAAAATTAAAAAAACACCTGGAGATATCGTGGATTAGTAAATTACCTACATACCAAATTTCATAAAAATCGGACCATTGGTTAGGGCTGTAGCTCTCTGTACACATCCATATAGACAGACAGATAGACAGACAGACAGACACACAGACATCACGTAAAAATCACTTTTTTGGGTTCAGGGAGCACCAAAACGAATATTTCTACTATCAACTCAAATTCGAAAATTTTGACGATAACAATACTTTCTTCATATACTACGTATAAGGGGGAGAAAGTAAAAAGATATGTCAACTTTATATTAAATCTTAATTGAATGGTTTATCTAGTTACTGTTTTCAATAAACGGCTGGTTGACACTTTACCATGTGTAAGGATTACTTTGACTGGTCTCTTGTTATTTATTCACAGCTGGCAAGAGTATTTTGTTTTGTTTTAAAAGCCTAAAGTCAAAATTCATAATTTGATGTTCATAATAATTATTTATTTCTGGTTCAATGTTTCATGTCATTGTTCACAGAATTGTTAACATACAATGATGTTATGCACAAATATTTACATTATAGGGTTCGTCCTAGTTAGGATCACCCTAAAATTTTCAAATTCCTTTCTTAATATACAGGGTGTATCTGAAATACACCGACAAACTTTGGGATATTGTTCCTGAGGTCAAAACAAACAAAAATGGCATATAAGTATATAGCCTATTTTGTTAGTTTATCTGTAGTTTTGATGAGTTTTCCCGTTGTTCATGTTTTCACCAATTGATTTTTTAGGTCCATAAATCCTTCGATGGATTCCGATATAGATTTTGCAAACAGACAGACATTGCTCATATTAGAGTATAGGATAAGATAGGATTAGAATTGTATATATATATATATTGCTCAATTGTAGATATACAGGGTGTTAAAAAAACTTTTCAGCACTTTGGGATAGGATTCATCATACAAAAATAAAGAGTTCATATGAAGGTATGTCCTAAAATGCTTAGATATCCGTCTGTGTGTATATTTTTTTACGCATACGTTATATCTTAAAAACCCAATACAATCTAAACCCAATCTGAACCCAATACGTTATATCTTAAAAACGTCTTAAGATATGGACTTTAAACTTGGTACATGTATTACATCTAATAAAACTAATTTTTTTATGGAATATCAAGTTTCTACATTGAACAATTTCAAAATGGCGGTCATTTTTTTAAAAGCTAAATATATTAAAACCCGTAATATTATAGAAAACACTGTGAGTATTAAAAGGTTTCGTCATTTTATCTTAAAAATAATTATATGAAGATTGTAACAATAGAATTATAAATAACTGAGTAACAGGAATTTTTACAAATTAAAACAGTTTTTTTTCCATTTTTGGCTTAACACATCATGTTTTAACTAAGTACCTGGGGGCCGACCTTTGCTCCGAGGAAGGCCAGTTAGTTTTGTTTAGATGACTTGGAGTAATATTTCACCACTTCCCCCTACTGATAATCAGATTTGTATAACTCATTTGCCTCTTTTCTGCATTTTTAAGGTCACTCCAGTTGTTATTTATGTCCCTTTGATTTATTTTACTACTCTATATATGTAATCTTCACTTAAATCTTTTAATCTCTGCTCTCAGGAAACCACATGTTAATTAATAATCATAAACAACATGAGTATTACTTTGACAGTTCCCTGGTTGATTATGAACAGCTGTTACAATTCTTTTGTTTTGATTTGAAACTCCATAAGACCAATTTTAATTTGTTTAACCTTTCATTTTAGTTTTTTTGCATTTTTTGATTTTTCCTGGGTATGAGGCCTGTCTATAACTTATTTTTATCCCAAAAATGAGTTATTTCGAACATTTGAAGGAAATCGTTGGAGCCGTTTTTGAGATCAGTGTCGCAAGCAAGCATACAAGCAAACCTTACTCATATTAGAGTATAGGATAGGATAGGATAAAAATAACTGTTTCTCAATAACTGCTTATCATTATTTTTAGGACAAAATTACACAACTTTTTTTATACTTACAATTTGTTCATAAATATTACGTTTTAGCGAATTTACCCTATAGGGAAGAAGCTATTACCGTAGTCGGCATGGTAAGAACTAGGCCCGGGACCATGATAACTTTTCGTTTTGAGGCTCCCAGATGCCAAAAACACCATTCGTTCAAATACATGTGTGTGTGTGTGTGTGTGTGTGTGTGTGTGTGTGTGTGTGTGTGTGTGTGTGTGTGTGTGTGTGTGTGTGTGTGTGTGTGTGTGTGTGTGTGTGTGTGTGTGTGTGTGAACCCCATGAGGTTGTGAAGTACCATTTGAAATTCGCTGAGTATGCAGGTTTGCTGAAACGGGGGTATTTTAAGATATTTAGCTTGAAAAGCAAAAATAGCCGCCATTTTGATATGGTACAATTTAGAACCTTGATGAACCATACCAAAATTATTTTTATTAGCTGTAATACATGTACCAAGTATGAAGTTAATATCTTAAGACGTTTCTAAGATATAATGTATTACGTAAAAAACACACAGTCAGATACTTTTCTTTATTAGCGAATTTCCCCTATAGGGAAGAAGCTATTACCGTAGTCGGCATGGTAAGACCTAGGCCCGGGACCATGATAACTTTTCGTTTTGAGGTCCCCAGACCCCAAAAACACCATTCGTTCGAAACTGTATATATATATATATATATATATATATATATATATATATATATATATATATATATATATATATGTGTCCGTGAGCACGATAACTCTCGTAAAAATTATCCGATTTTGATGAAATTTGGTATAAACATGTAAAGTAACATTTATGACTTTAAGTTCGAAAACCAGCCAGATCGCTTCATCCAAAGGGGTATTTTGGGGGGGTTTTGTACCCCAAAAATGGGTTTTTTGAATTTTTTACATATAATTTTGGAAATAGTCAAATTTTAGTTTTTACCATTGGATTCAGCTTAAAAAAACACACAATTTGGTATTTTGATCATTTCTCTACGATAATTGGTTACCGAGATATTGAAAGTGCTAAACACAGTACGTTGTCTAATGTTATTCTTATGGAAGAAAAGAAAAATGTTATATCTCGCTTATTTATGAACGTATACTGACAAAACTTGGTATACGGCTTCATCTGGTTGTGGACCATTGATATTTGCTCAAAAAAACAATTTTTTGCCAAAGGCTCCCGTAGCAGCACACCTGCGTACTCAGCCCCATGTTATTCTTATGGAGAATAAGTAACGTGTTATCTCCCTTAATTATGAAAATAAATTAATGAAATTTGGTACGTGACTTTACCTAAATGAGTTATATTGATATCTGTATAAAACCCCATTTTTTGTTTTCCTTCCTTCAGCAAACCTGCATACTCAGCCGCCATGTTATTCTTATGGAGAATAATTAAAATGTCATAAATCGTTTATTTATGAATGTATATTGATGAAACTTGGTATGTGGCTTTATGTGGTATTAAGATACATATATATATATGCATTGGAAATTCGCTGAGTACGCAGGTTTGCTGCTACGGGGGTATTATTTTTATATCCCAAAGTGCTAAAAGGTTTGTTTAACACCCTGTATATGTGAGTGTTTTAATATCATTTAAAACCACTTACTAAGTTTCACAAAAATATATTCACAAATAAGCGATATATAACATTTTAATCCTTGTAATCATTATAATCCATCTTATATATAAATAAAATTAGAGTTTTGTCTGTACATTGCTTGGAATTAAGAAATTTTTTCATATTTTTACATTTCATACCACAGGAAAGCATAAACGCGTCTTATCTCAATTTCTGTCTGTCTGTCTGTTTGTCTGTCTGTTTGCCTGTCTGTTTGTCTGTCTGTTTGCCTGTCTGTCGGTGACGCTCAAGGACGGGTTTTTGTTCGCTTTTCACGGGAAAACCGGTGCACTGACATTGATGTAACGTTGTTTCTTTGATCTATACATGCGTGAGAAGTTTTTAGGTCACTTTAAACCGGCATACGCCTTTTGTAAAAATAATGGCGGCCGCTCAAAAACGTGATTTCGTGCGATTTTGGACTTGTTTTGTTCTCTTTTCACAGGGAAACGGGTGCACTGATTTCGATGGCACTTTTTTATATGTTCTGTATGTGCGTTAGAAGTTTTTAGGTTAATTGGATTTTTGGAAATCACCTTAGGACTCTGCCCTACGGGGTTTTAAAGATCCTATGTTATTCTTATAGACAAAATATTTATTTATATTGAATGAACCAGATGATGACTTAATAGTTAAACGTTATACTATAGCTTAAAATATTGTAAACAGCTGTTATCATTATGGAAATAAAAACCTACTTGAATGACAACTCTCATAATGGAAATAAAAAAATACTGGAATGAAAACTCAAACTCTTTTCTTGATAGGCGAGATTAGGGTATTGGGGAACTCTGCACGCTCCCCCCTTCGATTTTTTATTTTTATTTTATGTCCCCCCCATTTTATATTTTTGTCCCCACCCCCCGATTTTATATTTTGCTGACCCCCTCCCCCCCTCCACGATATATATTTTTTTCAATTTTAGACACCACGTGTCAGCATTACAGTTCCAGGAATTCTCGCCGACCTGAGTGCACATGGTACTCCCTCCACCACCTTCCCCCACCACATTCTCCCACCACCACTCCATCAACATTCTACCATAACAGCTTATATCTAAACATACTTGAAAGGCATAAATATATGTTCATTATGGAAATAAAAATCCTACTTGAATGGCAACTCTCGAAAATGAACGAGTATTTGACATAAAACAAACTCAGTGCCTCTTCTGCGGCAGCAACTCGCCGGATACTTTGTGTGGTTGGGACATGGGGGGACGAGGTCAATGCCTCTCTAAATAGATTTGTAGCCAGCTACTGAGTTTCTCAACTAACCAGTAAATTTGAAAATTATTTTTGGATAAGATTAAGGGGTTGAGGAGTTTTATTAGGTCCTAGGTTTTAAAAGTTGGGAACAGGACATTGGGAAACAGGTGGTATCATAAACATCCCTCCTTCACTCCGAACAATCGACGAATGACAGGAACTACTGATCAAACGTTTTTTCCCTGAGGTTCATAAACAGATTAATTTCGAAAGTGCCTTGTGCCATCCTTATGTACTTAAAAAATGTGAAATGTAATTTAAATATTTTAAAATCAATTCGGTTGTTATTTTTTTTAATTAATCTATTATTTAGACATACAACCCGTACGAAGGACGGGTACACAGCTATTTTTAAAATATATTCACTGAAAATTCACTAAGTACGCAGGTTTGCTGTAACAGGGGTATTTTGATTACGTACTAGTGGAACCATCGTACAGTGATAATTTAAACTAACTCTAAAATACCCCCGTTGCAGCATACCTGCATACTCAGCGAATTTCAAATGTTACTTCACTAAGTCATGAAGCTACTTACCAACTTTCATCAAATCATATTCACAACTATGCGATATATGACATTTTATTTATTCTCCATAAGAAAAACATTAGGACGGAGTATGCAAGTTTGCTGCATCAAGGACCACAAAAATCGGGTTTTTATTTAAATACCAATGGATCCCCACTAGATGAAGCAACATTCCAAGTTTATATTCATAAACAACCAAGATATCACTTGTTTCTTATTCTCCATAAGAATAACATTATAGCTGATGAATACACAGGTTTGCTGCCATGGGGACCACACACAAATGGGTTTTGTATGAAAATATCAGTAAACCTCAACCATATAAAGCCATATACCAAGTTTAATTAATATATGTTCATTAATAATCAAGATATAGAATTTTACTTATTCTCCATAAGATTAACTTCGGAAAACGTACTTATATTCAATATCTTGGTAAGCAATTGACATAGAGCGATGCTCTACCAAATTGTTTGTTTTTTAAGCTGAATTAATTGGTGTAAACCAAAATTTGGGTTTAAAAGCAATTATATATAAAAAGTTCAAAAAACCCATTTTTTGGGTACAAAACCCCCCTTAAAATGCAGCGACCTGTCAACTCATGAAGATAGATTCTGCCTTACACGTTTATACGAAATTTCATCAAGATCGGACCATTTTTACGAAAGGTATCGTGCCTACGGACATATATATAAATTTGAACTAATGGTGTTTTTGGCATCTGGGGGCCTCAAAACGAAAAGTTATCATGGTCCCGGGCCTAGGTCTTACCATGCCACCTACGGTAATAGCTTCTTCCCTATAGGGGAAATTCGCTAAAACTTATCAGTGTTCAAGATGTGCAAGCCAATCTTTTACCTTATTCTATTTTTTCAACATCTATTATCCCGTATCCGTATATTCTATTTCATTTGCGTTATAGAAAATGTTCACAGTTCAACAAAAGCTGTTTTTCCAGAACCCGATATATATATTTCAGAGCACCCGATAAATAGATATTTCCCAAGCTGTTAATGTTTTACTGACCGCTGACCATGACCCTATCTGTTTCAGTGGCAACAAACAGACGACTTCGGTCGCAAGAAGGAGATCCGACAGCGCATGTACAAGTTGCGCGAGCAGCGATTGCGAGACTTCTACACGGGCGACAACTCGGACATGACGAGCAGGAAGCACACCTCCAACACTTACACGGACAGCATTGCAGACCAGAGCTTCATGTCGCTCAAGAGTAAGGAAATCAGGGACTCAGAGTCCCCTACAAGGTAATACACATTTTCCTGAGGCATTGATAATTTATATTTTGTAATGAGAAACTTCATATGATATGTCAACAGTTGTTGGAAGAACTAACATTATTTGAGTAAAATGAGAGGCTCATGATAAAAGCGGCTTTTATCAATGGTGTTAAGAACCCCAAAAGATTTAACATTTGTGTGAAGTACAGTTTGCCATATTTTTATCAAATATCACGATTTTCTCGTCACGTGATATCAAATTTTGTGATAATTTTGTTACACACTTTGGAATTAAATAGGCTACTTTCCCCTCGGGATCACACTTAATGGAGAGGAATGTTGAAGCCAAAAGAATCACTTAAATCTCTGGATACGTAAAATGTGTCTTAAACATAGAATACATGTATTTGGGACAACTAAGAACAAGGTAACCGATGCAGACGACTTTATAATTTTCGGGTTATATTTTAATTAATTATATTTAGAAACATATTATTGAAACCCGTTTGACATACATTGATTTTACAAGTAATCTTAATATATAAAAATTAATCCCTATTTCCCTATGTCACGGCATAACTTGAGAATGAGTGCACCAAATTGAATAATTATTTTTTTTGTGTTCGTTCATGTTAGGACAAGATTTTTATGAAATACAATTTGTAATCTGACCTAAGGGCTCTGTCCCACTGGCCTTCAAACTTTCCATTGATTTGATCAAAGTTCAGTTAGTTGCACCAAACAGTTGTTACCAGCTGGTAACAAGGATTATATCTAAACATACTTGAAAGGCGAACGAGCTCATCTGGGAGGGGAACGAGCAAAGCGAACGAGCTCATCTTTTACATAAAACAAATTCAATGACATTAGGACAGGACATCGTTTGTCGGGCCAGATAGTTATCTATAAAACCTTCATTCACTAAGACTCCAGAGAATAATATTTTAAAGCGTAATAAAGAAAGACCTTTGATAGTTAACTCATTTACAATAACTGTTCTGTTGCAGAGACATTCACAGACACCAAGGAGACAACAGCTACTGGAACACAGTGCAGCAATCGTCCTACAGTGATGACGGAGGTATTAAGTCTTATGAGAGGTCTTCAACAGGCACGGGACAGAGTGCCGATGGAGCCACCAAACTCAAGGTGGATTCTGATGAACGGGGATTTGCTACCTCTAATATATCAGAAACTGAAAATGTTAAAACCGTTTCGGATAGACAGCAGCATGATGCTCAAATCTCCGCCACGTCACACTCAAAGACGGACTCTGGTGAAGCCCATTCTTACTCAAACTCTCAAGAGCACCAGGAAATTTCTTCCTCTGTCACAGAATCTAAAGATGCCTCCTCAGCTTACAAGTCTAGTAAATGGGAGACTTCCAGTGTTTCAAGCTCTTCTAGTCGGAAGGTAATCTCTTCATCTAACTACGAAAATATAACTTCCGACAAGGATTTAAAAGCTTTGACGTCCGTAGATAAAGTAGACATTTCAAATTCTGTTAATCGAGATGAGGACCTGAATGCACCAAAGTATCAGACACGTGAGGAACGATACTTTGACAACAGGTCAGACTCTAAAACCTTTATTGATTCGGAAACGAGAAACAACATAAGAAACAACCTTCAAGACATTAATGTCGATATAATTGAAGACCATTTTGCAGACAGAGATTCTCGAAGGGATAGCACATCGACATATGCCAGTGAGATTACTTCGAACATTGACGATTATAGCTCTCAGAAGGACATGTCATCCACAAAACATGTGAGTGCTGAAAAATCTGATTTCGAGAGAATAAACACAGTTGTGGATCAAAATATCATGTCAGAGATTAATAAACTAGACTCTTTCTTGTCCACACAAAACACCGGAACCAATACTCCAGCAAGTCCTCGCAGTGTAATGGGAGAGGTCAATTGGACTTTGGTGTCTAGTAATGACGGAGAGTTTGTTTATAAAGATGAAAAGGATATCGGATCACCTGGATCTCGAGCTACACCTATGAAACAGCCTGATAATCTTGATTTACCTAAGGAATGTACTGAAGGCCAGTATATGACCACTTACAATGAACATTATACGAGTAAGAGAATAAGTGTCGATGTTAGTCCAACACACGACAAATTTGCGAGGTCACTGAGGCAAACTCCTCCTGGAACTCCTCGCTCTCTTTCACGCCAGTCCCTTGACAGGAGTAGCCCTGAAAGGAAGAGTAAAATCT
The DNA here is from genome assembly GCA_963675035.1 of Allygus modestus. Classification (NCBI taxonomy): domain Eukaryota; kingdom Metazoa; phylum Arthropoda; class Insecta; order Hemiptera; family Cicadellidae; genus Allygus; species Allygus modestus. The sequence continues at coordinate 304,755,725 of OY776111.1, forward strand.
CTCCTCGATCCAGTCCTGATAAAGAGCGTAGAACCAGTACAGGAAGTTATACAATTGAGAGACCAGGCAGTGCACGGGGCAAGTCGTCTGAAGTAACTAGACAAACTTCTACATCTAGAGACTCGACATTGAAAACAAAAAGAAAGTTTTCAACAACACAGAATAAAGCTGCAACAAAAGTGAGAACATCAACACCAGGAACTTCTCCATCCACTAGCCCGTCGAGAAAACACAGGGAACGATCTGAGTCTGCATCCTCTGCTAGTGATTCAGATGCCTCTCAAGTTATAAATGAAAATAAAAGCACCACAAATGTTCACAAAAGAGCAGATGTAGTACGAAGAAACTTAATGAACGAGTTTGACAACGAATCTACTCCAACAAAAACAGGAAGTTCAGATACAATCAGAAATACCTCTTTTCGACCGTCAAGTCCTGAAAAGTCTCCTTCGAGACAAACATCAAATGCAGCAGTGAATAAAACTGCAGGAATTCTCAGAAAAGAGTCCCTAACCAGCTCAAAGACAAGTGCTACAAGTACAACAGAGCAAAAAATACCCTCTAGCATTTCTTCACATGTGCGAGAAACCTCTCCAGAGTATAGTTCGGAAGGGTCGGTTGGGAAAGAAATTAAAAATATTCAAAGGAAAACTAGTCCAGATTCTAGCCCCGAAAGGGCAGCTTTCACTCCAATTAAGCAATTTCGTACAAGCCCTGAAGATTCATCAGAAACCATACAAGTAACTGCTTCAGAAACGGACAAATTCGTAGACCAACATTCATCAGATTTTATCAAACAAGAAAAATTAGATGCACAGACACAAGAAGAAACTATAAACATAGCTATTAGAAGGACCGAAATATTACCAACACTTGCAGCTCAAAACGCCTCATTCCCTGGTAATGAGGTGCCAGAGAGGAAAGTGTCTCCTGCTCAAAAACAATCTAAACCTCAGAAAGAAAAATATCCTTCATCTGTTGAAGAAACAAATGTGATAAGAAAGAACTCTTACACAAGGAAGGATTCTAAACTCAGTGGGAAATCTCCACAAAAAGAAGAGAAGTCTCGAGCACAATCACCTACTAAGAGTCAAAAATCAAGAAAACCATCTCTTCCTCAAAGATCACCATCCCCTCAAAAGGAAATACCAAGATCAGTTTCTCCAACAAACGTAGTGACTAACAGAAAACCATCTTTTGTGGCTAGAACTCCATCTCCAACAAGTAAATCAAGATCTCCATCGCCAGCCAAGAAAGAGTCTACAGCTGTGACTACTTCCACAACAACTACCAGAAAGTCTTCTCTAAAAAAAGAGTCCTCCTTTAAAGACTCGTCAGTACCCAGAAAGTTAAGTAGGCAAAATACGTCATCACCAGTCAAACATATGCAGAAGTCCAGGTCTCCAACACCCAAAAGAGAATCTCCTGAGAGAAAGTCACCAAATTCATTCAAAGAAACAACCAAAGCGGGATCACCAGTGCCTAATAAATCATCTCATAAGAGAGAGTCTTCTTCATCTCCAGTAAAATCTAAGTCGCCATCTCCTCAAAGAAATGCAAATAAACGTAGTCACCACTTAATGTCATCACCCAGTGTGTCTCCCTGTTCAAGCCCCGAAAGGTCTACAGAGAGAAAACAGGATAAATACAAAGTTCTTCGGAAAACAAGTGGTAAAAAATCACCAGATGGAGACACTTTCCGTACCACTAGAAGATCGAGTATTCCAAGATCCGAACAATCAACCGTTATTAGAAAAACGGTTGAAACAAAAATTGAAATCAGATCCAAGCCAGTAACAAAATTGCCATCTTCAATAAACAAGCCAAAAACAAGCACCTCCTTGAAAATGACAAGAACAGATTCTCAGAATAGTGTGGATAGAACAGTCACATCAAAGACCTATTCAACTACAACTAAGAAATCATTTGAAAAGACTTCAGAGACAATAAAGAAAACCACCCCAACCTCCAAAAAGACAGTAACAACAACGGCAGTGATTTCTTTGCAAAAACCTACTGTTACCTCCCACCTAAAGCATAATACAACGAACACAGCGTCTCGAGCGTCAACTTACAAACGAACGCCATCGAAAGAAATCACTCCGAAAAAGACAGATTCCTCTACTAATAAAAAACCGATGGTAACAACGACAACAAAACGCATTGCAAGTCGAACGAACACTCCTAAATCAAAACCCGCATATAACCGTGATGAACCAGATCAAACTTATGTTTTAACAAGCCCTGATCTCTTGTCTACTGACAAAGTAACCTCCGACACATTTATTGAGCAATTGAGGAAGGACGACAACGTAATTCATTGTTACAAAGATGAAACATTTAACTTAGAAATACCTGATTTAGAAGACGAAACTCGCCCAGAATTATATCCTGAAACAGAAGAAGATGAAGAGAACTTTGAAAAACTAGATACTAGCATAAATAAGGAGGATGAGCGTCATAAAACTGAGAAAACGATTCAAGTTGATTCAAAGCGTAAAGTTGCTTCTCAGTTTATGCTTACAATAAAAAAACCTACTCCCACTACCCCATCTAAACCATCTTCAAGACCAGTTACAGTAAGATCCTCTTCTGGCCCTATTAAAGGCTCTCCTCAGACCCCTGCTAAATCCTCTTTGACAAAATCAACAGCTACCAAACGAAATGTAACTAATACTGTACAGACGTCTGACAGCCTAAATATGACTAGGACAAAAAGTGAAAAAAGTATAACCAAAAATACAACACCTCAGAAGAGACAGATGTCGAAGCCTGAAATATCTACCCAAAAGTATTCTCAACCAGTAAATAAACCATTAACAAAGCAAATCACTGAAACAGGAATCGCTAGTCGAAACGTAACAAATGCTAAGTCAGCAACCATAAAACGTGTCACTCCAACTAAGAAAAGACCCCTGGATGCTCAGACAACTTCATCTTCCGAGGACGAGGGACATAACATACCATCTGTTGTTACTCCCAACCGCCAAGAACAGCAGTATATTGAAGAGCTCGAAGAAATGCGTCGAAATGAAGAACTGGAGTATGCCACCAAACTTACAGCTGCCACAAATCAGGAAAATCAGCTTCTGTCTGTTATCATCCAACACCCAAAATCTTCACGTGAATCAAGTCCAGACATGTCAAATAAGCAACAGCCTTTCTGCACTGTTAGTGATGACGGAGGTGCAAACCCAAGATATGCTGACGTCATAAGTGAGCCAGAGGATGTTGAGATTTTTAATCCTAAAGAAGCTCCTAGACATGAAAGCTACATACAAAGACAGCCTCAATTTGAACAAGTGACAGATCTAGATGAAGAGTATGAAGCTGAAGAGATTAAATTAAACGTAAGTGTAGCCGACAGAGTTTCACATTTTCTTGAAACTAGCAAAAGTCATGTAGCTACGTCTGTCCGTGAGGATCTTGAACCTCAACCATGCATCGACAGGGCTAAAAATGTTCTTAAGGCAGCAGCAATGTTTGAAACGATTGCTAAAAACCAAACCGCGCCACCAGCCCCAGGTAATAAGGCCCCTGACATTTTAAGTAGGCCTTCAGTTTTTGAAGCGAGAAAACTTGAAATAGCTCCAAAACCAATAGTGTCTGACACGTTTCCTAGAGTGGAATCTCCCGATCAAAAACCAGGATCTATTCAGATGCACAAGAAACAACAAGAAACTATTGAAATTTTTGAAACTAGCCAATCTGAACAGAAGCAAGTTGACAATAATAAAGCAATTTCAAGCTTGCCGGAGTCCACAAGTCCTAAAAAAGAAACACCAACTCCATCTAAGGATAAAACAGAAACTTCTAACTTAGCCAAAATTTCTTCGATCCAGAACGAACCAATAATCAAGGAGCAGCCAGAAAGAACTCCAAAAACTGACCCAACATCAAGAACAGCCAAAACTTACTCAACTCCTTCTTTTAACAAGAAGAAACTGGATTCTTCTAACAAACCTAGTCCTTTTGAGAAAACCATTTCAGCTTCAGCTGAAATTTCTTCTAAAAGAGCATTCTTTGAAAGAAAAGCTCAATCTGATACACCAAATAAGCAGACAAAGTCACCGACTCCAATTAAAGAAAGGAAACCTCTGTCAGAGAGTGTACAGAATAAAGAGAACATTAGAGGGCCATCTCCATCTAGGAAATCTTCACAGGTGACTTCATCATTCATTGAAAATGAAAGAAAGACCTCTACCTCCCCTGATAGAAAGACTTCCAGAACATCACCTGAAAGAAAGACTTCTAGAACATCACCTGAAAGGAATGTTTCTGGAACTTCACCAGAAAGGAAGATTTCTAGAAGCTCTCCTGAAAGGAAGGCATCAAGAACATCACCAGAAAGGCAGTATTCTACATCAGCTCCAGCTAAGGAGAGAAAACATTCAATAAAATCAGAATCACCTGAGAGAAAAATGTCTTTCACCAAAAGTGTCAAGGAGCGGAAAAGTTCATTTACAAAAGAGGATATTACAACCTCCCAAACAACTATTTCACAAAAGAAAGACTGTACAACAAAAGCTCAGAGTGAAAGAAAAACATCACCTTCGCGAGAATCGCCAGAGAGAAGAGCCCCGATCACTCTGAGAATTTTCCCTGATCATGTTTCAAAGACCTTTCCAGGTAAAGATACCCCTGAACAAAAATCACCATTATCACCTGAGAAAGATAAGAAATCTTCCCTGACTCAGGAGTTTTCTGAGAGATCTCCAGTGAGGAAGTCATCTAGAATTTCTCCTGAGAGAGCTCAAAAGTCACCTGATAGAAGTTCGCCTACTCAGAACCTAGAAGCTGAGACAGTTGAGTTGAACAGAGCTGGTAAATTTGGGGTGACTCTTCGCCGCACATCCTCAACCACTTCAGCTGGTACCCCGAGAAGAACTAGTGTTCCCGGAGAAACACAAGAAATCGAGGATGTCACCGATTTGTCACTGCTGGAAATTATGGTAACTTGCCTTCTATAATAAAATTAATGTACTGTTTAGTAACTTTTAATGTCAATATATGCTAGAGCCCCTTTTGCTCGAAATTTGGAAAAGTTCTGTGTAATGCTATAAAGTCACAATTTAGTGGATCAACAATATTTGACTAATACTACCTTTATTCAAGCTGGCCCAAACGTCTAGTACGTTAGACTGTCTAGTACTATACTGGCTAAACTGCTATTTTTAAAATCGAGAAATTTAACTGGAAAGTCGGTTACTTACTGGTTAAATAGTTAAAAAACCATTCAACGGTTAATCAAATAATGCAACTCCAACTTAAAATGTATTGCAATGGAAGAGGCTGTTTATGTGTGTGAGTTATGCAAAAATAAATTAGATTCATGAATATGTTCTTCGTAGTTATATAAGATTAATCAACAGTTGTTGAAATCTTCAGCTTTTTTTAAAGTTACAGCAGTAATAGCCAATAACACACCTACGAGAACCTATTTTACGAGCAAGAAAAAAGTCATTTGTCAAATTGTTTACTTTTCAAACTTCATGTCATGGACTAAAATTGCAGCCATGATATTTTTGTAATACTTAATTTATATACTTACAATGTCTTAAGCTTTAACAATACTTAAAACTTGCGCTATGCTACAGTGTCCATTAACCGACATTCTACATTACAAAACTGTGCAACTTCAATAAATCAGTTTTGATAAGAGCTGCTTATATATTGTTTTGCAATTATGAGACCCTCGTAGGCATTAACAGAGCATCAGTTAGACCGAAGAGTATTTTTTTTTAACAGTAGCTCATTTTCTCAAGTAAAACCATATTTTCTTAACCGAAACTACTTATTCAATTGATCTAAAACTTGGCAGATGGAAAAGGCAGTGGGCTACGAGCAGCGAAGGCGAATCCGGTCACAAATAAGAATTGTCAGGAAAAACCAGGAGGATCGAACAAGCTCTACAAAAACCACAAGACGGAAGTCTCCTAACAGGTCTCCAACCAGGGTAAGGCTTACTTACACCGTTCTATTCCTTGCTTTCCAGAAACATTTTCCATAATTATTATTAGAAACATATCTGTTTCAAAGAAAATCCTTAGAGAAATCGTTCTAAACGTAGATTTGTCTAAATTTAAACATCACATCACTCAAAGTTAACTCTTAGACATTTAATGTAAACACCTGTAAGATGTAATAAAAACATAAACATAGGCACACAATCATAGAAGGCAACACACATATCTGTCACCTTGAAAAAAATCATTTAAAACTGTACTTTTTTCCTGTTTTTGTTTTCTAGGTTATAGACAAAAACAATTCCTCACTGAATTTAAAGATCACAAAATGATCTACCTACTTATATAATTCTTATATAATCCTACATTCTAATATGAATAAGGTTTGCTTGCTTGCTGTATACTTGCAACTCTGATCTCAAAAACGGCTCCAATAACGATTTCCTTCCAAAATTGTAATGAACAAATTTCTGGGTAGGTAATGAACAAATATAAAGACAAAATAAAATGCTATTGATGTGTGTAGGTAGGCCTATGCAATTATAATTGCAAATTTATGTAACAAATACAAAATAAACTAAATAGTATAGCAAATGTAGCAATTCGAGTTCTGTTTTTGAGATTAATTTATTCAGTAAGCATGATACAAATAAGGATGAATTAAAAAATAATCCTATTTAACATAATTTTACACACTTCATTCGATGGGCAACGACTCCATCCTGGGGGGGGGGTGGTAAAGGACCGAGCATAATTTTGGGGGGGATCAAGCTATTGCCTTTGGGGGGATGGGCACCCCTGGGTGGCATCTTATTCCAAATATCCTAATGTTGGATGCTAACTTGACATACATACCAATTATTTGTTTACAATTCATTGCTGTTTATGGCGAGTTTATGTTATTTGAGAATTTGGTAACTTTTTATGTAAATAACATACATACCAATTTTTAATAAAATTGAAACAGTAAATAAGAGGAAAATGGTAATTTGTTGTATTCCCCCATGAGCATAATTGGGCAACACATTGTGTTTACCGCTAATACAAATTTCAATTTTCTCTGCAACCATTAGTTGAAAAATAACAATCCTAGATAATAATTTATTTAATTTTTAGCTTTATTTAATGGTGGTAAGTTTATAGTTTAAAGAAAATTCAAAAAAACTTAATTTTGGGACATTTTAAGCCTTATAATTCCTGAACCCACATTTCCAAAAATGCAGGAGGGAGGATTTGATTATAGACCAAAAGCACTAAAATCACAAAATTTAAGTAAAACTGTTAGAACCGTTTTGGAGAAGTATTGATTTATTATGTTTTTCAGTGGTTTTTGAGGGATTTTCCCCCTCAAAATAAAAAATAAACAAAATTAAACAAAAACCTGGAGATACCATGGATCAGTAACTACAAACAAAATTGTAGGTATCTGTCTGTCTGTCTGTTTGGATGTGTAAAAAATAAATATTTTAATATACACCTAGAGATACAGATTCAATGGCCCGACTTTAATAACATTTGATGTATAAAGTACTAACCCACAATATCACTAGGGGTCTATTTTTATTTTATTTTAAGGGTAATTATCTTCCAATATTTAGGAATCATGCTATCATACATGAAAAATCAAAATTTCTTAAAAACAGATTTAGAAGTAGTGGGTTGTAGTGCTTCAGATCTCTTCCAGAATGACACCTCCTGCATCTCTGGAACAAAATTGGGTTTAGAAATAAAATGACTTAAGGCTCCAATACTTAGCTTTTTTGACTTTCCACAAAACCACAAATGTTAAATAATTTTTACTTATCACCAATAAACCAATCTCTAAAACTAATATTTACGGAAGAAGTGAGCACAGCAGTCCAAAGTCATTTTTATAAAAGAATTACCATTTTTCAACTATTTACTGATCAATGAAATTAAAACTAGGTATGTAGGTGAAGTAGACATTGAAAAATAAGGGATATTTCGGAATATGTTGCCACCTAACCCTGGGCGGGAGGAGGGGTCATTTCCCCTCTTAAAACCACTTGCCAAAGAAAATGCGGAATATCAAAGAGGCAGCTTGCATGGCTATAGACAGAAAAAGCATTTCCCAGCCCAGTACTACAATGAGCCCTATGTTCATTCCGCTAATCAAAGAAGAAGTTCAAGAAAAAATCAAAAACGCAAACACTTTTCCAAATTGTATATCTTAAATCTGTAGTTTCAAAAATATTGTCTTACCAGCTTACTATAAGTAATTTAATTTTAAACATATGTTTGTAACTGTAAATATGGAAAATGTGTAGTCTGTTTGTTTACTTTTTTAAATATGTTGAACTAGGCTGTAGATGAGTTCAGACTTGAACTTTAAATATAGATTTTGGAATGTAATAATGGTATTTTATTTATATTAGTGACGAGAAACGAATTAACTTATGATAATAATGTTTATACCACATCAAAATAATAAACCTACACTTTACGCGGAATATCTTGGCCTGTGGCCTACTCCACTGCCGGAGTGACTGAGATAATCAGCTAGGCCATATCGAGCTTCAATTTGACTGAACAGATGATGGAAACAACAGATGAAAATCTCACTCTACTCCAACTCACACTCTGAAAACAGCTCCCACAGGCAAAGTTGTCCCGCGTGAAGTGCATGTAGTTATGTAAACAAACAAACATTATGCAACACTTGGACAATACTGGCTACTGGCAACATCGAAAGCTGATCTTGATTCGTATTAGTTCCACGGGCTAACCACAGATTGAAGCACATAACTATCATAGTTTAAGCGGGCGGAGCTACAACGGGCCAGCTAGTATTCTATATTTAGTAGGTATAAGGTAATTTATTTATGCAAATTTAGCTTAAAGGGAGAAAGTGTGTGTCATTTTCCTGATACTGTTTACTTTTATAGTGCCAAAACGAACAAGGGCTATGAGGTTGAACACTTTTATTTTTAATAAGGTGGTCAATACAAATAACATACCTGAACATCCATATTAATCCACCTTTTGTATGGCAAGTATGCACGTCTATCTGGACCATGATTAATATAAAGAAAACAAGAAAATATTCTTAAACCCATTTTGTTTTTCTTAAATTGGCACTGCTCTTAACTGCAACTTCACTCATTCAAATACAACTTTTTGACACAGCAACTGGCTCAAGAGACTCTTGAGTCAAAGAAGCCGGAGAGGAGGTCTTCAAGTCCAACCAAGAACTACCAGGAGAGAGTGACTGTGGAGCAAAGAACCGTCAGGAAGACTTCTAAACCCTCGGAACCTCAGCACAAGAGTCCGGCGGAGACAAAATCGACTCCACGGAGGGTGGAGCAACCCCTTACCAACGGCCACATCAGACCAGGGTCCCCCGAGAGAGCCTCCCCTACAAGGAAGGAGTCCATGACTGAGACCCAGGTCCAGGGAGTTCGCAAAACCTCCAAGACCGAGGTGGAAGTTACTTCATCTGGTAAGAATGATTCAGTTATTTATACGATCCAGGGGCGGATCCAAGGGGGGGCGGTAGGGGCAGTTCTATGAAAGTTTGAATAAATCCGAATGAAAATGTAAGTAGCAAAAGCTTCCCGAAACCCCATTTTTCGGTTCCGAGAGTCAAATGTTGCCACTCCCGTCTACATTGTTACATTAAAATTCAAACTACAGCAATGCACCTAAACATTCCATATATGGAATAAAATAAATGCCATTAGACAGGTGAAATTTTAAACTTCCATTTTAGTATATAACACATTACTTAGATCCACATCTTTCACCTAAAAGCGACTTACAAAAACATGGATATTCCCAAGTATGGCGAAGTTGTTGCAGTTTTGTCTGGCAAACCAAAAATTCAGTGTTTTCAACATGGTCTTGGAGGTAAATTTTAGCCACACACAGCAAAGGTTGCTACCATTGAACTCGGTGGTTATTTTTTACTGGATTTCGCCAATGAGGTATATATCTATAGAGGTTAAAAACTGAGGTATCCGGGGTGAAAAACTGTGTCTACATGCTGGCCGCCATTTTGACCCTCTATACCCTCCAGTCTCCATGGCAGCAATATGTTTAACCAACCATCTCTTCACAAGTTATTGTAGTCTTTATTACTCTTTGACCAGATGATTTGTTTACAAAAATATCCTCCAGTGAGGCTTCACTTTTTACTTTCTCCCCCTATACATAGTATATGGAGAAAGTATTGTTTTCGTAAAAATTTTCGAATTTGAGTTGTTAGTGGAAATATTCCTTTTGGTGCTCCCTGAACCCAAAAAAGTGGTTTTTACGTGATGTCTGTCTGTGTGTGTGTGTGTGTGTCCGTGTGTGTGTGTGTGTGTGTGTGTGTGTGTGTGTGTGTGTGTGTGTGTCTGTGTGGATGTGTACAGAGCTAGAGCCCTAACCTATGGGCCGATTTTTATGAAATTTGGTATGTAGGTACTAATCCACGATATCTCCAGGCGTTTTTTTCATTTTTTTGAATTTTTGATTTTTAAGGGTAATTATCCCCCAAAAACCGCCAAAAAAAATGAAAAATCCAAATTTCTCAAAAACGGCTCTAACGATTTTGATTAAACTTTCGTGGTTTGTAGAACTTTAGGTTTCCAACAAAATGACACTACCCGCATTTCTGCAAAAATGCGGGTTCAGAAATTACAGGACTTAAAAAATCAAAAATTCAGTTTTTTGGATTTTTCATAAAAAATCATAAATGTTAAAAAATATTACTATTTACCATTAAAAAGAGCTCAAAAAACTAAATAAATTAGTATTTTAAATTACTATTCTACGATTGCTAGTTGCGGAGAAAATTGAAATTTTCATTTAGCGGTAAACACAGTACGTTGTCCAATGTTATTCTTATGGGGAATACAAAAATAACTATTTCTCTCTTATTTACTGATCAATTTCATTAAAATTTGATATGCAGGTCAAGTTAGCATTGACCAACAGATGATGTTCAAAATGTGTTGCTATTTAACCATGGGGGGGCAAGGGGGCATTTCCCCTCTCAAAACCACTGTGTGTAGCAACGGACTCTATAGTGCCTCCCAAAAAGGGATTTGGGTGGATATTTCTGAAAACAACTATTTTAGACAATTTTCTGTACATTTATCTATACTTCATATTCTATATTTAGTAAATAACAAATATTTTTGTCATTAAAGTTTGGCTAAAAGGGAGAAAGTATGTGTCAGTTTCCTGATACCGTTTATTTAACACGAGACGAGAGCTCTATATTATTTACATCTCGTTGGATTTCGCCCGTCTACCGTCGCGTCTTTTGCTGTCAGCTATGTTTTGTTTGCAGGTTAGGTTTGATTTTTGTGTAAAACTGTGTAATCCATTGCTAGGCAATAAATGTCCAGTGGCTAGGCTAGAAGCAAAAAGTGCCTCGAATTATATGTAATGAAATAAGAGGAAACAAAGATTACATTTCGTGCAAACGGAAGCTCATACGTCAAGTATTTTGATTTGTAAAAATGTGGTACCTACGACATTTTCATTTTTCGAGTCGTTGACCTTGGCTGTCAGCCTCATTCCTCATTGTATCTTCGCGTAGCATAGTCCAGTATTGCAGATTTCAAATACGTTTTGTAAACAGTTTTTGGCGTGGGTAACTACTAAAATAAATTGTTTATTTATATACCTTACTTGTTCTTAGACGCCTACAGATGACGTGGAGTGTAATGCCTAAATAGTTGTTATTTTCACTTACAGTTGGGCGGGGTAGAATTAAAGTTAATTTTGGTTTAAGTTGTTTATAAAGTTATGACTGTTTTTTGTTTTTTTTTCTTGAGTACAAGCAAGTTATTGATATATTATGTTAACTTACTTTCATTTGTTGTATAATTTCATATGGTTAAAAAAATGATGGGGGTGCCAGTGACCACATTGGGGTAGTGGGAGAGGTAACTTTCGGTGACCCCCCAAACATGACCTCTGGATCCGCCCCTGATACGATCCAGCTAAGATTGTGTAATACATATAAAACCAGAGAAATTTGCTTGGTTATAGGTGCTTTATATACTTTTTGAACCAACATTTTTTGCACAAACCATTGTAGGGAAAGTCAATAAAAAAATAAAATAAAAAATAATATTGTAATATATAATAAATAAAAAATAAAATTGTAGGGAAAGATGTACCTTATTTTGCTAATGGTACATTAACATTTTTGCTCATCGATACAAAATGTATAGGCAACAAAGTTATTTTTGCAAACTATTACCATTGACTATAGATTTGAAGGAGACATCCCATCTATATGGCCCAGATGTCCCACTTTTAGCTAAATTTGAAGTGGACGTTTGAGTAAGTCACCGACAGCGTGTGCTGCTGTCAACTATTTATTTGAGTTATTTACGTTAACTTGTCAAATATCTCCACCCCAGAAAGTAAGTGATAATTAACTTATGTTTGCTTCCTGACATACCAACTGGTGTATTATCCCCTCCTTGAGAGGATAAGTAATAGTTGACAGAAGTACACTCTGTTGGTGATTAGTGTACAGTAACTACGTCCTCTTTGAATCCTGGACCACACAAAATTAGGAGCAGCTTTTACAATAGCAATAGGGAGACTACTTCATTATCACTCAATAAATAAATAAATCATATAGTCAATGCTAATTACATTCGTTGTTTACAATATCATCTTATACAAAAATAAGGTGATTTTTGTGAGCAGGCTACGGCGAAACTATTAGGTCTTAAATGATGTTTTATATGTACTATTAGCCCTTATGTTATATGTAGCTATATAGCTATATGTAGCCCTTAATGTCTAGCTGTGCCTTTTGGGATTTTGGAAAACATCCATCATCCTGGGCTTTTAAAGTCCCAATATTAATTTTAAGGACGAATAGAAATAAATTTAATTGAACATTTAACAGCTGTTGGTATAATATAGTAAAGAAGAAATAACAGCTGTATCAAGAAAACTTCTGGAACGTTCTTACTATTTCAACTAATAGAACTGTAAACAAGTTATACTATACCAAAGAGAACAAATATTTGCTTGAATTCGTGCAACTGGATTCGTTTGTTTACTTCTTATACCCCCGTCGCAGCAAACCTGCTTACTCAGCGAATTTTGAATGTATATATGTGTCTCACTACTACATAGAGCCACTTACCAAGTTTCACAAAAATACATTCATAAATAAGTGATATATATAATCTATATATTTCATTCCGTAAGCAAATCGGTCCCCACGAAATATCTCGAGCTAGGAAGTATATGACGATTCATATTAAAGCATGAGGGCCAAGGATGGTGGGAAAAATATCAGAATGTCAAAAATTACGTGAGATACACCCTACTGGACTTCAAAGATCCAATGATTTACGGAAATATCACTCAATGATTTTATTAATAAGCAAAATGAACAAATGATCAGCTGTGATTATCCACTTACACAAAACCCATATGTTAGGGGCTATAGCCCCTGTAAGCCACTAGTATTATTTATGCTCCTTAAGAATAAAATTGAAAGCCGAGTTTGCAGATCTGCTGCAACAAGGAACACAAAATATGTGTTTTTATGCAATTATCAATATAATTCAACCAGGTGAAGCTACATACCAAGTTTTATTAATTTAGGTTCATAACTAAGGGAGATATAAAACTTTACTTATACTCCATATAAATAACATGGGGGCCGAGTATGCAGATTTGCTGCTACAAGGAAAATAAACAAAACACTTTTTTGGTACAACAATCAATATACAACAACTATTTGAAGCCATAGAGTTGAACCATATATGAAGCCATACCAAGTTTCATCAATATACATTCATAAATAATCAAGATATCAAATTTTATTTGTTCTCCATAAGTGTAACATTGGACAAAATTGTAATTGTAATTGTGTGTGTTTAGCACTTTGAATAAAAATCTCTGCAACGGTTGGACGTATAACAATAATTAAAAGACCAAAATGATTGTTTTGTAGAGCTAAACTTATTGGTAAAAAGAAATGTAAAGTTTTCAGTAAAATTATCTGAGGAAAATCTAAAAACCATTTTTCCATAAGATTAACATTGGAAATTTTATGGACGCGTTTTTTGACTTTTCTCCACAACTGCTTAACCTAGGTTAATGATTCAAAATACTAAATTATTTGTTATTTTAAGCTCTATAAAATGGATATAACCAAAATTAAGTGTTTTAAAATTTTAGGATAAGAAATTCAAAAAACTACTTTTTGAAAAATTTACAACCCCCTTAAAACCTCTTTCCCATAGTCAGATTGATCTGGTTTTCGAGCTTAAAGTCATAAGTGCTACTTTCCACATTTGTGCTAAATTTCAAAAAAATCGGCCGATTATTTCAAAAGTTATCGAGGTAACGGGCACATACAAACCCAAATATATAAATTTGAACGAATGTGTTTTTGGCACCTGGGGACCTCAAAACGAAAAGTTATCATGGTCTCGGGCTTAAGTCTTACCATGCCACCTACGCGAATAGCTTCTTCCCTACAGGTGAAATTCACTAAAAAGAATAAGCCGATTATTGTGACCTGGATTCTAGATGTAAACTATTAACTTACAACATATTTGAAAGCCTTCAACATATAGTTGTGCCTTTTTGGGGTTTTGGAAAACTTACACCTTTAGGGCTTCGCCCCCTGGTATTTTTAAGTTTAAATGTTAATCTTAATGGTAGAATCGAATTTAACAGCTGTTGATAGTATCAAAACACATTATAGTAGGTAGCAATAACAGCTCTTTCAAGCTAAATTCTGGAATTACATTGCAATTTACAATATAAACAAATAGAACCGAACTAGAGCTGGGTAATCTGAAATACCCCCGTCGCAGCAAACCTGCGTACTCAGCGAACTTCCAATGCATGCATATGTTTCTCACTACCACATAAAGCCACTTACCAAGTTTCATAACAATACATTTATAAATAAGTGATATACTCTACAGCATTTTATTTATTCTCCGTAAGAATAACATTAAAGGCTGATTACCCAGGTTTTCTGCAACAAGAAAGATAACAAATGTGTTTTTATGGAATTATCAATATTACTTAACCAGGTGAAGCTACATATCAAGTTGTATTAATTTATGTTCATAATTAAGTAATAATATAAAACTTTACTTATTCTCAATAAGAATAACATTAGAGCTGAGTATGCAGGTTTGCTGCTACGGGGACAACCAACGAAAAATAATTTTGATGTGCAAATATCAGTTTACCAGCACTAAATGAAGCCACATGCCACAAGTTTCATCAATACACATTCATAAATAATCGAGATATCAAATATTTTAGTTATTCTCCATAAGGATAACATTGGACAATGTACTGTGTTTAGCACATTGAATATCACTGCGACGGTTTGATGTAGAATCATAATTTAAACACCAAAATAATTGTTTTGTATTGCTGAAGTGATTGGTAAAAACAAATGTGAAGGTTTCAGTAAAATTAACTGAGGAAAAGCTAAAACCTTTTTCCCATAAGATTAACATGGGCAATTTTAAGAACTTGTTTTTGGATTTTCCCAGAAAACACTTAAAACTTTATTAATGATTAAAAAAAAAATTTTTTTAAGCTCTATACATTGGTCAAAAGCAAAATTGAGTGTTTTCAAAACTGTCTGGTAAAAAATGGAAAAAAAGGAAAAGTACCCCCGTCGCAGCAAACCTGCGTACTCAGCAAATTTCCAACGTATAATATATGACTTAATACCACATAAAGCCGCATACCAAATTTCATAAAAATATATTCACAAATAAGCGATATATACAATTTTAATTATCCTCCATAAGAATAACATTGGGGATGAGTACATAGGTTTGCTGAAACAAGGAACATAAACAATTGGTTTCTATGCAAATGTCAATATAACTCAACTAGGTGAAGCCATATACCTAGTTTCATCAATATACATTCATAAATAAGCGATGTATTCCATTTTGATTAATCCCCATAAGAATAACATGGAGGATGAGTACGCAGATTTGCTACAACAAGGAAAGAAAAAAATGGGTATTTAGACAAATATCAATATAACTCAACTAGGTGAGGTCATATAAGAGGTTTTATTAATTTATGTTCATAATTAAGTGAGACATAGCATTTTAATTTTCTCCATAAGAATAACATGGGTGCTAGGTACGCAGGTTTGCTGCTACGGGAACCTTTAGCAAGAAATTGTTTTTTTGAGCAAATATCAATAGACCACAACCAGATAAAGCCGTATACCAAGTTTCGTTAGTATACGTTCATAAAGAATCGGGATATAATTTTTTTCTTATTCTCCATAAGAATAACATTAGACAACTGTGTTTAGCACTTACAATATCTCAGTAACCGATTGACTTAGAGGAATGATGAAAATACCAAATTGTGTATTTTTTAAAGCTGAATCCAATGGTAAAAATTAAAATTTGACTATTTCCAAAATTATATGTAAAAAGTTTAAAAAACCCAATTTTGGGGGAAAACCCCCCCTCAAAATACCCCTTAAGGTAGAGCGATATGGCTGGTTTTTGAACTTAAAGTCATAAATGTTGCTTTACACGTTTATACGAAATTTCATCAAAATCGGGCCTTTTTTACGAGAGTTATCGCACGCACGGACACACACACACACACACACACACACACACACACACACATATATATATATATATATACATACAGTTTCGAACGAATGGTGTTATTGGGGTCTGGGGACCTCAAAACGAAAAGTTATCATGGTCCCGGGCCTAGGTCTTACCATGCCGACTGCGGTAATAGCTTCTTCCCTATAGAGGAAATTTGCTAAAAGAATTTTGGAAAATTGTAAACCCCCATAAAACCCTCTTTCCATGGTCCGGTTTTTCTGGTTTTCGAACTTGAAATCATGAATGTTGCTTTACACGTTTGCGTCAAATTTAATCAAAATCGGATTTTTTTTTTCAAAAGTGATCGTGTTAACTGATATACATATCTACATAGGGGCCATACACATATTACGTAATGCACTTAAGGGGGGGGGAGGGGGTATGGTGTAGTGTTATGCTGCATTATGTAGGGGAGGGTGGGGGTTTGGATCTACGTTACGAAACTCGCACATATTAACCCTAAGAGCTGGCGCACTCCCGTATCTATCGATATTGTTATAAATCTTTAAAAACTAGACAAGGTCACACGCAGCACGCTGTCATGAGGGAAGTGAATTTTCACAAAAAAACTTTAAAACTCAAAATTAGTGTAGATAAATAATTTTTTTCCAATTTTTTTGAAATCTGAACACATTGATTTGTTGGCTGTTCTGATGCTCCTGGTTTCATTTACATGCAATGCTGGGAATACAATGTTGTGCATTATAAGGTTAGGAGAAGGTCTAGTCAGGCTTGAAAGTAGGCGTGAGGTTGATGGGGACTATAAAAGGACACCAACAAATGAATAAGAAGCTTTTCTAATGTAAAACCCCCATAAGACAACGTACTGTGTTTAGTCGATACACATTTTCTTTAATAACTCGGTAAATATTTATGCTAGAATGACGAGAGAGGTCTTAAAACTTTTGCCTCGCAAATTTCCATTTTTTTACATGCATTAATTTTACATCCGGGGCTTTCCTGACCCTTTTCCGGCCCAAAAACTCGAAATTTGATAGATTAATCCCCAAAAAAGGGGGTCAGAGTTTCCCGATTGTTTTGCCCAACATACTTGTCCAACTGATTATAGAAAGGAATGTCCCTACCAAATTTTAAGTAAATCAGATAAAAAATGTGTCCGCATGAATGCAAACACACACACACACACACACACACACACACACACACACATATATGTATATATATATATATCTTTTTGAACGACCCCCCAAAACGTGTTCAGGGGGTCAGGTTAAGAACTTCTATGGTGGTCCCAGGCTTAAGGTTCACCATTGACTATAATGGTTTCACCGTGCGGGTCAGGCACTTTCCATAGGAAATTCACTAAAAATAATAAAATTTATATCTAAATCAAGGTTACAGTCAGTTATATAAAAATACTTCCATCATACTATATTAGTAACAGTTAAATACATAACGTATTTTGAGAAAGTTCTGTACTGCTTTATACCTGTTATGTATACTTTTAGAGTGTAAAAGTCGTGGCTTGGTACAGCATTGCGCAATGCCACCCAAATCTTTAGTTTTAGCGAATTTCCTCTATAAGGAAGAAGCTATTACCGCAGTCGGCATGGTAAGACCAAGGCCCGGGACCATGATAACTTTTAGTTTTGAGGTTCCCAGATGCCAAAAACACCATTCGTTCAAAACTATATATATATGTCCGTGGGTGCGATAACTCTCGTAAAAATAGTCCGATTTTGACAAAATTTGGTATAAACGTGTAAAGCAGCATTTATGACTTTAAGTTCGAAAACCAGACAGATCAGTCTACACGAAGGGGTATTTTGGGAGGTTTTGTACCCCAAAAATGGGTTTTTTGAGTTTTTTACATATAATTTTAAACAAATCAAATTTTAGTTTTTACATTGGAATCAGCTTAAAAAGACACACAATTTGGTGTTTTGATCATTGCTCTACGTCAAATAGTTACAGAGATATTGAAAGTGCTAAACACAGTACGTTGTCCAATGTTATTCTTAAGGAGAATAAGAAAAATTGTATATCTCGCTTATTTATCAACTTATCCTGATGAAACTTGGTATATTGCTTCATATCGTAGTGGTCTACTGATATTTGCACTATAAAACATTTTTTGCCTGATAGTTCCCATTGCAGCAAACCTGCGTACTCAGCTCTCATGTTATTCTTATGGAGAATAAGTAACGTGTTATCTCCCTTAATTATGAACATAAATCAGTAAAATTTTGTATGTGGCTTTACCTTCTTGAGTTATATTGATTTTTGTATAAAACCCCATTTGTTGTGTTCCTTGCTTCAGTAACCCTGCATACTCAGTCGCCACGTTATTCTTAAAGAGAATATTGATGAAACTTCGTATGTGGCTTTATGTGGTATTAAGATACTTATGTATGCATTGTAAGTTTGCTTAGTACACAGGATTGCTGCTACGGGGGTAATTTAATTTATTTTGTATTTAAGCATTTTAGTTATTAATTAAATTTGTTACGTTTTAGCTGAGATAGTTTGTTAGAAAATCATTTAAAGTTTAACAATTCATTTGAAATACATCTTCCAAGTTGATAATAAAACAATGTTTAAAAGGTTTAAGCTGTTTTAAATCCTGCTACGATTGAGTTACACAACACATTGGGGTGGTGGGGGGGATGGTCAAGCGTTATGGTGCATTACATGGGGGGGGGGGTCTGAAATGACGAACAAATTTTTTACGTAGTATATGTGTATGGCCCCATATACAGTATATATACATACAGGGTGTCTTACCTAAGGTGTCTCAAACCGATAGCAGACAAACTACTTGACCTAGAAGGATGAAATAAAATGATTTCCCTCTAAATCAACACTAAGGAGTAACGTAAAAATAGTTTTAACTTGTTTAAAATACAGGGTGTTCAAAAAATTGAGGGTCACTAGTTCGAATCTCGGAATTTTCAAATGTAAACATAAGTCATGTTATGCATCATTTTAAAACCCTTTAATAGACAAACATTTTGGTGAAAACAGAACTCACTTATCTCTATCCATTTCAAAATGGTGGCCATTTTCGCAGAATATATGAACATTTACGGATTACTCTGTATCTGCTAAACCCTTCCAAACACTCTGAGGCCTCTTTTATAAATGACTTAACTAGAAATAACATGTATTTCATATGGGGAAACGATGATTTTTTTTGATTTCTAAAAAAAAAAAAAAAGGTACGAGGTTGATGTTAATTAGAAAATTGTTAGGATTTATAAGACTTTCAAAATGATGTACTTTTTGGTATATGTGCAATTTGACTTGAATTTTGGGCATATTTTAAAAACATTTTTTATTACTTTTTACTATGTTTTAAATACTGGCATGTAGCATATCAAGATAAAGCTGAATTCAATACGAGTAAGAAATTTGAATCAGAATAAAAATATATCTTATGGTTTAGCAAATACAGGGTTTTCCGTAAATGTTAATATCTTCTACAAAAATGGCCGCCATTTTGAAACGGATAAAGATAAGTGAGTTCTGTTTTGACCAAACGTTTGTCTGTTAAAAGGGCTTTCAAATTATGTATAACATGACCTATGTTTACATTTGAAAATCCCAAGATTTGAACTAGTGAACCTCAATTTTTTAACACTCTGTATTTTAAACAAGTTAAAACTATTTTTATGTTACTCCTTGGGTTCGATTTAGAGGGAAATAGTTTTATTTTATCCCCTAGAAGGATAAAATAGGATAGCAGACAAACCACTTGACCTAAAGTGGTTTGTCTGCTATCGGTTTGAGACACCTTACGTGAGACACCCTGAATATAGATATACTCGCTTCGCTCGCTGAGGGCTCCACCCCCAGACTCCCGTTTGGGGTCACTCCAGTTTGTTATTATAACTCAATGTCCCTCTCAAGTATTTTTTACATAGTATATTATTTGGATTCAGGGAAATAACCAATCTAGATGGCATCTTTTTTCATTGGACCTATCATTTGTTTATACTTTACCATGTGAAAGTTTCATTGACAGTTTACTAGATATTTGTTTACAGATGTTATGATTTATTTTGTTTTTATTTGAAACTCCAATGGCCCAATGTTAAAATTTCTAATTTTCAACATAAAAATTAGTGGTTTTAAAATTTAAAACTAACTTTGACAATTTTCCTCAGGGTTTCTAGGTTCAAACTACGTGCATTTCTAGCTGGACTAGAATTCGTATTCGTGAGTGAGTTATACATCGGGATGTATAGTTATATTTAGATATAAATTTGACCGACTAGTGTTTTTGGCATCTGGGGACCTCAAAACAAAAATTTATCATGGTCTCAGGCTTAAGTCTTACCATGCCACCTACAGTAATAGCTTCTTCCCTTTAGGGGCCATACACATATTACGTAACACATTTTGTTGTCATTTCAGACCCCCCCTCTCCCATGTAACGCACCATAACGCTTGGCCATCCCCCCCCTAGGTGTTACATAACTCAATCATAGTAGGCTTTAAAACAGCTTAAATCTTTTAAAAATTGTTTTATTAGGAATATGGAGTATGGATTTCAATGAATCATTAAACTTCAAATGACTTTCTTCCAAAAACATTTTTTAATAACTTATTTCAAAGCTAAATGTATACAAACAAACAAGACTGTTATTAACCCTTAAAGGGCTGAATTATTACGTGGCTTTGAGCTTAATTATTTTATGGTATAGGTACCATAATAATGTTTTTGTAATTAGGCCTAAAACTATAAATATACTGATTTTTAACCAAAATAACTATTTTTAAATTTAAAAAATAATAAAATACAAATTAATTAAATTATTTTTTACAAAACAGAGTGATTTAAACAACGAGTTACACGTCAAATAATTGACACAGTTATACAAACAATAAATAAGTATTGTTTTTGTGGTTTAAGATGGATATATCCTCCTTTATCTCCAAAAAAATTTAACTAATAGATGGTTATATCCGTCTATGGCCCGGAATGAAACAGGACAAAGACGTATTTATCCGTTGATAGCCCTTTAATAATATAAACAACAAAATAAACTATCTCAGCTAAAACGTAACAATTTATTTTATAACTAATACAAATACAAAATACCCCCAAAGCAGCAAACCTGCGTACTCGGCGAATTTCCAAAGCATATATATGTATCTTAATACCACATCAAACCAAATACCAAGTTTCATTAATATACATTCATAAATAAACGATACATGACATTTTAATTATTCTCCATAAGAATAACATGGGGGCTGAGTACGCAGGTTTGCTGCGGGAACTATAGGCAACAACAGTTTTTTTAGTGCAAATATCAATAAACCCCAACGATATGAAGCAATATACCAAGTTTTATCAGGATAAGTTGAGAAATAAGCGAGTTTTACAATTTTTCTTATTCTCCATAAGAATAACATTGGACAACTTACTGTGTTTAGCACTTTCAATATCTCGGTAACCAATTGACGTAGAGCAATGATCAAAACAACAATTTTTTTAAGCTGAATTTAATGGTGAAAAATAAAATTTGAATTTTTAAAATATTACATGTAAAAACTTCAAAAAACCATTTTTGGGGTACATAATACCCTTTTGGATAGAGCGATCTGGCTGGTTTTCGAACTTAGTCATAAATGATGCTTTACATGTTTGTAACAAATTTCATCAAAATCGGATCATTTTTACAAGAGTTCTCGCACCCACGGACACACTCACATATATATATATATATATATATATATATATATATATATATATATATATATACAGTTTTGAACGAATGGTGTTTTTGGCATCTGGGGACCTCAAAACGAAAAGTTCTCATGGTCCCGGGCCTAGGTCTTACCATGCTGACTACGGTAATAGCTTCTTCCCTATAGGAAAAATTCGCTAACAAAAAATGATGTGGGTGGCAATGTTGTATCAATTCATGATTTTACACTCTGAAACAACACAAAACATAGGTGTAAAGCAATACAGAACTTACTCAAAACACGGTATGTATTTAATTTTAGTTTGACTGTTATTAAAATAGTATGACATAAGTATTTTTATTTACCAAACTGTAACCTTGATTTAGATTTCAATTTGATTATTTTTTTTTAATTTTTAAAGATTTATATCAGTATCAATAGATTTTGGAGTGCGCCAGCTCTTAGGGTTAATATGTGTGAGTTTCGTCACGTTAATCCAACCCCCCCTCCCCCACACAACGCACATAACGCTGAGCCACATCCCTCCCCCCCTTAGGTGCGTTATGTAATATGTGAATGGCCCCTTGGGGGAAATTCGCTAAAAGGCAAAGCCCTCACTGACTCACTCATCACTTCATCTTCCTAGGATGCTAGAGAGGCGTAATTTGGTACACTGATTCTGTAGGTCTAAAATAAGGAAAAGTAAAGGGTTTTTATATCAATTTTCCTATAGTGCTCCCCCACAGGTCATCAAATTTTCCATGTTATTCTTATAGATATTCAATTTTTAATAATATGATAACAAAAAGATTTGACTTATTAACATAAACAGCTGCTGTAGTTGAGTGAAGATAAATAACAGATCTATAGTCTAGAGACCTATCTATATTTGGCAAATACAATTGCTGACTGACTGATGTAGAGATCACTGTATTTAAAACATGTGGTGTCTCAATAAACATCCAACTGGAATTTACAATTATGTTTACGTCTCGCACCTACTACTTGTATGGACTGAAGCTCGGCAGGAGCTGATGGAGCTGAAGTTCGGCAGGAAGATAGGTACAAGAGACGAGAATGAAACTCGTACTGGTAATCTTTTGGATCCCGCCCTACTGGCATTCAAAATTGTAAGGTTTCCAGTTATAAATAACCTTATGGAGTAGTGATTTTATTAAAATTTGCATGGTAACAACATTTTTACCGTTGGGAATCAACATACAAAGAAACCATCTGAACGAAGTTGCAGGTACTGGTACTGGTTAGTATTTATTATAAATAAATAGAGCTTAAAATTGTCAAGTTATAGGTGAATGGTAACTAATTAAGCACTTATATAGGCCCTACATGTAAATTTAATTTGGTAAAATTATCTTTTAGGCACTGTAAAATATAGAATACATGTTAAAAACACAAACATGAACAAACAATTTATCAAAATACATCCTTGAAAGGACTACTTATATTATTTTTTCTCTATTTATGTATAAATTCACTGCCCCTTAATAATGCATTGGTACCAGGGAACCGATACTTTAAATAATTTAATTTAATGATACATGGACTGTAATGAAAATCAATTTTTACACTTATTAAAGTATGTGTTTATTTGTACTACTAAGCAATAAAACCTCAAAATATAGAACAATAATATTTGTTAACTAGATTTAAAGTAATCGCCCCTCAAAATTTGACTAATTTAGACATTTGGTTCATCATACATTTGTTTTTAATACGACTAAATACAAAAAAGTTTTCATTTATAAGGTTTTTTCAAACAAAGTTTATCGTAAAAGGAGAAATACTAATTGATTTACAGCCGGATTTATAATTTCAATGGCGGCCATCTGCAATAGACACCATTGGTGTGTTTGACATGAATTTGAAGTTGATCTTCCAGTAAATCTAGTCCTACTGACTACTGACGTCACCTTAACACACACCAAGTGGCTAAACTGTATAAACACGTATAAGGTTTAAGGTATATTTTATGTTAACCGGAAGCACTATTAGATAAGTTCTGTAGGAGACATTAATAAATCTAAATGATTTACTCATTTTGCTGTATCGACTGAAATATACTGAGAGCAGCCTGCCTTGCAGTAGTGCAATGCGTGTTAAAGGTGAAGAAGTTTCAGGCAATCAAAGTTTATACTCTGGTAGCAGTGGAAATTCCAATCCCTCAGACACACTTCATGAACATGTATCGCGAATATCTTGTGAATGTGTTCCATCTTCATACTATCTGGTTAAGGATTTACACATGTAAAACGTAGAAAATGAACTATTGTAACTATTAGCATACAGAATTTATTTTCCTTCAGTGGAGTTAATTAAACAAGTTATTATTATTGTTGGAAAATGTATAAATTGTGAATAGGTTCAAAATGTTACTATAAATATAACTTTGTCATATTGCATAAATTATCAGCCCAACAAGAAACGTTTGAATACAACTTATCTGTTAAAATTATCTGAAATATAATGTACCTAATGCATTTTTATTTTCAATTTTTTTCCGAAAATCAACTTATAAAATCAACTTTTTTTGTTTTAATACTAGAGTATATTTTCAAACAAATAGCGCCACTTATCAAGTTTTTGTTTACGGAGGTGAGATTGTGTTGTGTCAATACAAACAAGAGTGTGGCGTTTTGAACCAACTTTTCCGTCAATTAATGTTCAACAATATGAGCAAGTAAGTTCAGTTATTTTATTGTTCAGTGTTTTCCCTTCAAGTTTCCATCTTTTTTTCTGAGCTGATTAATTTGTTATTTGTTTAAGATGTTTTATGCAAGTTTTTGGACGTTTTAGCTTTAAAACTGGGGGCATATACTGGCCTACTTTGAAAATTTAGTATGTAGGAAACAAAGGATGTATTTGATACAGATACAGATACAGATCTTTATTGTATAAACATTTTACAATGTGTACAATATAAAAGAAAAACGTGTTGGTATAAAAATTGAGAACAAAATGTAAAAAAGTTATAATCATGCTGGCACTTGGGTATTCATATGAGGTTCTTTTGTTTATAGTTGGTGGAAATCATCATCAACGTTATAGACGGGGTTTTCAAGCAACATTTTTTTTAAATTTATTTAAATCTTTTCTTGATTCCATTGCTAATTTGTATTTTTTTTATGTGATTAATCAATTTTCCAGATGTATATATAATTGATCTTTCGTACAAAGTTCTTCTATGAATATGATGTAATATTAAAGAATTTTGTCTTGCATCATATTTGTTTACTTGTTGAGATTCAGTAAATTGGCTTTTATTTTTTTTTTTTAAATGTTGCTAAATCAAATATATACAGGCCGAATACAGTTAATATTTTTGAATCTTTAAAATAGTTGTGACATGATTCCGTCCGTGGTATATTGTAAATAATTCGGATTGCTTGTTTTTTTAATTTTGAAAATTTTTATTTTTAATTCTCTGATGAAGTGCCAAACCAAATTGGTAAACAATAGGAAACTATGTTTTGAAAATATGCAAAATACGTTATTCGTAAAATTTCTCTACTTAGAGACTTTGACAAAACACTTAAACAGTAACAACATGAACTTAGTTTTTTAGATGTTTTTCAATATTACTGCTCCAATTTAATTTACTGTCAATTAAAACACCCAGAACTGATACTTCTTCTACTGTAGGAATTGTTGTGCCATTAATTTTAGCATTAATTATATTTTCGTTTTGTTCTTTCTTGAATTTCATGCTCAGAATATGAGTCTTAGATTTATTCAGTGCCAATACATTTGCATTAAACCACTGGTCTATATCAAGCAGAGACTCATTTATTCTATCCTGCAGATCTTCGAAGCTTTCTGCTGATACCACTAAGCTGGTGTCATCAGCAAATTGGACAATTTGGCTGGCTTTAACATTAAATGGCATATCAGCAACATATATAATAAATAATAGTGGCCCCATAATAGATCCTTGTGGCACGCCAAATTTTACAGTTTTAAGTTCTGATTCGGATGATTTATTTTTAAATTTAATTTTTACCAATTGTTTCCTATTGCTTAGGTATGAATGAAAAAATCTCCTGCTACACCTCTTATACCATAAAATTGTAACTTTTCAAGTAGTAATTTGTGATCAATACTATCAAAAGCTTTTGACATATCACATATAATTGATGCTGTGAATTGATTTTGTTCAATATTTTCAATGGTTATTAGTATATTTTATTAATGCGTTTAAAGTAGACGTATTTCTTCGAAAACAATATTGTTCGGTATTTAATATATTATATTTATATATAAAATTAATAAGTCTCTCATACGCCAATTTTTCTAAGATTTTTGAGAATGATGGAAGGATGGATATTGGCCTGAAGTTTTCCAAAGTATTCATCCCATTCTTCTTTTTAATTGGAATTACAACTGATAGTTTTAAAAGATCAGGAAATATAGCAAACTGTAAACATATATTAAAGATATAAGAAAGGTGTCGGACTATTGAATATATGCATTGATTGATTAGATGAACCATCCCAGCCTGCAGTATGTTTATCTTCTAAATCCTTAACAACTTGAATGATTTCATTATTGTTTGTAGGTGATAAATAGATTGTATTTTTGTTGCATTTATTGTATTTTGAAAAATATGTTTTTGCCTGATCGCAATTAGGATTAAGATTTAGAAAACTTTTTATGTTTAAAAAGAATTCATTCAACTCATTTGCTAAATTTGGATTTGAATCATCTGTATGGTAGTTGTCTTTATTCTTATCAGTCCCCAATTCAGCCTTGACAACATTCCACATAGCCTTACTTTTGTTTTTAGAATTCATAATATAATTTTCATTTGCATTAACTTTGTACTTTTTCACCATAATTTGAAGTAACGATTTATATTTTTTAAATACAGTTATGTCTGATGGGTCTTTTGATGCTCTTTGCTGAAAAAATAAATGCCTTTTAATTTTACTGAGTAATTTTATCTCTTCATTTGTCCATCGTTGGTGTGTTCTCGTTTTTTTTTCTTCACCTTTTTTATGGGTATTGTTTTATCCAGGGCGGAAGTAAAAATAACCAGAAATGTTTTATAGCAATCATTTATGTATTTTTGTTTGTCTTCGTCTGTACTTCTAAGAGAATATAATTTTGACCAATCCTCACTTTCTAGTTTTTCTACAAACAATTCAATATTGTTTTGGGAAAATATTCTTTTTTCCTCATATGACGGTGAAAGAGCCTTTTTAAATACTTCAATTCCAATAAACTGTGATTCATGATCTGAAAAACTAGAATTAGCAGTAAAAGAAATTACAGTTTGAAAATTTGTAAATATGTTGTCGATGCACGTCTTTGAGTCAGAAGTAATCCGTGTTCGTTTACTTATATTAGGAATCAAACCATAACTTTTTAACAAAGCAATAAATCTTGAAGAATATTTGGATTTCCTAAGTAAATCAACATTAAAGACACCACCAATAGTAACTTTACATTTAAATTTTCGCTTTGATTTAAATATTTTAATTAATACGTCTTCCAGTTTTAAAATAAATTCTTCCAAATTATTTTGATGTCGTAACTTGTACAAACACAAAATTAAAAAAATTGAGTTTTAAACTTTCTGCTGCAGAGATTTCACAAATATTCTTGACTGACAATGAAGTTAGGTCTGTTCTTTCAAAAAAAGTTCAAAAATACTATCATTTAAAAGAATACAGCTGCCCCCTCTTTCACGATATTCCCTATAAAAACCAGATATGGATTTAAAGTTATTTAACTTATTCAGTACAAAATGATTAGTTTAGGAACCCAGTGTTCGGTGAGCATGATAATAGCTATGTGCCTAGAAATAGATTTCAAAAATAATTCCAGTTCTTCAAATTTATCATATTGATTTTTACAAATTCCTTGAATGTTCAAATGCATTATATAGTCAACATTTATACATACCTCATTATAACATTTATTTGTTTTTATACTAGAGTCTTCTATGACTGATTGGCAACTGCTTTCCAAGTTAAATTTAGATAATTTGTGCAAGTCTGATGTTTTTTTATTTAAGATGTTGAACTCTGGTTCTTCAGTTATTTTAATTTGATTATAACTGAAATGAGTTTAAGGCACTTTCCTAATTCTTATTTTTTCCCCACCGTCTGCTACTCTTATTGGTTTTCCTGCTTCAATTTTGATGATATTGCTAACGTTTCAGTTAGCGCTCGTCCTGCAACATAGGATCCTTTCCTATTCAAGTGTAATCCATCTCTACTTAAATATTCATTTTTAATTAAATTGTTTAGGTTACAAAAAATTTGCATTGACGTCAGTGCACATCCACCTTAAATTTCTGTTTGTTCTTTTGATTAAATTTGGATGTAAATCTGTTCGGTAAAGCAGACTATTAACTATTGCTGTTAGCCTTTCAACATTCAGAGTAGATAATTTGATATATGATCTGAAAGGAAACATCCTTTTACAATCATTATTTTAGAAATACTACAGTTTTAATTGAACGATAAATCCTTATTTTTTGGACACTTGGGTAAAGTGTAACATTTACTGAAAATTAATTTGCTTTTATGAATTAAAATTCCAACGAAGCAATCTTAAGCTATCGGTGGAAACTCTTAGCATTGTAAATTATGGGAATATTTAAATAAACATTTTATTTTAGTCCATTCAGGTTACATAATCGTTTGTCTCTTATAGCGTGTACAGATCCAAAACTAAGATTCCCATGGAATAACATTAGCAAATTGAATAGTACAGAAACTTGTTCAACTCTGGAAGAAACTATGATGAATTTTACCAGATTTCGATTTAACTGTTGGTAGAACTACGTACTAAATTTACAAACAGCTGTGTGAAATATGACATTCATGTATATTTATAACCTATCTGTAGCCACAATACTTTAAACTGCTTCCTTCTGTTATGTTACTATTTTTATCATAAAGCACTACAAAAAAATAAAGTACGAGATAAGATGACGGAGAGTGGGAAAGTAGAGAGCGAGAAGCGCCTTTCCGCGTGGCTCAGCACGCTGTCAAAGCTGCACGCGACCGAGTTTAAACCGCTGTTGGACAATGAGGCGAACTTGAATGCTTTGGCGAACGACCTATTCGATGAAGACCACTTCGAAAAGGAGAAAAACCGCGTCCAACGAGAAAACATACGAGTTGCTCATGAAAATTTAGTAATGAAACCGATTTTTGAAATGAAAAAAGCCGAAATTAAAAATGTATGTGATGAATTTGATAAGAAATATTCGGTGGTTGAAGAAAAACTGACCAAGGTCAGTGTAGACATAGGAAATGTGTCACAAAAATTATCTGTATTAGTTGAAGAATCTGAGAAGAGAAGTGAGGAATTGGGCCAGTTGTTCGTGCAAGGGAAACTCGACTGTGATGAATTTCTTAACCAATTTTTAGATATAAGAGCAAAATATCATTTAAGAGAAGTTAAAAAGGAAAAATTAATGCAGTTGTGGAGTAAAAGACAGTTTTATTCTCAAGAATCTCCGTGCGGTTCTAAAGTACCGGTGTGAATCAATCATTACCATTCATCCAATGACTACTTTTACTTGACATTTTATATGCCTGTTAAAAATAGCTAAAAATAAATATTTGTTTATGTTGCTAATTAAAATGTAGGCTAGAAACCACGTTCGTCAAGTAAGAGTATGCATCGACTATTTGTTTTATATCATTCCACATTTTTGTCCGTCATACCAAAAACGAGTTGGATAAAAAAATATGTTTGCATACAAAGGACAATTTTTATTTTTGTATTGTTTTCCCACAAGAAACTGTTTAACAAACATAATATGCAATCAGTATTTTAGTTACTTTATCTCAGCGTATTTTTAGTTTGAAAAAATGCGTCTTAAAGGAGGAACAAGTTCGTTCTTAGTAAAGTTCAATACATTTTATATTTACATAAAAATGAATGAAAATGAATGTAATAAAGAAAACTTAAACGATGACTTGATTTATCTTAGGATTCCTCGAAAATGTAATACCAAGCGATACAACAACAAAATGACCTTCAATGGCACAACAGTAACATTTTCTTATCTAAATCTCTTCGTTGCGAAAACAAATGACAAAGTTAGTTTACGTTTGTTGCGACGAAATTAACAAGTTCATCGAACTGTAGCCAGTGGTCGTGTAAATTGTATAGCGACTGCGGTAATTGAGGTAGCCTTAGTACACTTCCGCGATAGATAAGAGATAGTGTAGATAGTTCCTCGCGCACACACACACTGCCAGGCGCGCGCGCGGCGGCGTTTGACGGCTGTAAATGTGAAGCGCCTCCAGTCCAAGTCCAGTTCGCCGCCGACAGCGCTTGAAGCAGGACAGAAGGTTAGTTTCCTCTTGACAAATATACCGTCAGTTTATGAAACTTTACATGTTTTAACTTTTTCTATTATTTTTTGCTCGGACAAAGAATATTATTGTGAGCCATCTGTTCTTTTTATACGTATTAAAAAGTAAAACAAATTGTGATGTGTTGATTCAATGTGCAAAATATGAATACCCCCGTAGCAGCAAACCTGCACACTCAGTGAATTTCCAATGCATATATATGTAATCTTAATACCACGTTAACCCACATACCAAGTTTCATCAATGTATTCATAAATAAATTATTTATGACATTTTAATTATTCTCCATAAGAATAACAAGGCGTCTGAGGATGACAGTTTGCTGAAACAAGGTACACAAACAATGGGTTTTTGTGCAAATTTTTATAACTGAATTAGGTGAAGCCACATACCAAATTGTATTGATTATGTCCATAATTAAGGGAGATATCATTTTACTTATTCTCCATAAGAATAACATAGGGGCTGAGTATTCTCCATAAGAATAACATAGGGGCTGAGTGCGCAGGTTGCTCCAACGGGAGTTGTCAGAAAACCCGTTTTTCGTGCAAATATCAATAGACCACAACAGTAAGAAGCAATATACCAATTTTCGTCAGGATAAGTTGATAAATAAGCAAGATATACAATTTTTCTTATTCTCCATAAGGATAACATTGGACAAAGTACTATGTTTAGCACTTTCAATATCTCTGTAACCAATTGACGTAGAGTAATGATCAAAACACCAAATTGTTTGTTTGTTTTGTAAAGCTGAATTTTATGGTGAAAAATAAAATTGGATTTACTACAACATTATATGTAAAAAACTAAAAAAAAAACATTTTCGGGGTACACAACCCCTCCAAAATACCCTTTTGGATAACGCGATCTGGCTGGTTTTCAAACCTAAAGTCATTGAACGTTGCTTTACATTTTTGTAACAAATTTCATAAAAATCTGACCATTTTTACGAGAACCATCGTACTCACGGACATATATATATATATATATATATATATATATATATATATATATATATGTATATATATATATATATATATTTATACAGTTTTGAACGAATGGTGGTTTTGGTATCTGGAGACCTCAAAACTAAAAGTTATCATGGTCCCGGGCCTAGGTCTTACCATGCCGACTACGGTAATAGCTTCTTCCCTATAGGATAAATTCGCTAAAACTTAGTATGTGGTTTTACCTAGTTGAGTTATATTGATATTTGTATTAAACCCCATTTTTTGTGTTCCTTGTTTCAGCAAACCTACATTCTCAGCCGCCTACATTCTTATGGAGAATAATTAAAATATCATAAATCGTTTATTTATGAATGTATATTTATGAAACTTGGTAGGTGGCTTTATGTGGTATTAAGATTACATATATATGCATTGGAAAATCGCTGAGTACGCAGGTTTGCTACTTCGGGGGTATTTTATATTAAGACAACATTTATATTATACTTACCGCTACCTGGCATAGAAATATGATGTAATGTAACTGAATGAATAAACAATAAATTTATTATAATACAGTATTTACAATATCATGTTTCGATAGAAAACACTCATCTCTAACTAGTGAAAGTCAGAATAATAACCATTTGATCTTTCATTCATATATATGTCAGTGGTTCGTCAACTTAAATAATAACACAACAACCTGTTATTTGCTCTTAGTACCTTGACACTGTTTTTGTTATAATCGATTTTACATTCAATGACTAATTTATTCTATTATGTTCTGTCTGTAAAATATATACACAAACAAAATCGCCAATCAAAGAAACAGAATAAATACAATTAAAATATATTTTGCTGACATTGTAAACTTATGTAGACCTAAATACTGTATGCTAGTTTAGAAATAACCAGATTAGAAGCTCCATGTTTTATTTTAAGGAAAATTGCGTTCGAATTATAAATACCATTATAATTTAAATATAACCATAAAATTTAATAGAGTTTCCGATGAAAATAGTTCAAAGTCCACAGTACTGTAATACTGACTTGTGAACTCAGCAACAATAGCAGCATAGAGCTCCTCACAGTTTTGCCAATTGCGAAACTCACAAAGCTCGTGGATAGGTTATATGTTATATGGGTTGCCAATCACCATACGAGTCACACTCTCCGTCGCCCCAGCCTCTGCCTCTGGCAACAATGCCTGAGGACAGCGACCTCAGGGACGTGTCGCACGAGCTCGTCATCCAACGATCCAACGCGAAAACTGTATAAACCGATGTAGTTTTTTTCATTTTAAATCATTGGATAAATAAAATCCCCCCACCCTCTGAGAGGTCATTCAAGTTTCTGATATGACTTCGCGCGCTGCAGTTCCTATGTGAATTTTGCAATCGGTACTCAAAAACGGAATTATGAAATTTTACCTGGGGGCCGAGATTTTCTCGGAGAAGGTCAGCCAGTTTGTTTTGATGGCGGAGTAATTTTTCACCACGTCCTATTACTGACAAGGAGATTTACTTAGATCATTTGCCTCTTTTTCTGCATGTTTAAGGTCACTCCAGTTGTTATTATAGCTCAGTGACCCTTTTATTCATTTTAGATATTACGTGGCAGTCTATATGCAATCTTCATTCAATGATCTTAGTCACTGCTCTCAGGAAGCCACATTAAAACTACATTCTGGTATGTGATGAATAATTAATAGATTGCCAGTTACCTGGTTGATTGTGAACAACTGTTACAATTCTTTTGTTTTGATTTTAAACTCCTTGAGTCCAATGATTATTTTTTTAACTTTTCGAATTCGATTTTTCACATTATTAGATTCTTCCTGAGCATGAGAAATGTCTATAACTTATTTTTAACCCAAAAATTAGTTTATTACAATTTTTAAAGGAAATCGTTGGAGCTGTTTTTGGGATCAGAGTTGCAAGCAAAGAAACCTTATTCATATTAGAGTACGTATAGGATAGGATAGTTTATAAAAAATATTTACGGCCTTATACACCTCAGTTGTCTTGCCTCAAACAGACTTATAAAACCAAACCTGTACTATTGTTCTATGACTTGCATAAATCAAGATACAGCAGTTCAATAATCATATTTGCGGGGCCGACCGAGTCACCAAGAACCGCTGTGCGGCGAGGATTACTGTAGTAGTGCCAATTGACTGCTACTGCTCAATATAAGTGTATTTTATTTCAAGCTTCTCAAAATAAAACTCACGTCTTTTTCAGTCAGTTAGGCTCTGGTAAAGTCGAAGTAAACATTCATACATAATGTACTGTTTAACATGCATAGTGATGATCCAAAAGTGTATGTCAAATGGAAACGTTAATAATTACGTTAGCCTTTTTCTAGAGATATTACACATTCCCTTGTCCTAACCAACTCGTTCAGCTTATGTCTATAAATGTGCCCAAAGTTGGACAGATCACAACAGTATACAAGACTAGGCCAAAATAATAAAAGCTTTTCATCCAGCATAATCCGGCGAGAGTTCCTGGGATGGTTTGGTTCGATATGCAGATAGTAATTTCAACTGGAGTGTAAACTCGTTTTGAGTATTAATTTGAAATTGTAATTACACCAGAGAGGACCCCAGCAATAATTTATGAAATTTTACTCAAAAACAATGGCTTAAGAAGCATAAGTAGTTTCTAATAAAATGATATTATTCACTCCATTCATTATTCAAAGTATGTTTGAGGGTTTTAATATTTTGAAAATGTTATATACTCTGTCAGAAAGAATTTTAAGGTTTTTGGTTTTTAATTTCAACGAGTGGTTTGCGAAAAAAACGTTATTATTGCTGAATTAAATAAATGTTTATGAATGGAAACTATTTCGATTCTTAAACAATTTTTGGGCTGGCGTAACCTCGAAAAGTGTTCTAATTACGTCACTCAAAGACTGGGACAACCCAAGCTCCACTTGTACTCGCCGACCTCTAAATATAACTCTGTGTTTGTCTGTCTGTCTGTCTGCGCTCTAGCAAAGCGTTCTGTGTAGATGGATTGGCGAAACAGGCTTCCAAAGTTTACCTAACTGAAAACTTATTCATCTGGCTGTAGAATTGGTTCCAAATGGAGTCAAGAATCCAAGAAGTACACCAAATTTGTTGATCGTTTTACAAGTACTTCCCCTTAGTAAATAAGGCAATGTTTACGTTGGTTTCAGTATTGGGTACTTCTAAATTCGCGTTTCTTTGTATTATTGTGTTTCGAATTTTACAATGTGATTTGTATTTTGAATTTTAATTGTTAGAAGTTTAGTTATCAATAATAGCGTCGTTAATTCTGATTCCTTCTTGTTAAATTATAATACAACACATATTATGAACATATATGATTTAACATTCCCACATATCACAAAATTCACACAACTTTCTTTGATACTTGATTTCAGAACAATTCCTATACTTCAGGTGGTTCTTATTAACAAACCAACTCATAAAACCGCCAGTAGGTATCCCCTTTACCTCCTAATCCAAATGGTGAGAAGCCTTCCAATTAAATTTCTTAAACTGTTGCATCACCGAACAACAATGCAAAGTGCCAACGCCTTGTTGGTACGGAGGAAATCGTTATAGGAAAATGCGGTTATGGTCTGTTTACTGGGGAAACCGCGAAACCCAACACCGCGACCGAAAGGCGCTACAGCGGCGCAACCTTTCAAAGTTGGGGCTGCAGGCTGCAGACCACCCATACCACCCAAACCACCCACCTACCGCAAGCCTCCACGTGGCCACGTAATAACCGGGGAAAGTTTGCATTTATTTTTGTTGTCACCTATAATAAAGATTGCCATTATTTTTATGGGAGAAGCAGATAAAAACTGGAAATATGAGATGAATGGAACATGGCGATGTCGCAGTTGCGACGCAAGCCACCCGAAAACGGATTTTGTGATATTGAGGCGCAATTGACGCGCGCGGTGCATGCTCTTGTCCGGTCGGATGTCAGATCGTGATGTCCATGGTGACGATCAGTCCTATACAACTTGTCCATACTGTATAACAGATGAAAGTCATAATCACCGGAAAATTGTGTAACGAATCATGCAATAACAAGAATGTTTATCACTCATCGGCTCATCGGATGGATTCATGCTCAACCGAAAATGCTAATACAGCCATAAGAGCAACGACTTGTCCCTCTTCGGTGACGACCTTGGCTGGACAATAGTTTCCGGAAGTGGTTCCCGTCAGGGGCCGGATACACTCTATGTGTTCCGAAGTTCGGCGGCACAGTGTAAACCCAACGTCAATGTACGACAGTGTTTACCAATAGCGGATTGTTGGAGTGTTTGTGTTTTGTTCAGTGCAGTTTTCTGGCGTAAGCGATTGTTATCATGGCGGAGTGCGGAAGTGGACCTTGGGTGTCTTGGTCGTTCGGAGGGACCGTGGAAGGTAGAATATTACCAATGACTACATACTACATAAACTACAATAAGACGCGTAAGCGCCGTGTTAAAAATTCAGCGCCAAGCGGTAACTCTGCGACCAGCCGCCAGGAGCGCTGCATGTATCAAAGCAGGGCTTGGACTGACATTCATGTCCAGTTCTAGTGATCTGCGATACGGCCGAGTATCGCGATACGGCGATACGATACGTATCGGAGTCAGATATCGTATAGGCCGTATCGTATCGGTGCTGTGTATCGCTATACGCATATCGTATCGCTTAACATATAATGCATAAACGATACGACGTTTTTGCGTGTTATACACTGCAGTTAAAAATACGGCCATCGAGGTATTTCCACTTGTTTTAATTTTAGTACCACAGAAAGAACACTTTGAAGATTTCTTGTCGAATATAGATATAAACTCATTGGTTCACAGCCAAGAAAATAATATCGAAATATCGTCTCTATGTGCCGATACAAAATCAAGTATCGTTTTAGGCGATACGATATGTATTGTTTCAAAAATATCGTGACAAAATATCGTATCACCCCTAGCGCATCGCGATATTCCGATACGATACGATACGTATCGCACATCACTATCCAGTTATCCAGTTCTCAGTCTCGCCGCTAGGAGGGGTTGATGCGCCCCTCTCGCACTCCTCTCCATCTCTGTAGCCGTAGCCCATGGAGAGCTCGCCAAATGGATATAAAACGGTCCGGCTAGTCGCTAGGACTCGGCAAAACTGAGTAATCCCGAGCGGTGAACGCGTTGTCGTTTACACGCTCCTGTACATCCTAATAATAATAAAACTACAATGAAACTTATATATTCCTTTTCTGCATGAGTTTCCACATCCAAAGTATAAATATATTTTCACCACACTACGCTGTAATCACCTGTTTTCGGAACGTCATTTGAATACCGAAAGTAGAGTTTTTCCGCCCTAGCTCCGAAAGTCAGCTGATCTATTTAGCCAGTGTTGCCAATTTGTTTTCAAGCGTACACGACGTTACCTGGTTAAAACGTGCATACTATTTTGTGTTCTTTGGTTGAAACACTGGACAAAATAACAACAATATTCAAAACATTGTACAATCGATGTTTTGTTTATTGGTTAACTGTTTTTAGTCCAAGATTGCATGAAGCCGCTCGTGTTTTATGAGCGATCACATTTAACTTAATAACAATAACAATAATTTAATGTTTTATTTATTTTTATTTTAAACCAATGTTTTTCCTGATTAAATTAATACCACATAATCCATTGCATGTATACACGCATACTGCCCACTGCCAAGCCGCTAGCGCGGCGCGTGGCTTGGTGGTTGATCAGCTGGTACGGCGAAATAGAGAGAGAGGGTACTCGTACAGTCCGCACTAAGAGATCAGTAGTACAGTCAACGCCCGCCGCCACTAACGCCAACTGGCGGTGGGTCGCTGAAGCAACAGGCGACATCTCAACAGGCGCTAAGTTATTTCCAAAAGGCTTGTCTGTCTTATTGTAGTTTATGTAGTCATTGATATTATACTTGTTTTCATAAAGACATTTTTAATTTATCGAATTAATTTATTCATGTATAAAATCGATAAGCAACCTCATATTATTGTGGTTAGCAAATCAAAAGCCCCTTTGAAAAGGAAGTCTTTCAAATTGTATCTACACTATTATTATCATTGGGTTTATTATATTTTTATTTACATTTTATCATTTGCTCATGATCAATTACTCCTATGAAACAAATTTGATGGTTGTTTTTTAACGTGGAAGGGTGAAAGTTAATGATATTTTACTGTATAATATGAAAGATCGTACAAAATACTTATATGTGAAGATTTAAATCAACAATCATATTATGAGATGTGTAAAGAGGTCCTTAAAGAGATCTGCAGAGGACGTAAAGGTCTATAGAGACGGTTATGATGACATTGTGTGCAAGCGTTTCCATTATTTCACCCCATTCAGTTCTGAATGGGCTATTTTAATCTATGTTTCTGAGAAAATCTCACAGTTACAACATTAAAAGCAGCCTATTTTAGAAAAACATATTTGCTCTCATTACAGATCTATCTATCTATCTATCTATCTTGTGAACATTATTCGTAAACCGTCCTTGGATTTTACCGTTGTGAAACTTAACTCCGTCAATGAAACCGACTCATATATAAATATTAATATTACACGTATTTTGTTATTGTTTTTTTTCAACTCAACTTAAACCAAAGGTCACTGTTTAAGATTGACTCAGGCCCATAAGTTAAAATCATTCCTTTCTTTGCTTCATTATCCTTCTGTTGGCTTGATATGTGTAGCAATGTTTGTTTTTATTTCGTTTGCCATTATTTTTAAGTTATTACATAAGTAAAAACAATATTTTTCTGTACGCATTTTCTGAAAAGAGCGGACTGTTTCATAAATGTATCTTTGAGCATCTACGTAGACTTAAATATAACATTTTTCAATATAAAGTTATAGGGAATGTCAACACCAATAAAACATATTTAAGTCAAATATTTGTAACATTTACTTTCAAGTTATAGTTTGAGTAACGAATACCCTGGATTAGTAATAACTGCAGTAGGGTTCATGACTTTACTGGAAGAGAAAGAGAGAGAGAGAGAGATGGCACCTAAAGTGTCTGGCTTATTTAAATGCAACGTTGGTCTGTATTTAATAAGCTGTTTAGGATATTTTTAGTTGGCAATGTTCAATCATGAATCATCTTTGGCTGACAAGCTGGGCTTGAGTCGTTAGCGATTGTTAATATACCACAGTAATGGTTGGCTATTTTGATTCTAACACATTACAAAATAAATAAAATCTAAAACTTCCAATGATCATTAAAAGTTAAATTAGTTGTAAAATATTCTAGACCACCGAACCTATTGCAACATGATTACTTTAATTAGCTATGAGTCTCTCATTGCACTTTTCGATTAAATAGTGTTTAGGGCCTGACTCCTTTAGCAGGTTTCTATGGAACATCTAAATGCACTAGCAGGTTTGAAATTCATCCATATTGATTGATGATTCAAATTGTCACTGACCCATTTCTTAAATTGGGGACAAAGCCACAAAGTGTTTTCAATTTAATTCAATCGAAAGATCCTTAACATTCAATCAGCTCATATTGTTGTCAATGCCAACAAATCTGTTGTCTTCTGACAAGTTAAATTTCGTAGTTAAGTGATTTAACTCGTAAGGGTAAATTTAGTTTTAAAAAATAAACATGAATATAAGAGTGGAGGAATCACTTTTAATATCCGTAAATTATTTGATTTTTATTAAAATTGTTTGATTGTTTTGGATGAAATGCATTTGTAAGATTATTTTGGAAACCTTAAGCATCGTAATAAAAACTAGCTGATGTCCCGTTCTACGCACGGTTATCTAGTAGGCATAGAGCCAGATTTTCTAAAGTTCATTGGATTATCAGCTGACTAACTAAATAAAATATAACGCCATAATATTAACATTGGAACTTAGAACGAGTGTAGGGCGAAGGTCTAAAGGTAGAGGGTTTTTAAAACCCCAAAAAAGGCACATCTAGAGAGTAAGAGCTTTTTATTCATACCAAACATTTATACAAATAATAGTTTAAGGTATCTAAAATCGCCGAAGAAAAATCAATAAATTCTTTGAATAATATAGCCCTAGATTAGATTTTCAATTACCCACCTCGTACCTATATAGTCGTCCCGCCGACCCTCTTCACAGGGCATAGGACCAGTCATTTCTTTAAAATCTATTTTAAGTCGCCTCAGCCAGTCATGGATTGCAGCGATTGTAATGGATCAAAAAGTTTTAGGAAAGAAAGTCAGGACTCTCATAATACCGATTTTCAATTAGATACTCTTTTAATTCATGT
Source organism: Allygus modestus (assembly GCA_963675035.1). Taxonomy (NCBI): domain Eukaryota; kingdom Metazoa; phylum Arthropoda; class Insecta; order Hemiptera; family Cicadellidae; genus Allygus; species Allygus modestus. Next base: position 304,795,560 of record OY776111.1, read on the forward strand.
TTAAATTTTGTTGGCTGATCTTATAATTTTTTCAGATTTTCTTGTAGTTTGTAAACAAATTTCAATCCAATAATTTGATTGCTTTATTCGGCAATTATATAATTATCGGAAGTCGGATGTAAATGACATATTTGATGAATTTAGTTAAAACCTACCCTTGGGAAACTGAATTTAATAATAGTTATGAAAAAGCATCTCGGATATATTTCTGTAACCGAAGCCCAGCTCGTCGCGTCGGCGTCGGCGGCAATTCTCGTTGCACTTGATACTCGCCAAACGACGCTCCGCAACCATTAAATATTTTACGACAACAGGAAATCCGCGGGGATTATTAGGACGCATCGTTTCGAAATAAATTGAACGATCATGGATAATGCGAACATAAAAGTAATGCAGCTCGATCGAATTAAACACCTAGCAGAAGACGAGCGGGCTCGGCGGAGCAAGGTGCTTTTCACGCTACCCTACCTGCCCCTCGAGGGGTATCGCTTTACAAGGGGAGGGGGATTCATTCGTGAAGGTTGGCAGTCCTGTCTTTTAATCCTGCTGTTCTCACTACTGTTCTCGTGTTCTCAGAAATGTCTTGAATGTCTTGGCCGGCTTGTCTTGAGCTGGAGGTTAGATTTGTGTCATGTTCCTTTTCAGAGGGATTTATAAGTATAGTATAGCTTCTTAAATGTGAATTCTAGTGTTTTTGTGTAGCATGAGATAGCTCGGTGGTTTGGTTGTGTTTGGTGTTGTTTATATGGTGTGTTTATTTAAGTGTTGTTATTTCTAAAATGCCGCGTCCTATTGTTTACCACTGCGTTCATCGACAAGGTAAGTACGTGATGTCCCCACACGCTGCCCCTACTTTGTTGACTTTTGTCATAGTTCATTTTTTTAGTTACCTTCTGTAGCAGGCGTTTTTTACTTTCTTTAAACGAACAAAAAATGGTATAATGTTTGTAGCATTCAAGGGTTTATGTTAGAAAGTTTCTCGCCAATTGGTACAAGTTTTTAGCGTGATTTAAAACGAGAAGATCCACTAGCCGCAGAATATTTTAATATTCTGTTTTTTGTTATTAATTAGCTGCCAATTCTAAAATTACAAGGCTCAAGCCGGCTAATTTATCTAAACAAAATTGTAACAGACGTGTTGTTAATAGAGCCATTTTAGGGACTGTGCCAAGCCTACCTTTTGGGATCAGCTTACTTCGTAAAGTCTGATTATAGTCAAACATTTTTATCTTATTCCGATGAGTTTATATTAAGAGTTATATAAAAACACATTAAAAATGTCTTAATTCGTGTTTAAAAAATATATATATAACTCTCAATATAAACTCATCGGTATAAGATAACAAATATTTGAAATATGTGCTATACACGTCTGTAACTGACGATTTAAATAACGTTTATAGGAATTTTCTAACCCTGTGTTTTACGTTTCCATGAGGTTATGAAATGGAATGTTCGGTTGCCGCGCGGCCGCTCCGCCAGTCATTTTCTTTCGACAATCGGACTATAAGTTGGAATACAATGACTACAAAAACTAAAATTGTAGTCATTGTTGAATATTTGTGAGTTAGGCTACAGGTTTTTGCTTTAAAAATGTTATGTTTACCGAGTCGAACCGTTACAGAATTACTAATGTGTTTTATACATAGTTAAATATTTGAAACGCTCATGATGCGACGGCTATTTTTTTATGAAACGCAAAACTGTAAGGCCTTTATAACATTATTTTAAAACTTGTCTTATATTGACTCGGTTTTGTCTGTGTAGGCATGCATTCATGTGTCCTTGTCACTGATAAGGTTCCTGAAAGCTGCTTATCAATGGAATGTTGGCCAGTTGACTACAGAGACATCTCGTTGAAATGCCGCTGACACTAAGTCGTCAACACTTTCTCATTCCTTTGGATAGACAATGCGTTCGTTATATCTGCTAAAAATAAGCCTGATGAGGTGAAGTCATGAGTTATGATCTAAAGTCTCTGTGCACACTGCATGACTGACTGAATGTACTGTGCACACTTAAAGGAGTTTTTAGTTTTATTAAGTTGTTCTTTAAATGCGCATTTTTTAGTATTACCGGTATTAACTATTTTTTACTAAAATTTCATTGCATAGGCTACTTTGCAATCGATTTGTATAGTATTTTGAAGTATTACGTTTACGGAGAGTATATTTTCTGTTATCTATTTTTCTACTTTGATATGAGTGACAAAGTACTGTACGGGTATCAGCCTATTACTTAATAGCCATAGCTAAACTTTACATAGGCTATTAAAAATAAGATGGCATGTTGAAAAATCCTTAATCTAAGTATTTTCTTAATACACATAGGCCTAATAACGTTTGTAAATTTTCTGTTTTTTAAAGGCAATTCAAAAGAGTTTTAAACAATAGAAAATTTAAAATTTGCAAACATTATTATATGTAACAAGAAAATACTTTAGATTAAATTGTTATATTTGTGAATGTTGTTTGTGTTATAGTTGTGTTACGGTAGTAGGCCTGCTCAACTGAAGTCGGGGGGGGGGAGGAGGCGCCACTGGACGACCGTGCGTCATATCAGGCAGATCGTTCATATCCATTTTAGCGAATTTCCCCTATAGGAAGAAGCTATTACCGTAGGTCTCATGGTAAGACCTAGGCCCGGGACCAAGATTACTTTTTATATATGTGTGTGTGTGTGTGTGTGTGTGTGTGTGTGTGTGTGTCCGTAGGCACGATAAATTTCGTAAAAATGGTCCGATATTGATAAAATTTGGTATAACCGTGTAAGGCAGCATCTATTTTCATGAGTTCGAGAACCAGACAGGTCGCTCTAGTTTTAAGGGGGGTTTTGTACCCCCAAAAAGGGATTTTTTAACTTTTTACATACAATTTTTTTTATACCCAAATTTTGGTTTACACCATTAAATTCAGCTTAAGAGGGGGCTCCAGTCCTCTACGTCTACCTGCTTCTCCCATAAGACCAATGTTAACTTTCAAAGTCGGTCCCTCCTCAACGGGTTGTCCGAAATTGATTATTTATGGTTCGTTTTAAAGATGAAAAATATATCTAGCGATTTCAGTAAGCAGAATTTCAATATCATAAATAGTTCGCCCATAAAATAATCGTAAATATTGAATATTTTGGAATTTTATTGAGCGATTATTATTTGCGATATCGAAATTCTGCTTAATGAAATCGCTAGGTATAGTTTTGCTCTTTAAAATGAGCCATAAATCAACGATATCGAATGATCCGTTGATGAGGAACGGGCTTTGAAAGTTAACATTGGCCTTATGGGCGAAGCAGGTAGAAACGCGAAAAGTTTCGTGACTGGAGCGCCCTCTTAAAAAAACAAAAAACAATTTGGTATTTTGATCATCGCTCTACGTCAATTGGTTACCGTGATATTGAGAGTGCTAAACACAGTACGTTGTCCAATGTTAATCTTATGGAAAATTGTAAGTAAAATTGTATATCTCGCTTATTAATGAACATATATTAATGAAACTTGGTATGTAGCTTTATATGGTTGGGTTTTAATGCTATTTGCATACAAAACTCATTTTTTGTGGTCCCCATGGCAGCAAACCTGCGTACTCAGCAGCTAAAATGTTGTTACTATGGAGAATAATAAACATGTGATAACTTGCTTGTTTATGAACATAAATCGATAAAACTGGGTATGTTGCTTCACCTGGAGGTGATCCATTGGTATTTGCATAAAAACCAGATTTTGTGGTCCTTGATGCAGCAAATCTGCATACTCAGTCCTAATGTTTTTTTATGGGGAATAAATAAAATGTCATATCTCGCTTATTTATTAATATACTTTGATTAAAGTTGGTAAGTGGCTTCATGACGTAGTGAAGTACCATTTGAAATTCGCTGAGTATGCAGGTTTGCTGCAACGGGGGTATATTTTTCCCATGTTGAGCGCCGGGACGTCCAGCGTCTTTTCGTCCCTCCTTCGTGAGTAAAGAATGTTTTCTTGATCGATTGATCTATCGCATGCTCTCTCTTCTCTCGATTGCCAATCTAAAGACGACCACACACTACCGAACTTTTTCCCGAACAATACATTGGACCGAGCAGGATTTAGGGTCGAAGGGAGAAAATCCGGTAGTTAGTGGGGCCTCCGAACCAGACCCCGAACAAGACATCGAACCAGACATCGGACGGAGCAACGAGCGCTCTCGAGGCGGTTTTTTGACGAAAGATCAAACCCCGCCGCTAGCGCTACTCATGATTCTTTTTTATATGAATGAGTTTTGTTTAAAATTTTAAACGTTAGCAGATTTATGGTATTTGTTATCCTTTATTACAATCAATTTATATGTATTTTTACCATATTCGATTTGTAATAAATTACATGTTGCATTACTTTTTTATTTACTAAATTATTACAACCTCATTATTGTTGTTACAATCCTTCTACATAGTTAATAATATCCAGGTCTATTGATTTTGCAAGAATCAGTGATAGATTCAGTGATTTGATTTGTTAACAGAGAAATCTGCTGAACTAGATTAACCTAAATAAAATGACTAACGTTAGTAAAATGAATTCAAATGTTAACCTCTACTACATAACCATAACTCATAACATAATCCCCTTCCACCCTACCTGCATCCCCTGACTCCCTAATACTGCCGCTAGCTCCCTCACAAATATTTACCCGACCACAAGTCGCTATTTAAAACTAATTTTATTATGTCACATTCGAAACAAACTTGCCTTAATGTTATTAAAAACATGGCAGAGTGCTTGGCAAACCTCTGGTATGGTATAATTTGACCAATAGCTTGCTCAGATATTCTGAATAGGAATCGTTTTTACCCCGCTCGGTGGTTTTCGCGCTCAATCTGTCAATCTGTCCGATCCGGGAAGAAGTTCGGAGTGAACTTAGCTTCGTGCCCTGCTCCCTGCTCGATCCGATGTATGGTTCGGGCAAAAGACCGGTAGTGTGTGGCCGCTTTGTTTTACAACAATTAAGGTTTTTTTACTGTACGGGATAAGTTTTAGCGAGTATACCCTCCATTGAGTAATAAATTGGTGCATTTTCACGTCAATGTTTCAACAATGTGTATTATTTACTTTTTGTAACAACCCGGACGCCCGTTACCTCTGTACAAACATTTTGTCTGAACCGATAGTACACTTTTTTCTTGACTCGTCCTCTCGTGATGAAAATATTAGTCAGGCCTATATTAGTTTTCATATTAAATGGGATCCACGATTATGTTGTATTTCACCTTAATACAATAAAAGTTAAATTAGGCCTATAAGTAAATATTCCAACAAATTTATGTGACTTGTTTTCGTTAGGCATTTTTTTATTTGATTACCATAGAGGAATTTTATCAAGATCATAATAAACGCTTTTAAGATCCCAACTCCCTCCACATAGCCTTCGCTAGGCTAGTCGCCTATTATAGGTAAGTAGTGGGTAAACAGCAAAGAGGCATACTATTCGGCGCTTTTTCCCCATGTTATTCTTATGGGGAGCCGTTTTTGGACCGACGCCAGCTCCCGCCCTACACAAGTTTCCTTGTTAGCCTATACTAACGTCCAACCCTTGCCTATATTAAATATATTTTCCCAATCCCCATCCCTCCTCTATATTTTTTAAAATTAATTTTCAAATTCTAAAAAACCATCTTTAGTGTTTACTGTCCGATTTGTCTGCAATTTGGATATGTTATTGTCCTAGGCAAGTGTTTTAATAAATTCCACTTACATTTCCCAAATTCACTATAACGGTCAAATTAAAAAATATTTTTGAAAAATACTGCCGCCACCTTCTTTATTAACTGTCCGATTTGTCTTCAATTTGGATATGTTATTGTCCTAGGCAAGTGTTTTAATAAATTCCACCTACATTTCCCAAATTCACTATTACGGTCAAATTAGAAAATATTTTTTGAAAAATAGTGCCAATTGCCACCTTCTTTATTAACTGTCCGATTTGTCTTCAATTTGGATATGTTATTGTCCTAGGCAAGTGTTTTAATAAATTCCACCTACATATCCCAAATTCACTATTACGGTCAAATTAGAAAATATTTTTTGAAAAATAGTGCCAATTGCCAACTTCTTTATTAACTGTCCGATTTGTCTTCAATTTGGATATGTTATTGTCCTAGGCAAGTGTTTTAATAAATTCCACCTACATATCCCAAATTCACTATTACGGTCAAATTAGAAAATATTTTTTGAAAAATAGTGCCAATTGCCACCTTCTTTATTAACTGTCCGATTTGTCTTCAATTTGGATATGTTATTGTCGTAGGCAAGTGTTTTAATAAATTCCACCTACATATCCCAAATTCACTATTACGGTCAAATTAGAAAATATTTTTGAAAAATAGTGCCAATTGACAACTTCTTTATTAACTGTCCGATTTGTCTTCAATTTGGATATGTTATTGTCCTAGGCAAGTGTTTTAATAAATTTCACCTACATATCCCAAATTCACTATTACGGTCAAATTAGAAAATATTTTTTGAAAAATAGTGCCAATTGCCAACTTCTTTATTAACTGTCCGATTTGTTTAAAATTTGGATATGTTATTGTTGTAGGCTAGTGTATATGCACCATCCACATTTTACAAATATTGCGGTTAAATTTTAAAAAATTTGGAAAAATACTGCCAATTGGCAACTTCTTTATTTATGGTCTGATTTGTTTAAAATTTATATATGTCATTATTCTAGGCTAGTGTATATGTACCATCCACATTTGACAAATTAACTATAATGGTCAAATTTAAAAAATATTTTGAAAAATATACTAACAATTTCAAACTTCTTTATTTACTGTCTGATTTATTTTCGGATATGTTATAGCTCTTATATAGGTAACAAGACCACACTATCACACGCTCCATTACCCCCTACAATACAGTATATTGTCTTTTTTGTTTGTTTATTTTGCTGTAATCCCAAAACTGACTGTTTATTGTCCGATTTGCCTACACTTTGGATATTGTCCTAAGCATTTATTGTCTGATTTATTTTTGGATATGTTATAGCCCCCAACTATTATATCTAAAATTACAATATTATTTCCACCTATAATACAGTTGATGTGTTGTTTGTTTTGCCGCAACCTAAAAACTAACATTGGTATTTGTGTTTTTACAAAACTATATTTTGCGGTTGGATTAAAAAAAAATAAATGCAAGCTTATTATATTTGCCACAAGCTTATTATATACATCCAGCTGTTATATTTGCCCCATTTCCAATATTGTTGTGACCCTCTCAACTTCCTCTCATTGTAATATAATAAATAATATATATCCACAAAATATTTATGGAACTGCCTAAATTTTGGATATGTTTTAAGCCAATGCGATAACAAAAAATAAATTTTTAAAACCCAAAACAACTAAACACAAAACACTAATCTTTCTTTGTGCTTGTTTGGAGTAGTCTTTATTTTATCCAACTTAATTTTAATTTTGTAGTTAAAATCAAACTTCCCACATTCTAGCTCCCTTTCCAGCCAGTGGTTGGAGACATAAAGGTTACGAATATTTTCAAACAATATATCTTTTTCTATGTTGGACTTGTTTAATAGCGCACCATATTCCAAATCCTCCAGTCTACTACATTCTTTAAATTTAACATTGCCTTTAATATCTTGCATCTCTATGTCTTCTTGTCCATTGTTACGGAAACTTTCTATTTTTGGAATTGCCATAAAATGTTGCGGTTCCGTTAAAGCTTGCAAGTGGCTCGTTGGTAGGTAGATAAATAATGTCCAAATCACCACTGTATGGCAACACGCCTTGCCTATTCTTATTTATCTCTATAAATACAGTTTTACAGACACCTTTAACATAGTATACACCCCTCCATCCTTTTCTGCCAACACTCCCACAAACTTGTTTACTACAAACGCATACACATAATGCTCTAGATCCTCGTCGCAGGAAGTAATCTTTTAATTTATCCTCTCTTTCCCTTCTTTCTTTAGCCAACTGTGCTTTGTATTCCTCTGCAACAGTATTTTCCACATATTCCAATGTCTTCTAATTCCGATTTCCTCTTTTTGGAACAACTCTCTAAGAAAGGCTTGGAAAGTGGCTCTATTTCTTTAATAGTGTATGGGTACAGTTTATTGGTCCGGCTTCTTAAAACGTAGGGAGTAAGGTTAGGACTTTCCACTAAGCCTAATTCTTCTAAATTGATGGAGAAAGGTGTATTTGATGTGCCCCCAGATTTGATGTAACACTTATGCTTTACACTTATGGCATCCTCCTCTATTACCTCTACATAGTTGGTAAACAGTTAAAGCTAAATGCAGATAGAGCATACTTTATTAACTTTTCCCTTTGTGTACTATCTTTTGGCAGTTTTAGTTGTACTCCAGTTATCTTCTTCGTATTACTATTACCCCAATATGCGTATTGTAATAAATCGTTAAACACTAAACAACAACTGTTTTGTAATGGATTGGCAACTTTCACCCACATCTTATGCAGAGGTACAGCATAGAATGGAGCATTTTGAAAGTACCGTTTGTTGTCTTCTATTAGACTTAAACAATCTCTTAAAGGTTCAAACCCTTTACCAAAACCTCTACAATAGATTGCTGCCTCTAACCTTGCCATTCTCTCTAGCTAGTTTAGACGAGAACGTTTCTTTTAGGTTTACAAAGTTTATTATATGGTTTCCTATACTTTTAATTACTCCAGGACTTGTAATCTGGCATATAAATTTATTATATATTTTTACCCTGCTATTTACATTAAACCATGTTAAACAGTCTTTACTAACATTATCTACAATAACATTATGGGGGTCCATTCGCCCCCCTGGTAGCAAAAGTTAAAGTTTTCTGTAAGATATTGGCACATTTCCTCTTTATTAAATATTCCAACCAAATCTAGTGTTATATCGAAATCCATAAGATAGTACATTTCTTTTTCCAGATCTTGCAGTATCTTTGGAAGGTCTTCCAACAAATCCTTAATTTTAACATTTGCAAGCTCTATTTTATAGGGAATTGCTATAGGATCATCATACTTTTGTTTAATTTGGTCAATATCTTTCTTTATTATTTGTAACACACCCTCGCTTTGGGAGAATGGTAGTTTGGCCACAACACCATGTCGAGCTAAAGAGAACTTTTTAAATATTCCTCATAAGTAGCTATTAAACGAGCCACATATTTCCTTCTTAACTTTAAATTTATTCCGAACGTCCCCATCACAATCCGCAACATTGGTTATCTTAACTAACATCCGTTATAGATGTTATTTAATTTTGGTTCACCCTCGCAATAGTTTATATTACCTATGTCTGTAAGAAGGTTATTATTACGTAGATTTTCTAATAAAAACCATATACCGAATCTTTCGTTAGTAGGTTTAATACAATTCCCCAATAAATGGCTAACAGAGTACATTTCTTTTATACAAAAGTAGCGGAAACATGTAAACAGGACAGATTACACCATAGGCATATAGAGGTTGTAAATATAAACATAGGCGAGCGGTAAGTGTAACATGTAAGTGGACACCCACATGCAAATATGGAATATCCACAAATTCGACTAAATAAGTTTATAGTCTCAATATAATTAACATATTAACATTAGTACCCAAATTGTCGAAATTCTATAATTCTATTCTTAGTCCTTGTATTAGGTTTTGTACTATTAAACCCAACACCCCGTGCAGTAGAGTAATATATGTATTTAATACAGATACGCACATTCTACAAGACCCATACATCTGTTGTATAAGCAGCAGAATAGACGCCTCACTGTGTTGTAAAATAAAACATAAATGTAAATTGTGCTGGATACAACCGGCCAGATATTAGACAGGAAATGTGTTGGAAGTGTATTGCCAAATAGTAAGACAAACACCACATAGTGCAGCATGTAATCAATCCATTACTATTTAAACAGTATTGGTACAACATCCGATATATTAGCCAAACCCACAATCAAACTTGGAAAACAAACAGTAAAAGATAAATATTATAGTAACAGAAATAGTAAGAGTATAAGGACATAGTAATATTTAAAGTTTATAAAACAACACAAATGCAGAGACACAACACACTCCAACACATTTGGACACAGGCACAGATACTGGTTTACATCCATTTAACACAACTTTACACGTTCTGTCAACCGACACAAAAATAGTTTGTAAATTGTGTAAGAAATATATGTAATATAAACAAATTTAACACAATCATAACATTGTGGACAATGTTATGATTGTGTTAAATTTGTTTATATTACATATATTTCTTACACAATTTACAAACTATTTTTGTGTCGGTTGACAGAACGTGTAAAGTTGTGTTAAATGGATGTAAACCAGTATCTGTGCCTGTGTCCAAATGTGTTGGAGTGTGTTGTGTCTCTGCATTTGTGTTGTTTTATAAACTTTAAATATTACTATGTCCTTATACTCTTACTATTTCTGTTACTATAATATTTATCTTTTACTGTTTGTTTTCCAAGTTTGATTGTGGGTTTGGCTAATATATCGGATGTTGTACCAATACTGTTTAAATAGTAATGGATTGATTACATGCTGCACTATGTGGTGTTTGTCTTACTATTTGGCAATACACTTCCAACACATTTCCTGTCTAATATCTGGCCGGTTGTATCCAGCACAATTTACATTTATGTTTTATTTTACAACACAGTGAGGCGTCTATTCTGCTGCTTATACAACAGATGTATGGGTCTTGTAGAATGTGCGTATCTGTATTAAATACATATATTACTCTACTGCACGGGGTGTTGGGTTTAATAGTACAAAACCTAATACAAGGACTAAGAATAGAATTATAGAATTTCGACAATTTGGGTACTAATGTTAATATGTTAATTATATTGAGACTATAAACTTATTTAGTCGAATTTGTGGATATTCCATATTTGCATGTGGGTGTCCACTTACATGTTACACTTACCGCTCGCCTATGTTTATATTTACAACCTCTATATGCCTATGGTGTAATCTGTCCTGTTTACATGTTTCCGCTACTTTTGTATAAAAGAAATGTACTCTGTTAGCCATTTATTGGGGAATTGTATTAAACCTACTAACGAAAGATTCGGTATATGGTTTTTATTAGAAAATCTACGTAATAATAACCTTCTTACAGACATAGGTAATATAAACTATTGCGAGGGTGAACCAAAATTAAATAACATCTATAACGGATGTTAGTTAAGATAACCAATGTTGCGGATTGTGATGGGGACGTTCGGAATAAATTTAAAGTTAAGAAGGAAATATGTGGCTCGTTTAATAGCTACTTATGAGGAATATTTAAAAAGTTCTCTTTAGCTCGACATGGTGTTGTGGCCAAACTACCATTCTCCCAAAGCGAGGGTGTGTTACAAATAATAAAGAAAGATATTGACCAAATTAAACAAAAGTATGATGATCCTATAGCAATTCCCTATAAAATAGAGCTTGCAAATGTTAAAATTAAGGATTTGTTGGAAGACCTTCCAAAGATACTGCAAGATCTGGAAAAAGAAATGTACTATCTTATGGATTTCGATATAACACTAGATTTGGTTGGAATATTTAATAAAGAGGAAATGTGCCAATATCTTACAGAAAACTTTAACTTTTGCTACCAGGGGGGCGAATGGACCCCCATAATGTTATTGTAGATAATGTTAGTAAAGACTGTTTAACATGGTTTAATGTAAATAGCAGGGTAAAAATATATAATAAATTTATATGCCAGATTACAAGTCCTGGAGTAATTAAAAGTATAGGAAACCATATAATAAACTTTGTAAACCTAAAAGAAACGTTCTCGTCTAAACTAGCTAGAGAGAATGGCAAGGTTAGAGGCAGCAATCTATTGTAGAGGTTTTGGTAAAGGGTTTGAACCTTTAAGAGATTGTTTAAGTCTAATAGAAGACAACAAACGGTACTTTCAAAATGCTCCATTCTATGCTGTACCTCTGCATAAGATGTGGGTGAAAGTTGCCAATCCATTACAAAACAGTTGTTGTTTAGTGTTTAACGATTTATTACAATACGCATATTGGGGTAATAGTAATACGAAGAAGATAACTGGAGTACAACTAAAACTGCCAAAAGATAGTACACAAAGGGAAAAGTTAATAAAGTATGCTCTATCTGCATTTAGCTTTAACTGTTTACCAACTATGTAGAGGTAATAGAGGAGGATGCCATAAGTGTAAAGCATAAGTGTTACATCAAATCTGGGGGCACATCAAATACACCTTTCTCCATCAATTTAGAAGAATTAGGCTTAGTGGAAAGTCCTAACCTTACTCCCTACGTTTTAAGAAGCCGGACCAATAAACTGTACCCATACACTATTAAAGAAATAGAGCCACTTTCCAAGCCTTTCTTAGAGAGTTGTTCCAAAAAGAGGAAATCGGAATTAGAAGACATTGGAATATGTGGAAAATACTGTTGCAGAGGAATACAAAGCACAGTTGGCTAAAGAAAGAAGGGAAAGAGAGGATAAATTAAAAGATTACTTCCTGCGACGAGGATCTAGAGCATTATGTGTATGCGTTTGTAGTAAACAAGTTTGTGGGAGTGTTGGCAGAAAAGGATGGAGGGGTGTATACTATGTTAAAGGTGTCTGTAAAACTGTATTTATAGAGATAAATAAGAATAGGCAAGGCGTGTTGCCATACAGTGGTGATTTGGACATTATTTATCTACCTACCAACGAGCCACTTGCAAGCTTTAACGGAACCGCAACATTTTATGGCAATTCCAAAAATAGAAAGTTTCCGTAACAATGGACAAGAAGACATAGAGATGCAAGATATTAAAGGCAATGTTAAATTTAAAGAATGTAGTAGACTGGAGGATTTGGAATATGGTGCGCTATTAAACAAGTCCAACATAGAAAAAGATATATTGTTTGAAAATATTCGTAACCTTTATGTCTCCAACCACTGGCTGGAAAGGGAGCTAGAATGTGGGAAGTTTGATTTTAACTACAAAATTAAAATTAAGTTGGATAAAATAAAGACTACTCCAAACAAGCACAAAGAAAGATTAGTGTTTTGTGTTTAGTTGTTTTGGGTTTTAAAAATTTATTTTTTGTTATCGCATTGGCTTAAAACATATCCAAAATTTAGGCAGTTCCATAAATATTTTGTGGATATATATTATTTATTATATTACAATGAGAGGAAGTTGAGAGGGTCACAACAATATTGGAAATGGGGCAAATATAACAGCTGGATGTATATAATAAGCTTGTGGCAAATATAATAAGCTTGCATTTATTTTTTTTTAATCCAACCGCAAAATATAGTTTTGTAAAAACACAAATACCAATGTTAGTTTTTAGGTTGCGGCAAAACAAACAACACATCAACTGTATTATAGGTGGAAATAATATTGTAATTTTAGATATAATAGTTGGGGGCTATAACATATCCAAAAATAAATCAGACAATAAATGCTTAGGACAATATCCAAAGTGTAGGCAAATCGGACAATAAACAGTCAGTTTTGGGATTACAGCAAAATAAACAAACAAAAAAGACAATATACTGTATTGTAGGGGGTAATGGAGCGTGTGATAGTGTGGTCTTGTTACCTATATAAGAGCTATAACATATCCGAAAATAAATCAGACAGTAAATAAAGAAGTTTGAAATTGTTAGTATATTTTTCAAAATATTTTTTAAATTTGACCATTATAGTTAATTTGTCAAATGTGGATGGTACATATACACTAGCCTAGAATAATGACATATATAAATTTTAAACAAATCAGACCATAAATAAAGAAGTTGCCAATTGGCAGTATTTTTCCAAATTTTTTAAAATTTAACCGCAATATTTGTAAAATGTGGATGGTGCATATACACTAGCCTACAACAATAACATATCCAAATTTTAAACAAATCGGACAGTTAATAAAGAAGTTGGCAATTGGCACTATTTTTCAAAAAATATTTTCTAATTTGACCGTAATAGTGAATTTGGGATATGTAGGTGGAATTTATTAAAACACTTGCCTAGGACAATAACATATCCAAATTGAAGACAAATCGGACAGTTAATAAAGAAGTTGTCAATTGGCACTATTTTTCAAAAATATTTTCTAATTTGACCGTAATAGTGAATTTGGGATATGTAGGTGGAATTTATTAAAACACTTGCCTACGACAATAACATATCCAAATTGAAGACAAATCGGACAGTTAATAAAGAAGGTGGCAATTGTCACTATTTTTCAAAAAATATTTTCTAATTTGACCGTAATAGTGAATTTGAGATATGTAGGTGGAATTTATTAAAACACTTGCCTAGGACAATAACATATCCAAATTGAAGACAAATCGGACAGTTAATAAAGAAGTTGGCAATTGGCACTATTTTTCAAAAAATATTTTCTAATTTGACCGTAATAGTGAATTTGGGATATGTAGGTGGAATTTATTAAAACACTTGCCTAGGACAATAACATATCCAAATTGAAGACAAATCGGACAGTTAATAAAGAAGGTGGCAATTGGCACTATTTTTCAAAAAATATTTTCTAATTTGACCGTAATAGTGAATTTGGGAAATGTAGGTGGAATTTATTAAAACACTTGCCTAGGACAATAACATATCCAAATTGAAGACAAATCGGACAGTTAATAAAGAAGGTGGCGGCAGTATTTTTCAAAAATATTTTTTAATTTGACCGTTATAGTGAATTTGGGAAATGTAAGTGGAATTTATTAAAACACTTGCCTAGGACAATAACATATCCAAATTGCAGACAAATCGAACAGTAAACACTAAAGATGGTTTTTTAGAATTTGAAAATTAATTTTAAAAAATATAGAGGAGGGATGGGGATTGGGAAAATATATTTAATATAGGCAAGGGTTGGACGTTAGTATAGGCTAACAAGGAAACTTGTGTAGGGCGGGAGCTGGCGTCGGTCCAAAAACGGCTCCCCATAAGAATAACATGGGGAAAAAGCGCCGAATAGTATGCCTCTTTGCTGTTTACCCACTACTTAGGTACTAGGCCTATTCGCTGTTTAAAAGTCACCAAAGGGTGAGTTTACACAATTCTACAGGAAAACACGTGCAATTGTAAGTCCGTTTACAATGCGCAAGTGGCCTAATGAATGAGTACACGGTAAATGTTGAACACACAGGTCACAGCTACACGAGCAGGTGACACGTGACGAGTGAGGTAGTCCAGCCGCGGCCAGAGAACTACGACTGCCAGAATCCCGCGCCAGGACGAATAATCGGCTTACGAACGTGTTAATTATTTCACACAAATGTCGCGCCCATTTTAGATTGCAGACACCCCACCAACGAGTCTACAACTCAGCTCAGCGTACCCGCAGTTTAGACGTGTAGACTTCGAGTACTTGTTTCTTCGACCTTTTGATTCGACCAGGGGATTTTCAATCAGGGGAGATATTCTTGGTATCTCGATTTGAGTTAAAATTAACTATGGCGCCAGGGTTTTTGTTATTTTAATTGGATTCTATAAACTCTTAACTTATTTAGGATACGGAGTTTGTGGTTCACCCAAATCTGTTGTGTTCCACTCTGAAAACTAAATTATATAGCCTAATAAAATATGTCTTACACAATTTAAAAATATATTTATGCAACGTTCATGTAGTAATAACATAGTCGTTGTACACACCCTATAATGTTAAAGACTATTTGATTACATCTATTCTATGTAATTGTACATCCTCAAGGCCCCATTTTAAGGCAATTATGATATCATGCGTCTTCGCAAACTATAAATTAAGCGTAAAACTGAAAAAAAAACATATTGAGAAAACATGTCAATGAAAATAATAATAAGTTATAACAACTATAGTGCAACCAAATAAAAGAAAAAAGAAAATTAAAGAAACGGATTTTTTTTTAATTGCCACTACCCTTTATTTTATAAAAGTCAGTTTACTGTAATTGATCAAAATACAATCTGTCGGTTATTGAAACATTCACACCGTTGGTAAGGTGTGCAAGAGTGGAAAGTGGACAGCACAAAAGGTGCATCCGCGCGAGTAGCGATACTTTGTCAAGTGTTGTGTTTCAAAAAGAACCGTCTGCGTCGTCCGGTGTAACGGTGGGGAAGGAGGGAGGAGAGTCAAGACGCGCGAAACCGCGAACTTGGGCGCAATTATCTCTTCGCGCTCAAAATACTGCTGTTAATTGGGACAGACGCGAAAATAAATGTGCGAAGCGAGGGCGAGGCTGTGGCGTGTGTGCCATCTACCGGCGCGGCGCCGGCGGCCCGCTACTGGCTGGCCCACTTTTTAATAGTATGTTTAATCATTAGGACCCATAGAACTCTATTAATACACCATAGAGTTCTATGTTAGGACCTTAAAGTGATGGTAGCGGCCGAGGCGGAACCGAGGTCGGAAAATGAGCGAGGATTGAAAAGCCACTTTCGCCCTATACAGTGATGTTTTTGAAGCAGTATGACGAAAAATTCATTATTAATACTATCAATAACAACTGAGTACGGTAATTAACTCTTGGCTTATTTAAAATCTACGAGGGTTTAAAAACTAAAATTGACAATCTTCCTACCTAACAACGAGTTTGTTTAAACAACATTTCCTTATCCACTACCTTTAAGGGTACTTTGGTATTATACGGATGCCACTATTTTTGGAGGTTAAATTTTTACCGGATACAAAGGATAACTACATAATTTGAAAAAACGTACTTTTATTGACTTACTGTACAAATTTTACATCATTCTGATGAGCGGTCTTTGTGTTGTGCCTCCCAAAAGGCAGCGATGTCTGCTAGGATCGTGTTGAATGCGTCGCCGCCGCTAGCAGCCAGACCCGATCGCCACAGGTACGCCGCCAAATATACATCGCGCTGTGGCAGTTATGTTAGGATGGGTTATCATAAAAATGCGTACGGTTTCCTCTTCATTTCGAGGTAAATCCCACACGAAAAGAACGTCACTCATTATGAAAACAAATGTAACGTAGTGCACGGCAATAAATCACTCATGACACTGACCCAGGACCCAGATTACAGGCGGTGACAGATGATGCGCGCGCTCCGGTCAACGACCTGACCTTGGCCTATTTGGAGGGTGTTTGGCGGCCGGAAGTATGACTCATCAGGTATCATTAGATTCGTAACAAAATAAGGAAAGTCCTACAATCATTTTTATGATAACCCATCCTAACATAACTGCCGCAGCGCGCTGCATAAGGGTGGCATCCGTATAATACCAAAGTACCCATTTAAGTAAAATGTAATACTTTTTAAAGATCCTAGGGTGATTTTGAAATAGCATATTTAAGAATTGGTATCCACCCTAAACATAGAACGTAACAACCATTCAATATTAGGTTAAATATTTGGTATTATTTATTCAATTATAATTTTTAAATTCTCACGCGGTTTTAAAATTGTAAATTAAAACTACTTATATTCCTTCCACCTACCGTTATTGTTTAATCCATCAATCAACCGTACGTCCGCAGTCGGCGGCGGCGTGCGCCTACGCGTGCGAGAGTGGGGGGGATATTTTTAGCACCGTTTCAGGCCGCCGTTATCGCTCCAAATATGGGAGATCGCGACCATACTCTGTCGTGCCCTTCTATAAAAAATAACTTTTTATAAATTAATTTTTATGTGCTATTATTTTTGTAGTTTTAAACTTAAACCGTTCAATGCATTAGCCAACTAATATTATAAATGTGAAAGTTTGGATGCATGTATGGATGGATGTTTAGACTTCCATCATGCACAAAATACTGGACCGCTTAATCTAACATTTTACTTGAACTTAGCTTACATATCACATTAACATATATACGTACAAATGTCTACATTCCACTCAACGGGCCTGTATTTAAGATTTGCATTGGAACTTTCCAATGCAAATCTTTATGTCGTTTATACAATTACCAGCTGTAGTAAAGATATTTGACAGATACTCAAAAGAAGTCATATGGTAAAATGTAAACAAAGATTTGGTAGTGCTAGTCAGGATGATATTGAAGTTTCGCTAGCGAAGTGAGGGTAACAGATAGTTTAAAATGGCGGGATTATGTTCATAAGGACCCACAATTCATTATAAACCACCGTAGAAGACTGATTTTTGCGGTCCAGTGGGAAATAGTTTGATTTGATCTTGAAGAGCTTACATTGCCACGTTATCGTTATACCTATTGTTTTGTCTCAGAACGCTCTTTTGAATTGCTGTATATTTCTAACTCTTGTTGTTTTTAAATCTGCAATTAAATATAATTCCACTTCAAGAAATATCGCGTTTAAATCCTTGGTAATGTTACTAGCAGGTTCTTAAAATGACTGATCTACAAACGTGAACATTATAATCGTGTTAACTATGGATGTTTACCATTTTGTGTGTGTGTGTGTGTGTGTGTGTGTGTGTGTGTCGTTAAAGGCAACTCCAAACGGTGGTTCCGGCAATTCCTCCATTATATACCACAAGTTATACACCACGCTCCTCTACCAGCACTATCTCTCTCCAGAGGATACAACATATACTGAATAGTATTTACACCAGACTATTAGGCTACTTACAGCATGTCTTACAGCGTGCTACGGCGGATAATTTAGGCTTATTTAAAATCTACGAGGGTTTAAAAACTAAAATCTAATTGTAATAAACACTTCTGTTTGAATCATCTAACTAAACTGCTGTTATAACACTCTCTGTGGTTTGAAACAGCTGTGCTTAATTATTTACTGTGTTTAGTTACTATATTATTAGCTGATGTTAAATGTCCAATTACTGTAAATGGATTTATATTATTCCATAAGATTAACATCAGAACTTTGAAAAGGCCAGGGGGCGAAGCCTTGAAAGTGGATGTTTTCCAAAACCCCAAAAGGCACATATATAGACGCCAAGGGCTTTCAAGTTTCAAATAACGCATAAACAAACATTCAAAACCTAATAGTTTCGCCGGCAGCCCGTTCACAAAAATCGTCTTTTTTATATAGCCTTATGCTAGCGAATCCAGATGCTCGAATTTAGGCAAATATATTTCCCCTTGGGAGATTACCCAACTTGCATTAGGCTAGTTTATATCGTGATGCCACTCCAGAAGTTAAAACCGCTGTTCTTGCTTCTGTACTGTGTTTTGTTAGTATCATCGCCTGTATAGTTAAATGTTCAATTCGATTGATTTATATTCTTCTTTGAGATTAAGATTGGAACTTCGAAAGCCTAGGGGGGCGAAGCCCTGGATGAGGATTTTTCAAACCTCCAAAAGGCACTCCTAGACTTTAAGGGCTTATTTCAAATAATTCATAAACCATGATTTAAAACCTAATAGTTCCGCCAGCTTACAAAAATCCTTATTTTTTAATAAATAGGTAGTAATTTGAATGTGTTATTCAACGGTTGTATTCAATGATTAAATTTCCCCTTTTGACTACAAATAAAGGAAATTAATTTTAAGTAGCCTAGCTTATTTTAGAATTATTCTACTCGAGGTTCACGAATACGGCACCATCCCTTAAATGTTACATAAACAAAAAAAAAACACATTAATACGGCACCGACCCCTTCTTTGGCCGCCATGACACACATGTACCCGGCACCAACCTCCCCTCTCACCCATTCCACTTACACTCCTTCACCCCCTCCCTCTCACTCATATACGTGGAGACCTTCTCATGCCCTCGTAAACTGCTTAGGACGCTACCCGAGGGAAAACTCAACAACGCGGAATCGCTTACCTGAAAAGAACGTTTTCCTATCTCTTCGGAACCCCTAAACGTACAATTACAAAACTAAAATAATAACAGCCTCCTCGTCATCATATCTGTGATCTATATGAGTCTTATAATGAAAATAACTTTTTCTAACTCCGGTTCCCAACATAAAAACCTCAATCAAGTTTAAATGTTTTAATTGCCCGCATTTTGAACAAGTAAAATAATTTGTTCTTCTATTCCTATAATTAATTTAATGTCTTTTAAGTGTATATGATTTTACATTTGAACATGAAAGAGGTGGAACCCTCATCATAAATGATTTCTGAATTTATGGACCTGTCCAAGCTGGCGGATGTGGAACATTTTCAGTATTATTTTTTAAAAGGCGTGTTAGTTTTATTATTATTCTGTGTTCAGAGCTTTAATACACTGAGTAATCGAGCTTTAAAGCTCCATGGGACTAAAATAGTTCGGAGGTGAAAAGAGAATGAGGGGAGTATATAAATGGGGTTGTGGAGGGGGAATCTCCCCACCCTACCTGTAAATTGTGTTGGTGCCGTATTAAAGTGTGCAATTAATAACATTAAACATTTAACGATGGTCAGATTTGGTGCGGTATTCGAGTACCACCATTCTATAAACTAAGATGAATTCAGAATTGATATTTTTAAATTGTCAGATTGTACGAGGCCACGAGCCAACAACGCTCGCTCGGTAGCATCACACCTGTGAAACATGTGTTCAGTGATCAGTAACACGAGGGTCACGTGACGTGGAGATACCGGAGATGGCATTTGATAACGCGATCTTATCAGTACAAGATGGCGCCGTAGGTGGCTTCTACTTGTGTGTCCAATTTCAGCGTTAATGTGAAATGTTTATTAAAATAACCGATTTGCTTATCGCCAATTTGTTGAAGACGGTTACACTTCGTTATCAGTATGGGAGGCAATGTATTTTAAGACCTGGACTGAGAATGTTTTGATTAGTGTTTCGTGGGTGAATGTACTGTAATAATTGTAATTTCCACTTACGGGCTCTGAAGAGTGAGTATAATTCAAGTATAGCAAAGTCAAATTTAAATTTAATTTTTAAATCGAATTAAACATTTTAAACGCTAATTTTGGATTGCTTGTATTTAGATGGGAAGTCCGCAGTGCCACATTTATGCCGTGTTACCGTGATAAAATATTACATATAACATTATTCGTTAGGATTCCTACAAGTGTCAAAAATTTAAAAAAATACCAAAATTCCGTCAGGGATAAATGCTCCATTGGCCAAGGGCTGGGCTTTAGTGCTCCATTGGAGTTAAATGTTTCAGTGTTTATCTTTGATATACAACGATTGTGTTGATTTTATTTGGTCAGGTGATAATGTAATCATGTTTATCTTAGTAGAAAAAGTTCACCAGTTCCCCCATAGAATGTAACACAAACAAATGTGTTTCGTTCTCTGCAACTCTTCTCGATGTATCTAGGATTATTCTAAATAAAAATAAAACAAAATACCTTCGATTTATCTTTTACTCGAGATGAGAGACCTTTCTCTTGAGACGATATAGCAGTCGCATTACAGGTGAGGCCGGATTAGGAGGTCGTCGATCATAACGGTATACTACAGAGAAGAAATATACTTCTCTGTGGGTATACAAACCTTTTCGACACTTTTTGATTTTGGCTTGAAAATTACTTGGTATATACTGCACTGCCTTTTTCATTAAATGCATTATTAATCGTGTCATACTCATAACCCTCCCTGGACCTGGGACTATCCCAGCCTCACTTTGCTGGTTTATATAGCAGCCCTAAATGTATACATTTATATAAATGAATAGTTTTTATTTTCTCACACAAATACAGTTCAGAACAGAGGTACAATTTTAATCGACCTCAGTCTTTACAAATGTATTTGACACTTGACTTCAAATGCCGGTACTGACTTATAAAACTTTTATTACTGAGAAATAAATAAATACAAACGGTATATGCGCTATAACCAATAAAAAATTATAATTAATGTACAAAATGAATCAAAATTATTATAATGGTCATCATCAGCCATTATATTTAAAACATAAGGCGAGTTTTGTGAACGGGTTAGCGGTAAAACTACAGTATTACGCTTAAAATCATGGTTGACGTGTTATTTGAAAGCCCTTAGCCTCTAGATGATGTGCCTTTAGGGGGTTTGGAAGACATTCACCTTCAGGGCTCTGCCCCCTGGGCTTCCAAAGTTCCAATGCTAATCTTATGGAAGAATAGAAATAAATGTAATTATTGAACATTTAACAGCAGCTGTTGTTACTAAGAACAGTACAGAAGCAAGAACATATTTTTTAAGAAAACCCCTGGAATGGTATCTCAATGTAAACTAAAAAGACGGTGTATGAGCTGGATACTCCCAAAATGGAAAAATATTTGCTCGAATTCGAGCAGCTGGATTTGCTAGTCTAAATTCATTACATATTATAACATGTGTTTTCTTGTTTGGGAAAATCTAGGGCCTTCCAGTCCATGACTGATTATAATAAACAAACTTATGTTCCCATGTACAATAATAATAATAATAATATAATAATATTTATTCCGTGACAATATTTAACAATGTATTGGAATTAACATCCAAATACATTGATTAATGGGGAACATCTTTTAACCAGGTAAGGTAGGCCTGAGTCCTACCTTTACCACCTTCCTGGCGGGGTACGGCCCTTTTTTGAAACACACACACACACACACACACACACACCCATATATATATATATATAACAACATTCAGATAGTGTGCAGAAGTAAATAACAAACTATTTCTCACAATTATTAATATAAGAATACTAGATTTTCCCTTGTGCAACGTGCGCATTGAAACAATTGTTTGATTTAATTGAACGCAGTAAGATGTTACCACCATTGCCTTGACAGATAAATAAGTGAGAATCTCTTATTAGATTCGAATTTTTCTGGTTTTGGTTTGTTTGTTTATTTTTCGCATCTAGCGGTAAAGGTGATTTTCAAAATGATGGATTAGTTATTAGTTTTTATTAAGTATTAAGTGAGACAGGGGATACCGTCATAAAAACATCCTTGAGAAATAATATATAAGGATGTATATACTCGTATATTATGTATTTAAAAAATAATATAAAACAAATTAAATATATTCTTCAAATTTCCTATGAAGTTAAGTGCATCTTTGTCTGAGTATATGTAATTTCGTAACATGTAGTATTACACAAAACCACACTGAAAAACACAAAAGGTTAGTCTTAACTGAGAAAAAGGTTGAAATTTACTGAGTTGTAGGGTCAATATAGCACCGACCGTGATGGTTGGTTACCAGTAACCTCATGAAAGGGTCAGTGATTATGGATTAGTAATGACCGACTAAGTAGGTAAAGTCATTGACCAAGTACTGCAGGTCATAAATGACCGAGTAGATTTTTAGTTGATTTAACTGATCAAGTTGATTGTTTTAACCTAGCAGCTAGGTTACTTTGACTAATTTTCTGGGTTACTTTAACTGAGCTAACGGGTTACTCTAACCTAGTTAATGGGTTACTCTAACCAAGTTAATGGGTACTCCAACCGAGCAGCAGGGTCACTTTAACCCAGCAAGTAGATAATTTTAACTGAGCAGCTGGGTTAAACGTTAGAACACCTCACACCTCACGCCAGCGAGCACAGAATAGAAAAAAATAGAGAGGGCAGCGGGCGCGGCAGGTGAAGCACAATTGGTGGTGCCCACATCGGTGGAGGGGAGGGCGGTGAGTCATACTAGTCCCGCGCGTTTAGAGCATACAATTGCATACTATACAATGTTGATTGTCCGGATAAAGCTTGTACAGTAGAACCTCGCTACGACGACCCTCGATAAGACAAAAACCTCGATAATGAGTCTGATTTTCTAATCCCCGTGAATCTCCCATAACGCTCAATGTTATAAATACCTCTATAACACGACTCATTTTCAAATAAATACCTCGATAGCACGTCTTTTTGTAATTTCATATTACTAATAAATAAACCTCTATAGCGCGTCTTTTCAAATAACTGAACCTCTATAGCACGACACCCACCTCAATAACACGCTTCTTTGGGTAAGTGAACCTTTATTACACGACTCTAACCTCAATAGGGCGCCGTTTTCCGTTACGGAACCTTTATAGCACGACTAAACCTTTCTCACGCATAGTTCCCACGGTTAGAACGGATGTTTTGAAGTAAACAACAACGTCTTGGGCTCAGGTCTCAACAGGAAAACCCCTTCCCCACCCCCTTCCCATTCTAGCCTTTCCTTGTCTATCAGGGGTCAGAAGATGTCTTTCACAGGAAAAACTAAAATGTTTTCTATAACTTTGATTAAATTGTTACTGTACCTACTGTACATTTATTGACTAGTTGAGTTATAGAAGACCTCACTTTTTTGAATTGATGATTTTTCATTATAGTTTTTAACTTTTTTATTTTGACTTTTTAGTAACATTTTACTGTTTTAGTTTATGATAAAAACTTGATTTTGTGTTGTATTTTTAGTGGAAACAATATGTAGATTTTCATTTTTTAACATTACAGTATTTTATTGCGTATTTCACAATAGGTTAAGGTTTACTGTATTTCGAGCTTATTAACTCTATACACCTTAGTGAACTGAGTCTGTTGATTTTTTTCTTACTGTCGCAATAATAAAGAAATTTGTTTTACTTGTACGTTTGTTCTTTTATTTATGACTGATTTATACAGTAATTTTCTACTTAAAACACAACTTATTAGAAATGTTTCATAACAAATGTGCTTGGTATAGCAAAAAGTCTGTGACCTCGATAACACGTCTTGTTGTGAAAACCACCTTGATAGCACGACCCTCAATTACAAGTGAACCTCGATAAGAAGACTATTTTAGAGATCCCCTTGAGAGTCGTGTTATCGAGGTTCTACTGTATAATCTAATGCTATTAGCTTACAGTCTATAATCCCTAAAGTCTTAATTAAACTTAAATTAAAATGTTGGCAATTAAGACTTGTACTATTAAAGAAACAAGTTTTAAAACTCGTTAACAAATTACCTGCCCAAGTTTTGCCAATACCAGTTGGGAAACCCAAGTATTTAAGCATGTAATTATTAAAGTATTTAAAGAAATTAGTTTTCCAACCGACAAAATAACCTGCAGATCATTGGTATTGTTGTTATTATTATTATTATTGCTACGTCTTCTAATTATGAAATACACAAAAAACAGTTATAATTATCTTTTGAGCATATTGTTACTAGCAAATACAATTATTGCTAATAAATTACCTTTGTCTTCAAAAGTATAATTGTTGCTTGAAAATTCCAACACCAATGTTCTTTTCGGAAGGACAATATTTCCGAAGACATTTTCTTGTCCTACAGACCAGTTCAAGAGGTATAAATAAACCCATTCTTAAGGAATAAACATTACGTCAACGTCAATCATTCATACAACACTCCTTATTATCCACTTACACTAGTGAATGCCAGAGATAGCACATTGGCATTGTGTTTGTTGTGTTTACGTCAAGAAACACGGGCCGAGGCGACACGCGGCAGCTCGTAGTGGCAGCACCCGAGCGTCGCCGCAACACAAATTTTGCTACCTCTTCAACCTGATTTATTTCCACAACCATTGATCGTAAATTTTTCGAAAAAATATATGTTATGATTTAACTCAAGCTCTCAAACTTTTCCGCTGACAAAACTTTCCTGACCAAACAATAAAAATATTCCTAGCTTACTAATTTTTTAATGTTTTCATACTTAATTTAATCATTTCTTCAAATATTATAAGTTATTAAAAATACAATAGAATATATTTAACAATTTTAAGCTTACCATCAGTGAGGAGCACTAACAAGTATTCTCTGTGCCAAGTTTGGTAATTTTAAGTCTACTATAAATGTGTCTAATCATCGTATATTTGAAAAAGGTTTTCTGCCGCTGTTTGCAGCAGTTCCCGGGACTTGCCCACAAGAGCGGTAGGGGATTGGCTTCACTGCCCGTAAATGCTTGTTGGATATACGTAGCCCCTCTATTTCTATTCTGTGCTCGCTGGGTTTAACCTAGCAGCTAGGTTACTTTGACCTATCTTCTGGATTACTTTAACTGAGCTAACGGGTTACTCTAACCAAGTTAATGGTTTACTCCAACCGAGCAGCAGGGCCACTTTAACCCAGCAAGTAGGTCATTTTAACTGAGCAGCTGGGTTAAAAGTTAGAACCTCTCACGCCTTTTACCATGTTCGACTTCGATGATCATGGAGATGTGTGGAATCTTCTGACCAACTGGGACCTTGGCTCATATATTTCATAATTTTAATTTACGCTGATAAGACTTTCTTAATTGTGGTACCTCAAGTTAGGAATTCAACATTTTACATTGGTCTGCTGATTATGGTTTCAATCTGGTTTGAAAACAATCTGGTTCAATCTGGTTCTTTATTGAACATTTAGCTAAAAAACTGTTTTTAAAACAAATATTAATAAGGTTTTTAAGAATGCACCTAAAGTGGAATATTGTATACCCTACCTTAGCCCTATAATGGGGAATTCGCCTACCTATCTAACCTAACCTAAGATAAAACATTTTCAAATAGAGCTGAATTAATAAATCTAAACTGAAACCATATTCATTAAACCTACATTAAACGTTGAATTCCTATTCTGAAACAACAGAATTAAGAAGGTCATAATCTAAATACTTTAAAATATGAAATATATGAGCCCAAACCCCAGCTGGTCAGAAGGTTTCTCACATCTTCATAATCATTGAAGAAGAACATAGTAAAGTTAAAACCATGAGACATGAGGTGTTGTAACCTATGACCTGCGTGTGTTCTACGACGCACTCGCCGCTCACTTCTGCTCTGATCTGATCTCTCTGCAGAGAAACAGTTGTTGTTACAAAGTTAGATCAAACTAATTTAACCATGCTGCTAACCTAGCTAAGACGGTTATGAATGACCCATCACACTACCACAGGTTGGTTTCCACCGGTGTGTTAGTTAAATTCTCACCGAGTACAGGGTCAAATATTAAAAATTCATGGGTTATTGGCAAGTACTTCTACTCAGTAAAAATTAACCCAGAGGTTGGTGTTTATCATGCTGTAAAGTCATGTTTAACCGGCATTGGTAGGTCAAATAATCAATTAGTTAGCAGTAACAAACCATTCGGTTACAAATAACCTTATATACGTTGACTAACTTAAGTTAGTTACTAATGACCGTGCGGCACTGGTTGCTAGTAACCAACAATTGGTTACTGCTGACCCAATAGGTTTTAACCCAGACTCGGTTAAACTCTGAGTTTTTCAGTGTAATATAATTTTCTCATAAGTATGCACATACTATTTAATCACACTAATAAATACCAACACAAGCATATAAGACAAATTTACCAAATTTACTAGCTAATCCAGCTGATCGAATTCGAGCAGTTTAAATTGTGATGGCATTCCAGAAGTCACCTTATAACAGATTATCTTGCCTCTGTGTTTTGTTACCTTCAACAGCTGTCAAATGCTCAATTTCAATGATTACTGTTCTTCCAAAAGATTAACATTGCAACTTTTGAAGGACTGTAGGGCGTAGCCCTAAGAATAAATACCCCCGTAGCAGCAAACCTGCATACTCAGCGAATTTCCAATGCATATTAATTTGTCATAATACCACATAAAGCCACATACCAAGTTTCATCAATATACATTGATAAATAAAGGATTTATGAATTTTAATTATTCTCCATAAGAATAACATGGCGGCTGAGTATGCAGGTTTGCTGAAATAAGGAACACTAAAAATGGGATTTTATACAAATATCAATATAACTCAAGTAGGTAAAGCCACATACCAAGTTCTATTAATTTATGTTCATAATTAAAGGAGATAACACGTTAATTATTCTCCATAAGAATAACATGGGCTGAGTATGCAGGCTTGCTGCTACGGGACCTATCGGCCAAAAACTGGGTTTTTGTGCAAATATCAATAGACCACAA
This sequence comes from Allygus modestus, assembly GCA_963675035.1. NCBI lineage: Eukaryota > Metazoa > Arthropoda > Insecta > Hemiptera > Cicadellidae > Allygus > Allygus modestus. The sequence goes on from OY776111.1 coordinate 304,823,264, forward strand.
TGAAATGAAGCAATATACCAAGTTTCGTCAGGATAAGTTGATAAATAAGCGAGATATACAATTTTTCATATCCTCCATAAGAATAACATTGGACAACGTACTGTGCACTTTCAATATCTCAGTAACCAATTGACGTAGAGCAATGATTAAAACATCAAATCGTGTGTCTTTTTAAGCTGATTCCAATGGGAAACAATAAAACTTTACTTTTTCAAAAATTGTATGTAAAAAACTCAAAAAACCCATTTTTGGGGGACAAAACCCCCCAAAATACCCCTTCGGATAGGTCGATCCGTCTGGTTTTCGAACTTAAAGTCATAAATGCTGCTTTACACGTTTGTACCAAATTTCATCAAAATCGGACCTTTTTTACGAGAGTTATCGCACCCACGGACACACACACACACACACACACACACATATATATATATATACAGTTTCAAACGAATGGTGTTTTTGGGGTCTGGGGACCTCAAAATGAAAAGTTATCATGGTCCCGGGCCTAGGTCTTACCATGCCGACCACGGTAATAGCTTCTTCCCTATAGGGGAAATTCGCTAAAATGAATTTTGAGGAAATTCGGCAAACCAACGCATCACCTCCTTTAATTGGACACATACATCTTGTAAATCAGTTCAGTAGTCATTGAGACCTTAGCGTATCAACCGTGTATTAATATATAGGATAACATCCTTAAAGCAATATAGAATATTTAACTACATTGAATCGAACGTTTTCATTTAAAAAATAAGCATTCTTCAGCTTCTTAAAAGATACAAATTTGTTTTTAACATTCCCGATGTTACCAGAGATTCGTTGGTGTTATATCTAACGAGGCACCGTGTTGTCGTCTGCTCCTTCTAAGGACAACCGTTGTATTATGTATGTTCCATTTGCAATTTAAGTTGTTGTACTCTACTTAGCCCCACTTTCTCGAGTTCAGATAACCTACTGCGGCAACGCTTTCAGAATCTCCACTTGTTGGAAAATTACCACCTTTTCAAATTATGCGCTAGTTTCATGCAGCTACACCATTATATGTACATTGCTGAGTAGATTGATATCAAATATCTTAATTCTTGGAGTGCTTATTTGAACAATTTCTTCAGGTCAATTTTGCATGCAAATTGTTAATTTGTTAAACAGATTTTTGCTGAAATTATGCTACCATACCTTATAACCAAACTATTCTAAGCCTTCCATAGCTCCCTTTATATAAGCTCAATACTAACTACCATTTGTTTTTGTAAATCTGTCGATGTAACCAGAAAAATACATTCACTCGTGAAATTGCAATTCAATTACGGTACTTAGTCTCGAATAAAAATAACTTCTTGCACCTTCTCGGATGTGCGTTTCTTCCAACCAATCTACAAAAAACGTGCATGTTTTATTACGGAGACCGTTGAAACTCGCCCGTTCAGTCTAGCAGCTTGGTTGAAATAAACAAACAACAAACACACAAACAAACGCAAGATGTTCTGAGCGTATCGCAGCCTATCGCCGCTTGTTTTTTCAGGTGGTCTTCCCAACGACACGTTTATATTTATGGATGTGGATCTTCTCTTTTATAGTTGTAAAACTTTTACAAAATAAATGATTTGTTTTTATTCTTTCACCTACTTGAATTCTTTTAATGTATATGTAAGCGACTCTACCGTTTGCAAAAATATACCTCGTTATATTTAGCACTTATTATTACTAGAATACTCATTTATTTCTATATATCATATTCCTTGTATCCAAAGAATAAGTTTCAACATATATTTGGTTTCCCCCACGATAATATTGAGAACAAAGTTTCGATAAATGGCCTGTACAATCATTTTGCCCCCCCCCCCCAATCGAAATCCTTATATATGATACGTGAAGGCGATTTCTACGAAACACTTCTCCTCCGTTAATAATGGACGGATTTTTACAAACGATGTGTCAAAATTAAGTGTTTTTTATGTAGGCCCCCTTTCACCAATTCCTGTAATAAAAGCTCTCGGGCTTTGCCCCACAGGCCTTCAAAGTTATAAATAGTGTAAGGTAGATGTTCTGAGCGTATCGCAGCCTATCGCCGCTTGTTTTTTCAGGTGGTCTTCCCAACGACACGTTTATATTTATGGATGTGGATCTTCTCGGTAGGTAAGTAGTGTAAGGTATTCCTTATGAAGAAAAGATTTTGTTTACCTAAACAGACGAATAATTTGTATTAATTGCATACTAAAACAGCTGTTGATAGTAAAAAACATGATAACAGAAGATCTTACATAAATATAATATTACGTTGTGACCGCGAGCGCAGCCGCGACAGGCTACTAGTACTTTAAATTATGGTTATGGAATTGTTTATTTGCATTTCTCGGATGAAGGCGAATCGGCTTTAATTCACCCCTTTCTCTGTTCTTACCTGGTATTTTCCCAGACAAGCGAGTAATATAATCAGAGTATTGATACGAGTTAGTTTGTTGTTTTGTTACATATTTTTTTTAGTTAGTCAACCCTCGTATAATGTTTCTGGGTTCTGAATCTGAATCACTAAATACCACGAAATTGACTACAAATCATTGACAATCTTTTCATTTTTTTCAAATTTGAGAGGTTTGAGTATTCTTCAAAATAACAAGTTTAAAAAAGAAACACTATGAAAAATGGAGAATTGTTCCAGAACGAGGTTAAATTTATATAAAGGTCTCGTCTGAGGTAAATAAGCGAAGCCTATTGAGGTCGACCGTAATTTTCCTCGGGTCCAATCAAATCCTCTCTTCACAAGTTAAAGGTTTTGTCAGCTGATAACTCGTGAAGAGAAGATTTGATTTGTTACCATGTTGGTTGTCATAGGAGCAGAGGGGCAAATGGCGGTTGACCACGTAGGTTACACTTTTTTACACGAGACGAGACCTCTAGATTAGGGTGACCAAATCGTAAACCTGAAAAAACTGGACACACCCAAGGAAGGCTTGGGAGCTATACCTACCCTCCAGCTAAAGGGGGGTCCAAGGGACCTCTCTCACGCGGGACGTAAAAATTGAAACATGCTCTTTTTAGCTATTTTGAGACATATAAATATTGTTCAGTTTACCTTTGCTTTTGTAATTTAATTTCAATTCTGAGCTACCTACGATACATGAATACATAACTAGCAAAAATGTAATATACATTTCTTGAATTCATATTATAAATTAGAAAGTTTGAGTGATTTTAAAGTGTGTTTATTAGTACCAAACGAAAATACGGGGCATTAAGGCGTCCCAAGAGACTTTTTCGGGACTCGGGGTACGACCGTGAAAAAACGGGACAATCCCGTTTTTACGCGGGACGTTTGGTCACCCTACCCTAGGTATATTTAACCTCGTTGTACCAGAACGCAAAATTTAATATCAGCTGACCAAAACAACTAGTGTCCGTTTTTCAAAGTAACGATCGAGCGTGGTAAAGTGATCACGTGGTAAAGTATTAATATGTGATTTTTCTCTGAACAAAGCTCGGTACCCAGGTACTTTTTATTCTATCACAGAATATATAACAGATGAAGTTACGATTATAGATCATCTTCTGAGTTAAATTGACAGTAAAACTGAGGGCACTCACCTTTGATATCAGTAATGCAAGTTCTCTTTGTAAAATCATGTAACAAAGAATACCCCCGTCGCAGCAAACCTGCGTACTCAGCGAATTTCCAATGAATATATAACATAACACATTAAAACACTTAACAGGATTCATAAGAAATGTATTCACAAAAAGCGATATTTAAAATATTAATTATTATCCATAAGAATAACATTGGGGATGAGTACGCAGGTTTGCTGCAACAAGGCACACAAAATAATGGGTTTTTATGCAAATATCAATATAACTCATCTTAGTGAAGTCACATACCAAGTTTCATCCATATACATTCATAAATAAGCGATATATAACATTTTAGGTATTTTCCATAAGAATAACATGGGAACCAAGTACCTAGGTTTGCTGCTACAGGAACCATAGGCGAAAAATTGTTTTTTTCGTGCAAACAACTATAAACCACAACCAGATCAAGCCATATACCAAATTTTGCCAGTTTATGTTCATGAATAAGCGAGATATACAATTTTTCTTTTTCTCCGTAAGAATAACATTAGACAACGTACTGTGTTTAGCACTTTCAATATCTCGGGAACCAATTGACGTAGAGCAATGATCAAAATACCAAATTGCTTGTTTTTTAAGCTGAATTCAATGGTATAAATTAAAATTTGATTTAAATTAAAATTACATGTGAAAACCCCAAAAAACACATTTTTGGGGTACAAAACCCCCCAAAAACCCCCTTCGGATGGTGCGATTCATCTGGTTTTCGAACTCGTTCAAATAAATGGTACTTTACATATTTATACAAAATGTTATTAAGATCGGACCCTTTTTACGAGAGTTATCGTGCTTACGGACACATATATATATATATATATATATATATATATATATATATATATATATATATATAACATATATAAAAATTAGAACGAATGGTGTTTTTGGCATCTGGTGACCTTATAATGAAAAGTTATCATGATCTCGGGCTTAAGTCTTACCATGAAGCTTACGGTAATAGCTTCTTCCCTATAGGGGAAATTCGCTAAAACCACTTCATAAACACGACGCAATAACCGCAACACTCTGAAGTAACACGGTGTGCTCACTTAGATTTTTGAAGGGGCTTAGCCCCATCAATAATCTAAGATTTGTACCATTACTACCATTGATAGGATATAAAAAATATATCCTAATTAAAATTAAATATACGTTATATTGATAGTCAATTATTGAGCATATCGTCTTGTTTATACAAATAGTGACATTGGAACATTATGATTTTTAGTGTTAGTATTGTCCATTAACTGTTTTATTCAAGTAAATATCAATTAGGCCTAATGTATAAAGAAATATAGCCAACAAATATATTTTCATATAAACTGGAACTGGATGTTATTAATACATTAGCGGTTATTAGCTCGTCAAAAATGACGGGCTTAAAACATGAATCAAAACGTTTTCATTAGTAATCAAATAAATGCTGTGGCTTCAAAATTTTTCTTTACAAATCTATAACTAAATATCTGTTAGTTATTTAAAACGCTAATTTTTAAATGATTGTAATCAAATGGGAAATCACCGTGCAAAATTGTAATATGCTACTGTAACAACGCATATTGCATATTAAAATATTCACTATAGTGGCTTACAGGGGCTATAGCCCCTAACATATGGGTTTTGTGTAAGTAAGTGGATAATCACAGCTGATCATTAGTTAATTTTGCTTATTAATAAAAACACTGTAGTGATATTTCCATAGGAAAATCATTGAATCTTTGAAGTCCAGTGGGGCGTAGCCCACGTAATTTTTGACATTTCTGATATTTTTCCCACCGTCCTTACCCCTCAAGCTTTAAAATTAATCATCATAACCTAACTTAACTTTTTCCTAGCTCAAGGTATTTCGTGGGGACTGACTCGCTTACAGAATTAAATAAATAGATTAGAATGTGTACAAATTCTTTTTACGAAAGACTTATTACACCTGCACAAAAAATAGACCAAAAGAAGAATTTGATGGTTTAGTTTAATCTTTGTTGTTTTTTTAGTTTTGAATATTGAATCAGATGCAGATTTATGTAACTTCAAGCCAAATTCTGTTTCTTAAAAGCTGGAGTAAAATTGTATTAAATGTTTAAATGTTTTTTTCTTTGGACTCAAATATGCAATACAAATTAACCTATCTGCTTTCCTTGTTTTTACAACCAAAAGATAAAAACAGTCTATATATTTGCCAACACTTAATTGTATTTTGTCTGCTGACATACAAACTATCTAAAGACAGACCAACAAAAAACAAATAATTATCTAAACTGAATAAATATGTATTTATCAATGCTAATAGTGGGATGAGTCCTTAGTCCTTAGTTATCTTATCCCTTTTATCACAATTTATTACCAGAGTTTCATCTACCTTCACCCAGTTTCATTCAATATAGCAAAGATGGTATATTATACCGTGTGTCCCAAAAATCCCACCCCCCCCATTGTTTTTCTACGACTGCATATAACGAGATTATCTTCCGGGGAAGTCTTAGTGACCCAAAAAGGAAACTTTTGAAGAGTTAAAATTGTCAACCCCCTCCCCCAAAATAGGAGATTTGGGGGTTCAATCAAAAAACTTAAATGGTATCCCCCTTGAGTGGTGTATCATTTTAAAGGGCGTAAAAAAAGAAGAAGAATAGCGCGAGTTAAGGGTTTCTAACTCTGTTCTATCAAACATAGCGTTCAATTGAATTTTTGAATTTTATAACATCATTTTGTATTATTTTTGGATAGCAGTCATTTAAATTCACCGAAAACGTTTTGAAATAATAAGATTTTTCGATTGAAATGTTTAAGTAACCAAGCCGTGAATCTATTAGTGAGCAAACAAGTTTGGCCCCATCCCCCAAAATAGGGGTTTTTGGGGCTAGGTCAAAAATGTTAAATAACAACCCTTACTGAGTGATACCTCTTTTAAAAGGTCTTAATTAAAGAAGATGAATGGTGCAAATTAGAGGACTCTACGATGATCCTCTAAATCATAACAACTTATTAAATATCACTAATAGCCTGTCGCGGCTTCGCTCTCGATCACAACGTAATATTATATTATATGTATGTAAGCTCTTCTGTTATCATGTGTTTTACTATCAACAGCTGTTTTAGTATGCAATTAATACAAATTATTTCTCTGTTTAAGTAAACAAAATCTTTTCTTAATAAGGAATACACTATAACTTTGAAAGCCTGTGGGGCAAAGCCCGAGGACTTTTATTACAGGAATTGGTGAAAGGGGCGTCTACATAAAAAACACTTAAATTTGACACATCGTTTGTAAAAATCCGTCCATTATTAACGGAGGAGTAGTGTTTCGTAGAAATCGCCTTCACGTATTATATAAGGATGTTGTAAATGTTTTCCCTTTACTAATCTATGAGAATATGTATTTTTAATAGTGTGGTGGGTTTATTAGTCGACTCGGTTATTCTTGGAAACACAATGATTTTCTTTGACCCCATCCGATCGAAATACATTCTAACATGGTAAAATAATTTTACGGAAGTAGTTTTGATTTTTTTACATACAAATTGTTGTTCTTACATACAACATCCGATGGGCAAGATAACTCGTGGCACTCTCAGAATATAACCATTGAAAGAAGTTGGCACTCAAAGTATTAAACTCTACTAAATCATTTATTGGAGGCGTTATATTTTTGCAGTGAGATCGCAGAAGCGTGTGGAGACACTGGTCGAGTCTGGGGTTGACTGCATCACCTCCAGTTATGGTGTCGGACCCACGGACGAGAACGGGCGTCCACTGTTTGGCCTGAGGGCTCTGCGACGTACCAACACCAACAAGCTGCTCACAGGTAGGCCCATCCCCCCCACATGCAATAGCGCGAACCCCTACCCAAAATAAACCTTAACCCTCATCTCCCCTTCCACAAAACCAATTCATAATTCACGGCAGTGGCACACCCACCATCATTCTTTTTTAAGGGGTTTATGATCCCGGGGCGGGGGGGGGAAATTTAATTTATACACTGAGTAAGAAAATTAATCTCATCAACAAAACTCTAATTGTGAAATTTATTATTATTTGTTTTCTTTTAGAACATTTTCGCTACAGGTAAAAAAAATTATCATAGTGATGAGAATATGGTGAGACTTAAGCCCAAGGCCATGATAACTTTTCGTTTTGAGGTTTTTTGAGGTTCCCAGATGCCTAAAACACCATTTGTTCAAAATTTATATATATGTAATTTGGCACAAATGTGTAAAGTTATGCTCATGAGTAAAAATTACCTTGCATCAGGCCTGTAATCTGCACATCAATATCAAAAGGTTTTTCTTATAATTATTCATTTCTTACAAGGAAGTAATATTTATAATCATCATCGATAGTGAAAAGTTGTATTGGAGTCTAGTTTGTAATACCTTAATCGCTGTAAATATTCACTAGCAAAATTTACTTATACACTGACATAGTCTGTTACTATATTTTCAAAATTAAACTTTCATTCCTAATTGTGTACAAGAGAGAAAGTGACCAACTTTATAGTTAATTAAAACGCTCCGATCACATTGTGTCAAGACTGTAACATAAACTGGTATCAACTTCCGTTCCAACTTCGCAGACCGTAGCAGAACTGGTTAGGCTATAACAGTTGAGGTGAATGTCCTAGAAGTGATAAACATGCAAAGTGCAGATAGCTGTGCAGCCACCGTCTCCTCTTGGTAAGCAAAGTGAGTCATCTCATTTGCATTTACTAACTACAAACAGGTCACTGTCAGGATGCATAACCTAAACTACAGCTGATTTCATGGCTGCTTCTGCTGGCCTGTCCATAAAACTCGCGAGGTTAATAACACCTGTGATCTCTATAAGCAGTCCCATTCAAGGAGGTAATAAGATAACCCAGATGCAAAACTTATTAAAATTGCATAACCATCTGAATACTCTGAATAAATTGCCTTAACATTTCCCTAACAAACTGATTTTACATCCTTAGTTTTTTTTTCAACACATCAGTGACATTTTCTGTTAATAAACCACAAAAACACCTTTAGGGAAAGCGGTTCAAACCCGTCAAATTGTTGTGGACACACCGGGATTTTAACCCGTGACCCCTTGAGTGTAGTCCAAGATGCTAACTTAGGCTAGTGAGATGCGCATTTTATATGGCCACAACGTACCCTCTTACTTTTTGGACATTAAATATACAAATGAAGTTGAATAATTATGATGACTTGATTAGCAGTGTTGATTTTCAATTTGTCAATGCATTAAAGAGCGTAAAACATGCATAAAACAATCCAAAATATTGTTCTAATATTGTAGAGAAAAATGGATATTACAAACCAGGAATTTTTATTTCAGCGCCAGAGTGAATTTGTTTAGAGCACTCAATTGCTTTTAAGGTAAAGCGGTCCAATCTTCTCAATTTCTTATTTTGACAAACTAGGAATCAAACCTGAACCTGTGACTACTGGTTCAGGTTTGATGTTAACCGGCCCATGATGTTAACCGTTAGACAACCTAAACGCATACTTTGTGGCCTAATAGGTTAATTTACCTCTGTAAAGAAAAACTCGTTAAAGTTTGTTAGTGACAAATCTACATCAAATCTCTATTTCTAGATGATGTAGACACAGGGACCAGAACTGTGGAGGAGGTAAGGCGGGAAGTGAGAAAAGAGAGGACAGAGGAGGTGGTCAGAGACACTAACGGACGACCTCTGTTTGGAGGATTGAGAGCTTTGCGGGCTAGAGATACGCGGGAGACGGACTCTGACACTGACTACTCGGACATGCCGGAGCAGACGACCTCTACACAGCTGCGGGAGCTGGTGCAGCGGCACGAGAATGTCGTCCGTAAGTATCAGTTCCAGCTGTTAAACTGTACCATTTGATTATCCTATTTTTAGGAAACATCATAAGAATTATTAAAAGGTTTGACAAAACAAATATTTTTCTAGCAAAAATTTACTATTACAACAACGTGTGATCGATCGGTTATGTAAATCATCAAGAATCAGAGTTTTATTAGTAAACGAGAAATATAGTATCCTAGTAAGAACTCATACTGTTCTTAACACAATAATCAATACATGATAGCAAAACATACCTCTTCTAAGGAGAAACGAGTTCGCACGCAGCACGCTGACGTGAGGGAAGTGAATTTCCACATAAAAACTTGTAAAACTCAAAATAAGTGTAAAAACATGCATTTGTCCAATTTTTATTGAAATCTGAAAACACTGATTTTTTGGCTGTTCTGATACTCCTGGTTTCATTTACTTGCAAAGCTGGGAATACAATTTTGCGCATTATAAGGTTAGGAGAAGGTCCAGACAGGCTTGAAAGTAGGCATGCGGTTGCTGGGGATGATACTCTAAAAAAGGAATAACAGGCTTTTCTTGTGTAAAACCCCCATAAGACAACGTACTGTGTTTAGTCGATACACATTTTCTTTAATAACTCGGTAAATATTTATGCTAGAATGACGAGAGAGGGCTTAAAACTTTTACCTCACTAATTCCCATCTTTTTACATGCATTAGTTTTACATCTGGGGCTTTTATGACCCTTTTTGGGCCCAAAAACTCAAAATTTGAAAGATTAATCCCTAAAACAAAAGGGGTTTAGAGTTTTCCGATTGTTTTGCCCAAGGAACTTGTCCAACTGATTACAGAAAGGAACGTCTCTACCAAATTTGAAGTAAATCGGACAAAAAATGTGACCGCTAGAGTGCAAACACACACACACACACACATATATATATATATATATATATATATATTATTACAGTATTTTCTAGTGATAACAATAATCAGCTGTATACAAAGACTTTTTCCCATAAATAAATCCCATAGACAATGCCTAAGTTCACAGAATACCTAGACAAGTATGACCATAGCCTACAAGTCAATTTTGTAAATCCTGTTTTAGTATTAAGTAATCAATTTATTTAGATATCAAGGATAATTCCCAACAAATATATGTACAAAGAAGTAATAACCTTTAGATAATAAGCATTATATTAATCGATGTACTCACAGAATAATGTTAATCCAAATCATCCACTGGCCTATCTCAGGATACAAAATTTAATAACCATGACAAGGTTAAATGTGACAAATTGGTTCCGGTACGTTTATTTATTTTATACCAGAACAAAAGAATTTTGTATTAGGATTTAAGTAACCCATGTCATTTGTAAATAATATCGTAGAAAGATTTAAATTCATTATGTACGACTATTTTTCACAACGGAAATAACCTTTCTAACACTGCACCTTTCTGAGAAGATTAGCACTATTTCGAACTATATAACCATAATGATTGGAATTTAAGAGTAAGTAGGACACTTCTCCTATCCATTTTAACTATAAGATTCACACACAAATGTAATTAAAAAACGAAATAAATGTAAATATGTAAACATACAACACCATTTCCTGATCCACGGAAGCCATCTTGTTGAACGAATGTCGTCTGTCACTTACCACCCAGCCGGTCCATTCAGTGCCGACACCTAGTGGATAAACTCTGAACTACTACCGTATAATTGTCCACACAGCACATTGTATCCTACCGCTATTTTTAAGACATTATTTTACATTTTTTAAATTCAAGTGTACATTATAATGAAAAGTAAATATTTTAACAATTGAACTAAAATTAATTGTAAACTTATGGTATAGGAGAAATAACCTAAATATGTGAAGAAATTAAGTGTTTAACCAAATATTGTAAATATTGTGAAACTTGTATGATTTCCCTAAACAGCTGTTTTTTGACATGGTCATTGTAGAAATGCAATTATGAGTATTTTAAGTTGAATTTAATATATTTAGTAACTATTTCGATTCTTAATCATATTTTCTAGTTTTGAAGACCTAAATTCCTGTTTTTCCAAATTCAATTATGTAGAGAATGATTTTATAAATTCAGTGAAGTGTACAACCAATTAAAAGTGTAGTTTTCAGCTGATAGCCAATAAAAAAATTAGACAGATCCTGGATTATTGGCAAGCGACGCTATTGGATAATAGACCTTCTTCTAGAATTTGAACAAGAAGTGAGAGGAGTTGCCTTTGGGAAGTCTTAGGGCAAGGAGCATGTTGCTCTAATCCAGAAATTTAGAAGAAGAGAATTTGTCCAGTTTTTATTATTTAGTGCGGTTTAACAAATTTAATAAAGTTTCCCCCAGCTGTATTAGCCCACCTGAATCCTTTTTTTATCTTTTATCGTTTATCATAGGCCATTAACAGGACTTTGGTGAGATCACTCCATTTTTCAGAACTAACCTTTTTCAGCTCCATTTGGAAGAACTTTATTGATTTTAATAGGAACTTTTGGACTCATCTAAACTACTAATTAATTATTTTGTCAACTATTTTAACTTCAAGAAAGGAAAAGTGTAATACAATCTCAGCAAGTTTTTCGAAAAAACCTTTGAACATTATTCTTTTTTCAAAATTTAATATCTCTACATAATATTTTGCATTGAATATTCTAATTTGATCTTTATGATAACTTTTGTTAACAAGCCAGAAGCATTTGAACCCATGAATATATAATACCCTGAGTTATAGAGACATTTTGAACATTTTTCTGTGAATACTATTGATATGTTTTTTTTGTAACTGATGTATAGTTTTTCATAAGTGAGTAAATTGATTTTTCTTTGTTCATTGTAACTAACAGCTGTTCTTTATTTCTCTCATAGAAATATTATTTTCAAAAATAAAATAAATAATTTATAATAAAATGGCGCAACAACGTGGTGGCTTTATGAAACAAAAGTTATCATACAAAAAACAAACTCAAAACTCATAATTGCATCTTAGTTAAGATATTTAATTAGAATAAGAATATTAGATTACTTGTACCTAAGATAAGAATATCCCCAGTAGGAAACCCCAGTAGGAAACCCCATTAGGAATTCCCCCCATTTTTTGTATCCCCATTATTTATCTAGGACCTATCCCTATTTTTTGTGTGTTCCCTAAGAAAATGACATCTCCTTATAACCTTAGAAAAAATCCCCGTAAAAGTGCCAAGTTAGCGGAAGGCGGCGAAGACGAAGACCTTACATATCCTATAGAAGAACTGCAACACTTACAGTTATTAGAAGACTACACAACTCCCAACATGAACACAAACACTATAGACACCACAAACACTCAAACAGAAGAGAATAGACACGACATAGCTGTAGGAGGAGAACCATTAATACCTAGCCTAGACAAATACAAAACTACAGAAAATCTAGACCCTTCCAACATAAACCCTATAGAAACCGAACAAACAGAGCTCAAGCACTTAATCTTACAAATGACTACCCAACTGACAAACCTAAACACTCAAATTGGTACAATCAATTCTAAAATCGAAAATTCCAATACCGAGTTGAAATCCCAAATCAACTCCGTCCATTCCAAAGTAGAGACATTACAAACTAACCTAATTCAACAAAAAATAAACCTAGAAAGTAGCCTAACTCAAAAAATGACTGACAATCTAAACATGCTTGAAGATAGGATAAATGAGAAAATCTCTAAATTGGAACTTAAAACTCACACCCAAAACCTACAAATGAAAAAAGAAATCTTAAATCAAGTAAATACTAAATTTGAAGAGCAAAACACCAAACAAGAAACTCGTATTCAAGCACTTGAAGATCAGCTACCTAATCAAATTCAAAAACAAATCGAACGACAAACCAACCAAACCCAACCTAACAGCCAACCACCAAGGACCATGTCAGAACTCTACATCCAAAACATCAAAAGAACCATGAAAATATTGCTTCCTAACCACCAACAAAACTGGACCAAATTTCAACCAGAAACCAAACCTAACCACACAGCTCATCTAGAAAACTTCACCCTAACTAGGCCACACAGTCAGACAAAGCTACAGAAGACTACCCTAAAGCGAAAAAACGAGCAGGAGCCCACTACCTTTAAAATAGGAGAGCAAATGTCAGACAGGAATGACAGACTGTCGAAGTTGTCGAACAAAGTCAATGAGAACCAGTTCAAACTAAACATAAGACCACACCTGATCCAGAAGGAAATCAACAAGATCACTCACTACACCGATACATTAAACCCAGTACAAAAGGGGCAATTAAAACAGTTAATAAATAAATTCGCAACCCATTTTCTTAAATCAACTAGAATTGTATGAAGGACCCTTCCACACCCAACTGCTACGCAAATATAATGACCCTGTAAATATTAGATAAGCGACCTGATCTTTTATTAATTTCATGTTATATTTAGTTAAACAATTTAGTTAGGTTACGTTTTAAATGTTCATCCCTTATTCCCATATATTCCATTTAAATGTCTTGTTACCATTGTGTTTAATGTTAGGTAAGTCATGTACAGTATATGTATTGAAATGTTAACCGTAATTTTTGTTTGGACTCATTTTGAACTGAACCATTCGCCAAACAAAAAGGGGCTTTATTACAGTATTTTCTAGTGATAACAATAATCAGCTGTATACAAAGACTTTTTCCCATAAATAAATCCCATAGACAATGCCTAAGTTCACAGAATACCTAGACAAGTATGACCATAGCCTACAAGTCAATTTTGTAAATCCTGTTTTAGTATTAAGTAATCAATTTATTTAGATATCAAGGATAATTCCCAACAAATATATGTACAAAGAAGTAATAACCTTTAGATAATAAGCATTATATTAATCGATGTACTCACAGAATAATGTTAATCCAAATCATCCACTGGCCTATCTCAGGATACAAAATTTAATAACCATGACAAGGTTAAATGTGACAAATTGGTTCCGGTACGTTTATTTATTTTATACCAGAACAAAAGAATTTTGTATTAGGATTTAAGTAACCCATGTCATTTGTAAATAATATCGTAGAAAGATTTAAATTCATTATGTACGACTATTTTTCACAACGGAAATAACCTTTCTAACACTGCACCTTTCTGAGAAGATTAGCACTATTTCGAACTATATAACCATAATGATTGGAATTTAAGAGTAAGTAGGACACTTCTCCTATCCATTTTAACTATAAGATTCACACACAAATGTAATTAAAAAACGAAATAAATGTAAATATGTAAACATACAACACCATTTCCTGATCCACGGAAGCCATCTTGTTGAACGAATGTCGTCTGTCACTTACCACCCAGCCGGTCCATTCAGTGCCGACACCTAGTGGATAAACTCTGAACTACTACCGTATAATTGTCCACACAGCACATTGTATCCTACCGCTATTTTTAAGACATTATTTTACATTTTTTAAATTCAAGTGTACATTATAATGAAAAGTAAATATTTTAACAATTGAACTAAAATTAATTGTAAACTTATGGTATAGGAGAAATAACCTAAATATGTGAAGAAATTAAGTGTTTAACCAAATATTGTAAATATTGTGAAACTTGTATGATTTCCCTAAACAGCTGTTTTTTGACATGGTCATTGTAGAAATGCAATTATGAGTATTTTAAGTTGAATTTAATATATTTAGTAACTATTTCGATTCTTAATCATATTTTCTAGTTTTGAAGACCTAAATTCCTGTTTTTCCAAATTCAATTATGTAGAGAATGATTTTATAAATTCAGTGAAGTGTACAACCAATTAAAAGTGTAGTTTTCAGCTGATAGCCAATAAAAAAATTAGACAGATCCTGGATTATTGGCAAGCGACGCTATTGGATAATAGACCTTCTTCTAGAATTTGAACAAGAAGTGAGAGGAGTTGCCTTTGGGAAGTCTTAGGGCAAGGAGCATGTTGCTCTAATCCAGAAATTTAGAAGAAGAGAATTTGTCCAGTTTTTATTATTTAGTGCGGTTTAACAAATTTAATAAAGTTTCCCCCAGCTGTATTAGCCCACCTGAATCCTTTTTTTATCTTTTATCGTTTATCATAGGCCATTAACAGGACTTTGGTGAGATCACTCCATTTTTCAGAACTAACCTTTTTCAGCTCCATTTGGAAGAACTTTATTGATTTTAATAGGAACTTTTGGACTCATCTAAACTACTAATTAATTATTTTGTCAACTATTTTAACTTCAAGAAAGGAAAAGTGTAATACAATCTCAGCAAGTTTTTCGAAAAAACCTTTGAACATTATTCTTTTTTCAAAATTTAATATCTCTACATAATATTTTGCATTGAATATTCTAATTTGATCTTTATGATAACTTTTGTTAACAAGCCAGAAGCATTTGAACCCATGAATATATAATACCCTGAGTTATAGAGACATTTTGAACATTTTTCTGTGAATACTATTGATATGTTTTTTTTGTAACTGATGTATAGTTTTTCATAAGTGAGTAAATTGATTTTTCTTTGTTCATTGTAACTAACAGCTGTGTCTTATTTCTCTCATAGAACTATTTATTTATTTTGAATAAAAGATATAATAATGTAAAAAAAAAATAATATAATAATATATATATATATATATATATGTCTATATATATATGTCTATATATATATAAATGTCTATATATATATATACGTCTATATATATAGATATGTATATATATATATAAAATTTTGAACGACCCCCTAAAACGTGTTCAGGGGGTCACGTTAGGAACTTCTATGGTGGTCCCGGGCTTAAGTTCCACCGTGTGGGTCATGCTAATAGTTCACTTTCCAAAGGAAATTCACTAATAAAAGTTAAACTATTTCAATATCATGCCTAATCGTTAATAAGCAGTCCGGTAACAAGAAATGAATTTGTCCCTCATATAACCATGGAAAATGCAACGATTGAGCGATAAAAACAGTCCATTAGGGGTGCATGGAAGTTCCAATAGCAAAAAAAATTATGTGAACTTATGTAAACTTGGTCTTTGTAAAGAATGTGCGTTTACAAAAGGTAATACAAATTAAACGAATGCATAGTAAAAACTTTCATGGGATACTGCTTAAATTGATCTTGATTGGACACTTTAAATAATTAATTAATATATATAGTTTAAAGTAAAGGAATTTAAAGAACATAGTTTTAATGACAGAAATACATCACTATTATACGAAAATCAAATTGATGTATTATGGACCAAAAAATACCAAACCAAGGTTTCAAAAAAATGTATTCTAAAGTTACTTTCAGTTTTAAATCTACTGTACCTTACCTCCATTGTTAATAAACTTTGCAAAGAATTAATTTTTCTTTGGCAAAATTTCAGTAGTGCTTCAAAGTTTAGATTATTAACTACTATGTTGAATTCTGAAAACAAAACTAATAATGTTCAACAATTAAACAATGTAATACATAAAAATTTTAATTGATTGTATTACATTGGGATAAAACACTGTAATAATGTAAACAATGAAAACTATTACGTAAGACGATCATCGGGCTTGCACATATGGACAGATTTGTGCGTCCACACAGCTCCCAGGCAGCTGTTGTTTGGCATGGCAGCGGGCATGCACGACATCACATATCATACTTTACATGTTAGAGGATAATACATAAAGAGTACTTTATAGTATAATTATCAAACCAATGTTCACAGTTTTGATTCATGATTAGAATTTACAGTTACTATTCTGACATAGATTTTTGTTTTTCCTGTTTTTAATATCCAAGGTTCTCCTTGGAAACTGAAAACAAATGCATCATTGATCAGGGAGGGAATATTTTAATTTCTTTCCTAAAGGTTAGGAGAGGCAGTGCCCAGTCTATTTATTTTGACATGACATGTGAGTGCTTTGAACGGTACACCAAAAGTAAACAAAATTAAAATGAAACAGGATTCACACTGGCTATGTGCACCTCAAAATGTATCAATTTATCTTACCAGTAACAGTGCTAGCCTGCCACATTTTATGCAAGCCTTCTTCCTTCACAGATTGATGAATCTTTTGTGATAAGCTTAACCTTTTCAGTTTTGGCTGAGGATAGGAATTTAAACCACATTGTTTGCTCTTCACGAGGACGTATGTGGTCAGGGATTCTAGTTGTTGGTTCATCAAGTAGAAAAAATCCTACTCCGTTTGGAGTAAATTTTTCTGAACGCAGCACCTAACAACTCTAGTACCAAAAGTTACCAATCAAAGGTTTAACCCATTGGCGTAGACATACTAGCTGGTCTCGTTCCTTAATAGTAATTTTTTAAATCTATGAATTGGGACAGAAATTTGTGTTTTTAAATCAATTAATGGTTTATTTTCATTAAAATACTGTTTTCATTCAGTTTTTAGAGTAGCATTGGCACACACACAGAAGACCTAAGTAAAAATAGCAAAATCAGTGTTGACCATGTGCAACTCACAAAGAATTAACCGATCCCGTCAACTTCCAAGCAAGACTGCCACTATTTGTTTTACTTGGGCCCTCCCACCAACATTGCCATAGACCGGTTAACCCATTGTGAGTTGCACGACTGGTCAGTTTTGGTCGTGTGCGGGAATCGAACCCACGAACACCTGGCCAAGGTGTTTCCACGACATAGCCAACTCAGCTAATACGACCCGATATTGAGGTTTTTCAGTCAGTCCGCGCCCCTAGCGGATAGAACTGTAGTCGCCCGTAGTCATTAGTTACATATTTTGCTACTAGAGTGCAGCACCAATCAAATCCCGTTATAGGCTTTTGCGAATAGAATGAAATTACTACCTTAATGGGTTAACAGTCCCGGTTATGGGAACATATCTGTCCTATAGTCAATTCCAAGATGCAAGTAGGCATTCCATTAATTTTGTACTCAATCATTAGTCATTCTTATACACTTTCAATAATACACTCAAGTTGTCAAGGTATCAATAATATTACAACTACTATCTATTAGTATAATCATTTTTTCATTTTACTATTATTTCTCAAAGAATGTTTAATTTGAGTACTATGCAGTTACTCTTAGGCGAGTATAACTGCTCTTGAACATGACACTGCAATCTCAACCACCTAAATGTTCACCTTAAACCGTAGGGGAGACTAACGGCCCTCAAGACCAGCCTCGACAGAAGCCTCGAGCCAAGCTGAGGGACAGCTTCATCATGACAGATGACGAGGGAAAGGAGCAGCAAACCGAGGGCCACCTCTCCGAGGTTAACAACCTCAACCGAGGGCTTAGTTTGAGGTCCATCATACAGAAACATGAAAACATCGCCGGTACTGCAGGTAAATACACCTTTTCTTTTTTTTGTGCTACTTGGTTGGTCTTCCTGAAGCTCATAATGACAATTGTGCTAAATCTAAATTTTGTATGTATGCTGTTGACATAAGTTTTTCACTGTCCTGCAAAATTGTAGATGCTATTGAAAATTCAGTAAACCTGACAATAACAAACATTAAAAAATTGTTTGGCTAGAAATAACCTTCAACTAAACTAAAACTTGAATAATGGAATTTTTGCCCGCAGAATCAATCTAAATTTGAAAGTTGTAAGATTATAGAACAAGATCTTGAAGTATTCACTGAAACAAAATTCTTGAGATTGAATATTAACAGCCATTTGAACTGGAATTGTCATATAGAAAAGATCTGCCACAAAATATCTTCTGGAACTTTTTCTTTGAGAAAAATGTAAAATCTATTAAATATAGACAAAAAAGAAAATATAATTATGCTAATATACATTTACATATAGCTTATGGCATTGTCCTTTATATTTCAACATCAAAATGCAACCTAGATAAAATATTAAACTTCAAAAATCGGCAATTCGCATAATTTTTAATTTAAACCCCAAAACTTCTTGCAGTTACCTTTTAGCTGATCTTGGAATAATTACAGTGTATGGCATGTATATCTTAAAAACAGTGTCATACATTAAGAAAAACTTAAAAAATTGCATAAACCACAGCCAAATTCATAATTATAACATAAGGAATAAAGATGATTTGGTAGAAAAGAAACACAGAACAGAGTTATTTTAAAATACACCAACATACCAAGAAACACAATTTTACAATGCATTGCCTCAACAAATTAAAAGTATTGACAAGTTTGAAACTTTTCGAATATAAGTTTCCTTTGTTATTGGTAACTTCTAAAGTATTGTATTCTTTCGAGGAATTCTTTCAATAACTGCAACTGAAAAACTGAAAAGAATTCAAATGGTTTTGGGGCTTAGAGTAAGGTTGTGGAGTAGAGATAGGTTTTCATCAATTGTAAAAACAATTATATCCAGAAATGTTCATTTAGTTTATAATTTATATGATTTATTTTTATTATGGTGCCATTCTTTATGTCATGTTGTACTCTTTGAATAAAGAGATTATTGATTGATTGATTTATACACTTTCTTTGCTCTTTCAAAGTGAAATGTTGTTCTGATTTAAGGGCTACGTTTATCCAAATTTTTTTTACCAACGCATACGTACCAATTTACTTTGCTTCAAATTTTAGGAATGCATAAGATTAATTCATTAACCATTGCAAATGATGGTACAATTTTAAACACAATTCAATTTCCTAGAGTTGGTGATCGGTGGTAAAAAAATGATTGTGCGAATGTAAAACATAGTGTGTGTTAAGGGTATATAAAATCCTCGCTGATGGAAATATCAGTTTAAAAGAATATTCTTTTGATGTGTTATATTCTAATATATAGTTTAAAAAGATTGTCTACTAATCAGATTCAGCATGAAGATCAAAACTTGCATTACAATCGCCTCACTCACTTGCCCCTGAGTCTGAGCATAGGGGTTGCAGTTCCTTTACTTATTAAGTTAGGTATAGGGTAACCAGATACAAATTATAAAGTCTAGGACCTTTTCCTAAAAAAGGAGGACAAATAAAAAACTGAATACAGATAATCAATTATTAATTAACTAGCTGTGTACCTGTCCTTCGTACAGGTTGTGTGTCTAAATAATAGATGAATTTGAAAATAATAACAACCAAATTAATTTTACAATATTTCATTGGGGGACGTGAGGATGGCACAAGGTACTTTAAAAATTAATCTGTTTATGAACCTCAGGGAAAAAATCTGTCGATCAGTAGTTCCTGTTATTCATCGATTGAACAGAGTGAACGAGGGATGTTTTTGAGTTTTTGAGCGGAAGCCATTATTTTTTGAAAAGGCGTAAAGCAGTTTAAAGTAGCCTAAAACCTTCTCACGAATGTATAAAACAAAGAAACAAAAATTCATCAAAGATGAATCAAAAGATTTATCAGTGCACTCGTTTTCCTGAGAATAGCGAATAAAAACACTCTTGAGCGTTACCGAAGGACAGGTAGACAGACAGAAATTGAGATAAGACTTTTTTTGGCTCCCCTAGGATGTAAAACGCGAAAATATGCAAAAATGTCATAATTTCAAGCAAAGTACAGACAAAACTTCAATTTTTTATATAGATATCATCCCTATATACTTATGTAATTTATTACCAATCCTCTTATTTGTTTTAAATAAGAACTACAACATCTGTTTATAGAATAACTATTCTTGAGTCATCATCTGGTTCAATATTAATAAATACTTTATCCATAATAATAACATAGGATCTTTAAAACCCCATGGGGCAGAATCCTAAGATGATTTCCAAAAATCCAATTAACCTAAAACCTTCTAACGCACATATAGAACATAGGAAAAAATTTCATCGAAATCAGTGCGCCCGTTTCGCTGTAAAAAGCGAACAAAACGTGACCAAACTTGCACGAAATCACGTTTTTGATCGGCCACCATTCTTTCTCAAAAAGGTGTAAGCCAGTTTAAAGTGGCCTAAAACCTTCTCACGCATGTATAGAACAAAGAAACAAAGTTTCATCAATGTCAGTACACCAGTTTTCCCGTGAAAAGCGAACAAAAACCCGTCCTTGAGCGTTACCGACAGACAGACAGACAGACAGAAATTGAGTTAAGACTTGTTTTGGCTTCCCGAGGGTGTACAATGTGAAATTATGCAAAAATTTCATAATTCCAAGCAATGTACAGACAAAACTCTAATTTTATTTATATAGATATGTTTTGAATAAACACGAGTTTAACATTAAACACATTGTGAACTGGTATAATCAGGTAGATTACTTCTGACTTGAAGAGATTTTTCTTACCGCTTCAATATTAAGTTTATTTCTCTCATCACTCCACTGATCATTGGTATTGGAAAACACTCTTTGCACACTAAAGTTAGTACTCGGCAAAGAAAAGAAAAATTTACAAATTTTTAATAACTCTGAAAAATATTTGCTGTTCTTAGTGAAAATTCCACCCGTTTCATTTTAAGTAATAGATCAAAATCCTCATTTTGAGCAGCTATAAACTGTAGTAAGCAATGTTACTGGTCATCTCTGTGATCTGGTTTGAAGAAAGGGGGATCGCTAGGGCCAAGTTTAGTTTTATCCTTTTTTGTGTGTACATTGTATACATATTTTGTTGTACTATGTTCTGTACTCGTAAATGCCGGACATTTTTCATATTTCATAAAAGCTGGGAGGACGGGAGGACAGGCGTTTAAAAGCCCTGGTTAGGTATCAATAACACAGTACACAGTACTTACACAGTATTGAGGGTAAGTTTGCTTTTGGAATTTAAATCTTTGCGCATGGAGGGAAAGACTGTATCGGAGGTAGTGTAACGAATAGTCACATGGGCAAGCCAGTGGTGAGCGCTAGTGAAATAGTACCATATCACTAAATCACTGTTTAAGACGTCGACACAACCTGTGCGAATTTTAAGGCGAATATGAATAAAAGATGAGTGAAGAATGGGTGAGATGCCTTTTGTAGCCTTGTTACTGACTGAGACCGACTGATTCTTTAGCCAGGATCATTAATTATTAGCCCAATGACAATCTTCACAACATTTTCTCAGGATTTTACACAGGATCGATCTGGCGAACTTCAGTTTATGAAGCGAGCACGCTAACCACTATTGCATCCACTATAGCATTTAGCCGGGACCTAACCTACGCTTGACCATAGCTGACTTGCGAGTCCAGTACTCTACCTCTGAGCTACCGCATCTGGGAAAGAGTCTCACGTTTCCACTTACGCTTTCTAAAAAAATAAGTTAGGGGAATACTATTATGATAATAAATAGCTATGTAACCATTAAAACAGTCAGTAAAATGCAGCTTATCGTGTAATTTGGTTTTGTAAAAATGTACTATTCTTGAGAGTTCTGAAATTCTTACAATTCATCGTCTGCATGTACTTTGTTGAAAGAAGATATTTGAATTGAATGAAATAGTGTTGAACAATAAAATAATGACAAAGAAAAACACTGTTTTATTTTTGGAGACATTGAAACAATGATTATTCTGAGGTAATACTGCCTTTGGGGACTAGTTCTTTTCTTTATTGAATTATTGAATCCTCAGCTCCGTAGTACCAAAGAATATTATTTTGCACCAATAATGGGATAATTGTTGCAAATTGTGCTTTCGGAATGTTAATGTCACATTTTGTTTTACGGTACTCTGCACTTGAGTTCTCAAGGAGACAAGGTTTCCTTTTAAGATCTTTTAAAGTTTTATCAATTTTAGTGTGACAACTGTTCTGTCGAATGTATTTTTGAACATTTAAATTTTTTAAGTGTAACTTTTGCCAGTTTTTATTAGTACAATAATGACTTTGTAACTTGTAATCTTTATTTGTTGTGTTCTTAATTGTTTTAAAAGCTTTTGGCTCTTTTTGGTAAATGGAGTTATCATTTTTTACATATAATTTATTTTCTTGTTTATTTTTAATGCCATATCTGCTATCAAAATCACTAATTGGCTCTCTTTTTGACTTGAAAAATACATCTGAATCAGTATTGGAAAACCCGTTCTGTTTATCATGCCATGACACTTGTGCGTTTTTAATTTGTTTAAATTTGTTGCCACTTAAGTTTTGTTTGTTCATGTCCATGGAATTTTCATTTATTCTCAGTGCTTGGTATATGAAGAAAGAGCCTTTGTTCTCTGGAAATTCTCCACAATTTTCCTCTTTTTCATATTCTTTTCCTTTTACCTCAGTAATATCTAATTCTTTTTTCGGCGACTTAGAAATGTTGACGTCATTCGTTTCTCCCACCTGAATGACTGTATATGACTGATTTTTAACACGAACTCTATGATTATTTCCTTTGATTTCTTCTCCAACATGTGTTTTAGTCTCTTCTCCTTTTAGTTCATACTGACAATTTCTCATAACGCCTTGGTCTGTAATAATTGTGTAAGATTTGTTTTCTTTAGTGTTATTTTGTGGTGTTAAATTATTTAGTAGTTCATTTACTATGCTACTGGCTTCATGAAATGTTCTACCAACCTGAAGATCTGTTAGAATTTTGAGAGAGTTGTTTCCTTCAATACTATCTTGCTTGATGACATCAGTTATCTGGTCATTTAATATTTCACTTGCCTCATCACATTTTCTCCCAACCTCTAGATTGGTGAGAGACGTACGAGACTTGTTTTCTTTAGTCCTGTCTTGAGTTATAGAAAGAGTAATTTTTTCATTTATTTTTTCTGTGTCTTCACCAAGTGTGTCAACAGCTTTAACTACTGTATAGGATTTGTTTTTTATTTTCCAAAGTGAAGAATCTGTATTATTTTCCCCAAACTTCTGAGTTGTTTTTGGTTTAATATTTTTCACATATTGATTAACTTCAGCATTTTTCATTAAAGTTCCTGGTTTTTTATCATGATTGAGTGTTGTCTTCCTTGGAATAGTATTATTTGTCTCATTTGTTTTTATTACCGTGTATGACATTTTCTTCCGTATCTTGAATTCTTGATTTAAATAATTTGATTACTTTATTAACCCATAATTTTGACTTATGTTGTCATTGGAAACCATAGATAACATTGTTCATATCTATTGGATATCCATGAGAACAACCTTTGTAAATGTAGTCATTTTTGTTATTTAGATAAAAATTATTTTAATTTCGATCCACACATTTTTCTGTGTATGTTTCCGGGGGACTCATATTAGAGGCCGTGCATAAATTATGTCATGCTATTTTCAGCCCTTTTTGACCCCCTCCCCCCCTGTCACGCTCTCACGCTGCTCATAACCCCCCTCCCCCTGTCACATCACACTTATTAATTATTAAGTATTGGATTGTGGGTAAGGTATTTCATCATAAAAACACATTTAATCACATAAACAAATCTATTATTGCACAGGAAGCATAAGAAACACTATAAAATATATGAAAAAACAAAACAAATAATATTGTATAGAAGGAAGAAATGAAACTATTAAATACGCGACTATTAGTGTCTTTGGGCTCGTTTCTATAACCTTTTTCCTTTTAAGAGTTTAACTCTGCCCACGGAGAACGAACCCACTCCTCTATGTTTTCGATGATTGGGATGCTCACATCAGTGCTGTTATTTGGCTTATCAGCAACGCCCGATGCAACCTCTTCACTTGAAACCCAAATTACCTCTTCAAATCTGGCATCACCAGAGGCAACAGCACATAATAATTCTTTCCCCTGACGACCACAGATCCGGCGGGGCTTCAGCGGTGCATCTGTTGGCACCTTCTTCCCATGCATAGCTCTTTTATGAGCAGATGCCCTGTTTTTGGCTCCAAAGGTCAGCCCACAAACATCACAGGTTCGGCCAGCAAGCTCCCCTCTCACTGACGTGCTGAAAAAATCTAATGGCACTTTTTTAAAACCTGGAGCAACTGGATTCGTTTGGAATGCCAAACGAGCCATAAGAGGCAAAAACTTTGCATCGATATCTCCTGGGTCTGCTATTGTGACACCGGCACCACTTTGTTTAACTCTAATGGGTGGTGGCAGAAGCCCAGTAGGAAGCAGTGCCCTGATTGAAGATCTCGGAGGTGAGCAGCATGTTGGTGATAAACAGTTTGTAACTTGTAGGGCATATTGGGATTCCTCGACATGGTTAGCATACCAAATTCGATCTACTTCTTCAAATTCCGTAAAATCTTGAGGCTCAACATATTTTGAAACCACAGGATGACCATCAATGTTCATCCCATCCCAGATCCCAACCAAAACTTGGCCAGCATGCCGGAAGTTCTTAGTTTCAAGATCTAGGTCAACTGTCCTTCCTTGACTATTCAGATGACTTCCAAAAGTGTTATGGGGCAGTATTACTCCTGCGAGCTCATGGCTTAGGGCAGCCATGCTCCTTTCAACTCTGTTATAGGCACTACGGCCTGGTGCGTTGGTAACCACGAATATGCAATCCATTTCTGCAATATGCAATGGCAGAAATGGGTGGAGCGCTGACACCAGCACTTGTAATTAATTATAACTTATGGCACGCAGTAAACCTTTTAAAATTTATAAGCTGAATAGATATTTACTCATCTTTGTGAAAAAGTTTGTGATGGATATCTTCTTCTTTATGCCTAAGGAATTTAATTCTTTTATTTTGGCTACAAGCATCATCAAATTCTTTGCTCTCCTTTGAGATCTGCTTCAACTTCTTCCATTCATCATTAGCTTTCTGTTGAACTTTTTGTCCAGGCAGGTCGGGGTTAGCCTTTTTAAATGCACTGAAGAAGTCCTGGTACAGTTTGTTTCGATAATCCATAATGATTCATCAATAGAATGAAAGCACAACAATACCGTATAGTCTACACAACAATCTTACTGAGTATCACTACCACTGTAGCCAACTGCCTGTGACCAGAAGGATGGTGCCACTGTCATGCGCGTGTGTGATTGCGTACATTCATATTTTACTAAATAATTTATATTTTGGTGGTTTCAAATAAAAATATTACTACAATAACCAGCCGGCACTCTGTAACTCACGATTTCATGCTCCATTAATCATGACGCGTCACGCAGTCCTTGACCCCCCCTCCCCCTTGTCACAGTCTCACGATGTGCTGCACCCCCTCCCCCACCTGGGGAGGCATGACGTAATATACGCACGGCCCCTTAGGGCGAACCCACTAGCATAAATAATGTGTTAAATATGTGTTCTCAATTCTGTGTTTAATGTAATGATTGAGCCAGAAATAAATCTTTAACAATTTTGCATGTATGCGGCGGCTGGATCAATCACACAAATAATCATGAAGCTCCCTGTAGACCAGGCCTACAGACCAAGCGCCGCATATGTGCGGCGGACTATCCTGTAGACTGGGCCTAAATAGTCTAACTTTAAAATAGACCGTTGCATAGAAATTTCTCATATGATATCAACAAACGAACACCGCAGATCTGCGGTGTCAGGCTAGGAGTAGGACACGCCCGCTGCAGATTTTCAGCGGCAGTCTGTGGTAATGAAAATTTTCTTGCATGATAGTAGCGAACGTGTTAAAAAATCTAAAATCGTTATAATGCAGAAATAAAACATTATTTAAAACTAGTAGCAAAGCCCGTTGTAAAAAAATACAACGGTCACTAGAACAATGCATTTTGAACTTTCATATTATTTTAATGCAAGTTTCTGAATGAAGGACTTGGTAGCTGGATTATTCAAGGAACAAATTACTTAAATCACTATTACTTTAAAAATGTATTAAAATCGGCCGAAAATAACAATTGGATCGCGTAGTTTCGGCTGTAAATGACAACGGAAAACATAATATCGGCCAAAAATGACGACTGGATCATGTAATAAATGCTGAAAATAAGGATATAAATAATATCGGCAAAAGTGGCGACCGGGCCACTCAATATCGACCGTAACTAACGATTTTGTCATCTAATATTGATTATAAGCGATGTCTGGACCAGGTGATATGGGCCAAATGTCAACCGGACGTGTTTTATCGACTGGAAACAAATGTCAAACTGTGTTTTGTTTGTCAATACGTTGTATAGTTTGATTATACTGGTCAAAAATTTGTATTACTACTCATGTATTAGGTAGGTATTAGAAACCATGTTTAGATTATCAAATCTGGAGTGTATCCAAATCCCATTACACTATTTGAAACTAGCAACTAATGGCAAATACTTGCTCAAAAATACTCAAAACTCGAAAATAATTGGCACAACTCGACTCGACTCGACTAGATTAAAAAGATCACTACTCGCACACTACCTATTTTTTTGTAAATATTTCTTGCGAAAATTCTAACAACTGTCATTGTTCTTTCCCAGGAATGATTTAAATTTTAATGTCATAAAATTTTCTTACTCTCGAAAGTGAAATACACAATTTTCCATGACTGAACACAGGTTCTGGAAGAAACACCAACTTTCTCCAGTGTCCGTCCCTGAGATTTATTGATTGTCATAGCAAAGGCCAACTTTAAAGTAAATTGCTGTCGTTTTAAAATAAAAGGTAAAGCTGTAGGTGACAACCAGGGAATAAAACAATTCCTCCAGATGACGATCCAGTTACTATTTCTGCGATTATTAAATTATGCTTTAAATCTGTTACAGTCAATCTTGTTCCATAGCACAACCCTATCGCTGTATTGATATTTCTTAATAACATTATGATAGCACCAATCTTTAAGTTTAATTCCTTTTTTTGGCATTCCAGAAGGTGCTTGCTGATTCAAAAACTCTGTTGGGTAGTACAAATCCGCTTGTCCTCCATTATCCACTTCAATACCACCTGAGCTTAGATATGTAGTTGATATTCCTTCTACTAAATTATGTACAGTTTCATTTAAAATGTTGACATCTGAATTGTTTGAGCATAAAATAGCTTTTTTGGCGAACGTGTGCGAATTAGAAATGTCCAATTTTTCTCCAAATATATCTTTGGCTATGTCGTTTTAGCATAAAATGTTGGACGGTAACGGTATTAGTTCTTCTGGTAAACACCTAAAGCAAGGTTTATTACTTTAATGTTCGATAGTGATGTTTTTAGCTTAATATTTTATAGGACCGAACAAGATTCTAAAAGAGGAAAAAATTGCTTTTGTTCTGAAAAATCATAGTCTTTTTATTAGGTGGTGATATTTTACTCATGTGCCATACATGCCCTCCTAGTGCTATACACACTGATGGTATTATAGATTTGGAGTGTGCATATCTATTCATGGCATTAGCAGGGAGAATAAGGGGGCTGACCTGTCAAAACCAGTGCAAAATCAGACGCACGCTCAAGGATAATTGATCATAAGAGAGGGTGAGAGCGGTGTGGTTAAATGAGGGGAGGGGGACAAGAGGAAATCAACTAGCTATGTGCGTCCTGATACATTCTAACTTAATCCATACAAATCCAAATTAATAAAAATCATAAAAACAACACATTTTCTACATGTAAATTTAGCACTTAAATAAACCAAACTTGGTTCTGATAAAAAAAGCTGCTATATAAAGCCGTATTATAATGGATGGATTGTAAGATGGTATTATTAATATTTTTAAAGTGTTCATATTATTGAGACAAGAATGTTGATCGTTTTACAGGAGGGAATGTTCAAGAGAAGAGATACTGTTGATTACTCTTTTATTATAATTTTATTATACAATTTATTTTAGTTTTTTTTCTATGCATAATGTACACAGATAACATTTTCTCACTTAAAAATAAATACAATACAAATGTATAACTGTGAAATTAAACTAACAAGTCCTCATTTTCAATATCCCAGTTACTCCAAAAAAGTTATATTATTTACTCTTGGACTCGTAAAAACTGTGCCTGTCCCTGCCTACACGTTTAGGATTTCAAGTGTCTTCTTTAGAAGAACGCTCACCTCATAGCCCCCTTATAGTTTGACCTGAGGGGGCTCTTTCAAAATTTTCTCTGATTATAGTGTTACTAGCTGTTACCCGCAGGCTTTGCCTCGCAAATTATTTATAAAAACTATGATGATAGTTTTGTGTGCTGCATTCTGTGGTTATCCTGTGGAACTACTACGAATCAAGATCAGCTTTTTGTATTTTCATCAGCTCAAACAAAAATGAATGTCCATAAGGAATATATGGGAACTTTGAACCCCCGTGGGGCATAGCCCTAGTGGAGTTTCAAAATAAAAATAGGCCCATGTCCATCTCTGGTATATTGGCTCTATTCCTGCAAAATTTCAGCTCAATCGGTCCAGTAGTTTTCACGTGATGGAACTTCAGAGTTACACACAAACATCCATACTTTCACATTTATAATATTATAAGATTAGTATGATATAACATTGTTTCTTAATCAATGGAAAATACATTGAAGAAATACCTTTGTGATCAAGGATGCCACTAAGAATAGGAACTTCAAATGACTTGACCTTTATGCAGGGTTAATAAGTTTAAGAACTGCTACATTAATAGGTAATGATCAGTTTTAATCTGTAAGACGTAATTATCTGGTAATTTCAATTGAGTTTTACGATTTTTCCCTTTTAGTTTAAAATTATTGTCAAAATGCTGAGTTCTACTTGAACAAAATCTATATAACACATTCATATATTAACATATTCATTGAGGGCCCACCAGCTACAAATTAATCTATCACAAGACATCACTACTTATTTCCTACACGCTCCAAAAGTACTATGGATGCAATCAAACTGACTTTTACTTTACCATCCATAATTAATGTGTTAAGTTACGTTTGTTACAACTTGTAATTTGTATTTTTCTTAAAGATATAAGTTAAAGTTATTTTGTTTAACAACTTAATTGCCAAAAAATAAAATAAATTCTCACCTTTTCTTATCTTGGTATATTTTTGTTTTAATAATGAAAAACTTGTTTAAGCAAAAATGTTCCTTATGTGTACAGTTTAAATCCATGAGAAGCTTTTGTGGCTTGAACGACTTAACGTTTAAATGTCTTTTAGAGTTCAAAATTGAAAAATTAGGAAAATAAAATTGAGTTTTTCCATTATAATCATACTGAACAATCAATTTCAAATTAATTGTGTTCAAAACAGTATTGTCCAGTCTGAAACTTAAAAATAAAACTATATTTTTCTTGTACTGTGGTATGTTAAAATTGTAAGACATTTAAACGTAAAGTCGTCGAAACCACAAAAGCTTCTCATGGATTTTAAAATTTACACCTAAAGAAAATTTGTTTTCAAAATGCATAAATGAGTTTCTTTATTATTAAAGCAATATATAATGTGTTATTCAGTTTTGGCAGTCTTGTGAGGTAAGGTGTTTTACGATGCAGATGTCTGTAGAGGTTATTTATAGATGATTTGACGTCAGAAGTCTACATTTTTACTACCCACAAATGTTATTACCATCTTCAATATTTGGGATGTTTGGGATTGAAGTACTGGACTGTAAAATATTGTACAGTTGTATAAATGGGAACTAAAATAAAAGGCTAATTATAAACTAATGTTCAAAGAAGGGTTGTTTGACATTACAAACTAAATACATACAGTGTAACTTTTATTTCAACGGTTTTATTTCAAGGGTCCGGTAAACATTTTTAATTAACTAAGCTTTTTTAATATTCTTAATATAGTACTAGGGTCTAAGCAAATAATTCTAATTAAAGACTATTATGAATCATAGCAGTTTGAATTATTCAAGTTCTGCTGTAATTCAGTAATTATTTTATGATGCTGTGATTTTAGATAATTTCAAAATAGATAAATAATTAAAAGTTTGGAGTTTTTCTCAAATACAAAAATGTTACTACTCTGAGGCACATACTTTTTTTAGGAACTTTCAGAATGCCTTCTCCTTTTCCTTTGTAAACTAATTTTCGATGTAAATTATATGTAACAGGGTTATTCAAGTTAATGTAGAATTTTATGTTACAGTTTATTATGCAAACTTATCTTAATATATAAATATGAATCCCTATTTCTCTTGGTCACGCCATCACTTGAGAATGAGTGCACCAAATTGAATAATTCTTTTTTTGTTGTGTTCGTTAATGTCAGGACAAGGTCATTATAAAAGAAAATTTGTAATCCGACCTATTAGGGCTCTGTCCCACTGGCCTTCAAAACTCCCATTGATTTTATCAAAGTTCAGTTAGTTACACCAAGCAGCTGTACATACAGCATACAACATACTTTAAAGACATAAACATATGTTCATTATGGAAATAAAAAAACTACTTGAATGGCAACTCTCATTATGGAAATAAAAAACTATTTGAATGGCAACTCAAACTCTTTTTTTGATAGGCGAATCCGGGAGGCGAGTCAGCAAAGCAAATGAGCTAATCCGGGAGGCGACTGAGCGAAGCGAACGAGCTCATCTTGAAAATGAACGAGTGTTTGACATAAAACAAATTCAATGGCATTAGGACCGGACAACGTCTGTCGGCCACAATGTTTAGACCACAAAAATTCAAATGGTCAAATTAGTGATGTAGCTTATATTGATTCAGTTCATAGACTATTGTATACTGAATTATTAAATCTAGTTTTAATTTCAGAAACATAAACATGAAAGATGGAAAAGTTTAAAATCATAACTGAAATGCTGTTAAATTAATTAAATATGATGATATTGGCTCAGTGTGTATTGTATTCATAGATAGGAACAAAATATATATTCAAAATATATATTTAACCTGCAAAACATTATAGGTATCTTTGAAAAACATGTTTTGGTTTTGTCACAGGAGTTGTCTGCAGTGAAATCGAAAGTAGCCACACTGTAGTGTCATCGCACACTGCCGTCACCAGCGATGGTTCTGTGTCGCACAGTCGTGACGTCATTAAAGGTAGGCCACTGGGGGATTGTTGGTCTAATACCTAAATAGCACAACTGCTAAAACTATCAGACAAAGGACAAAGCAAGGTGGCTGTTAAAAATTGAAATGGATTATTATATTAATTAATTACGATTATTATATTTTTCTGGTTATTTTATGAAGCCTTGATGAAGTGAAGAGCATACTAGATTTAAAATCAATTAATTGAACTGTCCCAAAGATTTCAAAACTAAATTGTGTACCATGGTAAATGGAGCATTAACACATTGAGTGCTGACATCATCAATTGATGATTTTTGTTAACATTGAAACATATGTGTTTTCATGTTTGAACATGTTTGTCCGCACCCAATGTGTTAAGGACCTATAGTTATAGGAAATCTTTTACTGAAAATTAGGTAACAAAGCCACCATAAAATACCAATGCACTTCTGTAGGACAGCTTGTATAGTGCTGTATTTGTATACAATGTTCTATGTGTTTTGGTTTAAGGAGTATACAGAGTTGTATCGAGCAGCAGAGCTATGTGGGCGTTTGTGTCGCAGCCAAGGCGTTCGTTGTGACCCAATAGTGTTAGCGGCACCTGTTTTAAAATCTATTATCAGCTTCCTAGCTCTTCCGCTTTGCTTACTCTGGAATTTATGGACACCAGTTGCTTTAGAATAGATTGCAGGTTTTTTGGTTATAATTTTATCATAGTTAGTTTGTCTCACAATTAGAATATTTCATTTAAGAGTACCTTCTAAATTACATAAATAAACAATACATTGTCACAAAAAACTCTTTTTCTAAGCCGGGGAAATTGAGCATTGATTTGTTTAAAGTATAATATAGGTATACTATATTCTACTATACTAGTACAGGTCTGTTCATGGTGCCTAGCGAGTAGAGGAGGTAGTGCGAGAGAGATAGTGAATACCCCCCACTACTATTCCTCTCCAACAGTTGTGTAGTCAGCTCAAAATTCTCCAGAGGCCTAGACGTTATTTGCCTTGACTTCTTCCCGTTCAAAGACCAAACTAGTCGCCCGCCGCCCCCCTCCCCAACAACCAAAATCTCAGCATAACTTATCTCAGAGGGCATCATATTTCCCCCTTATTACATATAATAGCAATATTAAACTCAAATCATTGTAACTTCAATTAAAGATGATTCAGTGCTCTCCAATCCCAAACCACATGTCAAGATGGGAAAGAAAAGGAACTCCTTTTCTCATCTAGGAAGTAGTAGTAATTGAGGAGGGCGAATTAAAACAATTAGTTGCATCATGTAACTTGATATTTTAACATTGCAGTTTTCTTGCATCGTATTGCAGGTTTTATCCACACTCTCAATACCAATCAGAGTGCCCTGAAATTGTCACAGAACGACAGAGGTCAAACAACTTCTCAATTTGGAATAGAGGGGAGGGGAAGTTGTGTTATCTGATACAGTATAATGAAGGTGCCAAATGGAAAATACACGAATTTCTTCCCAATAATGTCTTTCAACAACGAATAATATACAAAATACCCCCGTCGCAGCAAACCTGCGTACTCAGCGAATTTCCAGTGCATGATATATGTCTTAATACCACATAAAGCCGCATACCAAGTTTCATAAAAATATATTCACATGTAAGCGATATATACAATTTTAATTATTCTCTATAAGAATAACATTGGTGATGAGTACGTAGGTTTGCTGAAACAAGGAACACAAACAATTGGTTTTTATGCAAATATAAATAAAATTTAACTAGGCGAAGCCACATACCAAGTTTCATTAATATTCAATCATAAATACGCACTATATAATATTTTAATTATTCTCCATAAGAATAACAAGGGGGCTGAGTAAGCATTACTTTACACATTTGAGCAAAATTTCATCGAAATCAGACATTTTTTACTCAATTTATCGCATTCACGGACACCTGGGGACCTCAAAACAAAAAGTTATCATGGTCTCGGGCTTAAGTCTTACCATGAGACCTATGGTAATAGCTTCTTCCCTATAGGGGAAATTCACCAAAAAAATACAAAATCAGTCTGGTTTATATATATATATATATATTTACAAATACTTTATTTAGCGCTACGGACTACCATGAGCACTGAGCGCCGCGCCCAGCGCGTCCTGAGCTGGAGCACGGCTCGCACTGCCCTAGAGCCGGTACTGACTTCTGCTATGTTTACATTCTGCCTTCTGATTTAGGCAATTTACAACAACAGCACAAATGTAAACAATGATCAAAATAATCAACACATATGTTATGGCAGAAATATGCGAATTGGTAAGTTGACTGTATAAAGATGTACAGAGGGGGAAAGGCATTACTACGCATGTGCAAACCAGATTCCAAGCACGACGAACAGAGCTGCACTATACTTTGTTTACTAAGTTTCTGTCACATCTTGTTTTCTATACATTTTAAACACACTAGGCCTGATGTTCCCAGTAACCCTGGGAATATTCATGTAGAGCAAAAAAAATTTGTTGGAGCTTCATTCTGTGGGGAAACTAATGAACCTTTACAACTTACATATACATGTTTATACTCTCATGTTTATAATCAATCAATCAATAATTGTTTTTAAAAATGTATAAAATTATTGTCTGTCATTGATAAAAATCAAAACTAGACAGGCCAACGAGGCCTGTATAATTAGGGAATTTTTAATATTTTCTGAATTTTTATACACATGAGAATCATGACGAACATTTTGATATGCTCTACATAATATAATGTTTTTTTTCAAAATAACACCTTCAAATTTGGCATGTGGATTTCCTATTTGATTATATATGTGTTTAAAAATTATTGTTGTTTAAGAGACCAACACTTGCATTTAAGTGGCTTAATGTGTTTATTCTGATTTTTTAACAATATATTTTTATCAGTAATGTACTGTAGTTTATTAACTTCTGTCTTACTAACTAATAAGTTATTTTTACATCACACTTAAGCAAGAGTTTTTATTTTCAATTTCCATCGTTTTCAAGAATAGAACCACTCAACATGACCATACAGGAGTTTTGCATTTATCATGTTATTATTAAACACCTTTTGTGAGTCTTGCAAAAGTGTGGTCAGAAAGAAAATATCTATCCAAGTTGGAATCAATTTTAAAACAGTCTATCAACTTACTGAATTTATATATCTATCCAAGTTGGAATCAATTTTAAAACAGTCTACCAACTTACTGAACTGATATTATTTTTTTTAGTTAACACTTAAGAAAACATATTCTCATATTTGATCAATCTGTTTAGAGACCGTATCACCGTAATTGCTTCTTAACCAAATACGAGGATGTTAACTGCCAGTAAGGAACCTAAAACATTTCACTCTCATCATTTTAAACATCTTTCTTCTTTTTACACAACAAAATGGCAATCAGATAAATGCAGAAATAAGAATCTATTCGTGAAACAAAAGTCATCAGGAGTTGTTTCACTGGAGGAGATCCAGAGGTAGACTGGAGAGGAGAGGAGAAGTTATTTTTGACAACTATTTCGCTGTGGTTTGTTTTTGTCTGCAATTAGCGCATGAGGGATTATCAGCTCTGTCGTGTATTTCAGTCGGGTCTTCTCGTCGGCTGGAAATAGCGACGTTTGCACACCGGCCGGCTGCTCAGTCCTCAACCACCGGCTTCTCCTCACGGAGCTCTTAACTCCCTGTTTCTGTCCTTTTATATGTTTATCCTGTCAGTGAACTTACGTGGAATCGGAGTGATTCATCTGTTGGCTGCATTCAGTGTTTTATTTTTGTCTCTAGTGGGTCCTTCTTGAGTCGCCATGTGTCTAGGTTTATAAGTGGAATTGATTTTTAGTTTTCTTGTATGCAGGTTTTAGAAAATGTATTATTGTACTGCTGCAGGTTTTTATTGTTGTACCAAAGTGTTTGCTTGACAAACGCGGTTTCTCAACATTGTCGTTCACGTGGCCTGAAGTGTCACATGACAGGATGTGTGTAGAAAAAAAACATATCTTACCTTTAAGGAATGTCTTTCACAATAATGTGAAATTCAGTGAGATATTTGCATTATGACATTATAGATTGTAAACAAAAACTATAATCAAACATTTAATATTTAATGAACATTAAATATTGTAATACATTCTTAGGGTTACTCCCAAAAAAAAGAAAAAACTTAACATGAGTATGGTTAAAGAAAAGTCCAAAATCGTTCTCTATAAAAAAAATACAGTAACTGGACTACCTTTAGAGGCAAGAATTAGATTACAGTTAAACATGTAGAGCCTTTTTCTAAACGCAACAGGATGACAATAACATCAAATCAATTGACTTCCCTGGCATCTGTTCTGGTATTGGTGGCGTTTTTGTGGGCTTGGCTCCCGGGGGCTTTATTGTTGGTTGGGGGCTGTAGTCTTGTTGCTGTTTCTTTGGCTCGCCAAACTTCACATAATCAAGGTACTAAGTTATTTAGTTATTAATTGATTCTCAATTTTATTTCAGCTCATTCAGTTCTGTTATTATATTATTCACTTCTGTATATTTTCATTATTGCTTGTATAATTTTTCCTAGTATTTGAATTTTGTTTATGACATGTCTCAGTAGAACGCCTCGTAAGCGACTCTCTGTTTTCCAGCTGGATGAAAAAAAAAGTTGGTTGAAACAGATAATGATCATAATGTTGAAAATATGATAATGCAGCAATTTGTTCGTAAAAAATAATCAGGAATCAGTAATAGTATACAGACAAGATGAATTTTTATTGGGGAGGAAATAATATTATCTAACTGAAACTACTTATCATAAAACAACACTGGTACTACAGTACTTCAATACCAAATAATAATAATGTATTAAAGCGTGTACAAAACACCAAAAATATAAAAACCCCTATTCTCTGAAAAAGTGACAATTTACAATGTCTTGTGTTGTTCTTAACCTGTAAAAATATAATTATTTCAAATAAATTGCTGATCATGGGAATGGAAATGAGACAATTCCTGAAAAAGGGCAATTAAACCAAACTGATATCAAATCTGGTGCGGTATGCTGCCCCAGTTAAGTAGGATAATATCTGATGTAACTGTTTGAACTTTAGGTAATTTCAATATTGGTTAGGATTTCTGTCTTAATTGATGAATACAGTTTTTTTATTTTTCAGAAGTAAAGGTTGCAATATACCATTTAATGGACTTTCTATCTTCATATTTATTTTACTATTTACTATCGGTGTGTCTTTAGATATAGTTCAGTAAGCTTTGTTAAACTTTACCATAAAATTATGCATATAACTGTACACGGAAATAAATTGCTACAGAAAACCTTTCACAAAGGTTCTTATGACCGTTCACCACTCCTCTGCCGATATTTAACCTTGTCAGGTAACTGAAGTCCAACAGTTTAATTATTTCTTTGGTTTCCTTTTGTTTCTGCTATTGTTCAACAAACTTAGTACCACGTTTAAAATACCATTCTTTGCCTGTACAAACTAAAAATTGTTTTTGGGGAATTAACATAAACTATTTTAAAATTTGTTTAAGGTGAACTTACTGCCAAAAATGGAGAAGAGCCTGTAGGAAAAGTTACAAGGTCACAGTACATATACAAGAGTCCCAGAGGGGAGGATGAAGGAGTAAATAAACTAACCACCACCTCAACAAACCTAGGAGGACGTAGAACCTCTGGGCCAAGAATAACGGAGGTGGAAGACGATGGGAAAACCAGCAAACGGTCCTCCGGGACTGAAGAAACTTCAGGAACAAAGGTCAGAAAAAGTTCCTTGAAGAAAGTACAAAGTGAGGACAAAAAGAGCAACAGAAGATCTTCCAGTCAAGAGGATGAAGAGGTTACAAAAACTACAGTTTCAAAAACATCTTCAACAGCACAAAATTTTACAACAGATGATTCTAAGACTAAATTTTCATCAACGGCAACAAGGTCAACAGATTCGAGGACAAAAACTTCTTCACCATCTCTGAGAAGACAGATTTCCAGTGAGGAGGAGACAGTGGAGGAGAAGAAGAAAACAATCGTTCGAGGAGATTCCGTTCGCGCACTTCAGCATAAGTTCCAACAAGCAACAGGTATTGATAACCAGATACAAATAATATTAGTTGGTGTCCCTTTCTTACTCTGATAACATTGTTATGAATTCCATCGGTGATTTTGAAGACAATGTGTTGAGTGAGTTTAGTTATGGAAGAGATTTTAGAGATTTTAAATCAAAAATAACTTGCTGCGTTCATTTTGTTGATCAAATAAACCTAAACTTACAAGACAATGAGCAATTTATTACATTTTGTTTTGTCACTTTCACATAATCATATTGAAAAATCTATAACCATTCTCACACAGCACTCCTTGAATGAGTTTGAATTGATTTATTTTGGCATCACCACATAGAAGTGGAAGTTTAATTACATTTGGTTATGTACCACTTGAAATTTTACTCTAAAACTTATTTAATATTTATCATCACAGCATGTATCAACCTCATTTCTCATTTCTCTTCTGTTTTTCCATTTCTTATTATTGAAGAAAGTACTTGCATCAATAGAATTATCTAACATCAACATGTTTTTCTAGTAACAACTATAATATCTTGAATTTACAGTTGCATATGCATATTAAATAACTGGTTCAAATTA
Source organism: Allygus modestus (assembly GCA_963675035.1). NCBI lineage: Eukaryota > Metazoa > Arthropoda > Insecta > Hemiptera > Cicadellidae > Allygus > Allygus modestus. The sequence goes on from OY776111.1 coordinate 304,861,930, forward strand.
AATGAATTCACTCCAAAAACTGTTACACCAATTATAACTTTAAATGTTAAATGGTGTTTTGGATGACATTGTAGGGGCATGTACTTTTTGTATATAGCCTAATTTAAATGTATTAACGTATAACAGTGTAAATATTATTATATTATTATAGATAGGACTGGTCAGTATAGATTTCCCTTTGTGATCAAATAATAAGACACACCAATTCAGTATTACTAATAGTAACATTTTACACGTTGAGATAAATTGTTCATTAAATACAAATATACAATGTGAAAGTCTTGTTTTCTTCTAAAGTTGGAATTAAGGGGTTAGGAAAAGTTTCTTTCATTATCATAAACTAGCTGCCATTGTACCCGGTTTCATCCGGGAATACAACAGTTATGTGTGCTGCATTCTGTGGTTAACCCGTGGAACAGATGAATCAAGATCATCTGTTTGTATTTTCATCAGCTCAAAAAAAATGAATGTCTTTAAGACATGGGAACTTTGAACTCCCGTGGGGAAAAGCCCTATAGGATTTTCAAACCGATTTTGATTGAGAAACAAAAAGCAGACTGACAGACACACACCTTCCCATTTGTATATATTAGTAAGGATATAGTAGCAAAGCTGATTTGATTTCTAATGTTTTTGAAGGTGCACCATTTAATCACCTCGATTTTGATTCAAATAATCAAAGACCTGATTTTGTGGGATCTAACTTTTACATCAGAGAAATATCAATAAGTCTGCTACAAAGTTAGTGTTGACCAGTCCCGTGTATAATATACATGTGAATACTGTTATCGACAGTGACTTACAGGCAGAATGTCAGGAAACATACATATGTCATATTCCTGGTTTCTCCTAGTTAATCCGTTGGTACAGTAAAGTGCATGTGGTAATGAGGTGTGTGTGGTGTGGACTAACAGAGAACTCAGCTAACAGCGTGAGCGGTGCGCGCAATACGTCAGCGCGTGCAGGGCTTATCTTGCGCACATCTTCCTTCACCTCCTCAACTCTCCCACAGAACTCCCAGGACTCAGGTTTGTTGGTTTATTTTTTATGTTTATGCATCAATTTATAGTTATGTATATCAAAAAATTACTTGGAATTGCGTTGTTTAATTAGGTACTCTGTACATCTTAAATATTAAATCGCTAAATCACTTTAAATATTATTACATTTTTAGTTTTAGGTACATCAGTACTAAATACCATTTTATAAAAGTCAATAAATAAAACCAATAGTATTATAGCTATAGCTACTTTGAATCAGCTAAGACTCTGGTGAGTCTTATTGAATTTGTAATTTATATAAAACTTTTCATGTTAAAAAATTGACATAAATGTCTAGTTGGGTTACTTAGTCACACTGCTCTTGAAACTGTAGGATAAAACTTATTACTACTGCCTGTTGGTATGTTTGATAAATTGTATATATACCTGGTAATTTTTTTCTGGTAAACTCTCTCAATGATATTTAACACCAGGGAGCAGTGCTCGGTAGAATTATTTTAATATTTAACCAGCTAGAATAAAAGTGAATCTATACTTCACAGTGTCATGACTAACAAGATTAAGTGAGCATTTGTTAGTGCAAGTAGGGTTACCATATTTTCTGGGTTGAAAAGAGCACATCCTTACCCTTTAAGAGGCTAAGTAATAAATTGCAAAAATATGAAAACCCCTTCCCCCCAAGTATTAAGTTTGGGTATTTAAAATATTTAGATGTTATAAACTGAAAATTTCTCAGGCATAACCGTAAACCTCACTCAGGACTGGTGCAAAACCTCAGCTTGGTGACATGCAGCCGCCAGTGATGATAAACACAGTGTGGCGTCTTAACATAACGTAAACCAACTGATTTTACAGAGTAGGAACTAAAAATTACATTTGTTATAACAAAGCAGTGAGTTTTGGGTGAAAACCGACGATTATATATCTACATAGACAAAATATCAAATTATATCTTGATTATAAGTAGGAGTGTGCGAGTAGTGATTTTTTGAATCGAGTCGAGTAGTGCCAATTATTTTCGAGTTTTGAGTATTTTCGAGCAAGTATTTGCTATCAGTTGGTAGTTTAAAATAGTGTAATGGGATTTGGATACCATTCTAGATTTGATAATCTAATCATGGTTTCTAACCAATACATGAGTAATACAAAGTTTTGGCCAGTAAAATCAAACTGGATTAGGTATTGACAAACAAAATACAGTTTGACATTCGATTCCGGCTGATAAAACATGGTCCGGTTGTCATTTGGCCAATATCACCTGGTCCAGACATCGTTTATAATCAATGACAAAATCGTTAGTTAAGGCCGATATTAAGTGGCCCAGTCGCCACTTTTGCCGATGTTATGTATACCGTCGTCATTTTCTGCCTTTAGTACATGATCCAGTCGTAATTTTTGGCTATTATGTTTTCTGTCATCATTTACGGCCGAAATTATGCGGTCCGATCGTCATTTTTGGCCGATTTTACGTGATGCGATCGCCTTTTGTGACCGTTACTACGTGTTTTGGCCAGTCGCAATCGTTGGCAATCGACATTTTCGGCCGATTTTACATGATGCGATCGCCTTTTGCGGCCATTACTACGCATTTTGGCCGGTCGCAATCGTTAGCGATCGTGTGGAAATCAGCAGGACATACTCGCTCGAACTTTCGAGTATTTTTCAAAACTTCGAGTCAAGTTCGAGTACTAAAATACTCGGTCGAAAACTCAAAGTTTTGATTACTTGCACACCCCTAATTATAAGTTGATAAAAACGTAATTCCCGATATTCAGTTTGCTGCTTGTAAAAACCCGGAGAAGTTGTGGGTTTCTCAAAATATCCGCCCGAACATTTTCGAATGATCCAAAAAGACTTGCCCGGGGAAAACAGGAGGTATGATAACCTCAAGTGCAAGACAAGATCAGACTCTAGGGAAGGCCTATAAATTTAGGTAGATTATAAATCTGACTATAATTATATCTAATATTTAGTTCTAGTAGTGCTAGGTTGCTCACAAGGCGTGTATTTGGGTATACCTGCTGCCATCCCTTCGGCAGACCGACTCGTGGTACAGCTACACGGGAGCGCAACACTACTCCTATCCCAGTCAGCCTTCTGTAGTATTTTATAGTTTTCTGTGCTCCTTCTGAAAATATAGTAATAAACATTTTCAACCTGATATTTTGGATTTGAACAAACAATCACCTTTTAAGAACAGGTAATAGTGTTCTCCTCTCTCCAAATCGGGCCAAAGTATGACTAGGATTTTATTTATTATTATTTTTGTGACAATCTAGATTGTCTGGGAACTCAAGATAGAGTCGATCCTAAGTAATAGAGGATTGTGGGGTTCCAGTTGGATGAGGCTAGACTACATTCTAAATTGTACAAAATATCCATAGGTTCTTGTTATTAGCTTTTAAATTTTACCAGAATTAGAATATTTTATTGCTGTTACAAGATTAACAAGCATGGCATCGTCACATAATATCTTATAGCTATAAAGTCTTAAAATGACAAGTCAACATCAGTTGTATTTGATGCTTAACTTTTCTATATGATGTTTGTGTGTTTTAATTTCATAAAATATCAAACCTATCAACTGTTTGCAATTTCTTTAGTGTCGTCGACATTGAAACAGTCGACCCATCTGTCAGCTGAGAAAAAAAGTGGAAGACACTCTCCAGAAAAAAGGCAGGAATCTCCTACCACCAGTGATGTCACTACTGCCAGGAGAGAATCCCTTTCAAAGACCAGTGATACCACTACAACAAGGAGGGAATCCCTCTCAAAATCTTCTACTGATGAAAGGTAATGCAATTTTTGTGTGAATATTAACTATAGGATTATGGTATAGAAAAGGAAATAATGTTTTTTTGAATCATGTGGATATGTCACAAAACATTTAAAATTTGGCTTCCATCATTGTTTCTAGTTATTTTTCAAGAGATGTCTCATGGTTATCTCTGAGATATTTCAGATATCACACAGTTTATTGTTTGTATTTGCAAAATAATCATGACAGTTTGACATATGCATTGCTCAAATTGCCGACACCTGTGTCTCGATTTGTTTCTCCTGTGAAATTTGCTATTTTACATTGAAATCAATTATTCAATATTTTAAGAATTTTGTTAAAAACAATTATCTTTCCCAAACATGTAATTAGATTTTTCTATATTACCTAAGTACCGGTAACTAAACTTCAATTTTTTCTATTTTGTTTGAATCAAATTTATAATTTTAAATATTTCGTGACTAACTACTGTACTGAACGTTTTACTCTCATGCATGCTTTATGAAAACACTAGAAGACTGAACTGATAGATATATATACTGAGGGTCTTGAATCCCCAAAATTAAATGGAAGTCCTATTTTTTCTGTACTGTCTAAATGATCCTAGTATCCTAAAAGGGCTACTGCAGTTTTGACTCTTCTAATGAAATTGAGTCTTCATCAGGCGAGGCGTCAAGACTAAATTTCGTTCATATGATCACGCCTGTTTTAAAAACCATTGAAAGACACAACACAAACACACGAAAACACGGGAAAACGGATATTGAAGCAACGAAAGTACATAAAACACGGAACATTTTTGGTCCAAACTGGTAAATTAATTGATAGTGTGGCAGCGGCGCGATGGACTCGTCTAGACTGGCGTTATCTAGGTGCGCACTATCCTTGGTCCCCTCCCCCTCTATTATCAGTTGTTTGCTGTTTGTTTTATTTTTATGGCAGAATCGTAGACTATATTGGACTTGAAAGCCCTTTGTTCATTTAGGATGTTGTGGGGTTCTTTTTTTACTGATGTGGATTTTTGTATTCTTCTAATGTGTCCATAAGCCGGCCTTTTTTATAGTAATGTAATATCTGTATGTTGTCATAGATTTTGGAATAACTGTGGTTATTGTCACTGAGATGATTGGGGAATGCGGAAGTGGATTTCGTTGTACGTTGTTTGGGCAGATGTTCTTTGAATCTAACGTTGAATAACCTGGCTGTTTGTCCGGTAGCTGGGGCAGTTACTACAATTTATTTTGTAAAACCTGTTCAAGTCTTTTTACCTGTTTTTTTTTGTAGGTGTAGGGGTTTTATTTAAAATTGTGGCAGGCAGTCATGGTAGACTACTAAAAGGACTTCTAGAAAGGAATCTCATAGACGCGTACAGTTTATCAATTGATATAAAGGCAAATGGCAAATTAAACAATGTTGTAGGGGACTTGACAAACCTGAAAAATAATCCAGATGACAATTATTATATTGTAGTTAGAGGAGCTACAAATGATATTGACTGCAATGTGAAAGATGCCAATTTGATCAATAATTTTGAGTCAGTACTTCAAAACTCTTTAAAAACAAGCACAATCTTATGTGCCATTCCTTTTTGATACGATAACCCTATTTTAAATATGTATATAAAACAAATGAATGCTCAAATAAAATTGCTAACTTTGAAATACCCTCAATTGACCTTTTTATCACTGGTTGATCTCGAAAAAGGATGTTTTATACTAAGTATGGTCTACATTTAAATTTCTCTGGTAAGAACTATCTAACTACTTTGTTGTCTAACATCGTTTTGAACAAAAATAACACCTTTCATTGCGGTAATCTAATCCCAGTAAATCACAAAAATAACAAACACAAAATATTATTAAATGAAGATCATATGGACAATGGTTACCACGATTACCAGTCTAATATAAATAATGTATATCCAATTTTGAGTAATATAACCAAAAACATAGACTCCGGCTTGTCATCTCTTTGAAGTAGTAAAATACCAGTTATTATCACCAATAGAAGTAACGTTTACCAGTTAAAACCACACAAAAATTTTGACAAAATATCTATAAATTTGAAAAATAAATTGTACTCAAGAAGAAACAATTTTGTTATGGGAACCTTTCAAACTGGAGTAAATTACTAACTACATTAAATCCTCTAAAGCAAGTCAAAAAAATCTTTGATCTTTTAAAATAATTCATCAAAACATAGAAGATGGAATTAGAAAAAAATTTGAAATGTTGGAAGACTTTTTAAATGAGGAATCTCCAGATATACTTTGTTTAACCGAGCACTTCCTATAATAAAATAAAATTAAAACAATAAAACTGTAGGATCTAATATATGCTTCTTCTTACTGTACAAATAATGTGAGAAAAGGGGGAGTAGTAAAATACCAGTTACTATCACCAATAGAAGTAACGTTTACCAGTTAACACCACACACAAATTTTGACAAAATATCTATAAATTTGAAAAATAAATTTTACTCAAGAAGAAACAATTTTGTTATGGGAACCTTTTAAACTGAGAGTAAATTACTAACTACATTAAATCCTCTAAAGCAAGTCAAAAAAATCTTGGATCTGTTAAAATAATTCATCAAAACATAGAAGATGGAATTAGAAAAAAATTTGAAATGTTGGAAGACTTTTTAAATGAGGAATCTCCAGATATACTTTGTTTAACCGAGCACTTCCTAAAATAAAATAAAATTAAAACAATAAAACTGTAGGATCTAATATATGCTTCTTCTTACTGTACAAATAATATGAGAAAAGGGGGAGTTTGTATATTTGTAAAAGAATCCTTGGATTTTACACCAGTCGATATAACAAAGTTTTGTATGCAAGGATAATTTGAATTAGCAGTGATTAAAATAAATAAATCATTTAAACCAATATTGATAATTACTGTATACAGACCTCCATCAGGAAATACTGATTTTTTTAGTACGTTCAAAAGTTGCCTGGATAAAATGAGCACAAGCATTAATCATATTTTAATTAATGGAGATTTCAACATAAATTGTGCTGAAAATAATATTGAAACAAAAAAATTGATTTACCTAATGAAGAGCTATGGCCTAAGTCAGACTATTTTTTTCATTTACCTATCAGAGAGTTTAAAAGTTCAAAATCTATAATAGATAATGTTTTTACAAATGTTCAGGTAGGAGATATTGATGTTGAAAGTTATGTGCTAATCTCTTCTTTGGCAGACCATCATTAAAATGTTAAAGTCGCTTCTTTCTTCAAATAAAAAACCCAATTCAAGTTTATTCGATCATTTTCTGAAAACAAAATTCAATCACTTAAAAATGTATTGACGAATGAAACTTGGGAATCGTTTTATAGTGACTCTAATACTATTGATAAAAAATATGAAAAGTTTTCCCAGATTTTGAATTAATATTTTATAAAGTCTTTTCCAATTTCCAAGGTTAAAATTACAGAAAACTGAGGAAGTAAGATACAACTATCAACTTCTTCTGCCTCTAAGTTAAGATCAGAGTTGAAGGCTCTATATATTAAAACAAAAGATCTTAACTCAATTGATCCATTGCGAAAAGAATGTAAAAGAATAAAATTGTTATTTAGAAAAACATTAAGATCAGAAAGATCATATTTAATAAATAAACAAATTTCAGGGCCAAGCAACAAATTTAAAACGATTTGGAGTATTATAAATGAAAATAGAACAACTAAAAAGAGGCAAAGAAACATTGAATTATCTCAATTGATCCATTGTGAAAAGAATGTAAAAGAATAAAATTGTTATTTAGAAAAACGTTAAGATCAGAAAGACCATATATAATAAATAAACAAATTTCAGGGGCAAGCAACAAATATAAAACGATTTGGAGTATTATAAATGAAAATAGAAAAACTAAAAAGAGGCAAAGAAACATTGAATTATATATTGAAAAATCCCCACGAATTACTACAAAGGATCCTAAAGAAATTTCTGATATTTTCAATAGTCTTTTTGTTAATGTAGGTATAGATAGATTAAATACTAAAGACAGAGATACAAACCTTCTGTCAAAATCAACCCTCAACCTATGTATTTATTACCTACAGATGAAATTGAAGTATCTTAAATAATACAATCACTTAACTCATCAGCTACCAGTGGTTTTGATGAAATATCCAATAAACTACTCAAAGATTGATGTAGTAATATAACAAAACCATTAACGTATCTAATAGATTAATCTTTGACAGCAGGCGAGTTCCCAGATGCTTTAAAAGGATCAAAGATTTTTAAGAATGCATCAGCTTTGGATTTTACAAACTGTCGCCCTATCTCTATTCTGTCTTGCATAAGTAAAGTATTTGAAAATACTATGCTTATGCATATGTTAATTCGTTTGAAAATTTTTTTCGAAAAATGTAATATTTTGTCCAATAGCTAACATAGATTTAGAAAAAAAAGGTCTACCACTAATGCAATTTTCCAATTAACTTCAAGACCCTTTAGTTCAATTTATAAAAAAGAAAAAAGCCTTGCAGTATTTTTTGACTTAAAGAAAGCTTTTGATATGGTAGGACAAGAACAACTATTGGACAAAATGCAAAATGCAATTAGTAACTTTTCTAAATTTTCTGTCGGTATCTGTAAGTAAATGTTTACTAGAATTTATAGTTTTATTTATTTGCTTGGAAAACTGCTCAGTTGGGTCTATATATATTTGTCCACTAAAGTGATTCGGTGGCTTACAACATGATACTCTCTGGATAGGTTAGCTGACAGCCAAGTTAAGCCCACAAAAATTTTAAAAAGTTACACACTAAGGATTTACAAATTATAGCCCCTAAACAAACAAATCATTGAGCAAGCTATTTCCCAGGAGAAATTAACTTTGCAACTAATTAGAAAAATTAGACAAAACTCTGTTTGGAAAATATTATATCTCCAAATAAATTTTCCTTTGAAAACAAAGAGATTTTTTTCTTTGGTTTACTTTCTCATTTTGAAAAAATCAGGTAAATTTCAAATCAGATATCTTGAGAGGCGTTTGGCTAATTTTTCTTTGAATACTTATTAAAAATTAAAAGTTTGGTATTTTTTTACAGGCGAGAATCACTTACCACAACGTGTGTGAGTGGAACTTCCTCATTCTTGGATAACACAACTAAAGTGACTGGAGTCCAGGACATTCTTTCAAGAATGAGGAACGCAGATCTTGGTTAGTTACGCCTTCAGATAGTATGAAAAGTAAAAGAAACTGAACTGTTACAAATGTTAATTCCCCAACCCTTATGTTACCCAGGTTAGAGTGTGAAAGAGTAAAAGAGGTTTTTTAGTTGGTAAACTATGCCTGGTAGCAGTCCCACAATGCAGGTTATCATTGCCTATAGCTTTTTTCCTGTCACTCCCCTAAAATAAAATAAAAATTAAAGCTGTGTGCTGAACTAAAGTTAAATAATAAGACTTTACATTATATGTGAAATTAAATTAACTTTATTCATCACCTGTTTTGATTGTAAAGAGTAAATTTACTGTCGTCATCAATAGTGAATTCCTTTGTTCTCAACTAAAGAAGACAGTCAGACAATAATATACAACCTTTTCAGTGCTATGGGCCAATATATCGTTCCATAGAAGGCTTTATCAGCCTTCTAGTTGTTAACATGTGTGTGATGTGTACATGTAATTGGCGAGGTAGAAACCATGGAGAGCTCGCCAAATGAGCAGAAAACAGTCTGCGCATTACCAGGGTAGACCAAAAGTGAAGGACTCAGCAAAACTGAGTAATCCCGAGAGGTGAGCATGTTGTCGTTTACACGCTCCTGGACCTCTTAAGAGTAATAATACTACAATGAAACTTATATATTCCTTTTCTGCAAGAATTTTCGCATCCAACGGTATAAATATATTTTAGGTTATAATTATGTGTAAATTTTAATAATTAAAATATTAGAAAGTTGTATCAACAGCACGACATGAAAACGTCAGTAAGCAAGAACATTTTTTATTTTTGAGAAAGAAACAAACTTTGAGCAAGAAAGTTGTAGCTAATTAGTTGATCTTCAATTTTTATTCAAAAACATTTTTGACAGAACTTATAGTTTGTTCAATAATCCGATGTAAATAACCGCTATGTTCAGTTCTACGTGCCCCGCTGTCGTCGCAGACCATGGCCCTGTGCTGTTCTACCACATTAGCATAGTTAAACCCTCCTTATTTTACTTAGATCTTCACCTAAAAATATTAAATAAGTACATTTTACTCCATATTGTATTGGGATTATTGTTTTTTTAACATAGCTTTCAATTTCATTAGAAAATTCAGTTATCAAAATTTAATTATAGTCTCATGAGGAAACTTATAATGTAAGTAAAATAGACAGAAAATAATAAGAGACTTATTTTTTTTAAGAGTAAAACTTATATGTTAAGATAAACTTATCTAACAAATGATTATATTGTGACCCGTGAAAAAAAACTTGTTTCATTCAATAATAAAATGAAATACTATTGTGAGAAAACATAACTTTGCCTTTTATTTAAACAAACCTTCTTCCTTTCAATTTAAACTATCTGTTACTTAGTCATTTTACCCTCCAAATATGAATGCTTAGGCTTATTAGTCTTAAATTAATTTGTGTAGCTAAAAATATATAATAGAAAACATGAATTTAACTATATGTTTTTACATCAAAACTCTAAACTCAACTTCTCTATATCAGCAATATAACCAATCCTATACAAATATTGTTGGTGTTAAAATAGTAGATTAACATATCATGAAACTTAACATATGGAGGATACTTAGTTGTTCTACCGAAAATATAAATTAAATAATACAGAATCAATGTTTTTATGTCAAAACTCAAAACTACACCTCTCCAAGAGAGGTGTACAATATTTGTTATATAGTTTGTTTTCATGTCAGGAATTGAGGAATGTATTAAGTAAATCAAATAAGGCAGCCATTGAGTCGTAAATTAATTTATTTCGCTGAAAATCCAGTTTGATTATATGAACATCAGGATTTTGTACTAACATTAGAAGTTACAAGTGCTTTTACGACATAATTATAAATTAAATACATTTGAATTTAGCACTAAAAGATCAAGAATTTATTCAGTAATAATATCCTGAAAACCACGATAACAAAATTCTCCACATCGTAAACTTGATTTAAGTAACCACGTGTCTTCGATAGCCCATAAGCCGTACTGAGCACTGCGTCGTGTCCTTCACTTTGAGGCTTGACCTTGAGCTCGGCCTCACCAAATTTTGGTCTATCCCTACTATGGGCGTGATCGCTCCATGGTTTTTACCTCGCTGACATGTATACATGTTGAAAGTGTAATTCTGGAGTGAACACGGGGCATGATGAAATACAAGAACAGTAGAGTAAGAGGCACGTAAGTTGGCACGCGAGTGTACTGTTCATTTCAACCTCTTTTTGTACACTAATCAAATTACAAAAAGGTAATTGTTTGTTTATTTCCGTTTTTGCCAACTAACATGCCTATTACTCTACTCAAAAGAAAATTCACATGATCATGTTTAAAAACTGTGCTATTGAAAGCAAAGCTACCCATTAAAGGACTTTTTTGTATTGAGTCCAGTGGCGTTTTTATTGAAGAGGATATATAAGCTTTTATGGTAAGCGCTGCTAACCCATACTTGGCAGACACCCTAGGATTGTCACCTTGGACCCCTTGAACTAATCCTAAGATGCTAATGTTAGAAACACTTCCTCCTCGACTGGCTGTTGCAGTCCAAACTGTAATGTTTAACAGCTGTATTGTTACTTATTAGTTGCGTACAAACCGAGCAATACGTATTCTATCACTTCTATCGTTGCAGTGAGTGAGAGTGGGGACACGGAAGCGGACCGCGAGGCTCGAGCACTCCTCAACAAGTTCCTCGGAGCATCAGTCATCCTCCAGGGGTTGGAGCAGGGTGCCAGGGGTGCTAACATCTCAGACGCCACTCCCGGCAGCGCAGCCCTCGTCAGCAGCGTAGAGAAGCAGCGAGTGGTAAGTTACTTTTTAATTAACAAGTAGTAGGAGAAATAAACATCATTATTTTACTTCTATTTTTTTTTACTTTTATTATTAAGTGTGCTTGGTGAAAATATTAATATCTAGTATCTAGTTATTTAATATCTAAGTATATAGTAATCTGAGGCTAAGCTAATTGTGAAACTGCAGAGTGGCCCAAGGGTGCTAGTGGGTGTCAATAGACCAGGAATCAGGGGAAATTATGAAATGTATACAGATTTATTTTACACCTGTATTTTTGAAACTCATTATAGCTATGAATTTGAATTTATTATTGATTTATTTGGACTTTACCTATCACTTCTAGTGTTTAAAACTGCACTACGTTTCGGGAGGTAAGGAAACTCCTCCCGTTATCAAGTGAACCCTACTTACATCTAAATATCAAGTTCTTACACCTAACTAACCTAAATTTTTTTATTTTCTTAATTTTGTTTACAATTTAACTTTCACAAACTCAAAACTAACATATACAGATAAAAAAAAAATACAAAAATGTAAAAGAAAAAAATGAAGAAATTCAAAAAAGATGTAGGTTAGTTAGGTGTAAGAACTTGATATTTAGATGTAAGTAGGGTCCACTTGGTAACAGAAGAAGTTTCCTTACCCCCCCCTCGAAACGTAGCTTAGTTTTAAACACTAGAAGCGATAGGTAAAGTCCAAATAAATCAATACCCACATGGAAACAATTTTTACTGGGCCAGAACTGGCCCAGATTCTGGGATACTTCCAAAATTGGCAAGAACTGGCCAGTACTGAGCCAGTACCGGCCCAGTATAGGCCCAGTACTGGGCCAGAACTATAATTTTGTATTTAAATAATTATTTTAATTGTTTTAAAATATGTTTTTTTTTAAATTGAATAGTTAATAAACCAATAATACAAATTTTTTAAATGGATTTTAGTTGCAAAAATATCATGACCAGATTGGGTCTCAAACCCACGATCTTTGACTTACTAGATACACATCTTAACCCCCGCGGCCGTTCTGACTCTTGAAAACACTAGGATGGAGTGGGGTATATAAATTACCAATAGTATACACCTACACGCCTCGGACGATACTTTAGTTTGATTTTTCAAAGTGAATCTATACTCATGCACATCACTGGAATAAAAGTAATAAAAGCTGGAAAAAATCATTTGGTTCATTTGATTTTTATGTATCTATTTTCTTGCCATGTTGTTGTTGTGACATATGATAAAACTGCTAGCAGATTATTATACAGGCCTATTTAATTTAATTTTAATAATAATCAAAAACTATAATGTTAATGTATAATTAAGATAATTAATATTAAAATAATTATAACTGCATATGTACCCTTTTAAATCTCTGTACTGTATTAAGATAATAATATGAATATAACTTAATATAATTTATACAAACAACCTTAGTCCAACAAATATTAACAATATTAAAAGACGATTGCACCACAGATGACCGGTTTGGTGATATAATCCCAGGATGAACAAATCCTGCCCAAAAAACAAGATTATTTTTTCCTAAGAATTTCCTGAAATTTCGGTACCTGTCCATCCCTAATCATGAGCTAAGGAACGACTAAACTAACTTTCGGTCAAACTGAGAATGAAGCAGGTGTGGCGACGGGAACATGAATTACATGATTTAAAACAAGTTTAAATTATATTTTTGGTCTAGAACTGGTGCAGGACTGGCCGGTAATGGCCCAGAACTGGCTGGTACTGGCCCAGAACTGGTCGGTACTGGCCCAGAACTGGCTGGTACTGGCCCAGAACTGGTCGGTACAGGCCCAGTACTGGACCACTAATCCAGTATACTGGACCAGTACTGAGCCAGAAAAGTTTCCCACATGGGTAATAAACTCATTTTACAGTTAACAGGATGTAAAAGTGATACCATGGATTAAGCATACTCTTTAGTAGATTTTTCACCAACATGCTACCAGATGAATACGGGTTAACAGTGGCGCGCTCTTGTGGTATTTTCTAGTACTAGCATAGAATCAGTGCCGAAGGCAATGGTGCAGTGGCGCAGCTTGTGGCCATGTGAGGAACCAACGAGTCGCAGGCTAGGAGGGGAGGCGGCATCCGTGTGCGAGAGAGAGCGGGAGTACTTGTGCGAGAGAGAGAGAGTGATAGAGAGGGAGTGAGAGAGAACGGCGCTGCCGCCGACACTGCCGTAGTGCCGTGGCTCACGCCGTGGATTGCTCGCAGGGCGTCCGCCAGCCGCCAGCCCAAGTGCATTCCTTTCATCAAATGGTAGCGGCTTCTCTATTGATAAATGTTTTAGATTCGCTCGCAAATGTTTTAAATGTTTGAAAATGGTCTTACTGTCGTAATTAAAACTTAGTGTAAAAGGTGTATATGATATGTTAAACCGATATTTCATTACCAATGATCCAGATAATCACAACCAATATTTCCATATTAAAATCCCATTTAATACTTTTTCACAATTTATATTTTGTTCGTTTTGCTTACATCGGCCGAAGATGAAATCCTCATGGACATTCAAAAATCTGTATTCGAGAGTAGTGCCAGACTATGACTGAATGTAATTTATTGGCCAAAATCAGCAGTTTTTTTCGGATTAAAAAAGACAATTTGACCGCAATTCATGGTCGCTGTAATTTTTAGATCGAACACGACAAGTAAACGTAGTTTATCAGCATAAAACCCGCAACAGTTTATACCCAACCCGAATTTAAAGGCCAAACACGCCAGCGGGGAGGTGTCAAAGTATGTTATCGTCGAAAACAAAGATTTTTCCGAAACTAAGATCAAAACTAATTTTATCGGCGGAGATACGGCAATTTTAAACGATTTTAAAGGGCACCCGAGATACATATTATCTGCCTAAAATAGCAATATATTCTCATTTTGCCGTCTTAAACGTCAGTTGAGCCACATTTTTAGCCTGAAAATGGACAAACCGTGTTTTAGGCAAATTTACCGATCGGACATGAGTTATCAGCCAGAATCGGTAATTTTGACGGAAATTTTACAGCATTTTACTACCCAAAAACTTTTACCGCAAAGTTTGTTATCGGCCAAAAATTGAGTACAAACCGTATTTTATGCCGGAAATGTGCTTAATCGCTCAAAAACGGCAATCGGACCGCATTTTCTCGGCAATAAATAATGCCGGGTCGTGTTTTATATACCAAAAACAACGTCCAAAACGTGTTTTATCTGGCAAAATTATAGATTTGGACCTGTTTTATCGGTAAAAACGTAAATTTTGCCTCGACTTGGTGGTCAAAAACACCGAAATTACTGATTTTTAGGTATAATGGACTGGACTGCGTTTTATTGGCCTGAAGCGGCAAGCGAGCCGCATATTTTCATGTAAATAGCAATATAACCTCGTTTTAGCGTCCGAAAAAGGTAATTGACCTAAAATCCCATACTGCGATTTGTAGGACAAAAACATCGACTATAAATCGAATAAAATTTAAGGCCGCATTTTACCGGGCAAAAAAGACTGCCAGACTGCGTTTTACAGAAAATATTTACTAACTACAACATCAATTTTATAAAACAAAATAGGCAACTGCACAGCTTTCTATTCGCTGAAAACACCCATTCCTCACATTTTTAAGTCCGAAATCGACGGCTGCAACATGTTTTATCGGCCGAAAATTACGACTGAGCCTTAATATAGCCTATGTCTAAAATCGCAATCTAACCGTGATTGGATTAGTCATACAAAATTGGCAATCGGAGCACATTTTCTCAGCAAAAAATAAAGCCGGATCGCGTTTTAAAGGCCCGAACGACAACCGGAACATACTTTTATGAATACAACCGGCGATTCAACCCCGTTCTATCGCTAATAAGCGCCTATTTTTCCGCGTCGCGTCAGTTGGGTCAAAAACAGAAATTTAGTTGCATTTAATGGCTCGAAAATGACAATCAGCAACTGGGTTTCAGTTTACTGGGTGAAACTAAATTAATTAAGCGAATATAGGATTGACCTGTGAATTAGTACTGTACACCACTATTTGCTCACTGTTGTCGTACTTTGACCGTCAATTATAACCTTACTAGAGGAAGTTAAGTGTTGCCAAATCGCTTTGGTCTAATAAAACATATGGTAAAGTATACCTCTCGTTTGTTTTGAAAACCATTCTTATCGTGCACAACATAGAAAAAACATTTAATCCCCCCCCTTTCGATTTTTCTGGTTTTCGAACTTAAAGTCAAAAATGTCACTTTACACATTTGGACCAAATTTCATCGAAATCGGACATTTTTTACTCAAGTTATCGCATTCACGGACGGACACACACACACACACACACATATACTTGTATATAAATTTGAATGAATAGTGTTTTTGTTATCTGGGACCTCAACAAAATTGTAAACAATATTTTATAAACATTTGCTAATTATTTTGTTGTTACAAATCTCGATATAAAATTAATTTATTTCAAGTAAATGTACCTTGATAATTAATTATAAACAAACTGATTGACATTGTTCACTCATGTTTTTTGAAATGCCATTAGTTTTAAGTTTTGAGTTATTGATACAAAATAAAACAGCCACCGAATCAGGCCTATAAAATTATATAGGCTAGTAAAATAGCAGTAAAAAACATTGTAGAAAGCAAGCTGTTTGCAATCAAACATTACAAAAATATCTTATTATAGTTGTTGTAGCTTTGAAATACTCCAGATTCTTAGCAAAACAAAACATGTAAGATTTTTACACTCCCTCTCTTGAAATCGTAAAATATTGAAATATATCTTAAAAATAAAATGTCAGTTAGTGGTGGGTACCCACCACATGTATGGTAGGTAATAAATCTCTACTGATGTATATTTCAGAAGTCCTCCCTTCAACAAATAGGTTAAAGGTCTTTGAACTACAGGAAAACATCTCATATCAGATATTGAAGAGCGAGCGTCAAAACCTCCATTCACTAATAATCAATAATGATGATCATGTAACTGTAGTAATTGTAGTTAACTCATAGGAAGTGGACACTCAATAACAGTTAACAGAATGACAAATCAACAACTAGGGAGCTCACTAAAACAAAAGTCGTTGTAGACTCAACAAAAATCGCACTGTAAATGAGGAATCGAGAAGGTGCCGAAGGTGGTGTATGTGAGGAATCAAATTGGAGAAAGAGGGGTATTCCTTGGGAAATGGGGTGTACGGCTGTCTGAGGCTATTTTTATTCACTCAGCGAATATCCCGCCAACACGACGAGTGACTCATCACCGCCAAGGTCACCACTACTACCCTAGCGCTAGCGTAAAGCCCGCTACAAACTAGGACACTCGGTCGCTTATCAACCTGCGATCTGGTTGACGAGCGACTAAGTTGATGATTGAACATTTTATTGCAGGGGGCCACAGACTAGGATACTAGCACTTTCAATCAAGCGGGAAATCAATACAAATTTGGTGGGGATAGACAATGAGTTTGGTTCTGGTTCAAGAGAGTTATACGACAAAGTATGTTTTATTTGCGGTAATAAAATAGTTTGCGCAACGTGTATATTCGTTTTGTTACTTTAAAACCTTCCCTTAGAAAACTATCTATAACTTGTTAATGTACTCGGATATGGGTCCATCCGCACCAAGTGGTCCAGACCTGGTTGCTTGAATGTTAAAAAATATATATTTTCTTTGTTGATTACCCCTAATAGTTCAAAACAGGTAATGTTTTACACGTGGCCGTTTACAAATGGTGGTCATCTTTTTGGCCCACTGCATGCTTATTTTGGCGTTTGTAGATAATTACGGAAAACTACTTTTCTCATGAATGGTTTGCCATAGACATCTGAAATAAAAACCCTTGTTTTTCTATGAATCTTAATCTATAAAAAAATCATTTAGCCTAAATATATAAAAAATAATTTTTATTAAACAAAAATAGATTATACATATAATAAATGTTGCGAACGTCCGATATATCAGTCGTTGGAGTGCAAAGTGTTAATGGCAGAAAGGTGATTGGGTCTTCAATTTTGCAACTTATGCTCTGCAGCAGCGACCACAGAATAAAAATGACTGCGCAAGTGTGCGCAGGTGAGTGTGGTAGACGCAGTTAGACTGGTATTTAAAATATTCATTCGTCAAAATGAAAATATTAATTTATAAAATATTCATTCATTCATTCATCAAAACGAACACACACACACACACACACACATGAGCAGTCTAAAAAATATACTCAGCTGAACGCAAACAACAGAGAAAAACCACTAGCTCGCAAGAGACACGTATATCACTGTTTTGACAGTTTGATTTTAGTAGTACTACGCATGCCCAAGCCGACTTTAGTTGATCAACTTGCTTTAGTTGACCGTAGTTTTTAGAGAAATCTCATCGCCTGGTGATAAATTGATTGATCGGAAACCAACAGATTTTCGGTGCTACACTGGAAATCAAAATGTCGCCTGGCAGCCTACAAATTGCCTTCGATCTGATCGAAAGGACCCCATGCACATGGTGATATTTGTGCAATTTGGTCGCTCATCAACCAGATTGCTGGTTGATGAGCGACTTGGTGTCCTAGTGTGTAGCGGCCTTAAAAGTGACTACGACTGCGCCCTATCCAATCATATCACATTTCATAACATATCAGTGATAGTCGCATAATGACTAAATATTAACTTACCCGAAGCTAGAAAGGATAATTGATGACTACATAATAACGACTTAGATGTAATCAGGCAAAGATGTGTAATACAAAATATACATATATTTTAAAGGTATCAGACTTATTATAAGAAGTATTTATAACAATGACAGTAAAATACACATACACTAACTCTTGACTCGGTACTTGCTTTAAGACTGGTCCAAAATGTTAACAATGTTTTAAAAAAAATAGCATCGTTAGTAAAAGACCATAAAACTGATAGTTTAAATTTATGGTTTGAAAAAAATTCTAACAATCATGATCTGAAATTTAACCTTTATTTTAAGCATTCCCTACAGTTCTATACATATACAATACAAATTAAGGTACTTTGGTATTATACGGATGCCACTATTTTTGGAGGTTAAATTTTTACCGGATACAAAGGATAACTACATAATTCGAAAAAACGTACTTTTATTGACTTACTGTACAAATTTTACATCATTCTGATGAGCGGTCTTTGTGTTGTGCCTCCCAAAAGGCAGCGATGTCCGCTAGGATCGTGTTGAATTCGTCGCCGCCGCTAGCAGCCAGACCCGATCGCCACAGGTACTCCGCCAAATATACAACACGCTGCGGAAGTTATGTTAGGATGGGTTATCATAAAAATACGTACGGTTTCCTCTTCATTTCGAGGTAAATCCCACACCAAAAGAACTTCACTCATTATGAAAACAAATGTAACGTAGTGCACGGCAATAAATCACTCATGACACTGACCCAGATACAGGCGGTGACAGGTGATGCGCGCGCTCCGGTCAACGACCTGACCTTGGCCTATTTGGAGGGGGTTTGGTGGCCGGAAGTATGACTCATCAGGTATCATTAGATTCGTAACAAAACAAGGAAACTTTTTACCGGATACAAAGGATAACTACATAATTCGAAAAAACGTACTTTTATTGACTTACTGTACAAATTTTACATCATTCTGATGAGCGGTCTTTGTGTTGTGCCTCCCAAAAGGCAGCGATGTCCGCTAGGATCGTGTTGAATGCGTCGCCGCCGCTAGCAGTCAGACCCGATCGCCACAGGTACCCCGCCAAATATACAGCGCGCTGCGGCAGTTATGTTAGGATGGGTTATCATAAAAATACGTACGGTTTCCTCTTCATTTCGAGGTAAATCCCACACCAAAAGAACGTCACTTATTATGAAAACAAATGTAACGTAGTGCACGGCAATAAATCACTCATGACACTGACCCAGATACAGGCGGTGACAGGTGATGCGCGCGCTCCGGTCAACGACCTGACCTTGGCCTATTTGGAGGGGGTTTGGCAGCCAGAAGTATGACTCATCAGGTATCATTCGATTCCTAACAAAACAAGGAAAGTCCTACAATCATTTTTATGATAACCCATCCTAACATAACTGCCGCAGCGCGCTGCATAAGGGTGGCATCCGTATAATACCAAAGTACCCAAATTAACTCAACGTTGTAAAAATTAAAGGGGAATAAAAAACAGTATTATACAAAGACAAAGTGTATAGCTTTTTGTCATGTGTCTATTAATTTGTTACTTATTTCTTGTAATGACAATTGTTACCTATACAAAATTCATAAATTAACCAATATTCACTTGGGTTTTAATGTTTTGATTATATTAATGAGTTTAGCGGAAAACTATAAAACAAGCAGTAGAATCGTAATCACAATCATAAATCAAATTTGTAAGGCAATTTCCTACATATTTTTTCTCAGTCTTCATCTGTTAATTATGAGTATAACATTGCTGTTTTTTTTAATGTGAATGGCACATTTTCTGAGAATCGGTAATTAAATTCTTATAGAAATGTTATGATCGAAAGTTGCATGCGTCTGTCAGCTTCAGGCAACAGGCCAGCTTGGCGAGGCGCCGCAGCCTGGGAGATGTTGTGAGGCTGTGGGCTGCGGTGCCCCTGCGCAGTGTGCGAGTGTGCATGTGTGTTTTGGCCGTTGGGAGTTCGGCTTGAGAGGGGGTAGCGGAGGGATAGAATGGATGGGTGAGCGGGCGAAGGGGGGGAGGGGAAGGACAGCGATGGTGGCGCGGTAATAGCATAGGAACGAACTAAGTCCACCTTACACTTCACTGTACAAGCAGACGGTGCACTCTCCTCCCGTTACGATGGGCTATCTCCTAAGGAGTATGCTTAATCTATGGTAATACCGTTAACACTTAGAAATTGAATCTCAGCACAAACTTAACAGCCAGCAGGATTCTCAATTGGCAACACTCTTTGCTTACAAACAAATGTAAACATGGTCGATGTTTGCCGTAGTAGTGTCCCAGGCTTGCCAATAGATGCAGGAACACAACGCAGGATGCAGGAATGCGAACCTCAGTGATCAGAATTAAAAAATTATATTTACTTTAATAACATGTCTTATATATCTAGTTACACTCAAATACTTTAACTACAGTAGACTCCCTCTAGTCTGGACACCTCGGGACCGGACCCTCAACTGGATTACAAAATGCCAAACCAGCCAGCGTTAACTGTAAATGTGTAAAATACTGATTTATAATAACATACCAGTTCATAAAAAATCTTTTTTTAAGATGGTCTAAGCAATTAAAAAATTTAAAAAAGTCTCCCTTAAGCTGAACTGAGATGTTTTGTTTATATTTTGGCTTGAAAATAAACAAACAAATTGACTGATGTCTGTCTGCTGCTGGCGGTTATCTCAGTTCTATGAGGCTGGCTGGACCATCCGACGACGGCCGAACCAGTCTAGGCCGGATCAAAGGGAGTCTACTGTACTTTCTAACAAACCAAGCAATTGAAAGTATTTGTGCCTTTTAAAAAATAATATGGCATGTTTTTATTTCCAAATAAATAAGAATAAGAATAAGAATGTCTTTACTGACTTTAAACAATTACAATAATTGCAATCGACATTGTCAAACTAAATCTAAATTGGCTACAATGCTACAAACAATAATAACAATTAAGCAAGTTATGAATGGTCATATAACACTCTGTAAGGAAAAAATGCTAACATATTTAGGAAAATAGACCAAAAAACTTAAGTTTGTAAAAAAAAGAACTAATACAAGACTCGTACTCATTTACTTGGTAGAAAGCTTGTGCCACCAACCACTCATGCAGAATATTTTTAAAAATTTCTCTTGGTCTGCTTTTGATACTTTCGGATAGCATATTAAAATACCTTAGACTGATTTGCAAAAAGTGGTGTTGGTATTTAGTTAATCTTACATGGGGAATATTCAGATTTCTCTTATTTATTGTGTTATAGCTGTGAACACTATTCCTGGTGTTATAATTACCAAAATTGTCCTTGGCATGGAGTAAACAATCTGAATAAATAAAATTAGAGTTTTGTCTGTAATTTGCTTGGAATTATGAAATTTTTGCATATTTTTACGTTTCAAACCATAGGAAAGCAGAAACGCGTCTTATTTCAATTTCTGTCTGTTTGTCTGTCTGTCGGTGACGCTCAAGGAGGATTTTTGTTCGCTTTTCACGGGAAAACGATTGTACTGACATTGATGAAACTTTGTTTTTTTGTTCTATACATGCGTGAGAAGGTTTTAGGCCACTTTAAACCGGCATACGCCTTTTGGAGAAATAATGGCGACCACTCAATAACGTGATTTCTTGTGATTTTGGCTAAGTCTTGCTCACTTTTCACAGGGCAACGGGTGCACTGATTCGATGAAAATTTTTTTCTATGTTTTATATGTGCGTTAGAAGGATTTTTGGAAATCACCTTAGGACTCTGCCCTACGGGGTTTTAAAGATCCTATGTTATTCTTAAGGACAAAGTATCTATTTATATTGAACCAGATGATGACTTCATAGTTATATCTGTAACTTAAAATATTGTAAACAGCTGTTTATCATTATAGAAATAAATACCCCCGTCGCAGCAAACCTGCATACTCAGCGAATTTCCAATGAATATGTAACATAATACATTAAAACACTTAACAGTATTCATAAGAAATATGTTCACAAACAAGCAATATTTGAAATATTAATTGTTCTCCATAAGAATAACATTGGGGGTGAGTACGCAGGTTTGCTGCAAGGAACATAAAATAATGTGTTTTTATGTAAATATCAATAGAACTCATCAAAGTGAAGTCACAAACCAAGTTTCATCCATATACATTCATAAATAAGCGATATATAACATTTTAATTATCCTCCATAAGAATAACATGGGGACCGAGTACCTAGGTTTGCTGCCAAGGGAACCATACACGAAAAATTGTTATTTTTGTGCAAACAACAACAAACCACAACCAGTCGAAGCCATACACCAAGTTTCGTCAGTGTGTGTTAATAAATAAGCGAGATATAACATTTTGATTTTTCTCCATAAGAATAGAATTAGACAACGTACTGTGTTTAGCACTTTCAATATCTCAGTAACCAATTGACGTAGCGTAATGATCAAAATACCAAATTTTTTTTAAGCTGACAATTTGATTTAAATAAAAATTACATATGAAAACCCCAAAAAAAACTTTTTGGGGTACAAAACCCCCCCAAAACCCCCCTTCGGATTGTGCGATTCGTTTGGTTTTCGAACTCATTCAAATAAATGCTGCTATACATATTTGTACCAAATTTTACTAAGATCGGACCTTTTTTATGAGAGTTATCGTGCTTACACACACACACACACACACACACACACACACACACACATACATGTATTCGCTCAATTGTGGGAAACACCCAATTGTAGCATCTTTAAGACGAAAGATACTGCGTTATCGACAATAGTGTGGACAGTATGTTCCACAACTCACTTTCCCGATACACACCGATTTTAGCCCTTACACACTAGAAAACAATTGTAGCAACGTGCCACAATCGTGCAAACTCCAACTCTGGTGTGTACTCCCCACCACGTCACCCCAGCGCTGTTGCCAGTTCGTGCCGGTGCGGCGGCGCTCGGCGCGGCGGCCAGCTTGGTGACTGGGTAACTTGCCTCCACTCCGTAATCTTTGTTGGCTCAGATGTTCGTTTTTAATGCTCTATTGATGCTTTTTGATAATTGGGCTACATGTTGTATATCATAATATATTGTTGAAATCACTGTATGTTAAATTATCTCTGATTTAAAATAGAAACCCATTTTTACGTATATTGAACAGTAGGCCCTAAAACTAGTTAATATAGTATGGTATATATTATATTATTTAATAATTAAAATCATTGTAGAACTTTTATATTGTTATTAGTATTCGGTACTTATTTTAGCGAATTTCCCCTATAGGAAAGAAGTTACTACCGAAGTCGGCATGGTAAGATCTAGGCCCGGGACCATGATAACTTTTTGTTTTGAGGTTCCCAGATACCAAAAAAATCGTTTGTTCAAAAATATATTTATGTGTGTACGTGGGTACGATAATTATAAAAAAATTGTCCGATTTTTACGAAATTTGATACGAACATTTAAAGCAACATTTATGACTTTAAGTTTGAAAACCAGAAAGATCGCTCCATCCAAAGGGGTATTTGGGGAGGGAGGGGATTTGTACCCCATAAATGTTTTTTTTTTAGTTTTTTATACATAACATTTTAGTTTTGACTATTTAATTCAGCTTAAAAAAAAAAAATTGCTATTTTGATAATTTTTCACAAAAGCAGTTTTGTTGCCGATAGTTCTCGTAGCAGCAAACCTGCGTGCTCAGCCCCCATATTATTGTTATGGAAAATAAGTCAAATTTTCTCTCCCTTAATTATTAACATAAATTAATAAAACTTGCTGTGTGACTTTACCTAGTTGAGCTATATTAATATTTGTATAAAAACCCCTTGTTTGTGTTCCTTGTTTCAGCAAACTTGCGTATAAATGTTATAAATCGCTTATTTATGAATGCATATTGATGAAACTTTTTATGTGACTTTATGTAGCATTAAGACACATATATATGTATGCATTTGTAATTCGCTGAGTTTCCAGGTTTGGTACGACGGGGGTTTGCTACGACATCCATTTATATGATATGGATGTCTTGATATGCATAAGGTGCATTTAAATGCTAAAATATTTTCAATGAGTATTTTCATGAGTAATGAGCGTAAAATTTGAATATAACTCAATAATTGTAAGTAAATAGTAAAACTAGTTTGTTGATTGGTTATCTGATCGCTTTGAGATACCAAAACAAGTTTATAATTCTCATGCCAATAAACAAAGGTGCAAAATGTGTTAACACCGAATGGTACGGATTTGGAAAAAAAATTTCCTCATACTTGATCAAACATTATTAAAAATACCAAATTAAAACAGATTTGATTAACTTTGGAAACTCTGATCAAGCAAGCTAAACAAGTCAGTTTAATCAAACTTGATCGACTGTCTTGATCAGGCCTGATAAAATGTGTCCCGATCTAACCTTAGGGGATCTAACCCCAGGCATTGTTAAACTCCCCATGTTATTCTAACTGTATAATAGAAATCAATTAAATTGGATATGTAAACGGATGTCAATAAAAAAAAAAACAGTACAAAACAGGATAACTACGGGATTTTGATTTTGTTTTCGCCTTTAGGGCGCTCTGCCTCACGGGTGATCATGGGATGAGCATGGTCCCCAAGCTAAACTTATGGATTAATGTTTACTCAACTATTTAAGCTAAAATTTGTTAGTTGATTAGTAGTTGCTAGTATTACTGACATAAACCTTCAAAATATCTAAAAAAAAATCTCTTAGGACTTCTCCCATTGCCTTTGAAGATTAGTTATTACTGAGGCCATTGAGATGACATATTGGGAGGGAGGTAAGTAGTACAGTTATGAATGACATATAATTACTCACAATTTAAGTACTCTTTAGGGCTCCGTCCCACTGGTTTAAAAGTTCTCAAATTAGGAACTACTGAACCAATTGGGTTGCATTTCTGGAGGGAGATTGGTGTTAGAATAATCATACTCACACAAATCCGCTCATGACGTAAGTGCCATTTTGGGCTCCGCCACACTAGCTTTGGAAATTATCAAATTAAGGATTACTGAACCAATTGAGCTGAAACTTGGGACGGAGATAGAACTGATACATATACACACTGACTCATTCTAAAACTAATTCATTGTAATTAATTCATTGTTGGTGATGGCGAGGTCATGTTATTTCAGGAGTTATTGCAGACATTTTCAATCACTTACTAGTAAATGAAAATTAGGAACTGTAAAAACGAGTTAGAAATTAAGTATGTGTTAGTTTCCTGATTCAATTTATTTAGTCTAGACGCGACTATGTTCGTGTCCTTGAATTGTCCCCCAATCCACATACTGTTATGTCCATGCTATCTTAATATATAAAATTGAATCTATGTTCCCTATGGACTATTAAACCACTCAACTGAATTTAATGACATTTTCATTATTAATGTAGCATTGGGTCGGGATGGTTCCTGGAAAGTTTATTAAAAATGTAATAAAAAATATAATACAACAAGCATTTTTTGTAAATCTCATAAGAAATACAGCAGCGTACGCCAGTTACCACTAGTGCCAGTTACCACTAGTCAATAATAAAATAGCTAACATGAAATGAAAGCCAAATAAAACTCGAAAGTGAAATAAAAACAACATTAACTAAACTAAAGAGAACGTGAGAATCTAATCAATAATTATCTCCTACCAGTGGCTGTCAGTCAAAGCAGAGCCTAAAAACGGTGGGTCTTGATGACTGAACTGTAGCACACATGTACTTTACTCAATATACATGAGCACTAATGATTTCAAGAAATTTCCATAGTGCTTCACCCTATCGATTGTCAAATTTTAAAAGTTATTCTTACGGACATTCATGTTAATTGACTACTTAATAGCGTAAGAAATATTACATCTTTGGAGTTGTTCATTATGTTAACGATAGAACACAGCACAGCACAGCATAGTTCATGTGCCTAGTTCTTTGATAATCTTAATTTTAAATTAAAATAACTGATGGATAGAGAAGTTCACATCTTGTAGCTTTGAAAACTATTGTTTAATAAACTAGTAGCCCGTCGCGGCTTCGCTCGCGATCACAGTACAGTGTTATGTTTTAGATGTCAGTTCCATTTGTTAAAGCACCTGGAGGACCCAGGTTTGTTCGAAAAGCCAGTCAGTTTGTTAAAAATGCCTAGAGTACTTATATTCACGATTCCTCTTCAAGGCGTGCGTATTTGCTTTGCTTATTGCGTATTGCTCGTTTCTTTTCATTTTGGGCATGTCCGTTTTATATTAAATCTTCAGTTTGAATAGTGCTCACAATTTATAAATAACCTAATCATGTATATTTAAAGTTATGTACTCATTGGTTCTGATCTCTATTCCCACAAAAACCACATGATACTTTACCAAGTGATTGTTATTTTTACAATTGAATGGTTGATTTTGAACAGCTGGTATGAATCTTTTATTTTTATTTACAAATCTTAAACATAACTCCAATGTTAGTTTTTTTAATATATTTCTATACAATACTATATTTTTCTATGGATGAGATCTAATCATAACACATTTATTAACCCATAAATTTGATAGTTTTAACATTTGGTAAAGATATTTTGGAGCTGGAGTAGGCAAAGGTTTTATTCTGATATATTAACTATTCTCCTAACAAATATATGTTCAATCGGTTTAGTTAACTACTTACATTAGTGATGAATAAATTACAATTTTAAAAGCCGACAGAGCAGATAAGTCCCAAAGGGCATACTGGTTGAAATTATAGGCCTGTTTCTGACTAAAGTGCTTTGCCTGCTGTCTTTCTACAAAATATATGCTCAATCTGTCTAGTAAGTACATAATTAACATGGAAATGTTGAAGGGTGTTAGGGCCTAGCCTCATTGGAACGGGATTAGCCCAATCTTTTTTGGGATGAACCCGTCTTCTTCTAAATATCTGCTCAATAACTCCTGTAGTTTGTTAAACTTATTGAAAGTGGGCTTAAAAACATAAAATATTCGATATTATAATCACAATGGCTACTTAGACAAACTGAGCTTTAATAAATACCATGTAAAGCTTACGTGTTCTGTATAGCCAATGATTTATTACCATGCCGTTATTTTAAATGATTTAGTATACCTATGTAGAGTAGTAAAATATCCATTCTTGTTTTCTTCATTCTGTGATAAAATATAATTAGCTGACTAAATGCTGATTATAACAAATACGGTGCAAGCTGTAGTGAAATATTAAGTAACCTGTACCCCTAGGATCGACTTTGTAGCAGTGCCGGTCAAAGGGGCGTAACCCTAATTACTTACCATGATTTAAAACAGCCAAAAGAGATTCCTCCTCTACACGAAAACAGGCAAGTTATTTAATTTCATTGAGTAAATTTTGTTGTGAAGCGCAGAAAAAATCTGGCTTATAAACTGACAGACGGATAAACAAATGTTTAAAACAAATTAAATATCTCCGTAGCATACAACATTTCACTGCTCAAAACGATAAAGAAAAATAACTTATTTAATTTATATAAATTAATTAATTCCTTACTTGTATAATCGGGTTTTCTAATAACCTGTCCATAATGTACTAACAGCTGCAATTCAAATCAAAATATTCCTCATGTTAATCTTATGGGATAAAAACGAACTATGAAAGCTCGTGGGGCAAAGCCCCGTGGTCAAGAGTGTATGGAAACCCTACAAGACACATCTAGAGAGTAAGAGCTTTCGATTAATACGAAATATGTATATGAAATAATATTTTTAAGGGTTGAAAATCGCCTAACAAAAGTCAAGATATTCTTTTAATAATATAGATTATTGAATGTAGAAATTATATATCTTTAGCGGAACACATGTCTGATGAAATATTTGCTTTATATAGGTTAAAACTAGTGGCTTGAAGGGGCGATAGCCCCTAACCTTGCTCCAAGTAGGAACACATGTCAGATTGTAAACAAAGTAGACACTCAATCACATGTGTTATTGTAAACAAAGCAGACGATTTAAATTCCCATAATTTTCTTATGGAGGGTGTTTTACGTTATTTATCGTTTGCTCCTAAATGTTTGGAAATACAGCTGTTTTTCCCGAGTCCCTGGGATCAAGACCTTTAATTTGAACCGTCTCCCATCATCCTTCGATTTTCCAAATTCCCACAATTTTGACGTAAAATATTTCGCATACAGAATTATATATAACTAGGCTTATCGCCGTTGGAGGCTTCGCCCCCAAACCCCCTTTCGGAGTTCGCTTCACTCACTTGCATTCCTCAGTCAACTCAAGTTTAAATCAAACTCGTAGTTCATCAACCAAAGAAAAACTACAAAACAATGACCTTTGGTGAGCACCTACACCGGCGCTCCCGTATCGTTTCGGTATCGAAACATTTTATCAACTGGCTGCTTGTTCGTTTTATCGAATGAACTCCCGATTACGATGGTTGTTTCGAGGTGTATAAAAGCAAAAAAAGTACTCACTCAATCATAGTCAATCGGATATAAATAAAAAGTTGTGGTTACAATGTTAAATTGGATTTCTACAAATGGATTTACGTGTAAAAGATAACAACAAATTAGACTTCAGTTCACGACAAAATGATAGTAACCTAACCTAACCTAACTCCACAGAGCGATGTACGGTAGCTGATCGTTGAGCAACATAATTACAAATAAAAGAATTTGTAAAAACAAAATAAAGTCAAATAAACATAAATTGCAGACCTCAAAAAAGTAAGCATCGAAAGTAGGATTCAAACCCGTGACCACTGATCTTGAATCATCTGACAACATATCCACTGGGCTATTGGGCTAAATTCATTCCATAGAACCGGTAGAATCGGTTTGATTACATTTTCCATTCTCGCAACAAACGATATTCGCGATACTGAACCTCCTGTGTAATGTGCTTACCATATTTTGTAACAGCTGATTTATATACACCTCATGTGAGCAAATTAGTATCGCCTACACTACTAAATAAATCAGCTATTGTTTATTTAAATCAGCTGATACAAACATGTGGTATTAGCCAAAGGTCATGAAAGGTGGTGTGGTTTCTTTCATTTAAACAGCTTTCCAAAACTGTACACATTTAAATGGGCCAAAATACTCAAAATTCCTCCTTCTACGATAAATTGCGGCTAAACAGATGATCGGATCTTAAATCTGACGAAATATCGTTAGTTGGAAATTAAATTGTATACAACTTTTGTATTTAACATTTTTTGCCATCTCTTACCGTTTCCGTACAAAACGCGCTCAAAGTGGAAAAATTTAAAAAGTGGAATTTTCCCCGCCCCATAAATGCCTTAAAAACTCAAAAACGTTAACCTTAAGCAAAATTTCTGTCAGTTTCTCGTCAAGAGCTTTAACTCAAGTATGATGTTGAGGGAGGTTAGATTACGGGAAGTGCCTCATAGTTTATGTCAGTGAATGAG
This sequence comes from Allygus modestus, assembly GCA_963675035.1. NCBI lineage: Eukaryota > Metazoa > Arthropoda > Insecta > Hemiptera > Cicadellidae > Allygus > Allygus modestus. Next base: position 304,891,728 of record OY776111.1, read on the forward strand.
TGAACCCGTCTAGTTTTATATATTATAATATTTATATATAAAGACTAGTTTATTTTAATGACGAGGATGATATGTACTCTATGTGCAGAGTGATTCAGTGGCGTAACTTATTAATTTCAACCAGGGAGGTTTATTGTATAACTGGAGGTAACACTGCTTAACGATTTTGGTCAAAAACGCGAGCTGGTGATTTTGTCAGGTTGGTACACTTGGTGAGGTAAATGTATCCGTTCTTTGAACTACCCTGATTGGTTGTTTTATTCCAATAAGTGAATCTACTCATGAAAATCATTGGAATAAAAGTAATAAGAGTTGAAGTAAATCCATATTTTCGTTTGATTTATGTATCTAATCCTTCCGTGAAACATAATGTATTATGAGGAAATAAACAAATACAAGTATATTGTGTTTAAAATCATGGATAGGTACTTGTTTGATTCACTTTGTCGACTCGTCCGATTTCAGCGAGTATAGTTATTTGCTTCACCAAAATTTGGAAAGAACGGCTCGCAGGTTTTTTCATCAGTGTTACCTCCAGTTATACAATAAACCACCCTCATTTTAACCTTAGGTGCGCTGAAGCGAATTAAAGGTTTCAATCAGAGCGCTCCGAGTAATAATTTATTTATTTGTTACTGTTAGGACTTTATTCTTCGGATGGCAGCTTGTGTCATAAATAACTCATGCTCCACTGAAAAAATCAAGATTTTGATCAACAGCGTACTTAGATAAATAACTTCTAATAATTCATGCCACAACTATGACTTGGCTTTTAATGCTTAGGGAGTAGAGAACAAAATTGATTAAAAAATGAATTTTAAGTAGACAAGTTTGAGTTAGCCAATTCCCTTTTGTATATATATATATATATATATATATATATATATATATATATATATATATATATATATATATATATATATATGAAATAGTATATACCTATATGTAAAATAAAAACAAATAAAGTATAATAATTGTATTTGTAAAACACAGGTGATGTTTGCAAAATCCTGCAAACAAAGATAGTAAATAATTATGCCCCAATTAATTGCAATAATGTCGTTCTATTAAAACAAATCTTTCAGTTTACTGTTGTGTAGCCTGACATACATAATTAGGGTGATACAACAGTAAAGTAATATGACAAAAAAAACAATATAAGCAGAGTCTTCTAACAGTAAAAACCAACCAGCAACGGACGCTGCGAACATGAAATAACGTAGCGGCAACACCGCACGACCTTGCCACTAGTTATACGCTGCTCCGCTAGGATCGCTAGTGAACGGTAAGCCGGCGAAATGCCACAATCCAGCGAATTTCGGTGTTTCTTACACACATGATGGAAACTCAAAAGTGGCAACTTGAGTTAGTTTGACTTATTTTGACATTTTAACCTCAAAATTATCGATAAAAATTGTAGCATCGTGTGTAAGATGCCACAATTGGATCACGATGCCACAGTGTGGTTGTGTGCATGTCCATGATGCTACAATTGAGTAAATACAAACACACACACACACACACACACACACACATATATATATAAATAAAAATATACGAACGAATGGTGTTTTTGGCATCTGGGGACCTCAAAACAAATAGTTATCATGGTCTCGGGCTTAAGTCTTACCATGAGACCTACGGTAATAGCTTCTTCCCTATAGGGGAAATTCACTAAAAACCTACTTGAATGGCAACTCTCATAATGGAAATAAAAAACCTACTTGAATGGCAACTCAAACTCTTTTTTCGATAGGCGAGAGTAGGGGGTATTGGGGAACTCTGCACGCTCCCCCCCCCCCGATCATAATGACCCTTCCAGATTTTATATTTTTGCCCCCCTCTACGATTTTATATTTTTATTTTATTTCCCCCCCATTTTATATTTTTGCCCACCCCGATTTTATATTTTTGCTCCCCCTGATTTTTATTTTTGCCTTCCCCCCGATTTGATATTTTTATTTTATGTCCCCCCCATTTTATATTTCCCCCCCGATTTTATATTTTTGCTCCCCCCGATTTTTATTTTTGCCCCCCCTGATTTTATATTTTGCTCGCCCCCACCGATTTTATATTTATGCCCCCCTCTCCCCTCCCTCCCCGATATTTTATATTTGTTGTACTTGAGTTCTTTTATTTCTAAAAGCGAATCCAAAGTGTTACATGTCCCGATTTGGCGTCACAAACCACACGCCGTTTACTACCCAACAGAGTTCCTCGACTTAGCAACAGTACCCAAACTATCTGCCAGTATATTTCGTTAACTTTGATTTAATTGTACATTAAACATATAAAATGTAATTTTAATATTGTAAAATCATGTGCATTGTTATTTGCTTTAGTTAATCTACCATTTATATACAATCCTTACGAAGGACTGGTACACAGCTAGTGTAAAATAAATAAACCAGGGACAGTTGTTAACATTGGTTAAACATGGTTTAGCAACATTGTAATTAGTTGTTAAAAGCTAAAATACTCCTATTGCAGCAAACCTGCATACTCAGTGAATTTAAAATCGTACTTTACTAAGCCATGAAGCCACTTGCCAACTTTCATCAAAGCATATTCATAAATAAGCGAGATATGACATTTTATTTATTCTCCATAAGAAAAACATTAAGACTGAGTATGCAGGTTTGCTGCATCAAGGGCCACAACATTGGTTTTTATGCAAATACCAATGGATCACCACTAGATGAATCAACATACCGAGTTTTACCAATTTATGTTCATAAACAAGCAAGATATCACATGTTAGTAGATGTAATATGCGGTCATCAGGACCTAAAAGTCGAAGGATGAGGTCGAAGGCTGAGCTCACGTGACCTGGATTAAATTCGCTAACCTTACTAAAGCAATGTTTTATCACTAAAAACGATTCTCAAACCTAACCTAAACTATGTTTTATTTTCTAAACGAGCGTTTTCACCTCTTTATTAACAATAAAAGCTTTATATTTGAAAAAAATAAATGCAAAAGCAATATTTAATTAAACATTTTGTTTAAAATAAAATTTGTTGTGGTATGATTCAATAAACATCAGCTGACTCACAAGGTCTGTCTGTTTGCGGGCTGTTATCTGGCGGCAAGCGGCTTTTTCATTCGGTATCGGTCAGAAGTCAGTGTCATGGTTATATTCGAGACAATACTCATACAACATGTGATTTCTTCAACAGTAAAACATTAAATAAAAATCTTTATAGTTGAGTTATTTATTCACATTTTCTCCTTTTTACACCAGTTGATCCAAAACCTTTGTTTCCACGTTCCGTATGGCGCCTATCTTTGTCATATAGGTACAAAACCCACCCTACCATGTTCTCAGCTACCCAGTTTCAGCTACCCCATAACTGAACTGAACTTCACAACTGAACTGAACTGAACTGTAACTGAATTTCACAACTTTAATCGCTTATATCTCGAAAACGGTAAGAGATATCGCAAAAATAACGACATTTTTAAGACATAATAGAAGAGAACTTTTAACCTAAATGGTCTATATGATGACGTCTACTAGTGCTCACTGCTGACGCAAGCAGCCGCAGCAAACTGCTGCAAAATGATGCGACTGATCGCGTCGGCAGTGTGCACCAGTAGACGTGACTTTCATTGTTACAAATGACTGGGACTGCGTTAGTGGCTCGACATTTCCGAGAACTGCGGTTCGTGCATGCAACTGTGATAGTCAGCAGTGTGCACCCGGCCCGAAGGTGGTGATGGCGAATACATCTCGGCCATTTGCCTTGTCCGGGAATTTGCCTTTTCTCACTGCATTCGCTTAAAATATGGAGCCGTAATATGATTAGTATATAATTTACTTGATTTAAATACTATCACAATCATTGTTTAGTTAGTGGAATGTAAAAAACATTAAGAGGGGGGAAAAACAATACATCGTAGTAGCAGTATCTGATGCTTAAGCATAACATGAAAACAAACAAATTTTGTTTTTTAACAAAATAAAATAAAAAAATCCCCGATTTATTATATTTGGGCGTAGAATCTGAAATATATAGTCAGTGCAACATTTTAGTTGCAACATGTATATCTAATTTCTTCCAAGGTTATTGTTCATGTACACAGAACATAAATCGTTGTATTATTGTAGCGTGTTCGTGTAGAAATCGCCTAGAGGAATACAGTTGTTACAAATTGAAGTAACTAAACAGCATCGTACCTAAAATAATAGGTGAAAATACATTACCAATAAAAATGAAACAGGTTTTGTCAGAAACCACAACGATTCTGAGCAATTACGTTAAACTTTAAACATAGACGTTAGCAAATTTGAACAAGCCATAGAGAAAATAATCAAACTGCTCGAATTGGTTTAAGTCCCATTATGTGAGCAATAAGATCATGCAAATGTATGATTTATTCCAAAAGTTTCGAGTGGTCTAACGGACCTATAGGTGTGATGTCCCAGTGAAGCGGGCGGGAAGTATGTAGGCTCGGAAATATCGTTTGCCCCGAGTGAGTACAGGAAATTATGATGGACGATACAAATTTTTGAACATCTGGAGGTGTGTCAGGCCAGATGTGTTTTGGCTGCCACTTGAGCGGCAAAAATTTATAATCGGAATGCTTATTCAACTTAAAAGTGATGCCACTTTTAGGCCGCCGAGTCCATGGCAATTAGTTATAGGAACATATTCGTGGTGTATTCTTTCAAAGCAGCAGTGTTCCAAGTGTTAGAATGGTGAACTACACTTTGTCATACACCTATCAAAAATACATTATTTGGCTGCCACATCAAATGTTCAAAATTTATTCCTACCGGCTTCCTCAATTGAAATAACATGTGATGTGCAATTGGCTCCCAAATTCAATGCGGTTTTCACCATGAATGGCAGCCGAATGCCTTATGAGATTTATATATATATATATATATATATATATGTATATGAATTTGAACGAATGGTGTTTTTGGCATCTGGGGGCCTCAAAACGAAAAGTTATCATGGTCCCAGGCCTAGGTCTCACCATGCCACCGACGGTAATAGCTTCTTCCCTACAGGGGAAATTCACTAAAAAACTGACAACACTCTGAATCCCTAAATTTTTCAAATGATTAAATAAAAGTATCGAATATGCAGATCTAGCACAAGCAAATTCTCAGTATCTATTAATATAAAGTCCATAAAATGACTCTCGGTGAAATTGGTGCCAATACACTTAATGTTAAAACAGATTTACTGTATTGTACTTGATACAAAATTAGTTTAGCCTTCAAAGTAATTTATGAAAAACATCAATGCCCTTTTCCCTAACCTCCTCCTTCCTTTGTGACCTGAATCACATTTGAATATGTCATCCTTTTGTTAGTGTACTCTCCTTAAAAATAGAGCATATATTACAATATTATGATTAATCTGAGCATGAGTTATTGTCTTTTTTGTTTAAATTACAACTTATACTAAAGTCTGTGGATGTTAAATAAAAATAAGTATAACTTTGAGACATCCCTGATATGTTTGATTGTGTGAGTCTTGAGAGTTTTGGGCTGTTGCCCTCTAACAACGTAAAATGACATTGGAATAGAAAATCAACAAAATATGTTAAGTGGGTGTTAAATGTTTAGTGATTTTTTTGTTTGTTTCACTGTTCAAAGTTATTTTATATCAAAAGTATTTATTATTTTTACGCAGATTTTTGTAGGCAGAACTCCTTTCACTTTTCTGAATCAATTTAAACAACTGCAGTGTTAGTAAACCGTAAAGATTCATTTTGTGCTTTTTTCAATTTTCTATATTTTTACTCTGAAAGAAATGTTGCCTCCAAGATTGCCATTACTTGCATACTAAAACACCTGTTAGTTCAGTAAAAGACAGTTACAAAACAATAACAAATCGTACACACAACAAATATCTATATATAAATATCAATGTTTGCCTGTTTCTATTTGTTAATATCTGTTCTATTAATATCTATTTGTTTGTCTCTTTGTCTGTCTATTCGTTTGTCTATTCGTTTGTCTGTTTGTTTGTCTGTTTATCCTTTATGCGCTTTCCTATACCACTCATCCGATTACGATGAAACTTTGCATGATCATTCAGGTTAACCCTAGGAAGGTTTCTAGCCACTAATCAAAGTTCTAGGACTGGACTTTGAAATTATCCATGTTTACCCTTATGGTGTAATGATTTAATTTAAGTTTCAATGATAACAGTATATTTTAATAATGGGAAAAGAAACGGGAATCAATGGTAATCAAGGAAAACCACGCAAACTAACCCGTGCCGGGTACCAGCTAGTCTTAAAAAATAAAAAATAAACACTGAGATGGCAACACAATATGTGATTCTGAGACCGAGTTTGATATTCCAAGTTTTGAGTTGAGTTTAAGAGTAAAAATTAAAGTCCAATCAAATAGTTAGGCTCCACATACAAAAAAAAAAAAAAAAAATGCCTGAGAGTAATGTTTCTAATATCAGATTATAATAGGCTAAATAAACTTGTAATCAAACCAATTATTGGTTTCATGGAGTCTTTACTTGAAATTAGATCCAATCCTTCTTTGAGAAATAGTTGTTTTCCACCACGTTTCTCAATTGATCAGTGTAGGAAGTAGGTCCTGTAGTTTTCACAAGCGTTCATGAGCAGATTTGGTTTTATAATTTATAGATAAATATTTGGTAACTACAGAATTAAGTTTTAATGTTATTTTATTAACTTCTCAAATAACTAATCAGTTTAACTCAATATATTTTCAAGTTTGTGATCAATCTGTGACTGAAAAGGTTATAACCATTCTTACATTAGTCAAATGATAGCCACTATTAAATGTTGCTAGTTTGAACCAATTTTCAGCCTTATTAATCTAATATGTTTATTTGTGTATGTTCTTGATTACATATTGCTTAATAGTATATATTTTATTATACATCCGAGATGGAAGTTTGTTTTGTTTGTGGTAAAGACGGAAAGTATAATGTGAGAGCGAAATTTCTCTGACATCGCTTAAAAGTACTCAGTTTAAATCTCACTTGCTTAAACACCACATTTACTTGGTCCAAACCATCTCTTCTTGAAGGCCACAGATTTATTTACAATGAAGCAAGCAATGTGTGATACAATCGGAAGCACCGGTTTATTTGAGACCCATAATGCCAGTGCAGTTTAGTATAATTGCGGCTATATCGGGTGGTGCGGTTGGCCACTAGACATGACCTTGTCTGGTGTTGGATGCTGTCCAGCTGATGGTAAATATACCTAATACTGAGTGCTTTGGCTTTGTCACCAGCGCAAAGCTTTCTACTGACCAGCCTCAAAAAATGGTACAGTCCTTGTCAAAGATAGCTTGAATGTGAAAGTCCCTGTCTCTTTATAATCTTGTAATTTTAGTCTTTACCGTAACATTTTATAATTCTAATATTTTGGCAAGGGCATAAATAAACCTACTTTACGCTCTTAATACATGAATAACTATTTTAATATTTTATGAGAATTAATCTTTTCTTGTCCTTAAGGATTCAAGTTTGTTTTATTTACCAAAGTCAAGACAGTTAAGCTTTTGTTGTGTCATGATAAAGTAACATTTTTAAAATTATATTTTATGGTTCTGGGCTAAAACTCTAAGAATTGAAGCCGGACGAAGATAGTTTCTGGTACTTGAAAGCCATTTTTAAGATGTTAAGCTTTACAAAATTGTTAACAGCCGCCATTTTGAAACAGTAAGAGATGAAAATGACAAATTCAATTTAAAATTCACACTAAACAATAATAATACATGTGCAAAGTCTCAAGTCAATGTCTCAAGTAATTCCTAATTTATGACTTATTTATTAAAAAATGCATTTGTGTACACTGCTGGAAACTGAATGAGGCAGTCCGTCATGTCTTTAAACGATGTTTAAATTTGTTTTAACCTCAGGAACAACTTCCTGAAGTTTTGGTAGAGAATTCTGAATCATCCTGTATACCTTTGATTTAAGTAAATCTTGGAATGTTTCAGTTTTATAAATTTGTGTTACAAAGCTGTTCAAAACAAGGACATTGTGTTATAATTTGAAGTATAAATATAAATAGATGTTACTCAGGTGTTTTGAACACTGAAACATCAAATCATTCCAGCTGGCAGTCTTTATGAGACGCAGATCTGTCATTGTCTCCTTAGCCCTGACATCTTCAATGTGTGTTCCTTATTCCGCATTTTGAAATTGACGAGTTAGATTACTACATATCTATAAAAGTGTTAAATCAAACTTTTTAAAGTTTTTTATGTTTATAATATATAGTTAAATAAACAATATAATTTACTTTTTATGTTTCTGTTTTGTGGATAGCTACTCTCCACTTAAGTGTGAGCACAATTATGGTAAAGACTTCAGTGCAGTTGTTTTATTAACTGAAATATGTATTTTGAAGTAGTTTTTATAGTTAAGTGTGTGTGCGAGGTTGTTGAATTTCAATCTCTTTCCAAGAATATTTGTGGATGTATTTGATTACAGTATCTAATTTGAAGCTTTGAGATACCTGAATATTCTATGATAAATCGTTATTTTAAGAAAAAAAAATACAAAATATGTCAGTCGAACTATCTACACTACGTACGTCTAGTGACCATGTGACAGTTCCAAGCCAACGACCGATGTCAGTCGTAACGTATTAACGCCACTAATGTCGTAGTAGGAACGTTGGCATATTGCCACTATGAATGTCATACAGGCAGCCCCTCACTGACTCGCAAACATTTCCAACATCGTCTTTGAAGATAAAAAACCTTCCAGCAGAGGAATGAAGAACGAATCGCAGCATTGTTTTTTGCTAATCAATTGTGATTTATCCATTTGACATCATAAAAAAACGACCCAGTTAGTTATTGTGAATGACCAAAACAATGGGCAAAATACGGGTAAACAACGGTATATGTTCTTTAACAAAATATGAAATCTATATGTTCACAAATGGAGGGATATCTATATGAAGAACTCCAATACTATTTCTGAACCAATTTCAACGGTATAGATATTGGAAAAATTACTTTGTTTCATATTTTAGTGCTGAGTGGTTTCATTACTCTGTATATTCAATGGTTATACATCCATTTTGAAGGCTGCCCTCAAAGTTTGTTTATTTGTCCATAATGACATACAAACAAACATGGAGATCAGTTTGAATTCATCTGCATTATAAAACAACTTTTTATACAATATACAGAATGCTGTAATATTCAGGCAATACAATGTGACATCTCTTACAATAAGGTAGAATATGCATCAGTTTTGCTTAGTTTTGAATAACAGGTCCACCATATGTTTATAATCTCTCAGTGTTTGTTTACTCTCTTAACACGTTCACTGTGACTGCCCCGAGGCGGGACGTTTGCAAAATGCGGCCCGCCAATTGCTGGTTCGGGTCACATTTCTAAATCTTGGCTAACCAATGGCTGTAGCGCTCGAAGGTGCTGTACTACATTACAATATAGCTGAACGTGGTTCTAAGAAGTGCCAACAGATAGAAGCACATGATAGGTCGATGTAGACAGTCAGTACTGCCATTTCGAGGGATTTTATTATAAAAAAAATCAGTTTTCCCAGACCCGTAGTTGCGGGAATTGAGGGAAATTTTAGTGCCAACCTACTCCACAAATGTCACATGGTTATAGCTAAACTGCGAACAGCGTATAGTCCGTTCTCGTCAAGTGCTGAGCTCACAATGAAGCAATGTTTGGCAGGGGAGCGCGCTACTAGTATTATGGTAGGCCGCTTGGCGGGCTAGTGACGAGGTACTATATTTATAGTAGCCCGCAGCCAACGTGTTAAGCTTGCAAATGATTGAAAGTGATCAGTAAATAAGTTAAATGTTTGTCATCTTTATTTGACCTTTGAATTATAAAAAGTATACTGTTCTAGAAAAAATCTTGCATAATATAATTATTTTAATTTTATTGATGCACTCTAATAAATATATACACTTTTAATACCCATTTTAGTGAATTTCCCCTATAGGGAAGAAGCTATTACCGTAGGTCTCATGGTAAGACTTAAGCCCGAGACCATGATAACTTTTTGTTTTGAGGTCCCCAGATGCCAAAAACACTATTCGATCAAATTTATATATATGTATATATATATATATATATATATATATATATATATATATATATATATATATATATATATATATATATATATATATATGTGCCCGTTAACACGATAACTTGAGTAAAAAACGTCCGATTTTGATGAAATTTGGCTCAAATGTGTAAAATGACATTCATGACTTAAAGTTCGAAAACCTGAAAAATCAGATCATGGGAAGGGAGGTTTATGGGGGTTTTAAATTTTCCAAAAATCAGTTTTTCACATTTTTCACCCTACAATTTTTAAAAAACTTAATTTTGGTTTTGACCATGTTATAGAGCTTAAAAAAACAAATAATTTAGTATTTTGAATTATTAACCTAGGTTAAGTGGTTGCGGAGAAAATCCAAAAAAATCTACTCATAAAATCTCCCATGTTAATCTTATGGGAAAAAGGTTTTTGATTTGCTTTTACCAATCTGTTCAGTTCCACAAAACAATCATTTTGGTGTTTAAATTGTGATTCTACGCCCAAACGTTTAAGAGATATTCAAAGTGCTAAACACAGTACGTTGTCCAATGTTATCCTTATGGAGAATAAATAAAATTTGATATCTCGATTATTTATGAATGTATGTTGATGAAACTTGGTATGTGGCTTCACTTAGTACTGGTATATTGATATTTGCACAATAAATTGATTTTTGTTGATTATTCCCGTAGCAGCAAACCTGCGTACTCAGCCCCCATCTTATTCTTATGGAGAATAAGTCAAATGTAATGACTCCCTTAATTATGAACATAAATTAATAAAACTTGGTATGTAGCTTCACTTGGTTGAGTTATATTGATAATTATATAAAAACCCATTTTTCTGTTCCTTGTTGCAGCAAACCTGCTTCCTCAGCCCCATGTTATTATTCTTATGGAGAATAACTAGAATGTTATATAGTGCTTATTTATGATTGAATATTGGTGAAACTTAGTATGTGGCTTCGCCTGGTTGAATTCTATTTATATTTGTATATAAACCAATTGTTTCTGTTCCTTGTTTCAGCAAACCTACGTACTCATTACCAATGTTATTCTTATGGAGAATAATTAAAATCGCTTATATGTGAATATATTTTTATGAAACTTGGTTTGCGGCTTTATGTGGTATTAAGACATATATTATGCATTGGAAATTCGCTGAGTATGCAGGTTTTCTGCGACGGGGGTATTTTTTATAATAAAATCTCTCGAAATGGCAGTACTGACTCTCTACATCGACCTATCATGTGCTTCTATCTGTTGGAACTTCTTAGAACTACGTTCAGCTATATTGTAATGTAGTACAGCGCCTTCGAACACTACAGCCATTGGTTAGCCAAGATTTAGAAATGTGACTGAGTTGTGACATTGGAAATTCGCTGAGTATGCAGGTTTGCTGCGACGGGGGTATTTTTTTTTGTTATGGGGTTTCATTTACTTAAATGATAAGTCATATTTTCCTACTGCCTTCCCTAAAGTGCTTCTTTATGATAGTACTGAACAGCTGATTGATTGTTGCTTTAGACCAAGCTAACTGGTTCTGTGTTAATAAGCTCAATATTGTGAATTCAGCCAAAATGGATGAAAGGGAATTTTTGTATGATGTGGTATCCAAAATTGCAGTTGTAGGAAAAATTGTGTATGTAATTTGAGTGTGAAGGTCTTTGTTACTTTTAGAAAATTACAGTTTTCTCTCAAACAGCAAAGACCTACTTTTCGCTCTTAATGTGAGTGTCATCCAGAAAGTAAAGAATGTTTGCTTACTGCACCTAGCACAGCTCCCCCATCACCGCGATTGCATGTGTGGCAGTCCACTCACCTCCCCACCAAAGGATGAGCCAAGTCTTGTTGCTGTGCGGTCACACGAGTAATTTCTACAGCGATTCAAAATGATGGCGACAATCGAAAATCCCGACAAAACTCTGTCCCGCAGTGTTATCGGTTTTGAATGCGCAAAATGTCTGACCTATTGAAATTAGTAGACAAAAACCAAAGAAAGTTTATGGTGAAAGTTTAAAAAACAAAATCATAAAATTGTTGGAAAGTGTTAAGATTTTAGCAGCTGTTTTCTTCAAATTTTCCCCCAAGTCTCTCTTCCAGATCACCTTTAGCGAGCAATGACCTGTCACTCTGATCCTCATTGGCCACAAGGATTTTTCTTTCATTAAACCTGTTGCACCATTTTTCCCCTAAAGACTCGTCTTCCCTTTTCTTTAGTGGCCTTGAAGTTTTTCCAGAATAATTGTTATTGCATTCACACGGAATTTTATATACTACGTCCTTCGACTGTTGGTTGTCATTTTTTGGCTTTACCCGTGTAAGATTACTTCTGATTGTAAGGTTGGTTGGAAATGCTGTTCTAATTCCAAATTGGTTATTTATCCTTTTGTTTTTTTTTCAGATATCGCTTTTACATAGGGAATTGAAATAACTTACACAATTATTATAAAAGTACCTGGGGGCCGAGCTTTGCTCGGAGGAAGGCCAGACAGTTTGTTTAGATGACTTGGAAAATATTTCACCACTTACCCCTACTGATAATCAGATTTCTATAACTCATATTTGCCTCTTTTCTATATTTTCAAGGTCACTCCAGTTGTTATTTATAGCTCAATGTCCCTTTTATTTATTTTACTACTCTACATATGTAATCTTCACTCAAATATTTTAATCTCTGCTCTCAGGAAACCACATGTTAATAATCATAAACAGCATAAGTATTACTTTGACAGTTCCCTGGTTGATTATGAACAGCTGTTACAATTCTTTTGTTTTGATTTGAAACTCCATAAGCCCAATGTTAATTTGTTTAACTTTTCATTTTAGTTTTTTTACATTATTTGATTTTTCCTGGGGATGAGGCCTGTCTAGAACTTATTTTTATCACAGAAATTAGTGATTTAGAACATTTGAAGGAAATCGTTGGAGCCGTTTTTGAGATCAGTGTCGCAAGCAAGCAAGCAATCAAGCAAGCAAGCAAGCAAACCTTACTCATATTAGAGTATATGATAAGAAATAAAACTAATGTTTTAATAATAATACAGTTTTAATGATTTTGCTAATACAATTTATTACTGAAACTATTTGGTATAGTAACAGTTTCCCAACTTTAATAAATGTACATGTTAATTCAATAGATTTTGTATTAATTACTAGAGGCTTGAAGGGGCCTTATCTTTGCTCCCATACTCTGCCCAATGAGCTCTGTGTAATCTGGAGTCACCACTCTTGGTTAAAAAGCGTGCCATTGTGAAAGCCAGTTTTTGCTCTGTTACGTTAGCAGTAATTCTGTTAGGACGATGTCAAAATCTCCCATTTAATTCAATATATAAACGATGAAATTCAAAGTGTTAAAATATTAATATCTTGTTGAATTTTAAGTGAAAATTTACTTTATAATCTTGAGACATATTTTAGATGGAATTGGATTGTTTATTTCAAAGCAAGCTAATTATTTTAGTCAAATAAAAAGACCTTTGTAATGGGGCTTTGGAGGTAGTGTTGTAAACAAGGTTGAATGACAGCGTCCCACCAACAAGATGACACCATAACAGGCCAAAAGTAAAGGAAAGTAAAACAATAAAAGTAAGAACACATGTCAGTTCGTAAACATAATAGACACTCAATCACATGCTTTAATGTAAACAAAGCAGATGTTTTAAAATCCCAATGACATTTAAATGGGAATCATTTTATTTCGTAACAGATCTTTAGGATATAATTAAGAAAAAATATTACCCAAAATTTCATGCCTAGACCTTTAAAATGAGATATTTCCCAGCTTTCTACAATCTACCGTTAACTCACAATTTCATTGTTGAATTTGGGCTTACGGAATTAGATATATCGATTATATTATTTAACAAAGTTTTTGGGGAACTGTATTAAAAGTTTATTGACGAAGTTTTTTAAACCTTTGTATATACTTTTGCAGTCTATTCTGATTATTTGAAACCTTTGGTTCAAGAAAGTGTAGAAGCTTGGCGTCAGTATAGTGACGACTATTTTTATCTTCTCAAGATAATTTAAGACTATAAACAGAAAGTGGTATCTGTGAGGCCATTTCAACCTTTGTTTACCAACTTCCTTTCTGTCCAACTGATTGACAACCTAGGAAAAGAATCCTCTTAACAGCTATTTTGGAACAACTAGCCACAACTCAGCTTTCTGGCAATTTCCTTTTTGTTTTCAAAATGATTCGTTAAAAAACCTTTTGTTGAATTCTTTGATAGTAATGTAAGACATTAAAATTTTCACTTTTTACTCATAAAGGCTATCAAAATAAAAAAATTACATAATAAATTTCAACATACGACATTTACACTAAAACACACTTGGCCAAATAACAAGACGGTGAATACCTTGTACTCTCTCTCACAAAGAGTTATTCTACTCTGCCCAGCACTAGAAATTAACATAAAGTTTAACAAATTGGAAATTCTGATTATCCATCTTTTTGCAGTTTTATTAATGAATAATTTCTTAAGTAACATAATATGTGTTGTTACATGTAAACAGGGTAAAATAAACTATGTCTACAAAAACACAACTCTACAAAATATATTTACACTTATACTGCACTTTCTTACAAGATAAATATACAAAAATACGGTAAATATACAAAAAATGTTACAAGATTTCAACCAGTCACACTGGTTATCATCAGGCCTAAACATAGGTTCAGTGTGAGACATAGTTTATTTTATCCTGTTTTTTTTAATGCAAATCATTTTATTAATTGTCAGATAAAATAAAATCACTAAAATGTAGAAGTGGACAACTACTCTGTAATTTTGTATACTAACATCTAATAACTTGCATAAGCAGCTGGTTAGTAATGAATGCTGAAAGTTAACATTGCTCTAAAGGACTAAACTCCTAACGTATCTTCAGCCATCTACCAGTTATGAAGATTCCAAAGAAGCTGGTGTGCAGGTTCAAATTAATTGAATGTTTGTTCTGTGGGAAATTACATCATCTGTGTATGTTAACTAGACTTTTAACTTTTAAAATGTCTAAGCCCAACTAAGACTTGACCAATAAAGCCCCTTCGCGAGTGAATATTCACCATTTTTTTAGCCCTGAGGGTGCATTGACAGATATAATCACATATTTATTAGTACTTTGTGGGTAGTTGGCGGATATATCCACTAAATTTATGGTAAACATATTTAGTAGTTATCGGGGAAGGAGTTTGTAGATTAATCTGATAGATCTGTAGGTATCTATAGGTATCTGTAGGTATCTATCTGATAGATAGATAGATGTATGGATTCACATGTTACAGTAGTCTACAACTACTGATGAACTATTCTTACACCCGCATAATTTATTTTACAAAAATAATTATTAGAATTTCCTTTGGAAAGTGAACTATTAGCATGACTCGCACGGTGAAACTTAAGCCCGGGACCTCCATAGAAGTTCCTAACGTGACCCCCTGAACACGTTTTGAGGGTCGTTCAAAATTATATATATATATGTGTGTGTGTGTGTGTGTGTGTGTGTGTGTGTGTGTGCGTGTGTGTGTGTTTGCACTCTAGTGGTCGCATTTTTTGTCCGATTAACCATTGATTATTATAATCAATGGATTAACTTAAAATTTGGTAGGGATGTTCCTTTCTGTAATCAGTTGGACAAGTTCGTTAGGCAAAACAATCGGAAAACTTCAAACCCCTTTTTTTGGGATTAATCTTTCAAATTTCGAGTTTTTGGGCCCAAAAAGGGTCAGAAAAGCCTCGGATGTAAAGTTAATACATGTAAAAAGATGGGAATTAGTAAGGCAAAAGTTTTAAGCCCTCTCTTGTCATTCTAGCATAAATATTAACCGAGTTATTAAATAAAATGTGTTTCGACTAAACACAGTACGTTGTCTTATGGGGTTTTTACACTAGAAAAGCCTGCTACTCCTTTGTTAGAGTGCTTTTATCATCCCCAGCAACCTCACGCCTACTTTCAAGCCTGACGGGACCTTCTCCTAACATTATAATGCGCAAAATTGTATTCCCAGCTTTGCAGGTAAATGAAACCAGGAACATCAGAACAGCCAAAAAATCTATGTTTTCAGATTTCATGTTTTTACACTGATTTTGAGTTTTAAAAGTTTGTATGTGGAAATTCACTTCCCTCACGTCAGCGTGTTGCGTGCAAACTCGTTTAATGATTAGAAGTACAATAAACTTACTATACAAAGGGTTTTATTTGATAAAATAATATAATTAGGAAACCCGATTTTAATCTATATTTGCTTTTTGCATAATTGGCTGCCACCCGGATAGGTTTAATATTTGTAAACAAACATGAGTGAGCCAAAGCCCTTGAAGACAGAAATTGATAGTCCAGTTAAGGGATTGCTATAAAAAAGTTAAAAAGGTGCAAAAAATAATAGGGATTTGGCCATTCTATTCTAATACACCTGGTTCTAGTGGTGTGATAGTCGGGTTCTCTGATACCGAGTATAGGAGTGTAGGAAATGTATGAGTAAAATTAAGAACTCCCTCAAAAATAATTGTAACTCCAATTGTCTCAGGTGAACTTAAGTAATAAACCACATTAAAAATCAGTACCCATACATTATTTAACAAACAAATGTGGAAAATGTAAAACTTGTTCAGTACTTAAAATAACACCTTGATTTAACGTGTTGTTGTATTGAACTTACAACACTCTTACTACTTTCATTACCATACCAATTTGGTTTGAAATTATATGGGCATTTGATTGCTTTTGGTAAAATGTTTGCATAAGCCTGGACAAAATTATCAAGGTAGAGGAGGAGTTGCCAGGTTGTGCAGCTGGCTTATAAGGAGCGGAGAGAGAATTGGACTCGGCCCAGCCTCTCTGGTTGTGGCGTCAGGAAGTCTACTTATCAAGGTAGAGGAGGAGTTGCCAGGTTGTGCAGCTGGCTTATAAGGAGCGGAGAGAGAATTGGACTCGGCCCAGCCTCTCTGGTTGTGGCGTCAGGAAGTCTACTTATCAAGGTAGAGGAGGAGTTGCCAGGTTGTGCAGCTGGCTTATAAGGAGCGGAGAGAGAATTGGACTCGGCCCAGCCTCTCTGGTTGTGGCGTCAGGAAGTCTACTTCTTGTTTAATAATACAACTTTGCCAACTCATTGAATTAGTGAGCTCTTACGATTCAAGGGTTATTAACTTCCCTAATATATCTGCTCATGTTATAACTACAGTGCTAAACGTATCTTTTACATTTTGTTTGGTTTAACAATCAATAGCAAGCTCGTTAGAAAATGTTTAAATTATTTGTTGAGGAATCACATTTCAAATATTTTTCTGTAAAAAATGGTATCTGACAGTTATAATAATTTGTTGTTTCTTACAAAGCTTTATAGTTCATAAACAGTTTAAAGTATTAATGGGCTTAACATAAAAAATAAAATTCTACAATGATTACAAAAATACAGGAATTGGAAGCATGAGGTGAAAAACATCTTTATTAAAACAAACAATCCCTTGTTCCTTTTTTGTTTTACTTATGAACTGAGAGTACCGTATATCATTTTTGCATAGTTTGGGACATAAGAAAATACAATTTCTGAACAAACTGATAAACAACTTTAAGGATCATTGGACTAAAAATCAACAAATCAATATCAATATTTACATATTTGTCTTGTAAGATTGTAACGTCAATCCCTTAAGAAATCCCATAGTACAATGTTGGTTTTTTAAAAGAGAATTACTTCAACCTTCGTTGATCAATCTTGTAACCTCGATTAGTTTATAAATTCAAAGACATTTGTTTTCAGCGTCAGTTTTGCTAAATATATTTTGAGCATTTAACGTTTATTATTAATAATAATAATAATAGTAATTTATTAGCCGGATGGATAAATCTTAACATACCTGAGTTAGTTTAAGATGATCGCAAGTCCGAGTTGCAATTTAGTTGGTTTGGCAAGTCAAGTCCGAAGGCGGTGGGAGCCTTGGTCCAGATCGGATGCTGCGCCGCAACACGCCAAGGGTGCGGTGAAACGAGCCGTTGCCATTGGCACCTTCCGAGAACTGCCTCTCGATACTCACACTCTCGCAGTCCTGCAAACTCAGCAGCAGCGGTCTGGATGTTTCAGTTTCAATTTAAACTTTAAACTTTGTTGGGCTAACCGAATGTTCTTTGTTGTTTTGTAATGGAAATAATGCTGGGAGATATTTGATAGCAAGTTATTATCACGGTGTTCACTATTTTTTTGTTTGTATTGTTTACAGAGCATGTTCATTTCTGGTTCAATTGCTCGTTCAATTGTATTGTTTGGCAGAATACAATTTTTAATGTCCGGTCATCAAGTCAAAAAGTTTTTTAGTGTAAAGAACTCCCTTAAAATGAAAATGTTTCAATGGAATTCTTGGAATGAATATCTAATTTATCATCCCAAGTTTAAAAATAATCGAACCTTATCGCCATCGCCATTGCCATTGTTGGGGAAGCTACTTTTTTAAAGTAGCTAGCTACAGCTACAGTTTTTAAAAAGTAGCTAGCTACAGCTACTGCTACCAGGAAAAAGTAGCTAAGCTACAATTTTAGCTACTTTCGCAGTCTGGCCCTTACTTTCTTTAATGGTTTGTTAATTGTCCCACACACCCAAATCTAGTTTTTATTTAAGAATTTTCACAAATATATACATTATTTTGCTGTTTTTTAGTCTTTGTTTTTTATGAACATGTTAACAAATTTATTTGTAAACCTAATGGTAATGTAAACAGATTAGTATTAGAAAATATAATATGTTGAAATGAATTAAAATACACACGTCTAAGAAATAAACAGGCGAGGCACAAAACATCATTTAGGTGAATATTCAATAAACCATGAAAAATGTAACAAAGGTTACAAAGGTTAGGTAAGTCTTAAGTTACATCAGACTGTTTTCACAATTTACAAATACTAGGTCCATAGGCTTACTTGTGTTTATAACTATAACACAGGTGGTAACCTATTGAAATACCCCCGTCGCAGCAAACCTGCGTACTCAGCGAATTTCCAATGAATATATATGTCTTAATAACACATTAAGCCTCTTACCAGAATTCATAAGAAATATATTTATAAATAAGCGATATTTAAAATATTCATTATTCTCCAAAAGAATAAAATTAGGGATGAGTATGCAGGTTTGCTGCAAAAAGGAACACAAAATAATGGGTTTTTATACAAATATCAATAGAACTCATCTAAGTGAAGTCACATACCAAGTTTCATCCATAAACATTCATAAATAAGCGATATATAACATTTTATTATTCTCCAAAAGAATAACATGGGGACTGAGTACCTAGGTTTGCTGCTCCGGGAACCATAGGCGAAAAATTGTTTTTTTTTCAAACAATAACAAACCACTACCAGATGAAGCGATATACCAAGTTTCGTCAGTTTATGTTCATAAATAACCGAGATATAATTTTTTTATTTTTCTTCATAAGAATAACATTGGACAACGTACTGTGTTTAACACTTGTAATATCTCAGTAACCAATTAACGTAGAGCAATGATCAAAATACCAAATTGTTTGTTTTTTTAATCTGAATTCAATGGTATAAATTAAAATTTGATTTAAATAACAATTACATGTGGAAACTCGAAAAAACCCATTTTTGGCGTACAAAACCCCCCTTCGGATGGTGCGATTTGTCTGGTTTTTGAATTTGTTCAAATAAATGGTACTTTACATATTTGTACCAAATTTGATTAAGATCGGACTTTTTTTACGAGAGTTATCGTGCTTAAGGACACATATATATATATATATAAATATATAAATATATATATATATATATATATATATACATATATACAAATTTGAACAAATGGTGTTTTTGGCATCTGAGGACCGCAAAACGAAAAGTTATCATGGTCTCGGGCTTAAGTCTTACCATGAGACCTACGGTAATAGCTTCTTCCCTATAGGGGAAATTCGCTAACACGTTGGTCTTTGCAATAATTCATTGGAAAATTCTCACAAATCCGAAGTAATTAATAGTCTTGGCCTGGGTAAAAATTCTAAAAGAATTAACCTCGATATATAGTTTCATATTTTATGTTAAATTTGTAGGCACGGTTAGGTTGCAATTCAAAAATAACTTACATGTCACAGCAAAATAACTTTTTTATTTATCTTTAGAAGTTTGAAAAAATGTTCTTTGACGGTCAAGGTAGGGCTTAGTGTATGTTCAAAAGGACCAGCTTCTTTATTAACATTAATGTCATCGTCAATTTTGATTTAACTTGCCATAATATATTAAGCAAAATAAAAACAGAAAACGAAGTACCCAGTGAAGTTTGATTAATGTATAGTAAATGCAGCCACATCTATCTATACATGTTATTTTATTGCAAGTTTTTTACTTTGCCAAAAGGATAAGGTCGGAGATTGAGGTTATGTTATGGTTATGATATTTGAATTTGAAGAGCTTGGTGGTAGTGGATCGAGAAAAAAAAAAACAGTTGAATATAAAAGATAAAATAACAGAAACAGGTAACTAAATATATAAATGAATGCAGTAAACTCTTTCAATGAGTAACGACTACTTTTGTACTCGGGTCAGTTTGTTATTAATTGAAGTAAAGTATGTATACATAATTACTTCAAAATTGTAAAAGTTGCGAAATAAGTAGCTACATAATCCGCTACATCTACTCTAAAAATGTAGGGCGCAGTGGCGTAGATACGGGGGGTGGGGATAAGGGGGATATATCCCCCCCTTGTAACTTGGAAAAATTAAAATTTATAATAAGCCTCCTGAAATTAAGCCTATGCCTTTTGACTTAAAAGAAATGCTGTTACTGGAAAACAAACAAAATATTTTTGCAATATATCCAAAATATCTTATTTATATATTAAGAATATGTTCGCGTAAAACAAATAGCAGCAGATGAACTAGCTGCACCGGCACGCGGCACGGTACTTGCGCGCCACAAGTGGGACCGAACAGACTACCCTCACCCCCCAGCAGCCAGTTCGTTAACTAACGCACCTGACCTCGACCTTGACGTCTAGAAGGTCTCAGTGATGTGCTTAATTTACGCCGGTTGCCATATTAGATTTGTAATTTAATAAACTGCAGGGAGCCATAAATCTTCATACTGATTTTCAGCGTTCTATAACGGCAAATATAGGTAAAAGTCAACGATATTTCCCGACGAAATCAAGCCAAAGAGTAACAAATAATAGAAGTTAGAGTGAACAGGGAAACAAGGGTTTAGCTTATTTGGCAATCGTTGCATGACGACGAAGTTGCAAACGTAAATCCATTTTCGTTCACAGATAGGATTTCCAACACAAAATTTGCGTTATTCAACGCATTTTCGGGAAAAATTTCAAAAAGGAGAGACTTTTAATTTTTCACAAAAATTCCCCGGAGCTTTATTTTTACCTTAAAACTCCGGTAATCTCCAGGAAAATCCGGTGACTCTGCAACCCTAGCTTAACGATTACTTTCCAGTACTGACTACAACTGATACAAGTAATTTTTCGTCCTAGTTACAAATACTGATTACTTTGTGTCAATGGTTTTTGTCTTGGATGTGTAGGCCTATATCAATAATTATGAATGTAAGGGACACGTTAATGCTGTCTTCAATTTTGTAAACCGGTATCCGAACACGCTAGTCACTAACACAGTTTTTATTTTGTATTCCCTAATGAGATATCCCCCCCCCCTTGACAAAGGTCTATCTACGCCACTGGAGGGCGGTACAGCTAAAGCCACTTGATTTCCAAAGTAGCGGAGCTACAGCCGACGCTACTAAAAATGTTGCACGCTACTAAAAATGTAGTCACTACTGTAGCGCTGCTACTTGTAGCGCGCTACTCCCCATCACTGAATATTAATTAACCAGACGCGTTTACCATAATCCGAATTTGCCGACCGTATCCCGTATTGACAGCTCGAGACCGAAATCGTGTGTTTTCGGCTGAAAGCGATTAATTCGCTCGATATCGACTGAAAATTATTATTGCTCTTCTTCGTCAAATTCTATCCAAATAAAGTTACCAGACCAAATTACCTTACCTTAGAGGACCTAACGACTATATACTAGCTATTGATGAATGATGAAAATATGTCCGAAAACCAAGAAATTAATAATTTTGGTGAACTTAACCCCGCAAAAATACTAACTAGTAACATATTTTTATCACATCAATACAGTATTCGTATTTCACTCGGCTTACTTGATGTTTAAAGAATATTGTTTTGCCATATAAAAGTTATGGAGATTGTTGTTAACAGTAACCGTCTGCATATTCATGTATGTTTAAATAATGTCTAGCATATATTCGTCTACTGGCAGTTATTCTTGGGAAGGGCGCAGTTGTTCCAATGCCCCTACTGCTCTCGAACGCGAACTCGCGCGTGGCAACCACGTGATGTTTCTGGTGGGAACGTGCGCAGTTTGAACCGTGTGTTCGTTTTCTACTATTTTAAGAAGCAATTTGGGGCAGGATGTTCGTTTATGGGGGTTTGAGCGACTTTGCACTGTTGGAAATTACTGTTTTACAGCTGTGTCAAACTGCTCGGGGAAGTAGGCCTAACTTCCGGCGACTACATAGCGTCTACTGTGTCAAATAAAACGCGTAGCCTAACCCCGAATTATATTTGTAAATTAATTTGTCAATATTACATTTCGTGCATTAATATATAGACTCCCAAGAATATTTGCAAATTTAAAATATTACAACTATTCAGGGGGTTAAATTTAAAATCCATCTCGCTGATTAATTCTTATAAGTGTAATGCTTCCTTGATTAGGTACCGATAGGAGAATTCAGTTTAGACTACCTATGTTGTGATTCAGAAAGCCTCCGCACTGAAATGTTAGTTTAAAGTCTGAATCACGAACGCAGTCTCCACGCCTTTGTTGAGAATTTGTTGCATGTTTCCATCATGTTCCCTTTAGGCCCTAGGTGCACTCCTGCGTTACAGCTTCTGTCTGAGCTTAAGATACATAAGGATAATATGTTGATGGAAGAGTTCTTGCAACTTAAAATAAATATTTTAGCAAATAATAACTTTTAGCAAATGTAATTAGAAATTCAAAAAATGGCTAGGGTTGCTACGTCAGTAATTAAACAACAACAAAATGCAGAAAAAGAAAAATGTAAGTCTCTAACTTAAAACAACAAATACTGAGGTAGTATTGTATTTGTTGTTTTAAGTTAGAGACTTACATTTTTATTTTTCTGCATTTTGTTGTTATTTAATTACTGACGTAGCAACTCCTAGCCATTTTTTGAATTTCTAATTACATTTGCTAAAAGTTTACGTTTAACTTCTTGGGTTTTCCCAAGATTTATGTCCAAACTGTCGGCGTTTTAAGTGTTCTTTAATGGTTATAGTGAGTAGTTTAGAACATGGAGAATAATGTTGTCTGAAGTAATTTGTCTTGAGTCAGACCAAGCTGGGGTAAAGTAATTAGTAATCAAACAATTAATAACAACTTTAAAATAATCAAGCTTTACGCTGAAGCACTTTATAACGAAATGAAACTCACCATTTTAATTTGTAATAGGTACCTAGATGTTAATATATTTGTTTTGAACGCAGTATAGAATACGTCCAAAACGATATTTACAAATTGTACACGTGTTAATGTCCTAATTGGGCAATAAAAAATGGTCGTCCTTGCAAAAACAAAAACCAATTGTTCCCGTTAACTCATAACAGATATGTACGGGCTAAATATACTCCATTGTTCCTAGTATAAAGTTATTTAACCTGGCAAAAGGTGCGAAAACGTGCGCGCGCACGCAGCTGTAGTAGGCGTACTCTCTTCTCAAGTTATACTGGAAATCAAATAACGTTCCACCAGTGCGTTCGTGACATCGTGACGGTTAACTTCAGTAATTGTTCTCTTTATATTTAGGGTAGAATTTAAAACTGTAAACAAGTTGACTTTTAATCACGTATACAGGGGAACCTCAGTAACGTCCGTACACATTAGCGGTGCTATTAGTCTGCCTTGTGGTTGTGGTACTCCATAACAAGCCAATCAGCTGATTTCCAACAATGCCCCATTTCGAGATGTCGTCGGCTCGGGGTAGCGGCTATAGATGCGGGAATGCGCGGCCCGCAGCACGGCGCACCGTGGTCCTAAAATAACCCGCGCCTATTTTGGAAACAACAGCTTTGCGCAGTTAGTTCGGTGGCTTGACGGCGAGAGGGCGCGATACGGGTAGTGGTGCGCGCGGCTAGACCCGTGGTTGTGAAAACAAGGGTGAGTTTGGTAACGTTTTAAGTAGTTTTGAATACATTTAAACGATTTCATTATATAGATAACGTTTTGTTTGATTTGGCAGATTATAGCTTTCACACGATATTTTTTTGGAATGCATATTAAAAAGAGCACAGAAGTATTTTTTATTTTTATTTTAAAATTTTAAATTTTAAAATGAGTAAGTTTACTCTGTAATTTACTGAAGATTTGCGGGATTTCAGGAGACGTATAAGCTAGATGTCGATGTTACCTGCACTACCAAATCTAACACAACCCTAGTCCAAAAATACTTCTATGGCTGGAGAGTCTGAACCATAATGTCTTTTATTTCTTACGTAGGTATTGATGTATTATGGGTTTGTAAACAATATTCATAAAGTTCACAGAAATAGAGTATTTTGCAGTATTTTGCTTAACTACGAATAACACAACAAAAATGTTTTGTACAAATAAAGTATGCGCTCGATGTAAAGAGTGTTTAATCATTGCAGTTCAGTTTTGTGCAATGAATTAGCACAATTATGGCGCATTCAATCATTCTCTATCATTAAACAATACTTATTCATTACTTTACAAAATACATATTCTACGACTGAAGTTGTTGTCTCTTGTTTTTTAGGGTCAAAATCTGCGAAGGGTTCTGTTTTGTGGAATAAACAATGGTATTTACTCCGATATTGTGGACAAACAATAAACTAGAGCACCGCTAAAGCTCCCAGTTGCTAATTCGCTGTTATTTTTGGAGCCGCCAAACGATCTATTGTTGGGCTAGTTCTGCGGCGCTTAGATTGGAATCGTAGGAGGCGGGAAAAATCTGAAGAAACGTAATTTGCAATTCCTTGCCATTACACAGTCTAAAGTATTTGGAAATTGAATGATTATATATCGTGAAAATAACTGCAATAAAACTTCTGCATTTTGCAATATTTTTTAAAACATTACTCGGACTGTAACAACGTTCATATCACATTTGTAATTTGTTTTCGATGTTTACTTTCCGTGGAAGGAACTATTTTTGGTCCTGATTAACAATAATACTATATTTTTAGGTAATTATGCAATGCGGTAAGATTTAATAATATTAAAGTGTTGACATCGTATTGTTATTGTTGTTTGCGAGGAGTCTGTATACTCAGTTGATCAAATGTAACTTCGATTTGATGCAAATTAAATCATTTGAAATCACAGCAACTCTACTAATTTTCATAAGAGTTAAATTAATGAGCTTAAAACTGAGACTTTGAAAGCAGTTTTTCAATTTATAAGCAAAATTAACTTTAGTTTATTCTAATCAAAATTTCGATGGGTTAAACACGGGGACTTCCAAAGTAACTTTTCAATGTATAAACAAAATTAACTTTCGTTAATTGCAATAAACATTTGACACTGTAAAGATAACTCTTTCGTATTCCACCTTGATATTTTAACGCTATTAATTCTTAACCCTTGCATATTTCCGTCGGTTGAAATTAATTGAAATTTATAAGATTTAACTGCAATAAAATTTAAAAAGGTTAAATTACATGGTTGACGACTGATTCTATGAAATCCAGTTATCGGTTAACGATCGTTTCGGGAAGAAGTTCCTTTCTTCAGATCCAACAGAACTTCACTCTTACAAGATCGTCAAAACAGTAAAAAGACAGAAACACGTGCATTTAAACAAACATTTACTTTTAAAAACGAAACTGTGGCCACAGACGACCACTGCTCGGTAGACATGTCCGGACTGCCAACCTTTTTTGCGGTCAACCTGCTTAATCTGCTTTAACTTTTTTAATCGTTAGAAAAGTGATTTAGAGACTATAAACAAAAAATGAAAAATACAATAAAATGTTGCGAATTTGGTATGTAATTAAGTTAGTCATCTTACATTTAGAATGTATTATAATACATCGTAAATACAATATAGCTGCAGCATTGCTCTTTATAATTCAAAGTATTTAATTAGAACTCTCCAGTATTATAGAAATGGTATATGCCCTACTGCTTCGGGCGTTCAAAATAGCCTGAAGAATTCGAACTTTGACATATAAAGGCCTGTACATCTCGAATTTCGCTTTTTAAAACGAAGTCATTAATTATACACCGACAAAATCTCAAGTGAACAACAGTACTACATTTTTAACTGTATTCCCCTGAAGCTTCATAATTCGCAGTTTTTAGGATAATAAGCTCGTAAAAATAAACTAGTTCACAGTTGTCGTTTAAACGCATTTGCCGTTTCCACACATGTTTATCTATATTCCGAATTGTATTTCAACAATTCGATCGCAACCCGTTACAACTCCAACTCCAATTATATATCGAAGAAATTAGTTTTCTCTTTGATGTAGAATTGGTTATAATAGAGATTACCTATTCTATAGCCCTGATTGTGACACGCGGTTCAGTGGCATATTGAATCAGTGAGCTTCGAGACTGCGTTGTGACACGCGGTTCAGTGACACATTGAATAATAAAAACGCGATCGCCAAGCCCGAAATAGTGTCCGCGGTCGAGTTGAAGCCACGAAAACATTCGGCGAAGACAAAGAAGCTATATTGGGCAGTGACTAACTGCTGGCTCTCTGTCTTTTGTCTTTCTTCATTCACCGAGATCATTATCCAACTAGAGCTCGTCAGCTGATGGTTCAACGTCGGCGTCGCGCGGTTATGCCTTATGACTAGAGCAATCTATACGAACAATGTGATTTACGCCTGTAGTACGGTTATTTACGTCACGGTCGTAGGCCTAACCCTAGCTACTCATCACTACTGTTTAGCTAACTACTCAATACGGGATGTAATAAAAGACGTCTTACGACGCTTAATGGTCTTGTCTTAATGTCTTTTATTACATCCCGTAAGTAATAACAACACGTAGTATGCTAATCAGAAAGTTGTTTAACTACTCAATCACCTAGTATAGTTGAAAATTGACAATTTCGGTTAGTAGAAGTGACTAAATATACATTACGGTCTTGTTCTGTTATGAATAGCTTTACATGCAGTTGCAAGTTACGGGGAAGGTAAAATAAACTAATATCCAGGGTTGAATCGTGTTCGAACCCACCCTATTTTTACTAAATTTACTGTGCTTTATGGTGGGTAAGCATTAATTCGTGGGAGTGTTATCTTTAGTTTTATATCGTAGGTTCTGGCTATGTATACTTAGTAATTATTTATTTGTTTCCAAGTGCAAGCAGTGGGCATTAAGATGTTTGTTGTATTATGTTAATTTTAAACTATCGTTTAATAATTTCACATATTGTATTATTAGGTATAATTTACACCATAACTATTGATGAAACACATTTCTAACTGTGCTGTTTTTGGCCATTTCCTTTTTTTTACTACTAGTTTGATAGAAAACTAAACTCAATCAATTAATCGTGTTTAGCGTTTTTAGCTTCATAATTGATTGAAATAAATAATACAATAATCCTGCCGGCGGCCTTAGTTTTTCTTCCAGGCCAATGTTTGTCATTCCTCAAAATGGTTTCCATCATAAAAAGATCTTAAAATATAAATTACAAAAGATTTGTTAATTTTCTTAATTATTTTTCTCTTAATTCAAAATAAAATAGCAACTTAAATTTCAACTCAAGTATATTAACTTTATGTTTTATTCTATTCAAATATACCGTAATTTATTATATTTTATAAGCATTTCAGTGGACGCACAGGCAGCCCTTGCCTATGTCTACTGTTTCCTAAGACTAAGACCAATATTATTTTTAGTAACTACAGTACAACAAAATCCTTGATTTATTATTCACTCATTTAATATGTGAATCTTATTTATCTTAATCTCTAATTGCATTTGTTGTACTGTACTGTAGTTTTGTTTTTGGAATAAAGTTGTTTTTTTATTTTTTTATTTTTCATTTCATACTGATTCGAATTTTTATTTTGGTATTTAAATTAGAACATATCTGATAAAAGTTGATTTTACTTGCAATGTTTTCATGAAACAAATAAAAATACTTCAATTCTATTTCCAACACAGTTTTGTTAAACTAGGGTTCAAATAGATATTTAAATAATTATAATTTTTGAAAAGTCCTAATTGGAAAGTCCTAAGATCTTAACTCTTGATTCTTAATTCCTAGCACCTTTTGAAATTGCATGACAAAGGCACTCTGGATGAGCTACGTTCTGCAGTCTGTATATAACAAATGTGTTAATAAGGGGATAATCTTTTAAGGTACCTTGTGAGGTTATTAGGTTTTAAGAAATTTGACGATTACTATTGAATAGTGAAGGTACATTTAACTATGTTAACCAGTTGTTAAAATGCTTTAGTTAAGATGCAGGTAACTTGTACAAGCGTAAATGTAGCCGAGTACTTAATTCCTTTATAATGCATAAAACATTTTAAAACACAAATAAATAAGTCCTAAATAAGTATCACAACAATACTAGCCTTGTATAATTTAAAGCACCGACTAAGAATAATAACATTTGAATACACCTACAAATTATAAAAACAGTTACATCATTGTCACTGAATTAGTAGTAACAGTGTGGGAAATACACCTTTCCAACCAGGAAGTTTGACCTAAGTTTAACTTATCATTTTAATTTAGAATTTTTACCTCAATGCTGATACTAATTAATTTACCTTCATTATTTATATTAGGCTAATGACAAAAAATTGTTACAGGCGACTACGAAGCAGAAAGAAGAGGACATTGAAAATATTTGGGACGAACAAGTTCTCAAAACTCTGGTAAGTATTGGTTGTTTTAAATAGAAATCATTAGTCTCTGAGCAAATACTAACAACTGCAAGTATCAGAGCAGCTTTTCTCCAGCTTAATTTCCCAGATTTGTTTCACTAACTGAAACCATGTGAAATGGATGAGTGCTTAATAAGTATACATGACAACTTATAGGATCATTAAAAAACTAAATAAACTTCTCTCAAATAGTTTTGTTTATCAACTGTCAACACTTTGAGCTTGGCTTGAGTGACAGTTATATAATTATTTTTTATTTACAATCATCACATTAAATCAGTATAATTGACAGGTGATTTGATCAGCGTTTTAAACTTTAAGTCTTAAATTTATATATACAATAACAAGTAATTTATGCCCCTTCTGAATATTCTTCTGTTTAGCAAGCCCTTCTCCAATAACCATTTTTTTAGTATTTTCCATTTAAAAAAGGAATTAATGTTTCTGAATATTTATGTAAATCTTTTATAAATATTTTGTTCCATGTATAGTAGGGATAAATAACATAATTTAAGCCTGTGAGGCACTGGTTCGATTAAATATCTTGTGTTATGGGCACGGCAGTGTTGGCTCTTCATTAATGTATCAAAATTATTCATAACCATTAATGCAAGCTGATCAATATATGTGCTATAGAAAATGATAATTTGTAATCTGTTAACAATTTTCTTACAGAGTGCCTTTTTAGGGACTTGGGATTTTAAAATTAGTCCATATTTCATGATTTAAGAAAAATAGGCATGATATATTGTAATTTGTAGTATCTCTAGTTACTCATAAAACTAATGTTGCTAAAGTTATAATTTATAAGTTGATATGAATATATTGTAGAGTAATAATAATTTTCTTTTAGACTGCCCACATCTACAATAAGCTTCTGACCTCAGAATATCATTCTAAGCTTACCTTTATGACTCAACTGTGTCTTCTTTTATGTTAAAGTAGTTTCCAGCATGAAACATCATCGCTTAATTGTTTGTTATAGGCATTAGTTACCTGTTCTGCCACCACCTCTCTTGAGTAACATTTTGTCAATATTATGTGGCCAAACAACCAATAATTGTGTTTCCACACCAGTTTATAGCGAATTTCCCCTTTAGGAAAGAAGTTATTAGTTGGCATGGTAAGACCTAGGCCCACGACTATGATAACTTTTTGTTTTGA
Source organism: Allygus modestus (assembly GCA_963675035.1). Classification (NCBI taxonomy): domain Eukaryota; kingdom Metazoa; phylum Arthropoda; class Insecta; order Hemiptera; family Cicadellidae; genus Allygus; species Allygus modestus. The sequence goes on from OY776111.1 coordinate 304,921,898, forward strand.
GGTCCCCAAATGCCAAAAAAAACCATCCGTTCAAAACTGTATATATATATATGTTATATATATATATATATATATATATGTGTGTGTGTGTCCATCGGTGTGATAGCTCTCGTAAAAAAGGTCCGATTTTCATGAAATTTGGTACAAACATGTAAAGCAACATTTACGACTTTATGTTCGAAAACCAGCCAGATCGCTCATCCTAAGGGGTATTTTGGGGGGTTTGTACCCCAAAAATGGTTTAGTTTTATTTTTTTACATATAATATATTAGTAAATCAAATTTGAACTTTCACCATTGAATTCAGCCTTAACAACAACAACAACAAATTTGGTGTTTTGATCATTGCTGTATGTCAATTGGTTACAGAGATATTGAAAGTGCTAAACACAGTACGTTGTCCAATGTTATTCTTATGGAGAATAAGACAAATTGTATATCTCGCTTATTTATCAACTTATCCTGATGAAACTTGGTATACCGGTATCGCTTCACATCGTTGTGGTCTATTGATAAAAAAAAAACACAAAAAACACACAAAAAACTATTTTTTTGCCGATAGCTCCCGAAGCAGCAAACCTGTGTTCTCAGCCCCCATGTTATTCTTATGGAGAATAAGTAAAATTTTATCTCCATTAATTATGGAGATAAATTGATGAAACTTAATATTTGTATTATAACTCATGTTTTGTGTTCCTTGTTTTAGCAAACCGGCATACTCTTATGGAGGATAATTAAAATGTCATAAATCGTTTATTAATTAATGTATATTGATGAAACTTGGTATGTGGCTTTATGTGGTTAGTATAGTTTTTTTTGTTTGTACTATACATAATATATGCATTGGAAATTCACTGAGTATGCAGGTTTGCTGCTACAGGGGTATATTTTTTAACAATTGCGATGAAACCTAGTTTTCCAGACTACAAAATTTGATTGTTAGGCAATAAGGAAATTCCAATCAAAGGTTCAGAAGCTACAACGACTTCAACGATTTACTGATTGACACTGAAATTTCTTGTGAATTATTTTGAATGAGGTTTTAGCAACATCGCGAGCAGTATAGCTCTTGTACAATTCTCTAAGGACTGCACACATTTCCTGATATCCTTTGCCAATAATAAATAATAGTTTCAATTAGGTCTTCATTAATTGTATATTATTCTGTTCATCGCAAGCTGGCAAATGTTTCTATATTATGGTTTAATCTAGTTAAAAATATGGTTAAGTTCTGATTTATATTAAGCAACTCATTCCCACACACGATCAATTTGCCTAAGTGGGAATTATTATTTCATGTGTAATCTTTATATCAATTATGTATTTATGCTAAATAAACATGGTTTTGATTTGATTTGTATAAAGTACTGGGTAGTGTTATTTATTAACTATAATATCTATTGCTATCTGTTACTCCGGAAATGTTTAAAAGTTCAGACTACTTTGCCAACCTAAAGGTTTTTGAAGGACAACATCGAAAAATCAATGTACTTTGAAAATGTTTTTGTATATTTTATGATTGTGTTCAAGATAAATTTATAGTTAATCATACCGTCATAAAATAAAACAAAAAAATTAAATAAAACAAAAAATATTGTTGACATAACTACAAAGTACACAGAGGAATACATTTGATCAGTAAATATATTAATTTCTATTAACATTCGATTGCTATTGATATTTATTCATTTGAACACCACCATACTCCATTTGTGTGTTTTCGCATGACACTTAAGGGATTAGAAGACCCTTACACCACAGATAAATGAATCTAATCTATAGATTTGAATCCTCTGTATGTTTTACACACACAAGCACACAAAAGCAGCTCCCCCAACCCCACCCATCATATACAGGAAAACCTCACTTATTCCAAGTTCAAGGGACAGCCAATTTATTTCAAATTAAAGGAAGTTTCAAATTTCAAGAGTTTTAATTACAGAGGTTAGTGTGATTGAAATTTGAATTACAGAGGCACAACTTTATTTAGAAAAAACCCTGCAAAATAATTCAAAACAAATTAAAACTATATATATATGAATGTATATATAAAATTTTGAATCGATACTTTATTATGAAATATGAGTAAAAGTATTACACATTCATATACAATCAATAGAAATTAAAAAAAAAAAATAGCTTTAAAGCAAAAAATAATTTGGTGAACAAATTTAAAATTTGATTATTATTTTACTGTTAAGAAGATATTTACTGTAATTCTTGACTGTTTCAATGCGTTGTTTTATTGAATATCAAAAGTGTTTTCAATAGTGACAACAGCTGAAAAAACATTGTCGCTAATATCCCTTGACTGTTCCACAAGTGTGTGGATGGTTTCAATCGCACGCCGAGCTTGTTTTGACCAAGTGAACATCTTGGTAGTTGGCGTCGTCGTACACAATAGTTTGTGTTTCAATAGGCTTGTTTTTTTGTGCTTGATTCAAATTTCAGAGGCTTATGGTATCACAGTTTGTATTATAGAAGTTGACTTCAAATTTTAAAGGTAACGTTTTGAATTACAGCAACAAAATTCAAATTCTAGAGGCCCGTGTATAAACATATTCAAATTTTAGAGGCTACATTATGCGTTAAAACACTTTGAATTATCGGTATATTATTTTTTTAATATTAGAGGTTTTCTGAGGGGAACCGATAAAAGTTATTAATTATAGAGGTTTTTGAATTATTGAGGATTGAATTATTGAGGTTCTACTGTATATATATACAGTATATATATATATATATATATATATACACACACACATATGACTCACAACCACTGTCCAGTGTGTAACTGCTGCTATTGTAAAAAACTAAATTTTAGGTACCATAACGTTATATGTATCCTGTGAATACAATTTAAAAGAAAATTACACCAAACACAACATTATTATGGCAACATATGGCTGTCAATCTAAGATGGTAATCAGTTTGTGTTTGCCTGCTAGTGGATTCAACAAAAGTTCAATTTAAACATTGCATAGCTTTGAACTGTATCGTGTACCAGCACTGTGAGGGTCTAGGGCGTTGGGTCCGATGGGCGGGGGTGTGCGAGTGGGAGTAAGGGTCTACTAACCCCTTAGGAGCCATGTGACAACAATCGCTTAGGAGCCATATAGCGAACTGTCGTTACAACATATCTCCAGTGATATTGCTGGGAGTGTGACACAACAGCATAGTTCACATTTTATCATCTTTCTTTATTGGTTTGTTACGTTTTTGAAACACTTTTTATAGTGTTTAGGTCATACAGAACTACACTATTACAAATTAAACTTATTTCTAAATTAAATTAAATTAAATTCTTAATTATCTATTCAACTGGTATTTAGATTAATCTGCTATTTTAACTATATAAACTGAGTTTAATTTAATTAATTTATAATTATTAATTATTATTTGTAATATTCATATAATCTATTCATTTTCAATTTAATTTTTGAATTTAATAAATTATACAACAATTAACAACAAAACAGTTAGACTATTAAGCAACTCTACAACAGAACCATAGATCACAACAAGTCGCCTTTAACATCATAGTCAATCGTAATAGTAATTGTCATTAGTCTCAGTTTGGGTTGTGGCAATCTTGTGAACCTCCCCCCCATTGTACCCCATGTAACAAGGACACTAGAGTCTCAACATACTTACACTCATTCATGCATATCTGCCTTAGGTGCATCAGCGCCATAAACAGTGATTTAGTAAGTGTTCAATGAAAAAATTAAAACAACAATGAGCTATGAAAAGTTTAACTTTAATGTAATTTTTAAGAGAATGAAGAAAGAGAATATAAATTACAGTAATAATAAAGAAAAAGTTATTTTCTGCAAGATGGACTTAAATAAAAACCTCAGTAATGAAAGACTATATTCTAGGTCGAGTAAACACAATATTACTATAAGCAACACCATGCATGGTAATCAAGTGTTTTGTTTCACACCAATTAAAGCAGGAATAAAACCTGAGAAAGCTGAATGCTAAAACACTGTATAAGGTTTTAATTTGTTTATTTTCGCAACTATCTTCCTGCCATGAGAAGCCCAGTGTGAGCGCCGATGTTTGTTTTTTAGCTGGAGCAGTGCACCGACTACGACGGAAGGCGCAAGTTGAGGGCTCGTTTGCGAACTGTTATGGCAGAACATAAAGGTAACATCATTTAACCTCTGTTGTAAATACACATAGCGAGATATTAGCTCTCGAAAGGTTCACAACTTTTGACATTCCAGATTCCACAAACATTTGTTTCTTGAGAATTGGTATATTAATTTTCTTCTATAGTAGCAATGTATGCACATACAAACTATGTAGTTGAAATAAGATTGTTGATGGTAATGAAAAACAATGTTGGCAAATTTGACTAGTTTTCATTGTTATTTTCACACAGCAAATATTCATGCAATTTTTCCTGAAACCGTGTTATAATCAGTTTTTAAAAGTATACCAATCCCTTTTTCTGAAAATAATTCAATGAATAATGCAACTCAAATATCACTCTCAAACTATAATATCATAAATTTTCTTGGAGCATTGTTTTTTAGTGCTTGTTACATCTATAGAACTCCGTCACAAAAACCTTGAAAGCCTCCATGTTTGGTTTATAAAGACGTATTTTTATTCTGCCGGAGAATTTATTGATCATTGTGGACCTGAGAGGATTTGTGTATTTAACATTTGAATATTACAAATTTAAACATTTTCTGCTTACTCCCATGCATTTTGCATGAGTAATTTTAGTCTTACCTAAGAATATTTAACTCAATTTTATTATATTATGTTGACTACCTCTGTAATTTGGTCTATCAACATGGTGCCAAAACAAAACTCATAACTTTCTTTGTTTTGAAAAATACTGTTCTTTTAGGGCTTTAAATTTGAAATTTTCTCATGGAGATATTTTATTTAGTTCGCTGTTTTCTTTAAAATGTCCTTATAACTGTACCAGTGATAGGAATATAGATTATATACATAAATTTAGTTTAAATTATGAATTGGTTATGTAATTAACTTCACCTCCTCGCTTAGCTTTGTGTGAATTCCCCTTTGGGATTTTTCATCCTTTGATTTTAGGACATATATTTTTCATTTTTCAGCCTCGTCATATGCATGAGTTTAATTACAGTTCATGTAATAGTTTTTAAATCCATGTGTTTTTGAGTGCAATATAGTTTTGATACTACTTGATTTATTATTCTTGGTTACTAAGAAATGCATTGGTGTTTATTGCATTTTTGAACTATTTTGTTTTGAGTTTATCCATTAATTAGGTTTATCATTTAATTAACTTAAATCCATTAAATTAATTCATGTTACAGAAAGAAAAATCATTTTTTCTCAAGAATTGGTAAAGAATCAGTAGAATTTAATTTAATAACTAACTAGAGTTTTTAAAATTAACAGTGTTTAATCATCACTTACAACTGTACTTCACAATGTTGCTAGAGAAAACATGTTTAAACATGAAAATCCCATATGTTTTAATGTTGAGCAATGTGGTACATGGTACCTGCATTGAAAGTGGCAACTGAACTTAGTATTATCTAGGCCTAGTAAAAGTAAAAACTTGATATACTGTATAGTTAAATTTAAAACCCTTTCACTATCAGACCAAAAGTAATTGAATTGTACTTTAGCTCAGACATCCCCAGCAGTCTAATTGCTAATTGCTTATATTTGTCACTGAGTTTTGGACCAGTCTCAGTGTAAATATTTAACAAGGCAGCATATCTGTTTCGGTGTATTTCTGTACAAATATCATTGAAATGAGGCATTACAAATTTTGATATATGCAGTTGATATGTGTCAGATAGGTTTGACTGAAGCAGTTTGGATTTTAATTTTCTTTTTGCAGTTCCTTCTTTATCAAAGCATTACAAAATTGTTGGGTCTACAGACTTTGATCTTGAAAAATACATAGAAAATATATAAATTTGTTTGGACAGATTCCTCATACCAATAATACCAGTCTTACATAGTCTATTTACAAATTTCACAAATACCTACCCTCATTTTTTTATTGTTAGTGATTTATTGTTTTGTTTTTTAGCGTGTGCAGACCTGGTGGCCCTGACTGGGGACAGTGTTGCTAACAGTGGTGAGTGTCGCAGTCCCATCGACGATTCTGGCACAGAATCCGGCGAAGACTTTCGACTCCTGAGTCCCGAAATTCTTGCAGAAGTGCAGAGTGCGTTAACTCGGTTGGAGGCGGCTTTACCCGGTCTGGACCCGGTTAGGCGCGAAGCTCTAATCCGACTCGTTAATCGGTTACAAACATGTCTCAAGCTGCAACCGGCATCTCAGACATCCACTCCTCCTAACCCTCCCCCTCCACAGCCCCCTCCACCACAGCCCCCTGTCAGACGGTACGCCAACAGACGACAAAGACATCAGCGGCACACTGTGGGAGTGAGCAAAGAAGAGTTGGCAGATGCGAGGAGGTGGTTACAAGAAACGAGGCAGCAGTCGGCAGCTTCTACAGAAAACCCTTCAGAGGCTCCCTCAGTTGAGAGTCATTCTTCTACAAATTTAAATGAACTAAAGGAAGAAAATCCAAAACCTATTCATCAAGTTTTTCGTCCTGTGAAGTTCAACCCCAATCAGTCTACAGGGGGTAAATCCCTTGAAATAGTAAATCATTCACAGGCTTTTGAAAGAAGTGATAGTCAAGAGGAACCGAATAGTGTAAATGAGACTTCAACATATCCACAAGATGTATCAAAGGCAGATAGTGGAAGTAGTCTTTTAGAATATGACCCCAGTCTGACTCTTTTCACTCCAGCACAATCCGTTCAGATTGCTGTTCACAAAGCTGCCATAAATAAACAGATATCAGAAGAAGAAAGTAAAAGAGAAAATAACAAACGAGAAGAGAGTTATGACAGTGATGATGGTGATGTTTCTAGTGTTGAGGAGGATCACAGTTTAGCCATGGGTCAAGACGGACTGGAAGATGCCATTTCATCTGCTCAGAGATTATTGCAGATTGCTACAGACAATAAAAATACTTCTAATCATGGGAGATTTCAAGATAGAAGTAATAAGAAACAAAAGATGAAACGTGCTAATACTATTGATATTCCAAAACCAGTTAATGCTTATGATGGATCTTCGCCAGAAGATTTTGGTATGTCATCGGGTCACATGAAGGATAAAGACCATAAATACAACGAAAGTGAACAGAAAGTTCCTCCTCCTTTTGAGCCTAAGACAGAAAGTGATTTGAAATTTTTGGCTTTCTTGCAAAAAGCAAATAGTAGTAGTAGTGAAGGAAAAGCAGGTATTTATAATCCTTCAGCTCGTGGTGGTCAGCCTTGGACAAATAGATTTGTTAACATTAAAACCGCTTTTGAAAAGCCTACTTCTGAGGATAAACAAACAACCCAAAACAAATCAGATCCTCCTCCTATCACCCAGAACTGGCTAAACAACTCGTCCAAACTGCCAGATCCAGGCATAGTTCGCCAAGGAGTAAATAGGACACCTCAGCCATTGCAGGCTAAACTTCCGTGGACCACAAGAGAGGAGGAAAATGGGGTGGTGATTGGATCTTTGACAGTAAAACCTCTTACTCCCACACACAAACCTGTGGGTCCAGTAAACAAGTTTTCTCATGCTCCAAAGTCAGCTTTTAAACCAATAGAAAAGAAACCATTGACTCAGGTTCAGATATTTGAACTCACCAACAAACCAGTTGTTCAAAATTCAGTAAAACCATTGAATGGAAGTTATCAAAGTCCTCAAAAGAATAAACAAGTCGATGTTAAAAAATCTCAGCAGCAAATGAACAAGATGACATCTTCTGCAAGTGGTTCTGTTAAACAATTAGCGACACAAAAGTTTTCTGGGGAAAATATCCCTTCCAAGCCGATTATCAAGCAGTATCCTGTTATACAAGATAAACAGTTTAATGCAGCAAATTTTGTCAAACAGCATTCTTTTGAGGAGCAGATTTCTAAATCAACAGATAAGAGTGCTTTAGTAGCCCCACTGCCACCACCTCAATTCTCCTCAAGTATAGCTTCAACCCAAAAGCAGCTCTTAGATCAAACAACCTGTGACCCTAAAATGGTTAAAATTCCCCAAAATAAAACTCTCAAGGAATTTAAAGATGGTACTAAATTTTCTCCACCTAAGCCATATATAAATTCTCCCCCTATCTTAAATAAACAACATTCGGACCCTTTTCAGTATCCATTAGATGTGAAAAGTACAAACACTTTTTTACCTACTTCTGATCCTCAAAATAAATCAGGCTCATTACCTGAAGTTAATGTCATTCCTTATTATTCTCAAGAACCAGCTTATGTTCAACATACTTCTTATATTCAACCATACAATGATTTTTCACCGCAGCAGACATATCTCTCTTCACAGTCTCATTTCTCTTCTGACCCCTATGAACAATATCCAACACCATCAGAGCCAGTTGAGAAGTATCCAGCCACTTTTAATCAACAATATGAAACTTATAGTCAACCTGAACAGGATCCTTATTTGTATGATGTAAATAGTACATTTACAAATGAAATGATCCAACCTCATTCAGATCACAACAGAGGAGGGCAAGCTTCATTGCCATATGCACCAGCACTTAGAGAAGAATCAATTCATCACAGATTCTCTGAAGAATCATTAGTACCAAATCCCTTGGTATTGTCTGATGTGTTAATTAAGTCACCTGTACAATTTTCCCAGTATGATTTTCCCCCTACGCTGCCATCACTACCTGTGAAACAAAATATTCCTGCAATTACAAATTCCCAATATGAAAATAACTCTTCTCACAGTAGTCTAACTTCTTCAAAGCTTAGTGACTCTTCCTCATCCGTGAAGCAATACCTCAATGTCCCTTATGAGTATGGACTTGGCAAGTCACCACTTATAAGGAACAATTCAAAATCTCCATATTTTGATGAAAGTTCAAATAGTTCTCCAACTCGAAGCCCACATTTAAATCCTGAGGACGAAGAGGAAAGAGAGATTTCTCTAAGTGAAGGAACTGAAATACAAACTGCAGTAGCTAAAGTTATGGGTCATGCTCAATGTCAGAAGGCAGTCACTGTTCCAAGTAGAAAACAGCATCGATTTGATGATGACAGGACGGAATCTGAATCTTTGCTTAGAACATTGTTAAAATCCCCTCATTCCCCAACAAATATGGCAAGGAAACAAAGTTTAGAGAAATCTTCTGCTTTTTCTGAGTCGCCTGAACCACCAAAATCAACTGTGGATGAGCCTTTACAGAGTAAACATGAAGATACTCTGATACATCAAGATTCTTATTCAACAGTTGAACAAATCCCTGCTTTTAATAAACCCACTCAACCTCTTACACCACCAGACAAGACTACTCAGAGCCGACAGTATAAAGATGCATATTCTTATTCGACGACAGTTGCCAAAGCTCCTGTAGTTGTGTCACCTCAAAGTGAAAGAGTACAAAATATTCACAACAAACCAATTTCGTCAGCTGCATCGGCTTTCCGTCCATTTGTTAACAACTTGGCTAAGCCCCCAGAATCTTTTGCTGATAGATTACCTCCTGTTCCATCTTCTTTGTCAAATTTTGGGAGAAAATCAGATGGAGATAGTAGTAGATTAGCAAATACACCAACTAAGATTTTGTCTCAAAACACTTCCTACTCTAGTAGACATTATGAGTCTGATATTTCACCAAAACCTCCTCCAAGTATAAGTCCTTCAAAGTCTCCTACTTTAAGATCATCCACTTCCCCTTCTTTCCCCAATGTTCTTCAAAAGTCTGAGTCGTGGCATCAGTTAGTTAAAGAACAAAAAGCCCAAGGAAGACACCCTCCACCAAAAAGCCCCCGTCTCTCAAAAACAAAATCTAGTCATTCGTTAGCATTCCCTAAACAATTCGAGGCGCATCTCACACCCGATACATTAGCTGTAAAACAGTCTACGGTTGATCAATATCTAAAACCCCAAATGAGGCAGTCTGTTAAAACTACTAGAAATAAAAAGACAGTTTCTATTGTGAAATTGGATGAAAATTTAGAAAATGTCGATGAAGCATTTGAGAGTTTGTTTCAAGAAGTGGCCAAGCGAAAGTAACCTGCCACCAGTTTTGTGGACACTCAAACAAATCTGTGATCTCTAATGGTGATAGAATGGTGCACCCACGTTTCTGCATTTCTTGTTTTCGCTTCATAAATAGTATTTCATGGGCAAAATAGTTTTGGTTTGATTAATGTTTTCTTTTGTTTCGGTGTTTACACTTCTGTTCTGATTAACTTGCTCAGAAAAGTGCTTTACAAATGATAGTTCTGATTCCATCCTCGTGGGGTGCTCTCTCCGTTTCCGAGCCATGTCAAGATATCTTGTGAGTCAATTTCTTCTTTTTGACTGTATTTTCGTTTGGCTTTGCTCAAGTTTTCTACTTAACACTGCGTGGAATTGCATAGTTCATAACTTTTAATTTTATTCGTTGTAGAAATTATATTTTGATTGTAGTTTATTTAACTAAAATTGTGTTGTGTTTTTTATTAACTTCAAAAATAACATAGTCTTGCCCCAAAGGCTAACAATATGGAAATTGTTATCCTTAATGATTTTACCAGAGTTTACAAACTATTAACAAATCAATTTTTGTTCTTTACCTTTGCTGTATTTTTTTGTTTCATATACGTTTAAAATTAATTGTAGTATTTACCGAAACAAAAGAACTTTCTTACTACCTAAACCTAAAAGCAAAAAAATAAGTTTTATTCATACCTTTTCCTTTGTCATTTTGTATTACATTTTATTTAAAATAATATCTTTAAATGTTTCTCTCACCATTCTTCACCTAATTATTTAAAACGTGTTTATCATAAGTAATTGTTAAACAGATGCCATAATGTGAAACTGGATTGATACTCCTAATTGTGTAATCTAGATACAATTGCATATACAATTTCCATTTATCCTAGTATATTTATGATCTTCAGCCCTTTATACTCCTCTCAATGCTTCATCTACTGCGACTTATATCGGCTTAACTTCTCAATGTTTATGGAGATTCATAGATTAGAATCAGTGTTTTGTTCTAGTCCCTAGTCTTTTAGTGATGTTAAGTGATTTTATGTTGACTTTACATTTTAACCATAGTTGTAGTAGAAAATAACTTGTTAGTACTTTATGTACATTTATTTGTACAGCTATAATTTTCCTAGTTTTAGTTTAAAAATAATGCAACTTTTCAATTTAATTCAATTTGAATTGTCCATTTTAAGTTTTTATCAACATCGTCAATCAAAACGATTTTATTTATTTATTTATTTTTAATAATAAACAAAAAACTAAAGAGCCTGAATTGCAGAGTTTTCACTAGTGTCAACACAGAAGCTTGAATATTATTTTAACGAGTTTTTACTTTATTTTTGCCACTCCCAAAGTAAAAACTACTGTCCGTATTTCTATTCTGTTTTCCTGAATTGAATGCCAACAATTCACTCTGGTTGTTTAGTTTTATGGTTACCAAGCTGTTCTGGGTCTTAACTCATATGTTGTACATACCAAATAGCTGTTCTTGTTTTAAGTTCTCTTTAAGACAACTAGTAAAAAGATAAAAAAATGTCTACTTTTTTGGCTGCACATTCTTAATGTCATTGTTTCAACTTATTGTTTTTAACGGTTCACTGTTAACATTAGAACCGCTGTGGATCGTGAACAGGAGTTTTTGTATGCTATTTAAAATCCTAAAGCCAGGATCGCGTCGCTTAAGTCCCGATTGTTGTTGTGCTACATATTGATAACTCAATTCATTCAGATTCTTCTCATATATGATTCACAAAATAGTTTGTAATTGAATGGTAGGGTGGTCTATTGATTTTTCAAACATGATTTACTGATTACAAATTTGAGTCCTTCTCGTTGACTGTTATAACTGTCATCTTGTATTGAGTAGTAAGGTTTTTCGCTTATTTTTTATCTGAATTATTTTTGTACTATAACAAAGTATACTTTTGAAATCTGCACAAAATATATCATCTGTAGGCTATTTTAAAATTGTAAATCTCACAGTTTTTTATTTACTGCCGGTTCTTAGCAGCTACGTGTGAAGTTACAATTTTGGCAATTCAATTTTAAAGTTGGCAGTGTTGTTAGGTTGGGTAGTAAGTGTTTTATAAATAAACTAGCTGACCCATTGCAGCTTCGTCCGCGTAAACTATGGTAGTTATGTGTGCTGCATTCTGTGGTAAGCCCGTGGAACTACTAAGAATCATCTGTTCATCAGCTGTTTGAATTTTCGTCAGCTCAAACCAAAGTGAAGGTCCATAAGGAATTCATGGAAACTTTGGGACCCAGCGGGGTGGAACACAGGGCGAATTTTGTAATACCGTTTCTTAGCAAGCACCATGGGCCAAAGAGGAACCTTTATGTCAAATTTCAACTCTGTAGGCCTTATAGTTATGGAGATTTCGTGATAGATCGTTCAGTCAGTCAGTCATTGGTATTTGGATTTTATATATTAAGATAAATAAATAATTATAGTTAACCCTTCCCAGACGGCCTAGTTTATATATATATATATATAAAAAGGAAAAAATTAGATTTAGAAAAAATTAATATTTTTGTTTTTACGTCTATAATTCTTAAAACTATATAAATAGTTGGCCTAGGCAGTGGTTTTGTTCAAAACCTTTTTTTTTAAGAAACAAATTTTAAAATAAAAAATATAATCTATTTTGTTATTATATCGCTTAAAAATAACATTGGATATAAGGATGTTTTTACGAAGAGAATTGTTTATTTAAATGATCAAACTAGAATAAGTTTGTTTGTAATAATTGGCGAGTATATCCGCCAACCGTCCGCTAAGCACAAAAGATTAGCAGATATATCCGCCTACCATCCGCTAAGCACAAAAGATTAGCAGATATATCCGCCAACCATCCGCTAAGCACAAACGATTAGCGGATACATCCGCTAATCGTCCGGGAAGGGTTAAGTTAGATTCTTCTTATTTTGCTGAGTAAAATGATTATTAGTTTGATTTTGGTAGAATCTTTATATTTTTTCTTTATAAATTTAAATACAAAATCGGGCAAATTAAAAAAAATGACAATGTAGCATTTTTGGAAAATATGGTTATCAGTTTTAGAGTTAAAAATAATAAAAGGTGGAAATAAGCATAGTTATTTTGAAATTTTTAATAATTTCTTCAAATACCTTTTAAAGAATAAATTGTGATTGTGATTTTTAGAACCCATAAAACATAAAGTTTTGATTTTCAGACTCATCGGAATCCAGACAAGTGACTACTAGAACTGAAGGCAACTCCTTCACAAGAACTGAAGGTATGAAAAAATGATTATTCTGGCAGGCAATATGTTGTACAATAGCTCATACCACACTGTATCTCTCCTTTGTCTACAGTACTGCTGGCTGTCTACTGCATGTCACACTTCATTGCTTTCTGCCTGTGCTGTTCATCGAGTTCTCATCACTTTAATGTGATGTTGACATAAACTACAGCACTGCTGGCTGTCTACTGCATGTCACACTTCATTGCTTTCTGCCTGTGCTGTTCATCGAGTTCTCATCACTTTAATGTGATGTTGACATAAACTACAGCACTGCTGGCTGTCTACTGCATGACACACTTCATTGCTTTCTGCCTGCGCTGTTCATCGAGTTCTCATCACTTTAATGTGATGTTGACATAAACTACAGCACTGCTGGCTGTCTACTGCATGTCACACTTCATTGCTTTCTGCCTGTGCTGTTCATCGAGTTCTCATCACTTTAATGTGATGTTGACATAAACTACAGCACTGCTGGCTGTCTACTGCATGACACACTTCATTGCTTTCTGCCTGCGCTGTTCATCGAGTTCTCATCACTTTAATGTTATGTTGACATAAACTACAGCACTGCTGGCTGTCTACTGCATGTCACACTTTATTGTTTCTGCCTGTGCTGTTCATCGAGTTCTCATCACTTTAATGTGATGTTGACATAAACTACAGCACTGCTGGCTGTCTACTGCATGTCACACTTCATTGCTTTCTGCCTGTGCTGTTCATAGAGTTCTCATCACTTTAATGTGATGTTGACATAAATACAGCACTGCTGGCTGTCTACTGCATGTCACACTTCATTGCTTTTTGCCTGTGCTGTTCATCGAGTTCTCATCACTTTAATGTGATGTTGACATAAACTACAGCACTGCTGGCTGCCTAATACATGTCACACTTCATTGCTTTCTGCCTGTGCTGTTCATCGAGTTCTCATCACTTTAATGTGATGTTGACATAAACTACAGCACTGCTGGCTGTCTACTGCATGTCACACTTCATTGCTTTCTGCCTGCACTGTTCATCGAGTTCTCATCACTTTAATGTGATGTTGACATAACAAACATAGTTCAGTTTTTCTTTAAAGATCCCTTATTTGCAAATAAAATATTTGTTTAAAGCAAATATATGGTTTATGTCACTGATTTAAACTGAAAACAGTTATGACATCGCCTGTCACTGTAGCTGTGTACAACAAAAATTGTAACATCATGTGACGATAATTTTTTTGATTTTGAGTATATTTGCAACGATTGCAGGTAGAGTCATAATACTGATAGGCAATTTAATGTTAATGTAATTATAACTCTCAGCTAGGTAATATAGATTTCTCTAAAATTCAAGAGGCTTACAGGTGATATCAGAAAAAAAATAAACTAATTGTTGTTTTCAATTAGTTTACATAAAATCTTAGGCTGTAATCTGTTACTTATTCATACCGTAAAACGGGGTGAATAGCAACAGTTTTCAACTTTGTAGCTATAAAACTATTATTAAATGTAATGCTAAACCCATAAAACTTACCTCAGTTTTTCAGTCTTGCCTTCTTCTATGAAGCAGTATTACTATTTTTTAAATATACTTCACACACAAAAAATAAAAATAAAATAAAATGTTGATGTTTTTATTCACCCCTTGCTGTTTTTTTATATTTCCCAACGTTAGTATGAATGGAAACACAATGTTTTATGCCATTATAAAACTTACAATATAAAAATTGTGCACACAAAATTTGTAAATGCACTTTTTATTTAAAGAAGTGAAAATAATTTAACAAAACCCCTTAAACAAGAAACGTGCATGTAAATGGTAGAAGTAAACTGTAGGCTTTAAAGTAAACGGACTCTAGGTATTGACTGTGTTTCTTTTATTTTTGTGATATATCAAAATTAGATTATGTTGTAAAAATTGTTGTAAAAAAGGAATAAATTAACGGAGTAAACACACTCTACAATTCAGGGAGCAATTGAGAGATTGTCTGTTGTATTAAATTGGCATACAAAGTTATTAATACAAATAAGAGTTGAACAAAAAAAAGCATCAGACATTTGCTTGATTTTATATTGTCATACTTAACATATGTTAAATTGTATTGTATGTTAAATTTTAAGCCTCCATGTGCTTGGAAAAGATTAAAACCCTAAACTGATTTTTTAATATAGCCTTTAAAAGATGTATTTTGAACCTTATAAGGCAAAAAAGCCCTGGTAATAACCTAAATTGATATGTATTTGAGTAATTACAAACCTTTTTTTAGTTTTTTTTTATTTGTTTCTATTCACCCCGTGATTTATAAATTTATGAGATAACAACATAGTAATTATTTCACAACATTTATGATAAAAGACGGAGTTATTTACTGCTGAAATTAATCTCATAGGTGTTTTTCGTGGTTGTATGAAAGAACTTAGTTTAGTACTTCTATAAGAAGTTTAGAAAGATTCAATTTTTGAGATTATCAAATGCACATGTTTCAATTCAGTAGACAATAAAACAGTGATGCCAACACAACAACATAATTTTTCCCTTCAACTTTCAAGATTTGCAACTGACAAAAATCCCACAGTGAATTATCAGGTTTATGCCTTTTTACTATTCTGTGAAATATTCTCTGAAGTTTTATTTCTGTTCACCCTGCTGTTTCTATTCACCCCATTCCATGGTAAATCATATTTTTCCTGGAACATTTGTATTTCAGCTAGTTAAGCCATTAACATAACCTTTGTCTCCATTTTTGTTTGGTTTTTGGATGTGAAAACGCTACGATTTACACATAAAACTGCTAAGGCTAATTTAAAAAATTGTATATGTACATTAACATAACAAAGCAACTGAACTGTTTCTCCAGGCAAGTTAGACATGCCTGCATTTGTGCATTTGCAAACAAATCCGTATGATGAAACCTGTAAATTAAATAATCATAAACTAATTCAACTTTTAAATTGTTTCAGTTCATACCAGGACATCAACAAACCGACTGACTAAAGGTAAAACTTTTTATTCACAAACACTCTTGATAATGCATTCTGCGTACAAATCTTAGCATTCACCCATTTGGCTTTGTTCTTATTTAGATCTATAGATCTTTTTAGATTCATATAGACTAATAATTTCTATCCCACTCTAAAAAAATCAATAACACCTGTTCTGATAATAACATAATCATGATATGAAATTAATTATGAGTTTTCCTCCAACTCAACAAAACCTTGGTTTACAATTGAAATTAGTTTGTCTCGACTATGAAAGAGATATTTTTAGATAATTGTGAGATTTAAGATCCAACCCTTCAATCCAACCCTTCCCAGAGGCCTAATTTATATTTTTATATAGACAGGAAAAAATTATATTTAGAAAAAATAAATATTTTAGTTTTCACATCTATGACTCTTAAAACTAAATAAGTCCTAGGCAGTAGTTTTGTTTCAAATAATTTTTTTAAAGAAAAAATTAATATTTTTTTATTATTTTTTTATTGTTTAGTATATCGCTTAAAGATAACATCGGATATAAGGATGTTTTTACAAAGAGAAATGTTTATTTAAATGATCAAACCAGAATAAGTTTGTTTGTAATAATTGGCGGCTATATCCGCCAACCGTCCGCTAAGCACAAAAGATTAGCAGATATATCCGCCAACCGTCCACTAAGCACAAACGGATATATCAGCTTATCGTCCGGGAAGGGCTAAAATTGTTGGTTGTAGACATACAACTTTGTACTTCCTACATATTGCAACTGTTCATGTGCAATGCCTCTTGTGCGATAAAAACTAATCTAAAATGACTAATAACATACATATAAACTATTTTATCTAATTTTGCAACATTTATTGTTTTAGCAAGCAGCGTCTCTTCTCCATTTGCAAAGTTTAAGCAGCTTGAACGTCAAAACTCTGCTCCAAGGTAACTGTTTTGAATAATGTGTTTGTGTGATTTTGTTTGACTTTTTCTTCATTTTTTCTCACTTTACTTTTTTAGGAAAACATTGCAATATGTTTCACAATTTGTTTTAATATGACTAATACCCACAGTTCTTTTTTTCACAAGTAATATTCACAAAAGAGCTATGTCGTTGCAATTAATAATAATTTAGCTCTAAAACTTATCAGTTAAGTTTTCTACTTAAGTAGTGGTGTAAATGCAATTTGAGGAACCTCTTAGTAAAATACCTTCAACGGTTGGCAACAATTGATAGTAAAATGTGAGTGCAGCTCGCTTTTGCCAGTTGGCTAAGCTGATCTTAGTCATCAGCTGAAAATATCTCACTTCTGAGAACCGAACTTCTTAAGGTGCTCAACCTTTGTGTTGGTTTAAGAAAGTTTCAAAAAAATAATAAACTACACAACCAAATATTTGTTTAAAGTAATAGTAAATAAGACTTATTTATTATTTTATATAAAGTAATAGTTAATTACTATCTAATTTATTTAGGGGTTTAACAATTGCAAATTAAAAATAAATGTAAGCTCAATATAATCTTCGATTCTCTATAGTAATAATAATTATTATTATTTATTGTTAGAGACATCATAAAATGTAAGGAAATATTACATACGAAGTTACAGATACAATAACATATACTGAAAATTTGTAATTAATAAATTAATGTTGATGGAATAAGTTTATGAAATCAATTTTTTACAAAATAATGAAAAATGATTTTTATTTATTGACTTTGTTTCCAAACATCTAATTTATCTTGGCAAACTTTTTTTAAATAGATCCATTATTTTGAGGCAGTCAAGATGAAAGCCATTGCTTTAAATTAATAATTCATTACATTCTAAAAAAAACTCCTTATGAAATAACACAGTTTTATATCATTACTATATGTTACTAGCTCAATATAAATAGATAACCTAATTAAATATCATTTTGCTAATAGCTTCAAATTTCAAATTTCTGTTAAATTTTTTGATTGTGTTAGTTTTAAAGTTTAGTATTCCATTCATTTATCATTTTTTAAACATATGATATTCCACAAATGAACATTCACAGCTACTGTTTACCCTCAAAATCTAAATTAATTCCTTCAAAAGCATGCAAAGTAATTTTCTGCTTATTTATTCTACTTTAATCCTATTATTATTAATTTGGGGGCCTATATAATTTTTGTAGTTGTAACATGCATTTAATCTACATAGAAAGATGTTGTTTGCATAACTAATTATTAAGGTATTGCTGAGTTGATGTACTAGGATCTATTTATTTGATAGTAGGTTTTTTGTATTTTTTTATAATTTGGTTGGAAAAATAGTATATAATCAAAATAATAAAATTACTTATATGGTCAGTTCATTAAGAACTATAATAAAAAATTGAAAAATAAGCTAATGAAGTAAGTAATCTGCGTTTCATACGTGTTGCTTCGTTTTCTAAATTATGAGACCAAAAATAATAAAAACAAACATTATTAATACTTATACATTGCCTTTATATAATATATTGTTTTTCTAGAATTTTCATTCTTTGTTTTTATTCAGTTTTGTTAACTACAGGTAATATTTTATTACAACAAAAATTATTTTCATAACTTGAGGCTAAAACTGGTTCCATCTCCATCTCTCTACTGCTTCTTCAATCTTTTTTGAGGTTTGCAGGGAACATTACCCAGCAAATGAACAATTTTAATTAAAAATACATATTTAAAAAATAGATATATGTCTGTGTGTAATAAACAACAAAAAGAAACACTTGTACTAAGGCTTGATGACCCTTTGACCCTGTACTAAATCCCTTCACACTATACATTGAAAATCATTCTCGCTTAATCTGATGGGCATATGCCATGTTCTCTACAATCCTCAAAGCTTAACGGTAGCTAACGCAATGGTGGCGCGGCAGCTAACCCAGCTTGTGCTTGTATTGTAGCGTGGGCGCGGCTCCGTTGTTTAGAGTGACGGATCCGCGAGTGGCGCGCTCTGCGTCTTCCATCAAGGATCGTCTCCTCTCCTGGGTCCAGGCTCAGACTCGTGAATACAAGGTATCAGGGCCCTTCTTCACGCATGTTTGCATCATTGTTTTTTCTTCTTTTTTATTTCGTTGTTTGGTTGGTATCTTTTGCATGTTTTGGTGGGACAATTTTATGTTTTTTTTTATTTTAGTTAGCTGTTTTACATTGTGTGTATTTTTATATTTATCATTCAGTTTGAAGTTAGATTTAAGTGTTTGTTATTTTTATTTTAAACATTTTTTTGTTGCATATTTTTCTTATGGTTATTAAATAAATTTTTTGTTGACATTTGAAATTTTGCTGTATGATTGAAGGTTTCAACCATGTTCAAACCTAAGTAACCCCTACAAGTTTTACCATTCTCATAAATGTTGTGAACTTTGAAAATAATACAGTGATGTGATTTGTTTAACCCTGTAACTTTTCTTAAAGCTTTTCCTAAATGTTTTCCCATGGATTTTTCAATTAAAAATTGTTGTTTTTTATTGTATTGCAGAATTGCATGGTTACTATTAATCTATTCATAGTCCAAAGTACATAGCTATTAGAAAAAGTGTATAAAAGAACATTACAATAACTGTGTCCTAATAATTTTTCATTGATTTACTTTTACACTTAACTCTTATTTTTATTTTATTTGTATGCTAATAATGTTGTGCTTGATGCAACTCCACTTGAAATAATTCAATAGCTTTAAAACAATAACTTCAAAAAGCATAAATTAACACCAAGAATTTTGGTTTATGTTTATTACTATTTTTGATGTTTAGTCACAGGCATTCCCAAGTGTACTTACAAATTCCAGTGTAGCTTTGTTATATTACATTAGATTTCTAATCTGTAAAAATAAGCCACAGATGACATTAATATGTAGAAAAGCTTATAAAATGGTATGCTTATTTTAGAATGGCACATTTTTACAAGTTTATAAAGTGATAATAAGTTCAAGAACTAGAACACATTACTTAAACCTGCATTAAATGTGAACTAGCTCAACTGTTATCTAACTTTTCTAACTAACATTTTGCAGAACATACAAATAGAAAACTTCTCTACTAGCTGGAACAACGGTCTCGCGTTTTGTGCTCTCATCCATCATTTCTGTCCCAACGCCTTTGACTATGACCAACTCACCCCAGAAAAACGCAGACACAACTTCGAGCTGGCCTTCCGGGTTGCCGAGTAAGTGGAAACCATTGTTTGCACCTTTATAACCAGCTTTCATCCTAGACCTTGTCACCCACTTTTGTTCTTGGTTTAAACTTTGAAAAGTGCAACACAAGGCCATTTTTCCCTAAGGGCGCAAAATCTGAGCGCTCAGATGCCCCAGGTTATAATGGTAGGGGAGGGGGGGGGATTTTTGTAACTGGTTGTTCTTAAACAATATTTTGTTTTTATGTATAACTTAAGTAACAAAAATGCAGTGTAAAGATATAGAATGTTTCTGTTTAGACTATATATCTAACTCAAAATCCTTATCTTAGCTAATGAAGCTCTCACTGGATATTGCGGGTTAAAACTACGCATTGTATATACAAACCACAAGAAAATATAGCCTTTTGATTGCCTTCCCAAATGTTTAAAACTGAAAAATAATATTATTTGTGTCCAACGGTTCTCCAAAAATGACATTTTATAAATTAAAACTTTTGAAAATCTACCTCAGAAGCAGAACTTAACATAAACTTTAAATGCAATAAGCATTTTGAGTTTTAAATGATATTCTGGGTAGGCTTAACTTAGAAAACATGGGTGGGTGTTTGCAACAAATAAATGCAGAAACTAAAAATACGTTTTGAGTGTTTATTTTGAAAATCACGAGAGACTAACTGTGAATAGTTAAGACTGTGAGAGATTTACTTGCTAAGAGTTTTTAAATAATGTTTGATGGATTTTAACTTGTTGTTGTTTATATATTAAACCATTAAGTACCATTAAGTTTTGTGGTGATATAAGCACACAAGCATATATTGAAACGTATAAATGTTCATTTCCATAGTCATAGCGTTTTTACAAAGATTATAACCTTTAAATTATGAGTTATTTTGATATTATTTTAGATGATAAGAAAAGTAAAAATCTGTGATACAAATTTCTGCTTATCCAATACATCAATAGAACAGAATTTAAACACTCTGATGTTAAAAACTGTATCATTTTAACATGGTTTCATGTATAGTATAGACTATAAAATTGTTAATTGACTTGACCGTCCACTAAATGCAGAGAAAGATTAAATGAATAGATGTAACGGTTTTCTGTGTGTGTAAACACAGTTGCATGTGTGTTTAAAAAAATTGTGTGGGCAAGTTCTGTTAATGAGTAGTAGTAACGTTTTTTATAATAATCAGTTAATAGAGCGGTTTTATAAAAAACACTGCATTACTATTGCCATAAAAATAATTGCCTCCTTCGTCTTAAAACTAAAATCCAAACACTTACACAGGCTTTATTCAATTTGATCAAATATTTTCTTGATTGTCGTATGAAACTGTGAGAAGCGTTTGGAGGATTATATTTAAGAACATTTGATTTAGTTTATGATTATAATTACCGTGATAACACGGGAACGTACCTTATTACCTCCTCCTTCGCTTGCAACCAGTGGATTTCTGGATTGGCTGCGTCAAAAACGAATAAACTAATACTTGAAAGAAAAACTAATATTTACAATTATGTACATGAACTTCCGTGGATGGAATTAACTAACTTAAGTCGTATATTATGGATAACATGGTTTGTCGATGTCCTTTTTACAAAGATTTGTCCTTTTATAGGTTTAAGATTATTTTAAAACTTATAATTCATAGGCTACCAACAATTTTCTAGGTTAAAGTTTTGTTATTGGGTTTTATTTGATCGCAATTAAAACCATGGTTAATCTACTTAGATTATTAAATCTTAAATGTATTTATGCCTCATAATACTTGCCAATGTTTGATTAAAGTTAAGAAATTTTTAACACTTTGTGTTCCATCCCCGAATTAACGACTTAAAGATATATTAATACCACGACAACAACCAAAATTTAGATTTTTAAAAGTAACTTATTACAGTATATTTAAAAAACAGTCTGAGCAAACTTGCTGTCAATCCATAGGTCGTACACTTCAGCTATCGCTATTTTCAACCACCCAGGTGACCCAGATGGTTCAAAGTGGGACAATGAAACCTACGCACTTCGAAACAATAGCAAGTGCGTTCAGGCGGTCTGTAATAAGTTATTTTGTTATTTGTATATCGACTCACTGATATCAGCGGTCGGAGATCTCTTCATTTTAGGGGTTTCATATGTTCTATGAACCACAGTTTCTGACAGTCTCCTTCTTGTGATAGTCAGATGTAAATAAATTTTGTGTTTGATCTTTCAATGTTATAAGTAGGGAAACTTCAAGTTCTAACAAACCTGTGAGGTGAGAATCCCCTTGAACAAGGTTGCAGTAACTTGTACCATGATGTCCCCTTGAACTGCAGCTGACTGCAGCGTATCAACCCCCCCTCCACCATCTAACAACCTTTCTTCCAGTATACTGGCGCCCTCTTAGGACCTATTCCACCGCACTTTTCATACAGTCAGTCCACCCCTGTTATGGGCTAACGATTTAAAAATACTACAATCAGAGCAAATTGTATAAAAATACCCCCGTTGCAGCAAATCTGCATACTCAGCGAATTTAAAATGGTACTTCACTACGTTATGAAGCAAGTTACCAACTTTCATCAAAGCATACTCATAAATAAGCGAGATAGACATTTTAGCTATTCTTCCTAAGAAAAAGACTAGGACTGAGTATGCAGGTTTGCTGCATCAAGGACCACAAAAATCTGTTTTTTCTTTAAATAGCAATGGATCACCACTAGGTGAAACAACACTCCAAGTTTTACCAATTTGTATTGATAAACAAGCAAGATATCACATGTTTCTTATTCTCCATAAGGATAACAGTATAGCTGTGAGTACGCAGGTTTGCTACCATGGGGACCACAAAAAATGGGTTTTGTATGCAAATATCAGTAAACCACAACCGGATAAATCCACATGCCCAGGGTCTGATTACTCATTAGGCTGACTAGGCTGCAGCCTAGGGCAGGCGCCGTAGGGACTCAATTTTTTGTAATAATCTTGGAAGTACGGTGATTAGTTTGCTTGAGGTAATTTTAATTCCAAGCGCCCTTTCTTGTCGCCACACCTGCTTTATTCTCAGTTTGACATTTAGACAGAAGAATACCTAGTTTGGTTGTTCCTTAGTTCGTGATTAGGGATAGACCGGTCCCAAAATTTCGGGACAAAATAATCCCGTTTTTCTGGTGGGATTTATTATTTCCTTGGGATTACTTCGTGACGGGATTATACCCTCGAAAGTAATCTGCGGTGCGATCGTCTTTTATAGCCGTGATTACGCAATGCGGTTGTCATTTGTGGCCGATATTACGTGGTCCGGTTATCTGCTTTTTAGGCGGACAGCGGTGTGATCGTAATTATTTTGGTAACAAATGCGGTGTGATTGTCATTTATGGCCGAAGGCTCACATTCAGTTACACGTTTGATCATCAATTACGGCATCTATCACGTGGTTCGCTAGTTTATTTCGTTGATGGTGCATTGTCCGGTCGTCTTTTGCGGCCGAAATTACGTGGTGCTGTCGTCAATTTCGGCCAACGTTGTACGGTGCGATCGTCACGACCAATATTAAGCGATCCAGCCGTCATTTACGACGGAACTAAAACTGAGAGATATATAGGGCGCTTTAGATCAGACAATATGCTTTAAGGGGATACCAACGGTGCCCTCACGTTTAGGCAACCACTCATTGGTTGGAGAGAGATGGAGCTCTATGTTGAAAATATACAAAGATACCAGACGCTGGTTCGCTGATATACCCTTAACACATAATACATCCACAAAATTGGGCCGCGTTCAGACACTCGTTCATCGAGTCTTTTCGACACATATCCATTCCCCATCAATAATTGGGGGGAGGGGGGTACATAGGCGTTACACCTCTTAATCAGGTCCTGCACATACATTTTCATTAATATATGTTCATTAACATTTTACTTATTCTCTATAATATTCTCCATGTGGTAAGACCCAGGCCTGGGACTATGATAACTTTTCGTTTTGAGGCCCTCAGATACCAAAAACACTATTCGTTCAAGTTCATATATATATATACGTCCGAAGGCATGATAACTTTCGTAAAAATGGTCCGATCTTGATGAAAGTTGGTATAAACGTGTAAGGCAGCATCTATTTTCATGAGATTGAAAACCAGACAGATCACACTACTTCAAGGAAGGTTTTGGGGGGGGGTTTGTACCCCAAAAATATTTTTTTAACTTATTACATATAACTATTTTTAAACCCAAATTTTTGTACACCATTGAATTCTGCTTAAAAAGAACGAACAATTGTTTAGTAGTTTGAATTAATGCTCTATGCCAATCGGTTACTGAGATATATAAAGTGCTAAACACAGTACGTTGTCCAATATTAATCTTAAGGAGGATAAGTAAAATTGTATATCTCGCTTATTAATGAACGCTAATTAATATCTCGCTTATTAATGAACGCTAATTAATATCTCGCTTATAATGATTTAAAATTCATGATTAATGAAACTTGGTATGTGGCTTCATATGGTTGGGCTTACAAAACCCATTTTTTGTGGACCCCATGGGACCTGCATACTCAGCAGCTATGATGTTACTCATTACACAAAACACAACTGCTTGTGTTCTAAAAAAATAATTAACAACCCGAATTGCCTAATTGTTTTTAAAAAAATATTTCTTGTATGGGTTTAACTTAAATTCTTGTTTTGCTAATGATACACCACTCCGTACTGTAGTTAAAGAGATGAATAAATTCTAGGGTACCCGACATTTTCTTAAAACAGTTCAGCTTATGCTCAACGCGCAAGGCTATTTTATTATACAATTCCCAATTAATTGATTTAATATCTTTTTAATTATAATTTGTTCATATCATCTTGAAAAGGTGGTCCCACACTTCTCGCGAACAGACCTGAACATTCGGCCGAACATTCATTCCGTCCCATATGTTCCCGTATGTATTCAAAAGTTTGTGCAGCTCCCACACTTCTCGCGAATACTCCGAACATTCGGAGTTTGGCCGAATGTTCAGGCGTATTCACGAGAAGTGTGGAACCACCTTAAATTAGCCTACTCGAAAATGTATGATTAAATGTTTCATTTAAATACTAATATTTGTTTTGAATAAACTTAAAAAGCCCATTAATGTTACGTTGTGATGTCACTACGTATCAATAGAGATCAATACCTATTGATCTCTAGTGATATATATTGATCCAATTACGTATTGATATCACTACGTATCACTCAAAATATTTCTATTGATTTCTATTGATCAATTCCACTAGGGGCAGTAAACCTGCGTACCCAATCCTAATGTTTTTTTTCTTATGGAGAATAAATAAAATGTCATATCTCGTCCTTTTCTGAATTTGCTTTGATGAAAGTGTGTAAGTGACTTCAAGACATAGTGAGGTACCATTTGAAATTCGCTGAGTATGCAGGTTTGTGGCAACAAGGTTATTTTTATTTATGGGGGGTTTAATGTACTTAATTGTTAATAAAGCAATATTAGTTATTTATATTTTGTCTGTATTTGGCCTGTGCACTGACCTGTATTTTTAGAATAATAATAATAAGGAATATATACCTATATATTTATTTTGTAATATTTGTTTCATGGGGTAATCCTTTCAAATCTGCTAGGGGCCCCAGAGGTTCTAAAAACGGACTTGAGAGCCCCACCTTTAAAACCTCAAGAGTCTTTAGTGTTTTGAGAGTGAATTTAGTTTGAAACCTTCCTTCTGTTTCCTTAACATCCAAATTGTCCTTACCAATATTATCTGGTTAACCAATCTAGTAAACGTAGACCTCACCGCTCTCCGATGCTTCTTATTTTTCCCAAAATCTTTAGCTTTAGCTTTACTTATCTCTGATTCCATCGTGTCGCCAGTCGCCAAATGTTGAAAATGTTAGCTGAAATACTAAAAAACTAAATACTAAGAAAAATAATTAAGTCCATAATCATGATGTAAATTTTTCTTTTCATTTTATAAACATGACAACAAGATAACAAAATTCAAAACATAATCACAGTGAAATAAAACTGTGCATATTTGACATTTTAAGAGGGCTTGCTATCGGTGAAATGCCTTTCAGTCAGTGTAGGTAGCGAGAGATGTCAAAGGGAGGGGACAAGTTATTTCGTCCGGGGCCCGTCAAAGCTGTCTTTGGCCCTGCCAATACGTCTCAGAATTTTAAGAAAGGGCATCACTTAGACACAGTAAAGGGCTGAATTTTCGCAACAGTGGCGCTATCCAAAGACAGAAGTCTAAACTATGTGTTGATTGAAAGTACGTTATCCGCATTATTCTCAGATGTTATAATCCATTTTAATATCAGATGTTTTGTTATGTTTGTTTACAACTTAAGTAACCTTTTGTTGGGTAAAAACTTGTGGACTCGAGCAACAGGAAAACTAGTTAAAGTTAATATGACATTGGTACTTAGTGAAACACAGACATAAACTATCAAAATAAGCAGGCACTTGAGTTACTGGTAACATCTGCTATCTTGGGAATAAAGTGAAATTTGAAAATCATTTCTATGTATAGTCATCAATTGATCTGCCTACAGTAATATTTTCTTGGGATCACTCAAACTAGGTATTGAATGATTCATTGGATATTTTGAAACTGAACACATTGACCAAGCCTCTCCATGAGGCACATTCATCCCAATCCATGGAAATTAGTCTCCCAGTTCGGCCTTAACAGCCAGACACACTAATAAAAAGCACAGAGGTGTAACCATACCCGCAAGGTGCAGTGACTATTAAATTTTATATTGACACTTTTTGTGCCACAATCCAATCATCACACAGGTATATCATCATTTTTGTTGGTTATTCAATACATTATGCAATATGTCTTACTTTAACTCTGTCTGTCCTGACTCAAACGTGTTTTGTAATAATTGTTTGATTAAACATTTAAGTATCAACTCTTCCAAAGCGTTGCGTTGGACGTATATATACGCATCTCAGTTTGAAACTTTCAAGCGTATGACAAATATATAAGCCAAACATGTAATTGCAATTTAGGTATTGTAATTTTATTTCTAGGTTAGTTACAGATACATTTATTCATTAATCTATTACTTTCTCCCCCTATACATAGTATATGGAGAAAGTATTGTTTTCGTCAAAATTTTTGAATTTCGGTGGTTAGTGGAAATATTTGTTTTGTTGCTCCCTGAACCCAAAAAAGTGGTTTTTACGTGATGTCTGTCTGTCTGTCTATCTGTTTGTGTGTGTGCGTGCGTGCGTGCGTGTCTGTCTGTGTGGATGTGTACAGAGCTAGAGCCCTAACCAATGGTCTGATTTTTATGAAATTTGGTATGTATGTCCTAATCCACGATATCTCCAGGCGTTTTTTTAATTTTTGGAATTTTTGATTTTTAAGGATGATTATCCCCCAAAAACCGCCAAAAAACATGAAAAATCAAGATTTCTCAAAATTGGCTCTAACGATTTTGATTAAACTTTATTCGTTTGTAGAACTTCCGTTTCCCAACTAAATGACACCACCCACATTTCTGTAAAAATTCGGGTTCAGAAATTACAGGACTTAAAACTTCAAAAATTTAGTTTTTTAGATTTTTCATAAAAAACATAAGATATAAAAAATATTACTATTCACCATTAAAAAGAGCTCAAAAAACTAAATAAATTAGTATTTTGAATTACTACTCTACGATTGCTGGTTGCAGAGAAAATTTAAATTTTCATTTTGCAGTAAACGCAGTACATTGTCCAATGTTATTCTTATGGGGAATACAAAAATTACTATTTCTCTCTTATTTACTGATAAATTTCGTTCAAACTTGATATGCTTCAATTTAGCATCGACCAACAGAGGAAATTCAAATTTTGTTGCCCCTTAATAACCCTGAGGGGGGGAGTAGGGGGCATTTCCCCCCTCAAAACCACGTGTGTAGCAATGGATTCTGTAGCGCCTCCAAAACAGGGATTTGGGTGGATGTTTTTGAAAACAACTTGTGTATAAGATTTTCTGTACATTCCACCGTGCTTTGTATTCTATATTTAGTAAATAAAAAGTAATTTATTCATTAAAGTTGGGCTAAAGGGAGAAAGTATGTGTCAGTTTCCTGATACCATTTATTTTTTATTTTATTTTAGTGGCACATTTTCATTCGGTGAGTTGGTAACACTATTCTCACTACAGCTGTCATAGACTCAACGAGCTCTATGTTATATCTGGAGTCACCACTATGTGTCAGAAAATTGTGTCGCTGTGTTTTTGGTCGTTATGTTGGCCAATGTGTTTTTACTGATGCATTGTGGAAGTTTTTGAGGTTTTGGTGGTGTACCACAGTCATTTATTTGCCATTTAAATCAATGTTAATTTAGTGATTTTTCAAAACCATATATCATTGTTTTAAAGCACATTACAAATTCAAACCTGGATTTAAACTTATCTGTGAAACCTTGCAAAATGGTTGAAATAAAAAGTAACCAATACTCTAAGCTAAGTATTGATTTAGATGACATATTAATATAGTCATGTTTTGTGGTTTGGGGTCATTGGTGAATGGTTCCATTGAATAACATGCCCTTGGGTGATTCATTTTATTTATTTTACTTACACATCAACATAATAACATTAATAACTAATGGATGATTCCAATATGAAATTCAAATCCAAAAGTCATTGTTATTGGTTGACAGCAGACACTACAGCAGATGACTTGTTTTACTTTGAATTTTGACAGCGTCCACCCAATGAATTTTGATTGGTCCAGCTAGTGCCAAGGTGACAACAGCAAAAAGCTGATCTAGGTGGCATGCTTTTGGGAAATATTTAGTCAGAGTAGTGACTCCAGATATAACAGTGAGCTCAGTGCATAGACTGACCGGCTGATGCAATCCTTCGTTATCGCCTCGTGCGCAGAAAGTTTGTATGTAATCAATTTCATGTATTTTTGCATGGTAACATCTGCAGCATGTATTATCAGTCAGTTGTTTACATGCTGCTGTGTAAAGTACAAGCTAATAATTATGTTTTTCACAATGTTTTCGGTGCATTAAATTGTGTTGTGTTATTTTTTCAAATAACATCCAGAGTGAATGATTGACTATATATAGACTACTAATACTAATTTCGGTCTTAAAACTTATAAACAAATATTTTTATCGTGAAAGTGAAAATAATTTACTTTAATCATCAGATAGAAGGGGGAAAAAATAAATATTTCAAAATCTATTTTTTATCCCAAAAAAACAAAAAAAATGTAGCGTACTGAGTAGGACTTTGCCCCGCAGTCGCCGCTGGTTAAGGTTTAAAGTCAATAGCTAGAATTGTTTACAGATTTAAAAATAGATATTTATGTTAAATTTATCAAGACAGAAGGAGCGGAACTCTTGAGCTGCATTACCTTAGGCAGGGTTCACACGAAAGCTTTCAACGCAGCTTCATTTTGCGGCACGTTTAAGCAGAGCATGTAGTCAAATGGAGCAGTTCTCACGTGAGGCGTCGCCGCAGCGTTGACGCCGCTGCAAAGTGCTAGTGTGAACCCAGCCTTGCACAGTGTCTGTTTGTCGCCAGGGAGAAGGCTGGTATCGCATCGCTGCTCGATGTGGAGGACATGGTAGTGATGCGTCGCCCAGACTGGAAGTGCATTTTCACCTATGTGCAGTCTGTTTATCTTACACAGTTTCTGTCTGTTGCCAGTGAGGAGGCTGGCATCGCCCCGCTGCTCGATGTGGAGGACATGGTAGTGATGCGTCGCCCAGACTGGAAGTGCGTTTTCACCTACGTGCAGTCCATTTATCGCCGCTTCCATTCCACACCCGAGGCCGTCCGATGCTAAATGCTCCCTCTTACTCGCTCTCTTGTCTACTTTTTATCTCTCATCCTTTTCTAAATGTCATTATCTTTTGCTGTTGTTTGTTTAAGCAGTGTTATTTATTTGTTAGTTGTTCCTGTGATACGAGTTACCATTGCGCAAGATCCCGGTGTAGATATGTACAAAGTTAAAGATGCAAGGAAAAGCTTTAAAATTTAAAAATGGTAGAAAATTGTTAAAAAGTAGGCAAGACTTTCCGACCCTTCATAGAATATTTATTTTTTCACCGATAAAGACAGATGCCAGTATTTTTGTACTTTTCATATTTTTGTACCGATATATTTCCACATCACGTATAACTCTAGTCGTGAGTGAGTCAGTTGTTTTGAGTTCCTAAACCGATTAAACACTCTCTGCTGCTAAAATCTACGAAGTTTAGCTTTTGTAAAAAATTGTCAGTTATGATGGATGATTTGACTATTTTATTTGATATCTTATGAAAACTAACAACATTAACGACCGAGTCCGTTGTTCCGGTTTTAACTTTTTCAGTCGCTTGTAATAATTTGATAACCCCTAGTGTATAGTTAGGCTTACGACTCATCTATTCTATCTAAAATGATCATACTGTATTTGTTATTTTTCTAACTATGTAATTTATTCATTTTTTCTATTGATAGATTTATCTTTTGATACGCATTGTGGGTTGTGCTATCTCATGCTTACATTGTTGATGTTAATGGAAATTTTTTAAATATTAAAGTTTATGTGAAGTTGATTTGATAAATTATTTATTCCTATGGTTTGTACTGGGTGTTGTGTGTGTTGTTAAGCACTTAAGCCAGTCTTCACTTGCCAAAATGCTAAATGGGCAGAACAATTAATGAAGACTCTATGTAACAAATATTATAGCCCTTAATAAATGTATATAATGAATAGTAAGAAATTGATTTAATATGTTTTTATAGTGTTCAAGTTAGTGAAATATTTTTTTATTTTACCAGTTAATGATCTCTAAAAATGTTTACTCGGACATTAAATTATAACTACTTTTCCCAAATTGTAGAGGAGTTTAGAAGTGAAGTGTACAGTATTATATTTTGCTGCTAACATGAAAATTTACATTTATGAAAGTTAAAAATATTTCTAAAGCCTGAATATGTTTATAGTTTTATGAATAATCACTCATTTTGATTTAGTAATAAATAACCAACATAATTCAAAATAATGTTTGGAAAGTTAACCCATTAAGGTAGTAATTTTATTCCATTCACAATTGCCTAGGACGGGATTTGAACCTACTTAACCTAGCTAGGCCATTGATGATAGCTGAGTGGGCTAAGTCGTGGTAGCTCCTTGGCCAGGTGTTGATATGAAGTTCGTGGGTTCGATTCTCGCACACGACTATAACTGACCAGTTGTGCAACTCTCAATGAGTTAACCGGTCTGTGGCAATGTTGGTGGTAGAGCCCAAGTAAAGTAAACGGTGGCAGGCTTGCTTGGAAGTTGACGGGATCGGTTAATTCTTTGCACATGGTCAACACTGGTTTTACTACTTTTTAGTTATGTCTATTGTGTGTGTACTAATTCAACTCTTTAAACTGAAAGAAAACAATATTTTAATTAAAATACGCCATTAATCCATTTAAAAACACATTTTTGTCCATTCCAATGCATATGTTTAAAAAATAAAAGCTAGAAACGCCACCAGCACATAATTCTAAGTCTACGCTTGAACATTTTCAATTTATTGTTAAACTCATTGTAATGAGATAAAAGGACACCATTTAATGATCACGCATATTGTTCACATTAAATATTTATTTACACAGTTTTTAACTATATATAAATATAAAATAAGGAAGACTAGTAAACACACAAATATACAAAAGCAATAAATGCAGAACAAACAAAATAATTAAATGTTGACTATTTATCTTAAACCTTATATACAAATTAAGTACGCATAGGATTCATTATTTAAAATACTGCTAAATAAAATTGTTATATTTCTTAATTATTTTATAAAACATTTTCTATATATTTTTTCATCACAAATTTTCCTACATTTAAAAAATATTGAAGATAAGTTTTAAAATAAAAAGTTGAAAGCTTGAACCTGAATTTAAAATCCCAACCAAAGTTTTATTCTTTCAGTAGTTTTAACAATTATGCTGAATCATAATTGTTAATCTTATGTAGTAAAAGTTGTAGTAATAAATAGAGTTAATTATCATAAATTTTGGTGGAAATTGCACGTCCATCCTCGTCATATCACAGATTGCTTTTTGGTAACATCTCTACTAAAAATCACTACACACATATAAAATTCTACATTTGACCTACACAAGGAGGAGATGTATTTTACTTAAAACGTATTTCAAATCACATACATCAAACATAATGCAAACCTATTTAAACAAATTAATCAACTTAATCTATGTATAATTCAACTTTAAAGTAATTAAGTG
Organism: Allygus modestus; assembly: GCA_963675035.1. NCBI lineage: Eukaryota > Metazoa > Arthropoda > Insecta > Hemiptera > Cicadellidae > Allygus > Allygus modestus. The sequence continues at coordinate 304,954,551 of OY776111.1, forward strand.
TGGTGAATCAATTAAAAACTAACATAGGTACTATTCCTACACATGCAAGGAACTTTAAAGAGTGATATGATATAAACCAGCTCAAATAAATTATGCTTCTTTTTTATGTAATTAGAAACCGACTTATCCAAAGGATTTCTAAGGATGCAAATTTAATAAGCTAAACCATCTAGTAAAAGTACTGAAACACAACTCTTCATTGTTTCATAAGTTATAAGAAATCATTAAAATCACAGTGCAGTGTTACATTTTTGTAAAGTGCAGTTATGATACATTTATCATGGGAACAATTTATGTCCTTTTTTATAAAAAAATAAAACCAATCCAAATTTTAAGATATATAGCCTATACAGTACAAATATAACAAGTGAATTCTCCCATCATTGTAGAGTTGATAGTGACTTCATTGGGCTTCTGATGAAGTGGTCAAGTTTTCTGTTGAAGTGATCAAGTTTTCGGTTGAAGTGGCCAAGTCATTTTCTGTCGTCAGCTGGAAGACAGGGGTTGGTTTTTCGGTAATCGTGATTTTAGTTTTTTCTTCTTGGACTGATATTTTCGGCTTTTCAGTTGCATTTGAACTGGTGGATCCTCCTCCTATTAATGGTTTGATCCAACTGAAGTAGATGTAGACTAGCAGTATCAGGGCCAGTATCACAGTTAACCCAAGAAGAATTATTTTTTTCTAAAAAAAAACAGAAATAAAAATTAAAGAGGGGGACTTAATAAATATTAAATTAGATTTGTGAGTCCTCTAGAAATTTTTAAAACCTATAGTCTGCATTTCCCTAGAGGACGTCATTTAACACCAAAATGAATTGTATGTGACGATCAGGTGAGGGGTAATGGAGGCACAAATTAACCCCTCATGAGGGGTTTGGTTTTGCCTTATGGAACAAAACTCCAAGATGGCATCTAGAAACTTCCGGTGATGAAGACTCTTAATCACAAACATATGTTAAAAATAAATATACAATCAATAAATCTAAAATCTATTTAAATTACTGTGTATATACAGGGTGCGGCAAAAGTCAGTTAACCGAAAATGTATTTAGATGTAACTTATATTTTCCTAAATTATAACAGAATGATTGTCACCTGTTACATAAACTGCTTGAAGTTGCCACCTTCGTTTTCATACACTTTTACTTTCTCCCTCTATACATAGTATATGGAGAAAGTATTGTTTTTGTAAAAATTTTTGAATTTGAGTTGTTAGTGGAAATATTCGTTTTGGTGCTCCCTGAACCCAAAAAAGTGGGTTTTACATGATGTCTGTGTGTGTGTGTGTGTGTGTGTGTTTGTGTCTGTGTGGATATGTACAGAGCTAAAGCCCTAACCAATGGGCAGATTTTTATGAAATTTGGTATGTAGGTACTACTCCACGATATCTCCAGGCGTTTTTTTTCATTTTTTTGAATTTTTTATTTTTAAGGGTAATTATCCCCCGAAAACCGCCAAAAAAGATAATAAATCAAAATTTCTCAAAAATGGCTCTAACGATTTTGATTAAACTTTAGTCCTTTGTAGAACTTCAGTTTTCCAACAAAATGACACCACCCGCATTTCTGTAAAAATTCGGGTTCAGAAATTACAGGACTTAAAACATCCAAAATTCAGATTTTTGGATTTTTCATAAAAAGACATAAATATAAATAAATGGTATCAGGAAACTGACATATACTTTCTCCCTTTCTTTAGCCCAACATAAACAAATAAATTACTTTTTTTTACTAATTATAGAATACAAAGCACGGTGGAATGTACATAAAATCTTGTAAACAAGTTGTTTTCAAAAACATCCACCCCAATCCCTATTTTGGAGGCGCTACAGAATCCATTGCTACACACGTGGTTTTAAGAGGGGAAATGCCCCCTATTCCCCCCCAGGGTTATTAAGGGGCAACATAATTTTAATTTCCTCTGTTGGTCAATGCTAACTTGACAAGCATATCAAGTTTGAACGAAATTGATCAGTAAATAAGAGAGAAATAGTAATTTTTGTATTACTCATGAGAATAACATTGGGCAACGTACTGCGTTTACGGCAAAATGAAAATTTAAATTTTCTCTGCAACCAGCAATCGTAGAGTAGTAATTCAAAATACTAATTTATTTAGTTTTTTGAGCTCTTTTTAATGGTGAATAGTAATATTTTTTATATTTATGTTTTTATGAAAAATCAAAAAAACTGAATTTTTGAAGTTTTAAGTCCTGTTTCTGAAACCAAATTTTTACAGAAATGCGGGTGGTGTCATTTTGTTGGGAAACAAAATTTCTACAAAGGAATAAAGTTTAATCAAAATCGTTAGAGCCGTTTTTGAGAATTCTTGATTTTTTATGTTTTTTGGCGGTTTTTGGGGGATAATGACCCTTAAAAATAAAAAATTCCAAAAAATGAAAAAAAACGCCTGGAGATATCGTGGATTAGTACATACCAAATTTCATAAAAATCGGACCATTGGTTAAGGGCTCTAGCTCTGTACACATCCACACAGACACACACACACACACACACACACACACACACACACACACACACACACACACACACACACACACACACACGGACAGACATCATGTAAAAACCACTTTTTTGGGTTCAGGGAGCACCAAAACAAATATTTCCACTAACAACTCAAATTCGAAAATTTTGATGAAAACAATACTTTCTCCATATACTATGTATAGGGGGAGAAAGTAAAAAATATTACTATTCACCATTAAAAATAGCTCAAAAACTAAATAATTTAGTATTTTGAATTACTATTCTACGATTGCCGGTTTCGGAGAAAATTGAAATTTTCATTTAGCGGTAAACGCAGTACGTTGTCCAATCTTATTCTTATGGGGAATACAAAAATTACTATTTCTCTCTTATTTACTGATCAATTTCATTCAAACTTGATATGCTTGTCAATTTAGCATTGACCAACAGAGATAATTTGAAATATGTTGCCCCTTAATAACCCTTGGGGGGGGGGGAAATAGGGGGAATTTCCCCTCTTAAAACCAAGAGTGTAGCAATGGATTCTATAGTGCCTCCAAAGTAGGGATTTGGGTGGATGTTTTTTAAAACAACTTGTTTATAAGATTTTCTGTACATTCGACCATGCTTTGTATTCTATATTTAGTAAATAAAAAGTAATTTATTCATTAAAGTTGGGCTAAAAGGGAGAAAGTATGTGTCAATTTCCTGATACCGTTTATTTATCTACTTAAAGTGCATTTTATCTTGGGTTTACTCATTTTATTACACATCTGTGGTGTAAATAAAGAGTTGAACTCATCCGCTAGTAGTTCTGTCAAATGATACAAACTTCGAGGTATCACAGAAAGCACACTATCTTTTAATCTATTGACCTAGCAGGCCACTCGGTACAATACACCTACAATGAACGTTTCTTGAGTACAAGGTTAACTTTACATGGTCATATACATATATTATGTTAACTTTACTTTCTTTCGTTATATACAATTTCATATAGTTTTGAAATAAATAATGAGGGATGCCTGTGACCACCATTGGGGAGGGGGAGGGGTAACTTTTGGTGACTAGCCCCCCAAACCTGACCTCTGGATCCGCCACTGCAATACAATACACACAATACTCGGCAACTCGGCAGCATAGAGTAACATTTTCTATATTACCTTTCTTGCTTTTCCTTTATATCGAATTGCTTTTCTGGTCTGGACTTTAGCAGTTTCTACAGCTTCCCCCGCATCAAGAACGTGGCGTTCTATGCTGTTTATAAGATCACCCTGCAAAGAAATTGCAGGCAAAGTTGAGTAAAATTAAAAGGGGGTTACTGAATTGCAGTTCTATTTTTATTTTAAAAAATTGCAAATTTGCAGTACTAATAAAATTACTTTAAAGATTACTTTAAAATTACTTTAAAATAAATCTTTCAAAATTAATTTTTCATATTTTATAAGATATAAAGAAAGGTTTAGGAAACATACATCTTTATTGAACTTTAACTGAATCAGGTTTAACTAACATGACTGAGACTGATTGGGTATTGCTTAAAAAGTATTGTTTTAAAAATGTGTATAGATAGCATATAGTGTCTTTCTGGTTTTATTTGGAGTTTTATATTACTAATCTGGCATGAAGTGAATAATTTACCTTTTAAATTGTTTTGTTTCTTAGGATAAAGGGGCAAACAGAAAATGAGGCCTGGCTAGGGTTTAAAAAATTGTAAACCTGCCGTCGTTTGAGAGGGAAACTATCAAGAATGAAGCAGTTTATTTCAACATAGCATTTACAATTATACAACTATAAATGTCGAGTGAACAGATTTCTTGTCATTACCATACAGTATAATTCTATTACAATAACTAAATACTACAACTTTTAAAATCATAAATATAAAAATGCATTTGTCAAAATTTCTTATATGGCTGTACAGTAAACCTCGGAGTCTCTGGACCTTACTTTGGCTCTCACTGTCCCAATATGAGGCGCTTGCACATTTTCTCTCAACACCCCTATAGATAACCCCATGAATAAAATAAAACAGAATAAAATGTAAATGAGATACGCTTCTTCTCTGCTTCAACAAATTCCCAAATATTTTCGCAACAAAAACTTATTGCTACAGTACGGTAAAACAAAAATTTGGTGGTTTTTGGTTGTGACATTGGTTTATGAATTTTATAAATATTTTAACATTATTTTTGGAGTAAGCTTTATTAAAGACTACAACAAGGACCGGATGCAGACCTGTGGCTGGGTAGCGCTTCACCTGCCACACCCACCAGGCTGCCAGTTTACATGTGTGACTATGGTGCAGTGGCACAGCACCTGAACTGACTTGAGATACCCATCACCCTTTGACACTCTCTCAAGTCCTTTGATTGTGGTACAATCATAAACTATCATGCACAAATCTCCCTTTTCCAACAGTGCAATAGTATAAATCTAGGTCTGGTCACTTGTCGTTACCTGTTGCTCCACTAAAATAGCCATTTCCACAAACAAGTCTCTAAGTTCTAAGATAGACTTTTCCAGTCGTAAAAGTTCTTCATGTCGAATATGAATGTCTTCCAACTGTCTTTTGGTTTCTTGGGTCTCTGTTATTATCTGAAACAGTTAATGTATTAATGGTTTAGATGTGTGATGACATGTTTGTGTCTATAATACTAATCTGTAAGAACACTTTTGAAAGAGAATCTGTGTTTGATAAATTGCAGGATGATAGGAGATGGCTCATTTTAAAGGTATTGGCCCATGTTAATATAAGGAATTGCTATTTAAAAAAAATTGCATGTTAGCTAGGAGTTAGGACAATCTGCTCTTATTACATTTCCACATGAGATGCAAGCATCTGCTTTGTTTACGTAATAACATGCAAACTCAAAACTAATTAGGGAGCACAGCTCCTTCATGACTCCTTTACTTCTATAACTTGATTTTGTGGCTCTGTTCTTGTAAAGAGGTGAAGGATGGGGTTAATTGTGGTTTTCTATTTGTAAGTTAAATACAAATAATATTTGTAATTTATTTGTGTTCATAATCAAATAAATCTATACTTCTTTTTGAGTGCAACAAATAAGTCCCTACAAGGAGCAGATGAGAAGCTTACAAGGCAAGGGGGAAGTTTATAAGGTTCAAGGGATGTGGTATAGAAATGTAAATTAAAGAAAAAATAAGTATAATGATTCAAAGTTTTTGAAGGGCAGTTTTGAATTACCTCTTTTCACACTCAGATATTGTAAGGTGAGATGACATCATGAAATTAATTTATAAAAATAGAGCCACATAACCTAGCCTTAACAGTAAATAAACAACCCAAAGAGGGGAAATGTTGTAGATTAAAGAGAGAGATTACCTCAATTTACCTCAATTTCATCAGTTTAGGAGGAAGTTTATTTCACTGACTTGTATGATACCGTAGTCCTAAACAATATATACAACAGCGTCCTGTATAAGAAATATTTTATAGACACCTTTGCTCTAAAGGTTAACTTTAAAGTTTCTGTAAGTACAAAATGGTTTGTCTTAGTGGGGAAATTAAATGTCCTTTTCCACCTCTTCTTTATTTTCTGACATGGTTTCTGAGGTGAACCAATCAGATCAAATAGTATTATGGCTTCATATCTGAAAGACTGACATTAACTGAACTGCCTGCCATCAGCAGCTTTATACCTGGATGATAATCTAAAAACAGCTAGTACTGCTGCAGTGGCAATAGTCACCAACACTAAAAACTAGTACTGCTGCAGTGGCAATAGTCACCAACACTAAAAACTAGTACTGCTGCAGTGGTAATAGTCACCAACACTAAAAACTAGTACTGCTGCAGTGGTAATAGTCACCAACACTAAAAACTAGTACTGCTGCAGTGGCAATAGTCACCAACACTAAAAACTAGTACTGCTGCAGTGGTAATAGTCACCAACACTAAAAACTAGTACTGCTGCAGTGGCAATAGTCACCAACACTAAAAACTAGTACTGCTGCAGTGGTAATAGTCACCAACACTAAAAACTAGTACTGCTGCAGTGGCAATAGTCTCCAACACTAAAAACTAGTACTGCTGCAGTGGCAATAGTCACCAACACTAAAAACTAGTACTGCTGCAGTGGTAATAGTCACCAACACTAAAAACTAGTACTGCTGCAGTGGCAATAGTCACCAACACTAAAAACTAGTACTGCTGCAGTGGCAATAGTCACCAACACTAAAATTCAGTAAGTGTATGACTTACATCACTATTAAATATGGAACCATAGTTGCCTTGCCCTAGAAGTTCTTCTAATTTCTCATCTGAAACTTCGGCTTTTGCTGAAACAAACAAAGAGGATAGTTAGCATACAGCATGAAAAGTAAAAGTAGTGCATAAAAAAGAAATAATTTGAGTGTGATTTCATTGTTTTTTCTGACAGGATATTAGTTTATTCAAAGCTATATTTTAAATCATAATACTTTAATTACTGAAGTATTTGAACAAAGTTAAATGTTGTGATTGGAATTAATTAAATTAGTTTTAGACATAATTTAAAAATATATATTAGTCATAAACCTTATCTTTTAAAATGTAAATATAAGTAAAATATTATCTTAAACTAAGAACAACAACAACATGACTGAAATGACAACTACAGAAATTTAGAATTAGAAAAAATACATAGTAATAATAATACAGTTAATGAACAATATAAATATTAGAAAAAAATAATAGTACAAGACATTATTATAATAAATATGATAAAATAAGTAAACACTACTTTGTAACTTTAACAATTACCAAGCTAACAAAATTATTAAATTTAAATTAAAAACACTCAAATGTGTCACTTTTGTCATTTGGGATTGGTAAACATTACCAAGTAACTGCCACCATTACTCACTGGGAAGGTTCTTCATGATTTCTTCAAATATCTCACTGTTTAAAATCCATTACTATGACATTTAAAGATAATTAAGTGGTAGTGCTTCACTGACGGATTACTGCCGTTGTAACTTCCTAACAGATTACAATATACCACAGACAATCTAAACTCTTGATTCATGTATAGACTTATACTTCACTTACTTTACTTATACTTTTATTCTTTATTAATGATAGCTACAACATAAACAACTGAACTAAAATCAATTCTATTTTAAAAGGTTGTTGGTGTCTGCCTGCTATCATGGATGTTCCATTTTAAGGCAAAAACTCCTAAACCATTTGAGCTGAAACTAGGTAACCCTTTATACTCCCTGGAAGAATGTTGTTATATAAAAAATAAGATGTTAAATAGTCAAGAAAGCAATTTTCTTAAGTCTTTAGAAAATATCTTACAAAAATAAATTCTTGACGCTTTCGTGTATATCTTTGTTATGTGAAATTGTTATAAGATTCACTGGAAAGGGTTACTATTTTATTTAAGATTATCTATATATTAATACGCTAGAGGTTTTTTCTTCACAGTCATAACTCGATAACGGCTGGACGGATTTTAACGTTTGAGGTACCAAATTAAAGGTATTTTTACGTAGATTTACCAATACGTCTCAGAATTTTAAGAAAGATAAAATGTCTTTACCACTTAAACACGGTAAAGGGCAGAGTTTTCGGAACAGTGGCGCTATCCGACGACGGAAGTCTAAACTACGTTTTGATTGAAAGTACGTTATTATAATCCGTTTTAATATCAGAAGTTTTGTTATGTTTGTTTAAAACTGAAGAAACCTTTCGTTGGGTGCAAACTTGCTTGGATCGGAGCAACAGGGCAACTCAGTGCAAGGGTGCTCAGTTTTATTTTATTTATCTTACTCTTTTTTATATAAATATGAATAAAGTATTTTTGATTTGATTAGATTTCAGCTGGAATGTTGCACATATACATTGCTAAGAAAAGTGGGCCTACTCAAATTTAAAAAATCCTTAACTCTATAGGTCTTAAAAGTTCCAGTGTTATTCTAATCAACATTTACTTTTATTTGATCGGGTAATTATTCAAACAGGTGTTCATTATTCAAAATAGTTGAAAACGTTAACCACAGAGTGCAGCACAACTGTAGCATTGCCTGGGTGAAGCTGGGAACTGCAGTTAGTTAGAAATGGAGAGTGTTTAGAAAATATTTATTGTAATTAATCGTAACCCAAAATTATAAATATTCTTTGCATTATACAATACACCTGTCTAAGTAGGCATATGTATTGTAAATATTAGGGATTAGATTACTGTATTTGGAATTTGATGTTTATTATTATTTATTTTAAATAATAGTTTCTTATGCTCTTCAAATACTGTTAAACGATTCTTTGGAAATATTCTTCCATGGAGTAGTATTGGCCATCGGTGATCCATTTATGAATAGCAGGCTCTGTATCGTGATGGCTCTTAATTCCTGGGGGGTAAGTGGTTGTGTTGTTTTCTTCCAAAATATGACAGCTGCTTTTTGCATACTTTGCATCAGGCGGGGAGCTGGGAGGTCTCACATTGAGGTGTGCTTCAGGTTGTTTGATGTGTGTATGAACGCCAATGGCATTTGTTAACGTTTTGATAGAGAACCATTCAAATTCTGATGTTACTACCTAATGAGGGATTTTTTTTAGAAAGCTCTATTAATTAATAGTCTAATAACAAACGACACCTGAGTTCAGTATTGAACCTTCACCAAATTGTCTTATTTATCTCTGGATAAATCTGGCGAACATTCGATAATCACTACCCCACCCAGCCAGTTGTATTGGTGTAGTTCACTCTACCTTAGTAGTGGTGTCATAGCTGAGTGGGTTGAGTACTGGCCAAAAGACCCAGGATCAATTTCCAGTGAAATCCATCTGACTTTTGAAACTCAGATTGCTACCGTGCTTCGGAAAGCACTTTAAGCTGTTGCTCCTGGCTACACAAGTAGTCAAAAGGTCATGTCAGAGGCACTAGTGTGACCTGAAAACTCTTGACAAAATACCTTGGCCAGAGGGTTACAAGAACTTTACTTTATCCCAACTTGGTGGAGATTCTTTCTCAGCATGCCCTATCACTTCCTGTATACTGTATAAAGTGTTTGATTGGTTGCCAGACTGTTCAATGTTCTAAATGCCTCTATGCAGTTGTTCAGTCGACTCCATTAAACAATTCTTTTGAACCCCTCATTGTTGTTGTTTAAGAACTTCATGGGGTTAATAAGTAGCAGAAATCTTGCCTTGAAAAGAAAGTCTGTATTGTATGTTGAACTTGAAAAATACAGAGTATACGCTGTTCTTGTAACTGTTATTTTGTGATTGCTGATTTTATATTTTACTTGGTACACATGCTTGAGGAAATGTTCTTTCACACTTCTTACACTAAGTTCTTTCATTATGCATTATGCCACTATTGGGAGGCCAGAAGTGATTCTTATCTAGTAAAATAATACATTTTACCTCCCATTAGGGTCTTAGAGAAGCTCTTATCTTACGGATTTCCTGATTATATTAATAAGCTCAAAACTGTCCTTTTTTTCTCAGCGTGTGTGCATTGTAGGAGAAATTCACGCATATAGCTAGAAAGAAAGGTACTGTCTTATAGATTTGTAAAAACCTTAAAATTTACATTGGCTCTCAGGGCTATGCCCCACAGGCCTTCAAAGTGTCATTGTTAATATTATGGAAGAACAGTAATCAATGAAATTTAATTTGACAGCTGTTGTTATAATAGCAAATGCTAAAACTGCAGCAAGAACAGCTGTTTCAGGCATAATGTAAATAAAAATACTACTGACTACTGGAATGCCAAGCCCTTCAGTTATCTGTTTTAATCCCACAAACAAAAATAAAGCTGATAGAGAGGGAGAGAGAAGTTACTCGTGAGTTCAGCATAACGACACTGGTCGGTTCAAAAGCTTATGTTTAACTGTGCACGCTGCATATGGAAAAAACATACACTTAAACAGCCATTATTCGTGTGTGCCACTTTGGGTTCAAGTACAATAATATTTGGTCGAATTTCGAGCTCTGGGTCACTAGTCTGATTAAATTAGCTGGTATAAGACGTAAAATAAAAGTAATAAGTAAATAGTAACAAATGGTAATAGTTTTATATATTAAATGTACACTAAGCCCTTTAAATACAATGCTTTGCATTCATGACCAGTAAGCCTGACTCGAGTCATAACAAAACTCATTGTCTCATTCATAGTTGAGCGAGCATCACCCAAAGCGGAACCTTGTAACCATAACAGCAACTGAGATAATTATTTTCACTTGTCTGTTGTTCAAGAGGAATCACTCACTTCTATGTTGTGTTCCTAACTTAATTAACCTTTCGTTAGTATAAAGAAGATTATAATTTGTTTAAATATATTATTATGTTGAAAAAACTTAACTAAATTTAAAGTGCTTAAAGTGTAGCACAGTTTTAATTCTTCTAAAAATCTGGTTATTAACTAATACTGTAGATTCTAAGTAACTTTATTATTACATGAAAAGCTTTGATGTTTACCCGTAAGCCCCTATTATACTTGGCGACTGTCGCCCGTCAACTCTTTTAACACTGCAGTAAATAGAAGCTATTATACTGACTTGCGACTACTGCAGGTGATCACAGTCGACGATCGGCTGTCTGGCCGTCAGTGTTACTAAGATATTATAGTGAAATTGCCCACAGTACCTATAAAGCAATTACTGCCAACATTTTCTAATGACAAATAATAGCACACACTTTAGCGTTTTTGTATATGAAATATCTATTAAATGTTAAAACTAATTTAATCATTTTTCAATTTCACATTATTATAAAAATACAAGATAAACAATTTACTGTTGTTTTTATACTAGCCTAAGTATATTTTTACCTATAGATTGTGGAGTTACATCCACTAAATTAATTTACGATAGATATGTGCATTCTTGATGTGATTTTGTTTAACTAAGAACAAGGTTAGATTAATATTTTAGCAAATGTAGTATATTTATCTATACATAAATATCATCAACGACTGCAGACTCATGCGGAAATAATAACAAGATTTCAATTTGTTCGTACAAAGTCCATCAAATAAGGTGTAGTACAATAATTTTTCTGTTCTCAACCCTCTTGTTGAGGTGAACATTAAACCTCTTCCTCAACCTTCGTCGTCGTTTTCTAATTAATAGTAAAACCTTAGACGTCGCCATGTTGAAGATACCGCATTAGGGAATTACAGAGAGGCCGGGTGTTGAATCAGCTGGGTTGGCAACAATGGGTGTGCGACGATCGCGCTGAGCCTATTATACTTGTCAACTGTTGACGGGCGACAGTCGCCTAGTATAATAGGGTCCTTAATCGTAAAAAATATATGAAGTATTAATGATAATATTAGAAGTACAGTAAAGTAAATAGGTGAGGAACGTGTCTAAAGTCTATTGGCATATGAGTGTTACAAATTTTTTTAATGACCCTCACAAGTTAAAATTTATTCAAAATTTATTCTGGTGGCATGGGAAAGTATATGCGGAAGGTAAGATACAAAATGTGGATATGCAAAAAGTAACCTCTGATTGCTCACTAGGAAGGTTATAGTGGGTTATAGTGTATGGGGCTAGTACCATAATTGTTGCATAGAAACATATGTTAGGTCAGTCAGGGATTTCTGCCGTGCAGCAAGATGATTGTGACATCACCATATCTTCTTCTGCAGCATCAAGAAGTAAACTGCAATCAAAAGTCCTTCCACATGCAAGACATCTGTTATTGTGTTACTCGACATGTGGCAACTGACCTATGGAGGCTATCCTATGAATTCTCTCTTCACACTTCTCCTTGTAGTCCACTTGTTCTGAGTTGAACTCTGAGACTGCCTCGACAAAAAGGTGCAAAGTGGTGGCGTGTTGCGTCCTACGTATCCGCAGGCCCGCAGGCACTGGGTCCTCTGGGCCGAGGTCCTCCTCTTCCTGGTATATCCGCTTCTCCAGGGCTGCCAACAATAGGGAAGAACAAAGTTAACTATATAGAAAACATATGATTCTAACATAAGATAACATCTCCATTGCATAGAGTGATGTGGGACTGAGTGATTTAAATAAGGTATAAATGAGGAAGAATTTTAGGGTATTTAATTATTATCAGTTAAATTTTAAAGTATACGTTGTTAATTTACAACTCACAATTTGGGATTGGCCACTTCTTGCTCATATTTTGGAACCTATTTTTATATTATCTGGTCCAACTAAAGTAAACTTTATAAAGATAAGGTTTTCTTAATCATCTGAATTGCTGTCCTTTACTCATTAAAGGTATTAGCAGTTTTTTTTTGTTATTTATTGAATTGAAGGATAAAAATTTCAGATTAGAAACTATTGAAATAGCATTCACTAGTTAAAAACTATTCGTCCCATTTTTTCCAGGCTGAAATAGTATATTTCGATACTAGTCCGGAAAAGCGCTCTTTGCCAGTGCGATATCGTGTTTACGTGCGAAAAGAAGATGAGCACGGAATTTAGATCAAGCACTGGCAAAGAGCTTTTCAGACGAGTATTGAACGATACTTTTCGTCATACTACAAAAAAGTCATATAATTAAAAAAAAAAATTAAAAACAATGCCATAATATGCTTCACATTTGCAACTTCTAAAACTGATCGGAAAAGAACTGTCCGGCAAAAATAGTCTTTCACCATAAGATTAACATGTAGCTAATTTTAGTGATCGGAAAAGAAGTGATCGGAAAAGAAGTGATCGGAAAAGACAACAAAGGAACATATGTTATTTTAAATGAAAACAGCAAGTTTCCAGCCGCATTTTAGTATTGAAAGTCATATGTTCCCGTGTAGTATGACGAAAAACATATGTTGACTCTACAAAAAAAGAATGGGTTTTAAAGAGCATTTGATAAACACAGATTAACATATTGTAAATTTGAATTAAAAAAAAACCTGTTAATTGTGAATCAAAACATGAAACAAATATTAAACTGTTAATGTTACAACATTATTTACTTCAGACCTTATCAGGAAAAGATTGTTGTTGTTTTTCCAAATTTTCCCAATCCACATAGTTCAGTTCCCACACTGATCAGCTCATAACAATCTTACAATTAAGTGAAAGGATATGCTCATTCAACGAGCTCACAAGCCCATTAACAATGTGATGAAACTGGTTTTGCTGCACTTCCCAAACATTCCGCAACCGATTGTTTGAACATTACAATGACAAGAGAGTGGTTGTTGTAACTCAACTTGTGTGTTGAGTTTCACACTTCATTGGTTATGACTTCAAGCTTCAAGGCTGCACTCTAAATTACCTGCTGTTACTCAGAACCTATGAGGGCAATTTACATGAGAAAATTACCTCATGCTTCGTTGCTTTTGTTGGATGGAATGTAGATTGGATTTGTTCAAATAAATGCAGTCTTTATGATGAAAGATTATAAGATTTATTAAAGGTTTAACACTCTTGATACAAATAAATTGCTATATTTGTATTGTTTAAAAAATGCACATCTTATAATTTTTTTATATTAAAAACCTGCATAAATGCAGCAATAGTAATATTAGTAGGGTCTGCTGTTCAAATTCGAGTAATTGTTATTATCATGCTTCTGAATTTACTACATCTTCATATGTAATTCTGTAAGCAAAATTTTTAAGTCAAAATTGTGGGAGTTTGGCAAATTGTAGGACTCGGGCAAAAAAAGTAGTTTCAAAAATATTACCAGCAAACGAGAAATAACGTAAAACATCCCCCATAAGTAAAGCATGGGGATTTAAAAACGTCTGGTTTGTTTACATTAAAACATGTGATTAAGTGACTATTTTGTTTGTAAACTGACATACAAATAGATACCCCCGTCGCAGCAAACCTGCGTACTCAGCAAATTTCCAATGCATAATAATATCTTAATACCACATAAAGCTGGATAGTAAGTTTCATAAACATATATTCACAAATAAGCGATATATACAATTTTAATTATTCTCCATAAGCATAACATGGGGACCGAGTACCTATGTTTGCTGCTGCGGGAACCAGATGCCAAAATTTTTTATTGTGCAAGCAACAATAAACCACAACCAGATGAAGCCATTCACCAAGTTTCGTCAGTTTATGTTCGTAAATAAGCGAGATATAAAATGTTTCTTTTTCTCCAAAAGAATAACATTAGACAATGTATTGTGTTTAGCACTTTCAATATCTCAGTAACCAATTGATGTAGGGCAATGATCAAAATACTAAATTGTTATTTTTTTAAGCTGAATTTAATGGTCAAAATTAAAATTTTATTAAATAAAAATTACATGTGAAAATCCCAAAAAACCCAAAACCCCCCTTCAGATAGTGTGATTCGTCTTGTTTTCAAACTCATTAAAATATATGGGACTTTACACATTTGTACTAAATTTCATTAACATCGGAGCTTTTTTACAAGAGTTATCATGTTTATGAACACACACACACACACACACATATATATATATATATATATATATATATATATATATATATTATAGTTATATAGGTACATATGTATACAAATTTGAATGAATGGTGTTTTTGGCATCTGGGGACCTCAAAATCAAAAGTTATCATCGTCTTGGGCTTCTTCCCTGTAGGGGACATTTGCTAAAAGGTAATTCCAAGTTTATAAAGAAATGATTGTTTGTATCATAATTAATATTACTTTACTTACATTTCAAGTTGTTATTGATTTTCTTGGCAAGTTGTTTAATTGTATCTTGTCTGACATCTAATTCGGCTTTCATGGCTGCAAGCAACATGGGGGTTAAGATAAATAACATCAAAATAAATATAAAACGAGTGTGCACCCAGCACGCTGGGCTGGAGGAGAGTGACTTCGAATTACAAACACTTATAAGAAACACTTAACACTTACCATTTTTGTTGGAAATTGGAAAATATTTTATTTTTGGCTGTTCAGATGCTCCTGGTTCTACTTATCTGACATTTTATGCATTATAAGTTTAGAAAGAGGACCAGGCAGGAGAAAACTATGTATGGTTATTTTGGTTAGTAAAATGACGCTAAAATATGGAAAAGAACCTTTTTCAACGTAAAATCCTTGTAAGATAACGTGCTGGGTTTAGTCAATTTAAATTTCTTTAATAGCTCAGTAAATCTTTGTGCTCCAATGGTGAGGAAGGACTTAATATTTTTGTTGCTTTTTTGACACTTTTTGGGCCCAAAAACTCAAAAGTTTGGATTTTCAAACCCCCCAAAAAAATATATTAAGGTTTTCCAATTGTTTTGCCCAATAAACTTGTATAACTGGGTATAGTTAATTTGGAATGTCTCTACCAAATTTTAAGTGCATAATATCAGACAATAAATGTGACCACTAGGGTGAATATAAGGTTGTGTATAATATATAAGGTTTTAAACGATCACCTAAGGGGTGATGCTTGTCAAACGTATTCATTGGGTCACATTAGGTATCATTGTATCATGGTCCCAGGCAGAAGTCTCACTGTGCGGGTCATGCTAATAGCTCACTATTCCAAAGGAAATTTGCTAATTTATACGTTATACGTACTGTATTATAAATTACCAAGTTACATACATTTCAATTTTACATAGTTTCAACTGGAATTTGTGATAAGCATGCTTATGAAAACATAAAATTGTTGCCTCTCGTATTTCTTCATATCAAGCTTTTCATTCTAGCAGGAAGGTATTAATTATTTTGGAATATCAGATCCAAAAAATATCAAGAGCATAATAATCTTAAGAAAGTTAAAGCAAAATTAAAAGACAGTTTTTAGAAAGATGTATAAACAGGATCAGCAAAGATTGTGATAAACCTAGATATATAGAACATGTTTACTATAAATTATCACTCATTATTTGTAATAAACTCTGAAAAGTGAAACATTTGTTTTAGCCTTTACCACAACAATTGTAAAGTTGTTTGTAAATTTAAACCTAAGTATTTTAATATTTGACTATATGTTGGACTCACTGTCGTCTGGTCGTGGGGAAGAGAGGAGGTTTCCATGCAGTGTCCTGATCTCTGCTACATTCTGTCGGATTGTTGCGATCCATTCTCTTGACTGTTTCACCTGAAATGTTGTTCAAAAGTTTAAAAACTCCCCATAAAATGTAAATGCTTTAGTCTAAGATTCTAATATCTGTTTGATAAGTTTCCATTAGTCTTTGATTGGAAATTAATGCCAAAACACTAAATTTGACATGTAATCCACTTCAAAATCAAGGGAAACGATATTGGGGTTGTTATCCTTGATTAAATAATGTTTTATTACTTGTCCCCCTTATAGAGATAATCAAGATAGAACAAATTACATTCCAACGTAATATTGTGGAGTCGCACAAGAATTCCTGGAATATATTTCATGAAAATTCTTATTCTAAAAGTAAATAAAATTAGGTACGTGCAGGTAAATTATGCAAGAAAAGCCAGATACAGAAGAAATATATAGAGATACAGTAAAGAATTATGCAAGTCAGTGGTGTTGCACACAACAGATAACCACTGGCCTGTAACAGACCTTTCTCTTCTCAACAATGAATTGAGAGTGTAAAGATGTGGATGAGTGTAGAATATTACAGTACTTTAGAATGTTTGTCAATCTTCTAAAACAAATAGAGTGTTGAAAAAATCATCTTTTCAGTAACAACCTTTTCATGCACAACCTTTTTTTGTGTAAGAGGGAAGAGGTAAACATGTTTATAAACACAGAACCAACCAACCTATAATTTGGGATTCCAATTAAACTACCTAACAAATTTAGACCGACCTTCCTCAATTGGGTTTTAGGTTTTATTCACAGGGAACCCCCATGTGGAACCTTTATCAATGAAAATAATTATTATGATTTTTTAACTTAACATTTTCAATTATTACAGTTCTGTATAAATGTGTTTACAGGTATTTATACCTGTAATAAATTCGGTCAATTTTAATTACAAATGTTTTACAGTGTTGATATCCTATTTAAATTTTAATAATCAAATGTAATTTTGATTATAATTGTAATTGATCAATGAACAGGACAACTTTGACTCTGGTGGTACTTATCGCAACTTGTTTCCGGAACTTCCGGTAGCCAATAGTATATAAGCTGTTTGCCATCTTGTTTCTGTCATTCTCTGATTGGGCCTGATGATGACCGGTGTAACTGGTTGAAATCGATCGCCTTGTACCATCTTTTGTGTATATTTTACCGTCTTGTATGTAAGTACAGTACAAGTGTAAATATACTTTATAGTGTTGTAAGACGTATTTTATTTATCCTTTTTAATCAAATGTGTCAGAGATTATGGTTTTTGTTTTTATATCTAAATTGTTAAGTTTACAATTTTATTTTGATCTTAAGTTAATTTAAAGAGTGAAGAGCCTACCAAAATTAGTAGATTTCTCTAAAGAGTTTGGTGCTATGTGACTATTCTATAAATAAACAAATTTAACAAGCATCCCTACTATAAAATAATAACATTTTCACAGGTTGACACTTTTTCATTTCTAATTACGTTTTATTTTTATTTTATCTAAAGCTGCAAATTGTTCAAAATGGACTTTACTCATAATTAATCAAAAATGCATTTCCATAAAAATAAATGTGCAGGTAAAATAAATACAATACAATAGTGAATGTCTAGAACCTGGTAGTCCCACGTTGAGTTGCAGCGTATGGACCATGTCCATTGGCTGCTAGCGTCTTTCAATATTGACGTTTATGAATGGACTGGTGATGTGGATGGTTCATTTAAGTTAAATCTGGTAAATATTGTTAAATTAACGTTATGAGTATAGCAACGATTTGAATAAGTTAGTTTGGAAACCATCGGCCTATGCGTCATGCTCTTTTTTACTATAATAAAAACCAGCAAATCCAATTCATATTGTGTTGTTAGTTTATATTGTGATGTCATTCCAGAAGTTAGCTTGAAACAGCTGTTCTTCTATACTGTGTTTTTTTTAGTATTAACAGTTGTTAAATGTTCAACCAAATATAAAACTATTCTTCCATAAGATTAACTTTGGAACTTGAAAGCCCAGGGGGCAAAGCCCTGAAGCCCAAAACCTAAAAGGCACATCTGGATAATATCTATATATTTAATTCCGTAAGCGAATCGGTCCCCACAAAATATCTCGAGCTAGAAAAAATTTAAGTTAGGTTATGACGATTCATTTTAAAGCTTAAGGGCCAAGGACGGTGGAAAAAATATCAGAAATGTCAAAAATTACATGGGCTGTGCCCCACTGGACTTCAAAGATCCAATGATTTTCTTATCAAAATATCACTACAGTGTTTTTATTAATAAGCAAAATGAACCAATGATCAGCTGTGATTATCCACTTACACATAAACCATATGTTAGGGGCTATAGCCCCTGTAAGGATATTAAGGGCTTTCAAATAACTCATAAACAAACATTTAACACATATAATAGTTCTGCTGGTAGCCTTGACATAAAAATCAGCTTATTATTTTTGTAAATGGATAACAGGTGTTTATATTACAGTTGAGAATGTTTGTTTTTATTTTATTATAGGTTACATATTAGAATTATATTAGTAAATGTATTTTTTCTTTCAAAATGAGTTATCAGGTGCCAAACACAGAAAATTTACCAATAATGAGTTCAGAACAAATTCCACTTACACATTTACCTTACTTAAATATTTTGTGGGCTGCATCTTTTGTTTTCCGGACATTGAGAAACACAGTTAATCATATTACAAATGGAGAAAGAGTTATTTTGCGAATAATAATCACCATAACCTTTTACTAGGAATTGATAAATTTAAAATAAAATGTAGCTTTGTTGTAAAGGTGAAAAATCGAGGAGCATTGAACAGTCCTATCGTGCAATTCAATAGGACAAGAGGACATTAACAAGACAAGTTTATTTTCAGCCAGTCAAAATCAAGAAAAAGTGCTAATAACAATAAGTGCCTGATAAAAATATATGAGGGCATATTTATGTAGCGGCGTAAAGTTCTAGCTATTATGTAGTGATCACATAATTTTTAGTATTCGGAAAGGATGTTAAATTATTTTATTTGAGATGAACAGTTCCAAATTACTTCTATAAACTTTAATCAGTTAATGGGGGATGAAATTAAAATACTTTGTTTTACTTCATCATTTTAAAATATAGATCCATGTCAAAAATGCATTAACATTATTGATTCATTTTTGTTAGTTTTGCTATAAAGTCTACATTTTATTTATTTCACTCAGAAATAAATTTCAAAGAAAAAAAATACTTTGATAACTTAAGCAACCATAAATTATATCAAATAAGAAAAATTACATAGCATAATACGGCTTCACGGTTAAAAAAAAAAATACAATAGGGTGTTCCTATTGTATATATTTCATTTTATTTTATTTATTTGTAAAGTTGAATGTGTTAAACTAATACTATAAACATATAAACTATAAATAAATATTAATTGGATCATATATTTTCATGAAGAGCGAATTTGATGGGCTCATTTGTCTTCAGATGGGCAAATTATTCAGTTCATTCAATCTTTAGTTTTACAACCTTAGTATTTGGTGTGTATGCTCTGAAATGATGTTTGAATGCAACCAAGTCCCTAATTAAAAGGTGGGAAGGTGGGAGTTGATAAAGCTTTCAAGTATGTTAAGGGACCTGGGGCGATTATATTCTTGGGCCCCCTCCCAGACTTTTAACCCTTTTAACTATCATTACAAAAGTAAACAAGGACAAAGTCGATTCCCGCAAATAAGTATAGGGATAGAGCCTAGTGAGTACATTCCAGTGTATGGGCAAACAAATATCAACTACAAAAATGCTGTTGTAGGGATGTTGGCTTACAACCATTAGGTATATAAACCTTTCATAAAATCAAGTGTCGGCGAGGCAGTACGACGCCCCCCCCCCCCGACCTCGGCTCCTGGGGCAGCTTGCCCCCCCTTCGGACGGCCCTTTATCTTTATGAGTCTATTTTTTCATGAAGAACCCATCAACTATGGAGGGCAGCCCTCATTTTTATATGATTGTGAGTATTTCTAAAGCTACAGTCAAGTAAACACACCTGACAATATGAGTGCATCCATGTCACAACTTCATTCCTGCTGTCAGAGCTACTACCTAGTATGCTTGTTTTCAACCAGAATGCAGCACCAGAATCTATAATATATACAGCCGCATGTGTAACTCACTCACTCACTCACTCACTGAGGTATACGAATTCTAGACCACTTCTAGACGAGATAGAAACCTGAAATTTGGCATGTATGTAGCTTGTACCTTGTAACCCCCAGATAAGTTCCAAAAAGTTACAATTTTTTATTTTAACCTCCTCAAAAAAAATCAAAATGAAGGAAATTTTGAACATGTCTAAAATAGTGACTTTTTATTTGAGCTGTAGCGGCCGAACGGTTGGTCCTATCGAGAAACGGAGACCACCACGTGCCACGGATTTTGCAAGATCTACAACTTTGGTTCTATGACGTTTTGTCGTATCTCGTCTCCTTCACCCTTAGGTAGCGCTAGATTTTTCAAATTTCGGCATATTTTCGAAATATTTTGGCCGTTTTTTATTTCCTATCACGTTAATATACTTGATGGAGGCCTAATATTGGGCACGCAGTATGTCTACATCACACTTAGTAAATAGCAGCAAAAATATGACCAGTTTTTATTACTTAAACCTGTCGGAAAATAAAAAACTCTTAAATTTTATAAATTTGACCGTTTTCTAAGTATAAGTAGTAAGAAAATGACGATTCCGGAACAATTGTTATTAATTAGAATGCACGTATCACCATTTATACTTTAACTAGGATCGTGATATATGGCTTGCGTGTGCGTTGCACCTTTTCTTCCCAAATCCTACTATTTTTAGATTGTACTATCACAAAACGAAAATTTGGGAGTACAAATTCAAAATGTAGTATTTTTTATTTGAGCTCTAGCGGCCGAACGGGTTGTCCTATCGAAAAACGAAGACCACCATGTGCCACGGATTTTAGACGAACTAAGACTTTGGTTCTATGACATTTTGCCGTATCTCACCCCCTTCACCCTTAGGTAGCGCTAGATTTTTAAATTTAAGCTTTTTTCTAAGATTTGTTGTGGTTTTTAATGGTTTTTCGCTCTAATATAGAACTTAGAGCCCTAATATTTATCACACAGTGTTCCTACATTACAATTAGTACCAAGCAACACTCACACGCCCAGATTAAGTATCTTATACACCCAAAAAAATCAAAGTCTTTGAGCTTTTGTAGATTTATTCGTGTATTTCGGGTATACTTTGTATATTGCGCGCTGTCGAGGGTAAAATCCCTTATAAATCATGTCATATTTCCTGCAGAAGGATTTTAGAAACCGAAAGTCATAGTATTTCAGGTTGTTAACGGTGGTCGTATTCCTTATAAGGTTCAAAAGACGCCTTATAAAGCCTACATTATACATCAGTTAAGGGTATTCATTTTTTCGAGCACTTAGGTAATACATTGAGGCTTAAAATTTAACATACTACACCTCCA
Organism: Allygus modestus; assembly: GCA_963675035.1. Lineage (NCBI taxonomy): Eukaryota > Metazoa > Arthropoda > Insecta > Hemiptera > Cicadellidae > Allygus > Allygus modestus. Next base: position 304,976,449 of record OY776111.1, read on the forward strand.
TGACAATTCGTATTCAGGAACAGGCATATGACCGGATTTTATAGGTTAAACCCTTAAATAATCAAAGCCTTGGAATAGTTGTAGAATTTAGGTCTTAAATAGAATTTGGGCCAATTTCCATTAAACTGTGGCCAAACAGCGACCTGGGGCGAAGCCCCCCACAGGGGTCTGGGGGCGGAGCCCCCAGCGAGCGAAGCGAGTATCTAATATATATACAGCCGCATGTGTAACTGACTCACTGAGGTATACGAATTCTAGACCACTTCTAGACGAGCTAGAAACTTGAAATTTGGCATGAGGGTAGCTTTGACCTTGTAACCCCCAGGAAAATTGCCAAATTTGACAATTTTTGATTTTAACCCCCCTAAAAAAATATATTTAAATTCCTCCAAAAAAAGGTTATTTTAAAATTACAGTTTTTGAGCTCTAGCGGTTAAACGGATTGTCCTATAAAAAAACAGACACCACCACGTGCTACGGATTTTGCAAGATCTACAACTTTGTTCCTATGATTTTTTGTCGTATCTCGTCTCCTTCACCCTTAGGTAGCTCTAGATTTTTTCAAATTTTGAGATTTTGTGGCGGTTTTTTATTTCCTATCACGTCAATATACTTGATGGAGGCCTAATATTGGGCAAGCGGTATGTCTACATCACACATAGTAAATAGCTGTAGAAATATGACCAGGTTTTATTACTTAAACCTGTCGAAAAATGAAAAACTTTTAAAATCTATAGATTTGACCGTTTTCTAAGTATAAGTAGTGGTGTATTGGGGGTTCTGTACCAATTTATATTATTAGACATACACGTGACACCAATAATACTTGAGCTAGAGACGTGAGATTTGGCATGCATGTGCATTGCACCTTTTCTTCCCAAATCCTACTATTTTTAGTTTGAACTATCTCAACAAAATAAATAATTGGGAATACAAAAATCAAAATGTCGTATTTTTTTATTTGAGCTCTAGTGGCCGAACGGGTTGTCCTATCGAAAAACGAAGACGACCATGTGCTATGGATTTTAGATGAACTACAACTTTAGTCCTATGACATTTTGCCGTATCTCACCCCCTTCACCCTTAGATAGCGCTAGATTGTTTTAATTTAAACTTTGTTCATAGATTTGTTCGTGGTTTTTAACGGTTTGTCGCTCTAATATGGAACTTAGAGGCCTAATACTTATCACACAGTATTCCTAAATTACAATTAGTGCCAAGCAATACTTCCACGCCCAGATTAAGTATCTTAAACACCCAAAAAAATCAAAGTTTTGGAGCTCTTGTAGACTTTTAGAGTTTTTCGGGTACATTCTTTATGTTGCGCTCTGTCGAGGGTAAAATCCCTTATTAATCATGTCATATTTGTTGCAAAAGGCTTGTAGTTACCCAAATTCATAGTAATTCAGGTTTTTAACGGTGGTCGTATTCCTTATAAGGTTTAAAATACGCCTTTTAAAGGCTACATTATACATCAGTTAAGGGTATAATTTTTTCACGCACTGAGGTAATACATGGAGGCTTAAAATTTAACATACTACGTCTCTATACCAAGTAGTATTCATCAACAGGCATATGGCCAGGTTTTATAGGTTAAACCATAATATCCCCGTCGCAGCAAACCTGCGTACTCAGCGAATTTCCAATGCATAATATATGTCTTAATACCACATAAAGCCGCATACCAAGTTTCATAAAAATATATTCACATATAAGCGATTTTAATTATTCTCAATAAGAATAACATTGGTAATGAGTACGTAGGTTTGCTGAAACAAGGAACACAAACAATTGATTTTTATGCAAATATAAATAGAATTTAACTAGGAGGAGCCACATACCAAGTGTCATCAATATTCAATCATAAATAAGCGCTTTATAACATTCTAGTTATTCTCCGTAAGAATAACACGGGGGCTGAGAAAGCAGGTTTGCTGCAACAAGGAACAAAAAAACGGGTTTTTATATAATTATCAATATAACTCAACCAAGTGAAGCTACATACCAAGTTTTATTAATTTATGTTCATAATTAAGGGAGTCATTACATTTGACTTATTCTCCATAAGAATAAGATGGGGGCTGAGTACGCAGGTTTGCTGCTACGGGAATAATCAACAAAAATCAATTTATTGTGCAAATATCAATATACCAGTACTAAGTGAAGCCACATACCAAGTTTCATCAACATACATTCATAAATAATCGAGATATCAAATTTTATTTATTCTCCATAAGGATAACATTGGACAACGTACTGTGTTTAGCACTTTGAATATCTCTGCAACGGTTGGGCGTAGAATCACAATTTAAACACCAAAATGATTGTTTTGTGGAAATGAACAGATTGGTAAAAGCAAATGTGAAGTTTACATTAAAATAAACTGAGGAAAAGCCAAAAACATTTTTCCCGTAAGATTAACATAGGAGATTTTATGAGTAGGTTTTTTGGATTTTCTCCGCAACCACTTAACCTAGGTTAATAATTCAAAATACTATATTATTTGTTTTTTAAGCTCTATAACATGGTCAAAACCAAAATTAAGTTTTTTTAAAAATGTTTGGGTGAAAAATGCAAAAAACTGATTTTTGGAAAATTTAAAACCCCCATAAACCACCCTTCCCATGGTCGGATTTTTCTGGTTTTCGAACTTAGAGCCATGAATGTCATTTTACACGTTTGAGCCAAATTTCATCAAAATCGGACGTTTTTTACTCAAGTTATCGTGTTAACGGAAACATATATATATATATATATATATATATGTATTTATATATATATATATATAAATTTGAACGAATAGTGTTTTTAGCATCTGGGGACCTCAAAACAAAAAGTTATCATGGTCTCGGGCTTAAGTCTTACCATGAGACCTACGGTAATAGCTTCTTCCCTATAGGGGGAATTCGCTAAAAAATAATCAAAGCCTTGGATTAGTTGTAGAATTTAGGTCTGAAATACAATTTGGACCAATTTACATTAAATTTTGGCCAAACAGCGTCCTGGGGGCTAAGCCCTCACAGGGGCCTGGGGGCGGAGGCGGCGCGATTTTTTAATTGTTATATACTCTAATATTGTACTGCTAGCCCTTAATTTGTTCACTCAATAAGTCTACTTTATATTTTGAGTATACATTGGACCTCAGATTATTAGCGTAATTAAACCATGTGCCATAGGTACTAAGACAGGGACCTGGGGGCAAAGCCCCCCACAGGGGTCTGGGGGCGGAGCCCCCAGCAAGCGAAGTGAGTTCATTTTATTGAATTGCATGCCACAGTTCAATCTAAATTGTTAAAACTAAAAAAAAAAAAAAAAACATCAACATGGAGTGCTGTTAGGATCACATTATACTATTCCTAATATACTACTTATAACACTCCCATATCCTAGGAGCAACAAGCAGCTATGTTGAAATGAATATCTGAGCAACGTTTGGTAAATATTTAACATTGGTGAATATTTACTGTTTTGCTGCTCTGGTAAACCTGATTCTATTTTTCTGTAATGGGACGGGCTGGTGATACTGTGAGCATTGAATAGAAGGATTGGTCAAGTTTATCGGTAAATGAGAAAGTGGAATTATACTGTTAGTTTAAGTGAACGTAACTTCAGATATACAGTTTAGTTTTATTAATGTAAAATCCGTCTGACATCAGACTGTTTTTAGTAACGCAGTACACAACAAGCAGCTTCATAGTTGTTAGTGAATTTCCTTTGGAAAGTGAACTATTAGAATGACCCGCACGGTGAAACTTAAGCCCGGGACCACCATAGAACTTCCTAACATGATCCCCTGAACACATTTTGGGGGGTCGTTCCAAATTTTATATATATATATATATATGTGTGTTTGCACTCTAGCGGTCACATTTGTTGGCCGATTTACTTCAAATTTGGTAGGGACGTTCCTTTCTGTAATCAGTTGGACAAGATCGTTGGGCAAAACAATCGGAAAACTCTAAAGCCCTTTTTTGTGGATTAATCTTTAAAATTCCCAGTTTTTTGGCCCAAAAAGGGTCAGAAAATCCCCGAATGCAATATTAATGAATGTAAAAAGATGGGAATTAGTTAGACAAACGTTTTAAGCCCTCTCTTGTCATTCTAGCATAAATATTTACCGAGTTATTAAAGAAAATGGGTTTTGACTAAACACAGTACGTTGTCTTATGGGGGTTTTACACTAGAAAAGCCTGTTATTCGTTTGTTAGAGTACTTTTATCATCCCCAGAAACTCATGCCTACTTTTAAGCCTGCCTGGACCTTCTCCTAACATTATAATGCGCAAAATTGTACTCCCAGCTTTGCAGGTAAATGAAACCAGGAGCATCAGAACAGCCAAAATATCAGTGTTTTCAGATTTCAATAAAAATTGGAATACATGTATGTTTTTACACAGATTTTGAGTTTTAAAAGTTTGTATGTGGAAATTCACTTCCCTCATGTCAGCGTGCTGCGTGCGAACTCGTTTTTTTCCATCTGACTGATTAGAATCTGACTAAAACTCTTGACCAAGAAAATGTACATCTACTGTTAATTTATCATCAATCTAATAAGGAGCATTAGTTACTCAGACAATGGTAACACTGCAAAACTGGCAGAGCCTTGAAACTAAAGACTATAAAAAATAGAGTGGTATGAGACAGCATGTGTTTGACTGCCTGACTCACTGATAACAGATAACACTATAATAGACCGTTACCTAACTGATAACACTGAATTTTGTTTTAACCAGATGTTCTTTCATATTACTCCATGCTCAGAATTTGGTTGTTAAAACTGGAAAAATATGTACTTTTAAAAATACAAGACCTTTTAGTGTCTTTCTCCTATTTTAACACGTTTTTATTATCTTGCTTTCTTGTCAATCAATTATTTCAATCAATTTTAAACTAACTTGACGATGAGCTAGAGTCTTGAAACATGAAACATAGCCACATATGGATGACAACGCAATATAAATAATTTTGTTGATATAAAATTTGTGTTAAACATTTTATTTAAGACTAAACTCACAATAACGTAGATGTAAACATAAACTAACATCTCAATGTAAACACAGAACATCTAATTACAGGAGAGGCAGATAATATTAAGGAGGGAGTAGCTTCACACAACTACGGTAGGAAAATAACAGCTTCATAGCAGTAAATCAGTTTGAATTATTTACATCTATAATTCCTAATTAATTATTGATGTCAAAAATAGCTCATAATTCAACTTAGTGAAAATAATTTTTAAGTTTCTACCGCCCCACGTTTTTTGTTTTAAATCTTACAAGTATTTTCATCGCTACTTAACAAAAGAAATACAAAATAAGGTATTTTGTGTTTTGTACTCACAATTACAACATTTTCAAGACAATCTATATAAGGATAGGGATAAGATAAATATTATTTTATACTTTTAATCCGTTTTAAAAACTTGGTATTTTAAAAAGTTTTTTATTAAATAAATTATTAACAATATATTTCTTGTAAAGCTGCCAAAAGTAAACTGGAGAATTTAACTAGAATTAAATTTTGAATTTTGAGATTGTTTTTTAAGTTTGATGTATTACATTTTCCAATAACTTTTAATCATTCCTATCATTTAAATATTCGTTGTTTGAAATTCATTGTTGGTGATGGCGAGTTTATGTATTTCAAAGGAATTTTTTTTGTGGACATTTTCCATCACTTATTAGTAAAAACAAAGTTTCACGACGTTTCGGGATCTGGAATCTGATCCCATCTTCAGGTGGAAAGAATACCTAGAACATAACAAAATTAGTGGCACAATCCAGGCAAGGTGGAAAAAACACTTAGAAGCTAAAAAAGAGAACTGTAAAAGCAGACAAAACAAAACAAAACTACAATAAACACACAAGTCAACTGATTTTTTGGCTTTAGACAATTGATTTTTTTGGCTGATGACTTGTGTGTTTATTATAGTTTTGTTTTGTTTTGACTGCTTTTACAGTTCTCTGTTTTAGCTTCTAAGTGTTTTTTCCATCTTGCCTGGATTGTGCCACTAATTTTGTTATGTTCTAGGTATTCTTTCCACCTGAAGATGGGATCAGATTCCAGATCCCGAAACGTCGTGAAACTTTGTTTTTACTAATAAGTGATGGAAAATGTCCATACAAAAATTCCTTTGAATAACATTTAAATATTTTTCTATAACAAAATATTTTGAACAAAGAAATTATTATTTATAAATTAGAATAAATCTATTATAATAATAATAACTACAGAAAGTTGAAGAAAATATGATTATAGGAAATGAATACAATGCATTTTCCAACATAAATTCTCCAGCATTCCCCTCTTCCTCACTCTCTCTCCCCATCTCGAATGGAAATCCTTAGCACTTCTCTTGTTCAAATACAGGGCTATTAATTAACGATCCTGGCTAAAGAATCAGTTGGTCTTAGTCAGTAACAAGGCTACATAAGGCATATCACCCATTCTACACTCAACATTAATTCATATTCACCTTAAAATATAGCCCTAGTTGTGTCGGCGTCTTAGACAATGATTTAATGATTAATGACTGTATAAGCCTGTAATTTATATTATTTATTCAAAAGAGATATTTTAAACGAGAAACTATGGGCATTTGGTAAATAGCAGGATGAGATAATTCAAAACAAGGTACTGACCCAAGACTCAAGAAAATAGTAGTTTAATTGCAACATTTCATGTCAGCCAGAAAACTAACAAATAGTTCCCATAAAAAGCAAGGGAATTGTAAAATGTCTAGCCTAAGTATAGCCAATTTAAAGTTATACTCAAGCCTACTTAAGGGACTCAGGAAAAATAGTTTTGAGTTTTTGAAAAGCTGCATGTCAGAAAGAAATAATAACAAATTGCACTCATAAAAAGCATAGGACCTGTAAAACATCTGTTTTGTTTACATTTCCACACTTGATTTAAGTCAGCTCTGTTTACATATTAACATAGGTTCATATTTGCATATTGATTTATTTCCCCAGCAAGTATCCAGTTTACAGAACATCTAACACAGCCTGACCCACACTACCGACAATTAACGCCTGAATATTCGGCCCGAAAGTTCACAGAACATTCTTCACTGCTTATGAACATTGAAATATTTGGGGTTTGGTGTTCATGCAGCTTCCACATAATTTGTAAATATGTCGTTCATTCAGCTGAATATTTGATTGTTTTGTGGTGTGAGACAGGCTTAACAATTAAAAAGACTATAGGCAATAGCTTCTACAAGCCACTCCTTAAAACAAAACGAGTTCGCACGCAGCACGCTGATGTGAGGGAAGTGAATTTCCACATACAAACTTTTAAAACTCAAAATCTGTGTAAAAACATGCATGTATTCCAATTTTTACTGAAATCTGAAAACATTGATTTTTTGGCTCTTCTGATGGTCCTGGTTTCATTTTTACCTCCAATGCTGGGAATACAATTTTGCGCATTATAATGTTAGGAGATGGTCCAAACAGGCTTGAAAGTAGGCGTGAGTTGCTGGGGATGATAAAAGTACTCTAACAAACGAATAACAGGCTTTTCTAGTGTAAAACCCCCATAAGGCAACGTACTGTGTTTAGTCGAAACACATTTTCTTTAATAACTCGGTAAATATTTAGGCTAGAATGACGATATAGGGCTTAAAACTTTTGCCTCGCTAATTCCCATCTTTTACATGCATTAATGTTACATCCGGGGATTTTCTGACCCTTTTTCGGCCCAAAAACTCGAAATTTGAAAGATTAATCCCCAAAAAAGGGTTTAGAGTTTTCCGATTGTTTTGCCCAACGAACTTGTCCAACTGATTACAGAAAGGAACGTCCCTACCAAATTTGAAGTAAATCGGACAAAAATTGTGACCGCTAGAGTGCAACCATATATAAATATATATGTCTATATATTTAAATATAATATAATTTTTTATATCTCTATATATAATTCCGTAAGTCAAATTTTTGTAAAGAAATTGTGAGTGACTGGATGGCCGTAGAAGGATGGGAGGGGTATCATTTTAAAGGTCTTGACGTGAATTTTGAGGGAAAACTATTCATTTTTCTTATTTTTTTACCATAAATTCGCAACAGAATAAAACTTTTCCCATTAAAACAACATGGGGTTTAATTTGTTTACATCTTTTGAAATTAAAACAGCTATGCCACAGAGTTAAATTAGCCTTTGATATTGATACCAGCTGTACTTATTCAGTTTGTTTACTTTTATAAAGAGGAAACAGAATCAGATGAGGCAGATTATTATAGCAAAGTTAGGGGCTTTGGCCCCTTCAAGCCACTAGTATAGATATATATACACATATATATATAAAATTTGGAACGACCCCTCAAAACGTGTTCAGGGGGTCTCTTTAGGAACTTCTATGGTGGTCCCGGGCTTAAGTTTCACCATGCGGGTCATGCTAATAGTTCACTTTCCAAAGGAAATTCACTAATAAGCTTAGAATTTGAAACAAAAATGAAAAAGCCAATTTACCAAAAAAATTTAACGTTCAAAGAACAGTTATGTAGTTGATAAAAAATCAGACTTTTACGGAGGAAGAAAAGTCAAATTTTGATTTTTATTGATGTGGTGGTGGCTTTCTAGATATGACCAAATATTTTTATAGAGTGGATGATGACATTCATCATCGTCATTTTTGATAAACCTCATGGAACATGAAGCTGTGAACTGTATTTGCTGGAATCTTGTCTCGGGTGACACCAGAGGGGGGAAGCCACCCAGGGCACTGGTCTGGGACAGGGCCAAAACACCCAAAACTATACATATCTCTCACAAAATAATTTGAGGTCGTCAACAATATCCATGCCCATGAGCGGAGTTTGGGGGGGGAATCTTTTATGAACAAAAATGAAAACATTCCCTCTCTAATTATTGATTTATTTGTTTTTGTGCTCAAGGAGGCCCTCAGATAATAAAATGTGAAAAATAAAAGGTTATGTAAGAATGGTAACAGTAAATATTATAATTTTTACAACTTGAAGTGTGTACAATTGTTTGATAATTTAAGGAGGATGAGTGATGAGTGCCACTTCTGAGCCAAATTTTGTAACTAACTTTAGGAGCTACTTCTAAACAACAAAATATGTTAGGAGCTATACAGAAGATGTTCGAGGAGGGCCACAAGGGTAAATCTGAAGCTGGCCTCTCACTACACTTGACTGCTCTTCTCACTTCACCCTTGTCTCCAGTAACTGCGGCATTTTTTAGATATTAAATATAGTAATTGCAAAGCATCCAAAATGGAAACTTCGAATGATTGTCTTTATTCATTTAGTAACTGAACAGATAATTAGAAAAATATATAAACTGTATAAAAATCAATTACAAGCAATAAGAAAAGCTATTTGCAGTAAGGGAGTCATAGTTCAAAAAACAAATATATATAGAACTTGTGCTTGGTAAAAGGTCGCTCCTTTTTTATCCCCTGCCCTTAATTAATCAGGAAACTTTTTGAAATGTAGAAGTATTGTAATAGAAGAAATATTGGTGCTAAATGTATTTTGTTTCATGTTTATGGATAAAATATTCTCCAAACAAACGTCTACTTGTATTATAGATTGCAAACGGTAGCAGTGATTCAGATTTGAATAATCTAAACAATAAACTGAAAACTGTTTTCTGTAAACATATAAAAATAATTGTTAAATTAGACCTGTTAAACTTACTTCACTGAAGAAGTGGTCCATGTAGCCTGCCTCTTCATCTTGCTCTATGTCTACCGCGTAGTTTGTGATGCCGTAGTTTTGGACGTTGTAGTCCAAGTCTAACTGGTCTGCTTCCCATTCTTTGACTGCCTGTAATAAAATATTGAAAAATTAATACAATAAGGAAATACATATAGAGGGATAGTGTTTTAGTTAAGTATTTAAGAATTTTACTTCTTGGAATTGATTTGTTTTGAATTGGAGAAGGTTTTACAATCTTGGAATTAAAAGAGTTTAGTTGAGTATTTGCTTAAAATAAGGTTCATTACTTAAGGAAGAGTAAGTTAAATAAGTTCAAAATTGACTGCATGGATTAGGACTCAGGGAAAGGTTGTGTTTCAGGTTTGGATGGTCTGTCAAAGGTTAATGGGAGAAAGCTGTACAAATGGAAAAAGTCTTCAGAAGTTTTAAAAATATATTACTTAAAGTAGTTTTGTCAATTACATAGGGACAGGGTAGGAGGAGAATGATAGAATTAAATTCACCGATAACCTGTTTTTATGATGGCTGTCCTATCTGACCTTAGTAAGAACAAAACAAGGAGTGCTCTCTTGGATGTCCGCCAACAGTTTTTCGAATGAAGGATATCTCGCGCCAGAAATCCTTGACAGATTTATGCTCTATGCGTATTAATACTTTGGGAAGATAGGATATTTAGGGATATTGTTGAATGTATGTAACAGGATAATACATCATACCTTGAGGCTGATTTACAAAAGAAACCCTTTGTCCTGTAAATAGCAAATATCTAATAATCAATCCAAACAATGCATTTCTGATAAAAAGATGTATCTTAATTGTTTGTAAATACTTCATTATATCCAGTGAGGGGATGAAAAATTTAAATAAACGGATGGGACTTAAAAACAGTATATTTTGATATAGTTTTATTATTGGTGGTTTTTGCTTCAAAATTACTATATAAGTACTATGTGTTGATTTAAATGTGTCTTTTCGTAAGCAACTAGACTTAGTTATAAGCAATTAAGTCTCCATAAACCAGTTAAAGCACACCAAACAAACATTTCTGATTTTCATCGATACGTTTATTATTATTTTTAGAACAGGAAGCAAAATACAAAAATGTAACAGTTAGTTAAACACTTTAATCCAACAATATTAATTCTATAAGAGAAATGTATAAATACCCCCGTAGCAGCAAACCTGCGTACTCAGCGAATTTCCAATGCATATATATGTATCTTAATACCACATAAAGCCACATACCAAGTTTCATCAATATATATTCATAAATAAACGATTTATGACATTTTAATTATTCTCCATAAGAATAACATGGCGGCTGAGTATGCAGGTTTGCTGAAGCAAGGAACACAAAAAATGGAGTTTTATACAAATATCAATATAACTCATGAAGGTAAAGCCACATACCAAATTTCATTAATTTATTTTCATAATGAAGGGAGAAAGCACGTTACTTATTCTCCATAAGAATAACATGGGGCTGAGTACGCAGGTTTGCTGCTACGGGAGTCTTTGGTAAAAATTTGTTTTTTTGAGCCAATATCAATGGTTCACAACCAGATGAAGCCGTATACCAAGTTTCGTCAGTATACGTTCATAAATAAGCGAGATATAAAATTTTTATTTTCCTCCATAAGAATAACATTAGACAACGTACTGTGTTTAGCACTTTCAATATCTCGGTAACCAATTGACGTAGAGAAATGATAAAAATACCAAATTGTGTGTTTTTTTAAGCTGAATCCAATGAAAAAAATAAAATTTGACTATTTCCAAAATTACATGTAAAAAATTCAAAAAACCCATTTTTGGGGTACAAAACCCCCCCAAAATACCCCTTCGGATAGGCCGATCGGGCTGGTTTTCGAACTTCAAGTCATAAATGTTGCTTTACACGTTTATACCAAATTTCATCAAAATCGGATAATTTTTACGAGAGTTATCGTGCTCACGGACACACATATATATATATATATATATATATATATATATAGATATATATATATATATATATATATATATATATATCTACAGTTTCGAACGAATGGTGTTTTTGGGGTCTGGGGACCTCAAAACGAAAAGTTATCATGGTCCCGGGCCTAGGTCTTACCATGCCGACTACGGTAATAGCTTCTTCCCTATAGGGGAAATTCGCTAAAAGAGGTTGTGGAATTGCAGGATGATGGAAGATGGCGCAAATTAAAGGTATTAAACCGAGGTATTCGATAACAAAATTGTTTTATTGAAAATAATAGCAGATGTCCTGTTCTCTGGGATCTAGCAGCATATATCTAGACGTTTTAAAAGTTTATTTACATTATAATCAGCTGACAAACTATTTTAAATATAACTCCATTAGATTAACATTGCAACTTTGAAAGCCTGCAGAGTGAAGCTCCGAAGGTTTAGGTTTTCAAGCCCTTAAAAGGCACATCTCGAAAGTAGAGCTTTTCATTGATATCAAATATATATATATATATATACAAAATAATAGTTTTAGGGGTCTAAAATCGCCGAACAAAAATTAAGAAATTCTTTTAATAATATAGATTTATGTCAATCAGTAAGAAGGACAAAATATCCCATGAGAAAAGCATGTAAACTGAAAAACCTCTGTCTTTTCCTTTCCACATGTGATTAAGTGTCTATTTTTTTACGTATTAACATGCGTTCTTACTAATTAGTGAATTTATCTTGGAGTTGTGAGCTATTTTAGCATGACCATTGAGTATACACTAACTCTGTATATTCAATGGCATGACCACGGTAAGACTTAAGCCCGGCACATGATTGAAGTTAGTAACGTGACAACCTAAACTCATTTTGGGGGGCAAGACTGTTTTTCATAGGGATTAGTTTTATCATCCCCACTACCCCCATAGTTACTTTTATTCCTCCTCCTAACCTTATAATGTATACAATTGTTATCCCAATATTGCAGGTAAGTAGAACCAGGAGTGTCAGAACAGCTAAAGAGTTATCAAATTTCCCCAAAAAAAACTGTTGGTATGAACACTTTTTGATTTTAAAAGTTTTTAATGTGGAAATTTGCTCCCCTCAGTTCAGCGTCCTGCGTGCAAACTCGTATAGCTTTATTTTCCTCAGCATGTAAAGAGTTAATAAATCAGACGAGGCTCTGAGGCAGAGCAGAGCAGGGGCTATGCCAGAAATATGGTCAAATTGTCCCCAAGAGTAAAATATGAGGACTGTAGCTTTGGTTACATTTCCACATGGGATTTAAGCTTAGTTTTGTTGAAATATAAACATTCTTCATGCTTGCATGATGCTGTATTTTCCTGTGCATTAAAACCGTATTTACACACATATCTGTAGGAGCTGTTGATAGGGGCTACTGTCCCTTCAACCCACCAGACCCAAGTCTATTGAGAGATTGTAGCCTTTTTCATTTTTAACCAGTGAAGACAAACCAATAGTCAACACAAACTCGCAATCGCTATCAGTGAATTTCAAACCAATAATTTCAGTTATTTTGAAACTGCCAAACCGTTTATTAAATTCTTTTGGAATGCGAAAACCCTCACGCTCATCTTCAACACGACCGTTATCTCTCGGTAAACGCGGGAAACGTTCTTACGAGGGTCGGAGGCGGAGGCGCGGCGGCAACACAACACAACACACAGTACAGCGGTGGCGTGACGGCAACACATCACACTGTACTGCGGTGGCGCGGCGGCAACACATCACACTGTACTGCGGTGGCGCATGCGGGTGCGGGCTTTCTAGTGAAAGTGTCCTTGCTTCAGACGGACCAGAATAAATAAACAGTGACTGGCTCCTTGATCAGGAAATCTGTTTTTTGTTTTCGAAAGACGTGGTTTACAAACTAGTATTTTATACTTGCCTAAATGACACATGCACTCGGCCCGTGTGCAGCTGTTAAAAGTTCATCATGTAATGTTTGTGCGGGCTGATTGAAAAAGTGAGTCAGAGCAGAATTGTCTAGAAAACCATCAAATTAAATTTTTCCGAAGAGTAAAGGTGGTTACTTTGTAATTTAAACTTTAAGGCAAAAAGGACGACATTGAAAGGATTTTCTACTTCTTTTTAAAAACGTGGAGGTCTATGCATAAATACACGAAGTTATTTATTCTGTATGTGATAGGGTTTTCCATTTTTTCACATTTGCTTGCATGAATTATAATACTAATATATAATTTGGTAAGGAAAAATGGCAAATTGTGGTCATCGGGCCTGTTTCTGAAGCTATGGTACGACCTAGAAGGCTTAAACTTGGAATATTTGTAGAAAACTAGATGGGAAAGAACCAAACCGAGCCCGATCCCCCCTCCATAATCTCCCTTAAGTATACATTACACCACAGATTACACCCAATAAAACTTAAACAAAATTTTACAGAATGGCTATAGATTCTACAAGTCACTAGTAGGCCTATACATATAAATTTATACTAAAAATATAGTATACTATAAAATATGAAACGAGAGTGAAAAATCTAACCGAAGTTACCAGAAGCATGAAGCAATTTGCTTACTGAAGCGTCTAAATCGTTAAGTAACAGCAAGTCTTACCTAACGATCCAATACAGTGTTGGTTTTTTAATAAGTGTAAAATACAGTACCTCAAAACATCGTAAACTTCATTGTTATTAGTGTAATCACGGACTCGGTGAACATTTTAAATAGTAATTTATTTTCAAAATAGTCAATATTTTTACAATACCTTTGAATTAATTAAGTTATTTTGATAAATCAATATTGTAAGTATGCTGGACCATATTGGTAAACTGGTAATCCAGTCACCTGTCAATTTCTCACTTAAGTTAAAATTTGTATATATAATTCTGTAAGCGAAATTTTTAAGTCAAAATTGTAGGAGTGTGGGAAATTGCAGGATGATGGGACACGGCTCAAATTAAAGGTTTTGATCCCAGGGACTCGGGAAAAATAACAGTATTTCTCAAAAGTTACCAGCACACTAGAATAAACGTAAAACATCCCCCCATCAGAAAAGCAGTGGAATTCTTGACCACTAGAACGGACGTGTCATACCGTCTAAAGTTGGGAGGAAACTTTCACTTGGAAAGCAGCCTTCTATAACATTGGCCCACTAAACATAATGACACAGTGTTATGACATGGCCCAAACACCACCGTAACTAAACTGGCTCATTTACCTGGAGGCTGGATAGGCTAGAGACGAGGTCTTCTCTGGAGGGAAAACTAATCCGAGGGAGTTTGTTCATAATTAAATGGTTGAGAGAGGAATTTGATCAATTTTAAACGATCAAAATCGTACATCTATTCGTACAAATTTGCTGGTTTCTAAAATTAACAAGATTTATCTCACAACCAATTTATTTTGAATAAATCCATAAAGTGTCTTCTTTTCTTACGTTGCTCAAGTAACGTTTTCTAATTTTCATTCCTTAAAGAACAACTAGAGGATGGTTTTTGAGAGGCATTACATAGTTAGTTTAATTAGTTGAACATGTTACTGATCGTTAAGAAACTCCTTTTATCAGAAAGATATGTGAAATGCCACCAAATAGGACTGTTTGCACGCCGAGGCAATAACTTATCTCTACAATAACAGAATGGCGCAATAATAGTAAAGTTAGAAAAATGTAGAACTTACACAGGACAAATTAATTAATTTGTTTGTGAGCCATTGATATCTGATTCGAACCTGAAGCTTAATTTTCTTGTAATGACAAGGAGCCAAAGAGGTCCACGATGACGATCACAAGAGGACTAACAACCTTCCCTAGATCGGAGGATTTTAATGTCGTAGTAGGCCAGTTTGAAGACGACTAATGTCGGAAAGTAATGTCCTGATATTTACAGTGACCTGTAATGTTTGCAGGTTAAACATTACCTGGTATTACCATGACAAGTCTTATACTGAAAGTAATAATAATCCTTAATATTTTATCCACTGTGTCTGCTTAAAATATCTATATATCGAATTCGGTAAGCCCAAATTTGACAATGAAATTGTGAGCGAACGAAAGGTCGTGTAAAGCTGGGATTGATCTCATTTTAAAGGTCTGGGCATGACATTTTGGGGGAAATTATTCCTTTTTCTTAATTATTTACCGAAAATTTGTTACGTAATAAAATAATTCTCATTTTAGCATAGGAATCTAGGTATAAATCTGTTTATATCTTTTAGTGTCAACAACAGCTGAGTTTATATAAATTGGAAGAATTATAACCACACCTAAATTAATGGGATCTATACATACGTTGAGCAAAGATTAAGTAAACATTAATAGAATATACAGAGGCTATTGCCCCAAAGTGTCACTAGTTATGACTGCTTCCCTTTAAACTCTATAGTATTCGAAGGCTCCGTCAACAACCGTGAACAGTAATCTACTAGTTTGTTATCACCAGTTCCGGACGTGTCGGTGTTATCACCAACCAGGACAGTCCCCGACCCAGTTTTTATGTTTGCACTCGGTTCTGTATTTACTCAGTATTGGGGCAATTAACTCATCTATTAGTTCATAACTGTGAGTCGACATGACGCATAACTAGACGCATTTTTCGTTCTCTGTTTGTTCATAGTTTGTGTCATTTCTGTTTTAAAGTGGTCACTTGATTTGAGGCAGCGAGCTCGCTGATTTGAGGTTTCTAGTTTACTTGAATAAAAGTTGTTGCTTCTTGCTATTAAACTATTTTTAAATCCTCGTATTTTTAAATCGCAACCTAATGCATTAGTTTTATCTATTTAAAGGCGCACGTCTATTTCAAATCACAAGTGCAAAACGTGGGTTAAGGGTGGATCAGTAATAATTGTCGGACTGAAAATGCTAACACTCATGAGTTTAAAAGCAAATGGAATATTATGATTGACAAATCAATCATCGTGCAATGAAATATGCAATACAAGTGTGACAAAAAAGCTTACTAATTTTAAATTACTACTGTAAATTACACTGTAAATTACCGTAAATTACTGTAAATTACACTGACAAATTAGAAGAGAAGAGACCAGGTGGTTTGCGTGGATTAAGCGGGCAAAAGGGTAAAGACGATAAGAACTTGGTACGAAACAGGCTAATCCCATATGAGCACGACCTTGATAAGGCGGAACCGACTGCAGAGATAACATTGATAAGGTACGTGCCAGCCTTGCTCCCGCATCTCTCTCTCTCTCTCTCTCTCTCTCTCTCTCTCTCTTACACACACCCACAGGTGAGCTCGCGCAATAACAATGACCGAGAACATTTGAATGTATAATTGCTCGCTTCTTTGTGTGTGAGACGGAGATTAACCCTCAGTACCTCAATGAGAGTTTTCAAGCGCAGATGCGTGTAGAGGCACATGCGTCAAATAAATTACAGATTAACTATGGACTTATATATTAAAAAAATGTATTGCATTAAACACAAAAATAAATAAAACTGATTTGATTAGTGAATTTATCATTAGAATATTGAACAATATTATTTTTATTTTTATATTCTTTTTACAATGTAAAACCAACAAAACCTTTAACTTAAATGTTACATTAAATCATTGGATTGCCTTTCTAGCTTATACATTGTTTATGACTAAACCCACCCTTAAATATTGCAAAGTTTGTTACTAATATGTTATTTTCGATATTTAAACAACATAGAGATTTGTTAAAAAATCAATTCCCAGCCCCCTCATTCTATTTGGATTCATGATTTTGTATTATTAACAGCTGTACGATTTATATATGTTGTAATAAATTGGTCACAAAGAGATTCTTCATTTTTGTTGTTTTTTTTATATAAAAAGGCAAAGTTTATTAATTTGTAAAAAAATCTACCCGGCATTTTAAAGTATTAGTATTTAGAAAACATATTAAACAATATCAAATCTGTATTTAATACAATGAAAAATATAAATTTTTGGTTATGTATAAAAATAACATTAGAAGGGAAATTTACCACTTTGCCACGTTTCGGTTGGTAGCACCGGCACTGAGTCATTCCACGACACGGCCTTGCCAGCTGGAGCGTTTGTGAAGCTGTGGGTTTCTTTCCTATCCTCAACTCACTGCGTTTCCTCTTCCGTTTACTCAAAGGGCGACGAGTTTAGTTCTGAGCTGGTGGACTAAATTCTAACGCGAGCAGATTCAGATTTGGGATTTGGGATAAGCAAAGATAAGGAAAGGAACCCATTCAAGTATCATAAACCATTCCCTAAATTTGTTAAGCCTACTAAACAGTTTAAATCACACAAATACAATTAAACTGGTTGTACCTCGTTTATCAGAATAATTTTCAAATCCCCTGCAGTATAGCTAATATTATACAAACTCCAAATAAGAAAGCAAAATAAAGACTATACAAAACAAACGAACATTTGTTTATCTCAAACAAAATACATTAAGATATAGGACATTTTGAAACATTCAAATTTAGTGCTTTTACAGTTCCAAGAATATAAATACCCCCGTCGCAGCAAACCTGCATACTCAGCGAATTTCCAATGAATATATAACACAACACATTAAAACACTTAACAGGATTTATAAGAAATGTATTCACAAACAAACGATATTTAAAATATTAATTATTCTCCATAAGAATAACATTGGGGATGAGTACGCAGGTTTGCTGCAACAAGGCATACAAAATAATGGGTTTTTATGCAAATATCAATAGAACTCAACTTACTGAAGTCACATACCAAGTTTCATCTATATACATTCATAAATAAGCGATATATAACATTTTAAGTATTTTCCATAAGAATAACATGGGGACCGAGTACCTAGGTTTGCTGCTACAGGAACCATAGGCGAAAAATTGTTTTTTTGTGCAAACAACAATAAACCACAACCAGATCAAGCCATATACCAAATTTTGCCAGTTTATGTTCATAAATAAGCGAGATATACAATTTTTCGTTTTCTCCATAAGAATAACATTAGACAACGTACTGTGTTTAGCACTTTCAATATCTCGGTAACCAATTGACGTAGAGCAATGATAAAAATACCAAATTGTTTGTTTTTTTAAGCTGAATTCAATGGTATAAATTAAAATTGGATTTAAATTAAAATTACATGTAAAAACCCCAAAAAACACATTTTTGGGGTACAAAACCCCCCAAAAACCCCCCTTCGGATGGTGCGATTCATCTGATTTTCGAACTCGTTCAAATAAATGGTACTTTACACATTTGTACCAAATTTCATTAAGATCGGACCTTTTTTACGAGAGTTGTCGTGCTTACGGACACATATATATATATAAATATATATATACATATATAAAAATTTGAACGAATGGTGTTTTTGGCATCTGGGGACCTCAAAATGAAAAGTTATCATGGTCTCGGGCTTAAGTCTTACCATGAGACCTACGGTAATAGCTTCTTCCCTATAGGGAAAATTCGCTAAAATCTGAAACTTTTTACGAGTTGTAGAGTTGAAGAGACAAACCAATGGAGCTTACAAAATAAGAGTACCATTCTGCTGATTATTGGTTAAAAATATAAGTTTTAACGTTTCTTATTAACAAAAGTCATTCCCACTATTGACAGTTACAAGCATTAAATACTTAAAATACTTCCCTATACAAATTTCCTATTGAGAAAATATCCACTAACATTATCTTATTAGACTTACTACAAATTAATGGACAACAAGCTTGCTATTTCAAAATTGTATTCGACTGTGTTACGTTATCGTTGATGTTTGAATCAGTTAACAAAATACAACAATCTAAAAAAAATACCCCCATCGCAGCAAACCTGCATACTCAGCAAATTTCCAATGGAGATAAAAATGTCTTAATACTACATAAAGCCACTGACCAAGTTTCATAAAAATATATTCACAAATAAGCGGTATGTACAATTTTAATTATTCTCCATAAGAATAACATTGGGGCTGAGTACGCAGGTTTGCTGCAACAAGGAACACAATAAATGGGCTTTTATGCTAATATCAGTATAACTCAACTAGGTGAAGTCGTATAACAGTTTTCATTAATTTATGTTTATAATTAAGGGAGACATAGGCCTAGCATTTAATTATTCTCCATAAGAAAACATGGGGCTGAGTACGCAGGTTTGCTGCTACAGGAGCCTTTTGCAAAAAAATGTTTTTTTTAGCAAATATCAAATATTAATAGACCACAACCATATGAAGCCTTATACCAAGTTTCGTCAGTATATGTTCATAAATAAGCGAGATATAAAATATTTCCTTTTCTCCATACGTACTGTGTTTAGCACTTTCAATATCTCGGTAACCAATTGACGTAGAGGAATGATCAAGGTACCAAACTGTGTGTTTGTTTAAGTTGAATCCAATGGTAAAACCAATATTCGACTTTTTCAAAAATGATATGTCAAAAATTCAAAAAACCTATTTTTGGGATACAAAACCACCCCAAAATACCCCTTCGGATGGAGCGATCTGGCTGGTTTTCGAAGTTAAAGTCATAAATGTTGCTTTAAATGTTTATACCAAATTTCATCAAAATCGGATCATTTTTACGAGAGTTATGGACACATTAATATATATATATATATATATATATATATATATATATAGTTTCGAACGAATGGTGTTTTTGGGGTCTGAGCAGGGCCAGGTAACAGGCCCTGGGTTACCTGGCCCTGGGTCTGAGGACCTCAAAACGAAAAGTTATCATGGTCCCGGGCCTAGGTCTTACCATGCCGACTACGGTAATAGCTTCTTCCCTATAGAGGAAATTCGCTAAAAGAACGCCAAATACCTTTCTTTTTCTCTATAGATATAAACATTTTGCACTTATTTTAACTAACACCTTACTTGTCAACTTTGTATAAGTATCCATCGATAATGGTAGAGAATACTAGGTTTTATTCCATAGTTTTACTTCGACTTCGAAGCGAAGTTACGGTCGACTGATGCACAAGGCTGTCTCGGTCGTAATTCGCTGCGTTATTAGCGATTTTACACCGGAAAGATTGCAATAGTTCGACAACTAACTGCTAATAAAACTAGGGAAACCACGTTTCTTTTCCCTTGAAGAAGTAACTATTTTAATATTTTCACTACTCTTTATTTATGAGTTAATAAAGTGAATTAATTATTTTCTCCGTCATATTTTAAGTACAGAATCAAGGAACTCAAGACTCAAGGTTTTGAGATCAGTGTCTTCACTGATGTAAATTCTTGCATCCAATATTTCCAAGACAAATCACTCCAATTTTATGACAAATCACTCCAAGACTAACTACTTCAACGTTTCAATACAAAACATATCAGTCATAAGTTACGCCCTGCAATAATGGTGGATGATGACCAACATCGATCTTGAAGAAGCTGGTTCTGCAAAGTTTTTATAAATTTATCTGGACAACACATCGAGTACCGGTAGTGAACACGTTGATCAAATTTTGTTCAAAGAGATAGTTTGGAATGTTCTCCTTACACAGTGCAGTATTGCAAATTACTCCATGACCACATGCAGCAAAAGTCCTATTTTGGCTTGATATGCCCACATATCTCCTCTGGAATGAGATTGTGTGGAGAGCTGTTCCGCTATAGAAACTTTGAAAAACGTCTCCAGACTCAAAAAAAGATGTACGAATCAAAGTTAAAATACAGAGCCGAACAGACAGGGACACGCGTTTGCTGACCATTGCCGGTATTTAAATTAAAGAGGCCATCTTGTACTACTGTACCAACATAAATTCACTGTGCTACAGTGTAGTGTCATTCTCCGGTAAGACACAAGAGCTAGGCATGACATGAAGCCACACAACGCATTGGCCAGTATAGAACAGCTGCATTCTAACGCCTTCCCTCGCAAATGGGTGCCATACTGTTGAAGGCCTCGCGTCTGAACAAAATTATCTTAAGTTTAAGTTCGCTTGAAATGCTGGGTAGCCTCTGTATTCTAATCGGCGAACGAGTATCCGGCCGACATATGAAATGCAGAAAGGAGACCCCTAATTGTGAACAGCTGCGGCCTCTTTTGTTGAAATGCAGAACTACGTCAAACTGGTGAAACTGCTGGCTGAACTTTGCTCATAAGACCTGACCTTCTTAGTGTTCGTGAAATCATTGACAATACAGCCTTTAATGTTGTGCGCTTTATTCCCGCGCCGCGTCGTACACCGGGAGCGCCACCGTCAACGCCAAGTTTCAAGAGGCGACAGTGGCGCAGTACCTGAACCGACGCGGGAAACTTGCCTCTGTAACACCATAGACAAATTATTTTTCTATAGTAACACTTAAGTATGAAATCTTTTCTCTGTGGTGTGGTACACTTCAGGAGTATCTTTCGATGCAGACAAAAGTTGTAAACCCTTATAGTTGAAGGGTTAATGTAGTGAAACGTTATAATAATTTATTGAACCATGGACAATTTGTTTATAATTGCTTCGGTGGGTTATATTACATACAAAGAGCACTGCGGAAAAATGGGATTTGTCGATTTGTTTAGATTTTGAGGTTATGAGGATAAAGGGCTTTCAGAATTCATATTACAGGGGAATAATGTGCTTAGTCACAAGAGATAACAAAGGACAAAAACAGAGCATGCTTTCCTGACAAATTGAAATACCCCCGTCGCAGCAAACCTGCATACTCAGCGAATTTCCAATGGAGATATAAATGTCTCAATACTACATAAAGCCACTTACCAAGTTTCATAAAAATATATTCACAAATAAGCGATATATACAATTTTAATTATTCTCCATAAGAATAACATTGGGGCTGAGTACGCAGGTTTGCTGCAACAAGGAACACAAAAAATGGGTTTTTATGCTAATATCAATATAACTCAACTAGGTGAAGTCGTATACCAGTTTTTATACATTTATGTTCATAATTAAGGAAGACAGAGCATTTAATTATTATCCATAAGAATAACATGGGGGCTGAGTACGCAGGTTTGCTGCTACGGGAGAATTATGCACAAAAACATTTTTGGAGCAAATATCAATAGAACTCAACGAGATGAAGCTGTATACCAAGTTTCGTCAGTATACGTTCATAAATAAGCAAGATAAAAAATTTTCTTTTCCTCCGTAAGAATAACATTAGACAACGTACTGTGTTTGCACTTTCAATATCTCGGTAACCAATTGACGTAGAGGAATCATCGAAATACCAAATTGTGTGTTTTTTTAAGCTGAATTGAATGGTCAAACTAAAATTTGACTTTTTCAAAAATTATGTGTACAAAATTCAGAAAACCCATTTTTGGGGTACAAAATCCCCCAAAAATACCCCTTTCGATTGGTCGATCTGTCTGGTTTTCGACCTTAAAGTCATAAATGCTGCTTTACATGTTTATATCAAATTTTGTCAAATTCGGATAATTTTTACGAGAGTTATCGTGCTCACGGACACACACACACACACATACATATATATATATATATATATATATATATATATATATGTATACAGTATCGAACGAATGGTGTTTTTGGGGTCTGGGGACCTCAAAACGAAAAGTTATCATGGTCCCGGGCCTAGGTCTTACCATGCCGACTACGGTAATAGCTTCTTCCCTATAGGGGAAATTTGCTAAAAAGTAAACAAAGCCCATTTTTCCCAAGAAGGTATAATTCCCTAGGGGCATTCGTCTTTGCAGGATCGAGAATCATGTTGTTTGTTCGTGTACTTCGTCTAAAATAAGTCTAGTACATATAAATTAAAAATAATTAATTCAATTTTAGATTTTATTTCGAGTCTGATCAAACTAGAGATATCTAGAAAGGATACTTTTTTAAAATGAGGATTTAACTTTACAGCGATATTGAACTATCCGAGAATATTTTGTCTCAGTATAATGCAATGCATATAACGAAAGATCAATCCCGACGACAATACTTTTATAATACTTTAATAATTAATAATTTTTTAATACTTTTATGGTATTTGAAGTAAAAAAGTATATACTAGCCGAAGCTATAACTGCAGAGGAGATAACTAAAAACAAACATAGAGGCAGATGTGAATGACGTGTTATCTGTCAAGGTCAAAGCGTCATCTTTGTCTGACGCGAATCGCTATCACTGGAAACCCTACGGCGCCGGCGTTAGTCCCAAGGTGTGAGCAAAGTGTCAGGCTCCCATATATTATAAATACCCCTGTCACCCATCACAGCAAATAAATTCAGAAATCTTTCTTGGGTTTTAAATAAAATAACTAAATTGACAACTGATAATAAACTTATATAGTACAACCTGTCTGGACGCATGGTATTCAACTTTGTGGATCATTCAGTTATTGAAATTTAAACATCATCAGAAAAGTTTCACTTAAAAGTTAAACAATGAAGTGCTACACACATGAACAGTCGTATATTCCAACCATGTAATAAGAACTAACTGATGTACCCGTTCTTCGCACAGGTTTTTGCTTTACTATAGTCAAAGCAATTTGCATTTTAGTTATAGTATCTTGCATTTTAGTTCTGTTTGAAACAGCTGTTCTTGGTTCTGCTCTTTAAGCTGTCAAATGGAAGAATCCACAGCTGTTCGCATTATAGTTTCTGAATGTTTACTTTCCTCTGAAATATAAATATTGAAAATTAGGACGTTCGCGGGGCGTATACCGATGGGATTTTAAGGAAGTGAATAGGCCTATGTGTTGCATGGGTTCAAGATCTACCTTTGTGTAAAGTTTCAGCTTATTCGGTTCAGTAGTTTTTGTGTTTACCCGGAACATAAGACAGACAGAGACAGACAGAAACCACCTTTTCTTTATAACTAGTAGAATGCACCCGTTCTTCGCACGGGTTAGAAAGGTTGAGATCTTGAAACAACTGTTCTTGCTTCTGCTCTTTAAGCTGTCAAATGGAAGTATTCACAGCTGTTCGCATTACAGTATCTGAATATTTACTTTCTTCTAAAATGTTAACAATGGAACTTAGGACGTTCACGGGGCGTAGCCCGAGGGGATTTTAAGGAAGTGAATAGGCCTATGTGCTGCATGGGTTCAAGATCTACCTTTGTGTAGAGTTTCAGCCCAGTCGGTTCAGTAGTTTTTGCGTTTATCCGGAACATCAGACAGACACACAGACAGACAGACACAAAACACTTCTTCTTTATAATATTATAGATAGATAGATATAGTGCCAAATATTTGTCTAAATTATAAAACGATCTAAATTATATGGATTCAAATCTGTTTGAGATTGTTTTAGATGTTTTAGATTTATTGTTCTAAATAGATCTGTTTATCATTTGTTTAATGTTATTTACAGAGTATAAAGACCAACTAATGGTTAGCCATAGTATTAAGTTTAATTAAGTTGTTCATTTTACTTTCTCCCCCTATACATAGTAATATGGAGAAAGTATTGTTTTCGTAACAATTTTCGAATTTGAGTTGTTAACGCAAATATTTGTTTTGGTGCTCCCTGAACCCAAAAAAGTGGTTTTTACGTGATGACTGTCTGTGTGTGTGTCAGTGTGTGTGTGTGTGTGTGTGTGTGTGTGTGTGTGTGTGTGTGTGTGTGTGTGTGTGTGTGTGTGTGTGTGTGTGTGTGTGTGTGTGTGTGTGTGTGTGTGTGTGTGTGTGTGTCTATGTGGATGTGTACAGAACTAGAGCCCTAACCTATGGACCGATTTTTATGAAATTTTGTATGTAGGTACTAATCCTCAATATCCCCAGGTTTTTTAAAATTTTTTTAAATTTTTGATTTTAAGGGTAATTATCCCCCAAAAATCGCCAAAAAACATGTAAAATCCAAATTTCTCAAAAACGGCTCTAACGATTTTGATTAAACTTTAGTGGTTTGTAGAACTTTAGGTTTCCAATAAAATGACACCACCCACATTTCTGTAAAAATTCGGGTTCAGAAATTACAGGACTTAAAACATCCAAAATTCAGTTTTTTGGATTTTTCATAAAAATCATAAATGTTAAAAAAATTACTATTCACCATTAAAAAGAGCTCAAAAAACTAAATAAATTAGTATTTTAAATTACTATTCTACGATTGCTAGTTGCGTAGAAAATTTAAATTTTCATTTAGCGGTAAACGCAGTACGTTGTCCAATGTTATTCTTATGGGGAATACAAAAATACCCCCGTAGCAGCAAACCTGCATACTCAGCAAATTTCCAATGCATATATATGTATCTTAATACCACATAAAGCCACATACCAAGTTTCATTAATTTACATTCATAAATAAACAATTTATGACATTTTAATTTTTCTCCATAAGAATAACATGGCGGCTGAGTATGCAGGTTTGCTGAAGCAAGGAGTACAAAAAATGGGGTTTTATACAAATATCAATACAACTCATGTAGGTAAAGCCACATACCAAATTTCATTAATTTATTTTCATAATGAAGGGAGATAACACGTTACTTATTCTCCATAAGAATAACATGGGGCTGAGTACGCAGGTTTGCTGCTACGGGAGCCATTGGTAAAAAGTTGTTTTTTTGAGCAAATATCAATGGTCCACAACCAGATGAAGTCGTATACCAAGTTTCGTCAGTATACGTTCATAAATAAGCGAGATATAAAATTTTTATTTTTTCCCATAAGAATAACATTAGACAACGTACTGTGTTTAGCACTTTCAATATCTCGGTAACCAATTGACGTAGAGAAATGATCAAAATACCAAATTGTGTGTTTTTTTAAGCTGAATCCAATGGGAAAATCTAAAATTTGACTATTTCCAAAATTATATGTAAAATATTCGAAAAACCCATTTTTGGGGTACAAAACCCCCCCAAAATACCCCTTCGGATAGAGCGATCTGGCTGGTTTTCGAACTTAAAGTCATAAATGTTGCTTTACATGTTTATACCAAATTTCATCAAAATCGGATAATTTTTACGAGAGTTATCGTGCTCACGGACACATATATATATATATATATATATATATATATATATATATATATATATATATATATAGATAGATATATATATATATATACCCCCGTAGCAGCAAACCTGCGTACTCAGCGAATTTCCAATGCATCTATATGTATCTCAATACCACATAAAGCCACATACCAAGTTTCATCAATATACATTCATAAATAAACGATTTATGACATTTTAATTATTCTCCATAAGAATAACATGGCAGCTGAGTATGCAGGTTTGCTGAAGCAAGGAACACAAAAAATGGGATTTTATACAAATATCAATATAACTCATGTAGGTAAAGCCACATACCAAATTTCATTAATTTATTTTCATAATGAAGGCAGATAACACGTTACTTATTCTCCATAAGAATAACATGGGGCTGAGTACGCAGGTTTGCTGCTACGGGAGCCTTGGGTAAAAAAGTGTCTTTTTGAGCAAATATCAATGGTCCACAACCAGATGAAGCCGTATATCAAGTTTCGTCAGAATAGGTTCATAAATAAGCGAGATATAAAATTTTTCTTTTTCTCCATAAGAATAACATTAGACAACGTACTGTGTTTAGCACTTTCAATATCTCGGTAACCAATTGACGTAGAGAAATGATCAAAATACCAAATTGTGTGTTTTTTTAAGCTGAATCCAATGGGAAAAAATAAAATTTGACTAATTCCAAAATTATATGTAAAAAATTCAAAAAACCCATTTTTGGGGTACAAACCCCCCCCAAAATACCCCTTCGGATAGAGCGATCTGGCTGGTTTTCGAACTTAAAGTCATAAATGTTGCTTTACACGTTTATACCAAATTTCATCAAAATCGGATAATTTTTACGAGAGTTATCGTGCTCACGGACACATATATATATATATATATATATATATATATATATATACAGTTTCGAACGAATGGTGTTTTTGGGGTCTGGGGACCTCAAAACGAAAAGTTATCATTGTCCCGGGCCTAGGTCTTACCATGCCGACTACGGTAATAGCTTCTTCCCTATAGGGGAAATTCGCTAATATATATACAGTTTCGAACGAATGGTGTTTTTGGGGTCTGGGGACCTCAAAACGAAAAGTTATCATGGTCCCGGGCCTAGGTCTTACCATGCCGACTACGGTAATAGCTTCTTCCCTATAGGGGAAATTCGCTAATAACTATGTCCCTCTTATTTACTGATCAATTTAATTAAAATTTGATATGCAGGTCAAGTTAGCATTGACCAACAGAGGATGTTCGAAATATGTTGCTATTTAACCCTGGGGGGGCAAGGGGGCATTTCCCCTCTCAAAACCACTGTGTGTAGCAACGGACTCTATAGGGCGTCCCAAAAAGGGATTTGGGTGGATATTTCTGAAAACAACTATTTTAGACAATTTTCTGTACATTTATCTATACTTAATGTTCTATATTTAGTAAATAACAAATATTTTGTCATTAAAGTTTGGCTAAAAGGGAGAAAGTATGTGTTAGTTTCCTGATACCGTTTATTTGTAGAACATATTGTAACAAAGAAAACTGTCAAATAAATTTCACTGGTAAAATAACAACTTTTGATTTCCTGTGACTGACTAGTGACTAGAACTATTGAACGGAAATTGCATATAGAGTGGAGATATCCTAAATGCATATAACCTATTACTACCGAAGGGGCATTATATGTGATAACAATGAAGAGGCAAGTTATGATACCATATACAAAAAGGCAAATGAGAAAAGTTGCAAAGCATCGAGGTCTACCACTTGCAGTACATTAGTATGTATTTTACAACGCAAATACGTATTGCATTTGAATACAATCGAAAAGGAGCAACTTTGTTTTCCTTTATTTATATACAAGTGACGATTAGCATAGCCTAATTTAGCATTGTACATGACTTCTAGTTTGAATTGTAAATGTCGAACAAGCGTCTTGACTCGTGTTTAAAAGGAAAGACGACCCCCTTGTTGTGGAGAAAGTTATAACTGTACAGTTCTTACAATAGTTTTAGTAAAAGTGCAAATATATGTCGATACATTACTTGAGCAAATCAAGTTCCACAAGAAGCAGTTTTATAGTGATGATAAAAGAATATGTTCTTCAGTAACAAATTAATTGCTATCAATGTACATTTTGCACAGTTTTTAACATTTCTAAATTTAAAAAAATCTATGTTTAGTTTGAAATATATTTAATAATCACTAATAGTTGTATACATTTTGTTGTTTTATAAATGCTACAAAACATATACCGGGTGTCCCGCGTAAGGTGTCTCAAATTGATTACGGAAAAACCGCTTAACGTACAAGGATGAAATAAAATTATTTCCGCTAAATCGACCCCAAGGAATAACGTAAAAATATTTTTTTAACTTTTTTCCGATACAGGGTGTGCCAAAAACTGAGGGTCACTAGTTCGAATCTCGGAATTTTCAAATGTAAACATATGTCATGTTATACATCATTCTAAAGGTATTTAATAGACAAACATTTTGGCGAAAACAGAAATTAATTATCTTTTTCCGTTTCAAGATGGCGGCAGTTTTTTTGGTAAAAATCAATATGTTTTTAATACTCTGTGTTTCCTATACCTATGCACATAGCCCTTCTCCGGTTGAATTTTCTTACTCGTTATGAAATTAGCTTTACTGTGATATGCTACAAGTAACGGTTTTTTGAAATAATAAAAATTCCAAAAAAATTGATTTTTGAAAATTTCCAAATGCCCATTGTTCAAAATTTCCAAATAGCAACATATGTCAAGTAGCACATCATTTTATAGGTTTTTTAATTCTTAATAACTTTCTAATTTACACTTACTTCGTATCTCTTTTAGTTTTTGTGTAAATAACAAAAAACCTAATTTTCCTATATAAAATGCATGTTATTTGGGTTTAACACTAAACAGCTGATCATGGCCCCATTTCATTTAGTGTTAAACCCAAGTAACATGCATTTGATATAGGAAAATTAGTTTTTTTGTTATTTACACAAAAACTAAAAGAGATACGAAGTAAGTGTAAATTAGAAAGTTGTTTGGAATTAAAAAACCTATAAAATTATGTGCCACTTGACATATGTTGCTATTTGGAAATTTTGAAAAATGGGCATTTGCAAATTTTCAAAAATCAATTTTTTTTGGAATTTTTATTATTTCAAAAAACCGTTACTTGTAGCATATCACAGTAAAGCTAATTTCATAACGAGTAAGAAAATCCAACTGCAGAGGGGCTATGTGCATTGGTATAGGAAACACAGAGTATTAAAAACATATGGATTTTTCCCAAAAAAACTGCCGCCATTTTGAAACGGAAAAAGATAATTAACTTCTGTTTTCGCCAAATTGTTTGTCTATTAAATACCTTTAGAATGATGTATAACATGACACATGTTTACATTTGAAAATTCCGAGATTAGAACTAGTGACCCTCAGTTTTTGGCACACTCTGTATCGGAAAAAAGTTAAAAATATTTTTACGTTATTCCTTGGGGTCGATTTAGCCGGAAATAATTTTATTTCATCCTTTTTCGTTAAGCCGTTTTTCCGTAATCAATTTGAGACACCTTACGTGGGACACCCGGTATACGTTATACCCTGTTATACGTTTTGAGATTTAAAATGTAATTAGGTTAGTAAAGATTCCTATGTAGACATACAAAGTAAATTAAATATTTACTTTAAGTATATTTGCATTAAATGTAGAAAATTTTGATTCAAAATTTCAAAATGTTATGTCTAAATTTTTGCTATTTAAGATTGTTTATTTAGTAACTTAATATAACTCAAAATTATAAACTTGTTAGTACCAGAAGGGATACAACTCCCAGATTGCTTATATACTGTAAAATAAAATAAAAACTGTTTGTTACTCATAAAATTAAATCCAAACTGTTTATTGAATGAAACCCATCAACAAAACTACAGTAATTCAAATATGCAATAATAAACAGATGACAATTGAACTAGCATAAGTTTTGAAGTATGTTGTATTGGTGAAACCCAATTTTCTTTAACTGATGCTAAAACAGAGTTCAGTTTTAACGCCGCCCCGTTAATTGAACTAGCGTTAATGAATGTTTGTGAAATCCGGCCTTAATCAAAGTCTACACAAACTTGTATTCATAGTTATCCAAGTTGTACCTCGGTTAAGGTTAATTTACGCTACGGTACAAACGTGACTGGCGGAGATATAAACGTGGCCCAGAAGGTTATTGGAATCTTACGAATCAATATTTATTCATTCAACGCTAATTTTTGAATTGTATGAAATCAATTAGGAAATTCATCATACCAATTCTGAAGGTGTTGTCGGGACAAAGCCCTATTGCATATCAACATTTTGGTTAGGATTCATAAATGTGTAAAGATTTATAAACTGTCCAAAATTTCCTCAGCGAATTCCCTACTAAAAATCCTAGTGGTTTTAAAGGTTTCAATGTGGTGCTTAACATGCATATTTTTTATATTAGTTGAATAAGTTCATCAGTTTCTTCACAGAATTCATCACAACCAAAAATGTTTTCCGCTCTCCATTAACAATGTATACATACATTGCCAAGAATGTTCCTGGTGTAACTAGGATCGTCAGGCCTTGGTTACTTGAAAGATTAGTAAACTTTAAAAAAATATTATCTTAGTACAATGTGGTCAAATTTTGGGAAATACTGATTGTATCTGAAGAATATATATTTAAAAGGTGTGCTCCAGTCACAAAACATATCTACATATTCAACAAATTCCTGCTTTTTGTTCACTCACTTCCTGAAGTTAATAATTAACCGATTTAGATGATTATTTTTTTATTTAAAAGATAATTTTAAGTCCTAAGTCACTGTCGAGCCAGAATTTCGAATTAGGTCCCATGGGACTTCGAAGTTCCCATGTTACTCATATGGATGAGTGTTTTAGCGAATTTCCCCTATAGGGAAGAAGCTATTACCGTAGGTCTCATGGTAAGACTTAAGCCCGAGACCATGATAACTTTTTGTTTTGAGGTCCCCAGATGTCCAAAACACTATTCGTTCAAATTTATATATATGTATATATATATATATATATATATATATATATATCTATATATATATATATATATATATATATATATATCTATATATGTGTCCGTGAATGCGATAACTTGAGTAAAAAACGTCCGATTTCGATGAAATTTGGCTCAAATGTGTAAACTGACATTTATGACTTTAAGTTTGAAAACCAGAAAAATCGGACTATGGGAAGGGGGGTTTATGGGGGTTTTAAATTTTCCAAAAATCAGTTTTTTGCATTTTTTACCCTAAAATTTTTAAAACACTTAATTTAGGTTTAGACCATGTTATAGAGCTTAAAAAAACAAATAATATGGTATTTTGAATTATTAACCTAGGTTAAGTGGTTGCGGAAAAAATCCAAAAAACATGCTCATAAAATCTCCCATGTTAATCTTATGGGAAAAAGGTTTTTGGCTTTTCCTCAGTTAATTTTACTTTAAACGTCACATTTTCTTTTACCAATCACTTCAGCTCCACAAAACAATCATTTTGGTGTTTAAGTTGTGATTCTACGTCAAACCGTTGCAGAGATATTCAAAGTGCTAAACACAGTACGTTGTCCAATGTTATCCTTATGGAGAATAAATACAATTTGATATCTTGATTATTTATGAATGTATATTGATGAAATTTGGTATGTGGCTTCATGTTGTACTGGTATATTGATAATTGCACAAAAAATAAATGTTTTGTTGATTGTCCCCGTAGCAGCTAACCTGCATACTCAGCCCTAATGTTATTCTTATGGAGAATAAGTAAAGTTTTATATCTCCCTTAATTATGAACATAAATTAATAAAACATGGTAAGTAGCTTCACCTGGATCAGTTACATTGACAATTGCATAAAAACTCATTTCTTATATTCCTCGTTGCAGCAAACCTGCGTTCTCAGTCCTAATGTTATTCTTATGGGGAATAAATAAAATGTAATAAATCACTTATTTATGAATGTATTTTTGTCAAACTTGGTGAGTGGCTTTATGTACTAGTGAGAAACATATCAATGCATTGGAAATTCGCTGAGTACGCAGGTTTGCTGCGACGGGGGGTATTATTTGGTTTATGTCACATGTGTTTTTAGCGAATTTCCCCTATAGGCGTAGTCGGCATGGAAAGACCTAGGCCCGGGACCATGATAACTTTTCGTTTTGAGGTCCCCAGATGCCAAAAACACCATTCGTTCAAAACTGTGTATATATATATATATATAAATCAGTTTATCGTATATATAATAATAATCAGTTTATATATATATATAATATCGTCCGTGAGCACGATAACTCTCGTTAAAATAATCCGATTTTGACGAAATTTGGTATAAACGTGTAAAACAGCATTTATGACTTTAAGTTTGAAAACCAGACAGATCGACCTATCCGAAGGGGTATTTTGGGGGGGGGGGGTTTGTACCCCAACAATGGGTTTTTTGAGCTTTTTACATATCATTTTTGAAAAAGTCAAATTTTAGGTTTTTCCATTGGAATTAACTTAAAAAGACGCACAATTTGGTGTTTTGATCATTGCTCTACGTCAAATGGTTACAGAGATATTGAAAGTGCTAAACACAGTACGTTGTTCAATCCTATTCTTATGGAGAATAATATAAACTGTATATCTCGCTTATTTATGAACTTATCCTGATGAAACTTGGTATATTGCTTCACATCGTTGTGGTCTATTGATTGTGCAAAAAACATTTTTCCCGATAGTTCCTATAGCAGCAAACCTGCGTACTCAGCCCCATGTTATTCTTATGTAAGTAACGCGTTATCTCCCTTAATTATGAACATAAATTAATAAAATTTTGTACATGGCTTTACCTACTTGAGTTATATTGATATTTGTATAAAACCCCATTTTTTGTGTTCCTTGCTTCAGCAAACCTGCATACTAAGCCGCCATGTTATTCTTATGGAGAATAAATTAAAATGTCATAAATCGGTTATTTATTCATGTATTTTTATGAAACTTGGTGAGTGGCTTTATGTGGTAGTGAGAAACATACAAATGCACTGGAAATTCACTGAGTACGCAGGTTTGCTGCTTAGGGGGGGATTTATTAATTCAATAAACAGCTGTTATAAGGATTATATCCGCAAATTGTTGTGGGGGAGCAGCTCGTAGTGTTTAAAAGCAGGGCCGTGGGGAGAAACCAAGGGCCCCAGGGACAGTTTTTTCCGGGCCCCCGGGTAATATTAAATTCACAACTAAAACACAATTTTATACTTATCCCCTTCACTACACCGAACGTCGTACTGCTGTTGTAGATGTGTTATACTAGTGGTGAGGGACAGGTTCCTGATCTCAGTAGTCAACATTTTAAGCTTATAATGTAGGTATGCAATGAAAAGGTTATGTAAGGATTATAAAATATGTGTAATGTTATTTAAGTACTCTATTATCTGAATAGGTATGATATGTTTTTTAATCATTAAAA
The DNA here is from genome assembly GCA_963675035.1 of Allygus modestus. Lineage (NCBI taxonomy): Eukaryota > Metazoa > Arthropoda > Insecta > Hemiptera > Cicadellidae > Allygus > Allygus modestus. The sequence continues at coordinate 305,010,428 of OY776111.1, forward strand.
AATTTAGTAAATTGTTAGCAAAAAATTAAAACTAGGTAAGTTTTAATGATTTTTAGTGGTGCTCCTGAGAGGTAATAATAATTCTTTTTTTGCAGAATGTTATAATTGAATTATAGATCCACTTATGCAAGACCTGGCCTCTTTATATTAGTAAATTTGAAAGGTAAAAAATAAAACCAGGTCGGCTGGGCCTCTTCGAGGCTCGGGCCACGGGGCTACAGCCCCGGCTGCCCCCCCCCACGTCGGGCCTGTTTAAAAGCAAATACAGTAGATAGCTAGCAATTTAAGTGAGCAGAATTTTGATATCACAGATAGTTAACCCACAAAAAGCATGAACAATTTATATTTTGGTCTCTTTTGACCGATTATTTTTTGTGAAATGAAATCTCACTGAAATCGCTAGGTATTTTTTTTCTCTCTTCAATATGGGCAACTAGCTGTTCCCGCAGGCTTTGCCCTGCAAATGATTTATAATACCCCCGTCGCAGCAAACCTGCATACTCAGCGAATTTCCAATGAATATATAACATCTAGTGGCACGGTCGTGTCACGTCGCCAAGTCCACCACACGACCCGTGCTATACTAACACGAAGCAGAATGAGACGATTTTTCACTTCTCAAATTAGCGTATTACAGCCTTAAGTGAATCTGGCAGTGCATTTATATGCTAAACCCTTTCACTAAACACGAAAATCACAACAGTTGGTTTAAGAAAGGTCTGAGAAGCGAGAAATTAACGTATAAAAGTAGCCTAAATCTTGTAGTTTTGGCACTTTTCACAAATTGTCCACTTCATTTTGTCCATTAAGCTTAAGAACTTTATTTCTCATCAAACTTGAACGAAATTTCGCACAGACTTCTGTTTTTACTCACAAATTTCACTTTTGACACTAAATTGTAAGTTTGCAAACGCAATATTTTAAAACAAATGATATTAAATTCCACTTTCAAAATTGTTACTGAATTTGATGTCTGCTTTGTTTACATTTACTACGTTAACAAAAATCCAAGTATAGCATGTGTTCCAAAACAAATCTGATCAGCTGGCTTGTAAATTCAAATTAAATCATTGAGTGAATTTAACCGAACAAAAGGGTACAGAGGTAAAGAAAATATTTTAATTCGTTTAAGCTATACATACTATAATACATCGAACATAACATAATATGAAATCTAAAACAAAGTCGGGCTAGTATGTTATTTAGTTATATAAGTTAGTTACACCAAACAGCTGTTATATAGATTATATCTAAACATCCTTAAAAGGTATAAACATATGTTCATTATGGAAATACAAAATCTACTTGAATGGCATCTCAAGTTCTTTTGTCGATGCCGAAGTTAGTTATATATATATTCTGGTTATATATATATATATAGGTATATTTCTGGTTTTATATATATATAAATAGGCGAGTGAGTGTTGCGAACGAGCTCAACCTGGAGGCGAGTGAGCCAAGCGAACAAGCTCATCTTCAAAATGAACGAGCATATTCTCACTAAATAAAATTACTCAATAAGCACATTTGCAATAATTTAAAAGTCCGTTCTAGAGGTTAGTTTTAAAACGGTGTTCTTGATTCTTTACTGTGTTTTGTCAGTATTAACAGCTGTTATATGTTCAATTTAAATTTATTTTAATTTTGCCATAATTTTAACATTGTAACTTTGAGAGTTTAGGAGGCTAAGACCTGAAGGAGGACGTTTTCAAAAACCACAAAAGTCACATCTAGTCGTTAAGGGTGCGCCCTACCCAGATTGAATTCATTGTTGTTAAGCGCCGCGCCGGCGCCACCAACAAGCAGGGCCATGCATATTTACGCTTGAAGATCATTTTGTTCTCCTCGATCGCACTGTTATTTTACAGATTTCTACCAAACTATTTGCAGTTTCACACTTTTCAGATTCCAATCTAGGGATCATACGGTTCCTTTTCTCCAAAATAATTTTTCTCCATACGTTAGGAACCTTTAGAAAAACGCTTAATTTGAGAACTTTACTAATGGCCTACCACTTATTTTGGATTAAAATCACGATTTTTAAATCGTATGATCTATAGATGAACATTTAGTGAATAAAATAACAACAAATTATTTTTAATAGGTTAACAATTGAGCCTACAATGTGGGAGATGCAAACCCCTTATTTTAGCGTGCGGAAGGCAGGTAGGGCGCACCCTTAAGGGTTTTCAAATAACACACAAACGATAGTATAATACATAATAGTTTCGCCTGAATAGACTTGTCACCAAAATTGGCTTAGTTTTTAATTAATAAGTCAGGGTCTTGTTATTAATGGTTCAGTGGGTGTTGTAAAAGACTTTACTAAAGATGCACGTGATGCAATCGAAAACATTATTATAACTTTTAAAGAAAGAGATATTGAAATTCAAAGATCGTCCACAAAATTTGAAGTAATTCATGGAGCATTCGTTTTCCGAAAGCAGTTTCCTAATGCAGTAGTATAATATCAATTACAATTCACAAAAGTCAGGGATTAACGCTTAACAGTTGTATTGTTGATGCTGGTTATGCAGTATTTTCATGTGGCCAAAATATGTAGCCTTTATCTCGCGTGACTTCACTCTCTGGTCTATTAATTCTAAACTTTGACCCTCAAAATGTTAAGGCGCAAGCATCAGCTATATCCGAAAATAATAGGCTAAGGAGTGAGTACCGACCAGAATTAAAACAATTACAAATTGGAATAAAATCTCAAGAAAAAATCCCTGGTCAAATCTGGCAAATTCATAATACTAAATTAGGAGCCATTCAAGACATTACTAACAATATAGACGAACTGGGAAATCTCGGTTTCAAAAAGGTTTATGGCGTGTCATGCTATGCAAATTTTTGTTTTACAATGTATTTTCAACTGCCCACCAAACGTGACGTTAACAAACAATTACGAAACCAATGCTCCACTAAAAAAATTGTAATATCCTACCGAAGAAATTACCAGATTTTAAATTCTATAGATATTACAAATCAACTGGGACCACCATTTATTACAATTGAACAACAAGACTGTGCGGAATTTTTAAATTTCCTTATTTCGAATCATCACCCCCTGGAATTTCAATTCAGGCACTCAATGAAATTAACCACAAATGTTCAAACTGCAACCACAGCACAACCAGCTACGACAGTAAATTTATATTCCAAATTTTCATCCTAATCATCTTAAAAATATAAAAAAGAAAAGCCAATTTCGATTTATCGCCTGGTTCCCTCTCGCTGACTATATGCACAACTTGTGAAAATGATCACTATCCTATACTCTGATATGAGTAAGGTTTGCGTGCGTGCATCCGTGTTTGCTTGCGACACTGGTCTTAATAATGGCACCAACGATTTCCTTCAAAAGTTGGAAATAACTAATTTCTGGGATAAAAATAAGTTCTAGACAGGTCTCATCTCCAGGAAAAATCAAATACTGTAAAAATACACCCGTTGCAGCAAACCTGCATACTCAGCTAATTTAAAATGGTACTTCACTAAGTCATGAAGCAACTTACCAACTTTCATCAAAGCGTATTCATAAATAAGCGAGATATGACATTGTATTTATTCTCCATAAAAAAATTAGGGCTGAGTATGCAGGTTTGCTGCATCAAGGACCAAGAAAATCTGGTTTTTATGCAAATACCAATGGATCACCACTAGATGAAGCAACATACCAAGTTTTACCAATTTATGTTCATAAACAAGCAAGATGTCACATGTTTCTTATTCTCCATAAGATTAACATTATAGCTGTTGAGTACGCAAGTTTGCTGCCATGGGGACAACAAAATTGGTTTTGTATGCAAATATCAATAAATCCCAACCATATGAAGCCACATACCGAGTTTCATTAATATATGCTCATTAATAAGCGATATATAAAATTTTGCTTATCCTCCATAAGATTAACATTGGACACAATATTTCGGCAACCAATTGACGTAGATAAATAACCAAAGTACCAAATTATATGTTTTTTAAGCTGGATTCAATAGTAAAATTTAAAATTTGATTAAAATGAAAATTAAATGTGAAAACCCCAAATCCCCCCCCCCCTTCGGATGGTGGATTCGTCTGGTTTTCGAACTTATTCAAATAAATGGTACTTTACACATTTGTGCCAAATTTCATTAAAATCAGACCTTTTTTACGAGTTATCGTGCTTACGGACACACACACACACACACACACACACACACACACACACACACACACACACACACACACACACACACACACACACGCACACACACACACACACACACACACACATACAAATTTTACCGAATGGTGTTTTTGGCATCTGGGGATCTCTAAATGAAAAGTTATCATGGTCTTGGGCTTAAGTCTTACCATGCCACCTACGGCAATAGCTTTCTTCCCTATAGGGTAAATTCACTAAACAAAAATGGAAATTTAAAAAAAATTATCATTGGGCTCATGGAGTTTAACATCAAAACAAAAGAATTGTAACAGCTGTTTATAATCAATTAATGAACTGTCAAAGTAATACTCACGTTGTTTATGATTATTAACATGTAGTTTCCTGAGAGCAGTGATTAAAACTGTTGAGTGAAGATTACATATATAGAGTATTAAAATAAAACAAAGGGACATTGAGCTATAAATAACAACTGGAGGTATCTAAAAAATGTAGAAAAGAGGAAAATGAGTTTAAAAAATCCGATTATCAGTAGGGGATAGTGGTTAAATATTATTCCAAGTCATCTAAACAATCTGACTGGCCTTCCCCGAGAAAAGCTCGACCCCCAGGTACTAATCAAAAACATCCATCTCAGTTACAAGTAACTTCATAATTTTTTTAACTACAACTTTGGCAAACACATGATAACAAAATTTCAAGTCTAATAATACCCAGTCTACAAATTTCAAAAATCAAAATTAATAGAGTTCTATACAAATTAAAAAATGCGGTGTTCCATTTAGGAAACAGTTCAGCATCAGGGCATTACATAGCACATTCAAAACAAAAATAAGTGGATAGATGCAGGTGATGAGAAAGTGAACGTCAAGCTATACCATATGGTGCGAAAAAATGTATATTATAATGTTTAAAAAACTGCCAGAAAATTCTAAAAACTATCTAGGTAAAATTAAGGTAAATTAATCTTAATTAATGTTCAATATATTATAATACTTTATCCTTGATATATATTTTATTTTATTTCAACTTGAAATCTCATTTATAAAAATTTTTAATAAACAATTATATAAAAAACAAATGATATCAAACCCAAAACACAAAGTGTTGACGGGTTGCCAAGTCCTAAAATTATATGATATCAAAATGTATTCCAAGTCAAAGATAGCACCTTTAATCTGACATTGTTTATCATCACAAATTACTTAAATATGTTGCAATAACAATACTCGAAAGATTGTTGGTTGTTTTCTATCTGTTCTTGGCCAGCAGATTCACTGATGCAAAATCTTTATTTTGAAATTTAAAAATCTAAATAAAGTATAGTTAACAATTGTGATTGAATATTATAAAAAAATATTATCTGCTAGCCAAGAACAGATAGAAAATAACAAACAATCTTTCGAGTATTGTTATTTTAACATATTTAAGTAATTTGTGATGATAAACAATGTCAGATCAAAGGTGCTATCTTTGACTTGGAATACATTTTGATATCATATAATTTTAGGACTTGGCAACCCGTCAACACTTTGTGTTTTTGGGTATGATAATATATTAACACTTAACAGGATTCATAAGAAATATATTCACAAACAAGCGATATTAAAAATATTAATTATTCTCAATAAGAATAACATTGGGGATGAGTATACAGGTTTGCTGCAACAAGGAACACAAAATAATGGGCTTTACGCAAATATCATTAGAACTCATCTAATTAAAGTCACATATACCAAGTTTCATTCATATACATTTTTAAGTAAGCGATATATAACATTTTAATTATTCTCCATAAGAATAACATGGGGACCGATTACCTAGGTTTGCTGCTACGGGAACCATAAGTGAAAATTTTGTATTTTGTGCAAACAACGATAAACCCCAACCAGATGAAGCCATATACCAAATTTTGTCAGTTTATGTTCAGAAATAAGCGAGATATACAATTTTTCTTTTTCGCCATAAGAATAACATCAGACAACGTACTTTGTTTAGCACTTTCAATATCTCAGGAACCAATTAACGTAGAGCAATGATAAAAATACCAAATTGTTTGTTTTTTCATGCTGAATTAAATGGTAAAAATTAAAATTTGATTTAAATAAAAATTACATGTGGAAACCCCAAAAAACCCATTTTTGGGGTACAAAACCCCCCTTTGGATGGTGCGATTCGTCTGGTTTTCGAACTCGTTCAAATAAATGGTATTTCACATTGTACCAAATTTCAATAAGATCGGACCTTTTTTACGAGAGTTATCGTGCTTACGGACACACACACACACACACACACAAACACACACACACACACACACACACACACACACACACACACACATATATATATAAATATATATATATATATATATATATATATACATATATAAAAATTTGAACGAATGGTGTTTTTGGCATCTGGGGACCTCAAAATGAAAAGTACTCATGGTCTCGGGCTTAAGTCTTACCATGAGACCTACGGTAATAGCTTCTTCCCTATAGGGGAAATTCGCTAAATACCCCCCGTCGCGGCAAACCTGCGTACTCAGCGAATTTTCAATGAACATATAACATAACACATTAAAACACTTAATTCATAAGAAATATATTCACAAACAAGCGATATTTAAAATATTAATTATCCTCCATAAGAATAACATTGGGGATGTGTATGCAGGTTTGCTGCAACAAGGAACACAAAATAATGGGTTTTTATGCAATTATCAATAGAACTCAGCTAAGCGAAGTCACATACCAAGTTTCATCCATATACATTCATAAATAAGCAATATATAACATTTTAGTTATTTTCCATAAGAATAAATAAAATAAAATAAATAAATAAATAAATCTTTATTTGCCATTGGACAATAATACATGTATCAGCAACGTCAGTCTTACAGCAACAGCCAAAGTCAATACTTAATCAAAATGAGGCTAACATATATACAGGCTATACATAATAGGCTAACATAAACAGTACAATACAATAAAGACATTGGGCCTATAGAATACATAGGATGTAGCTCTTAAAAGTCAACATTGCTTCCAAGGAATTCACTTAAAAAGGGTATGAAGGAGCCAGTCATAAAACTTATTTTTTAGAATCTTAGAATTATATTTACTAATGCAACCTACTAATTTGTTATACACCCTAAGGGACATTACAACGTGACTGTTTTGCGATTTACTCAACCTGCAATAATCTATTAAGACTTTGTCCTTGTTTCTAGTGCTGTATACATGTTCAGGAAGTTTTAACAACTGTGGGTTATTTACTATGTATGTAATGAGTTCAAATAAATAGAGACTTATTACAGTTTGAGTTTTTGACTGAATAAAAAGTGGCCTACAATGATCTATGGGATTAGAGTTTGTTAGAATTCGGATGGCTTTCTTTTGCAACAGCAAGATTTCACTAACTCTCGAGCAGTTGCCCCACAGTAGCAGACCATATTTAATGATTGACTGGAAGTATGCAAAATAAGCTATTCTTACATGGTTGATTTCAACACAGTGTGTGTGACTTCTCAGGAGGTAGACAGTTCTAGACAACCTAGCTGTGATAAAGTCAACATGATGCCCCCAGGTTAAATTATTATCTATGTGTATACCTAAGAATTTGACTGAATCAGAACTATTATCCAGATGTGGTGCTTGAGGTAGTGGTCTTAAACTAAAAAAAATTGATTGTGTTTTAGCTTCATTCAACAGAAAACCATTATCTTTAAACCAGTTGGATGCAACAAGTAAGGTATTTTGTTTGAGTTCGTCAAGAGAATTAAAATCACTATTTGAGCTGAAAAAAGTTGTATCATATCTGCATAAAGAATTGTGGTTGAAGGAACTGCATCTGGGAGATCATTTATGCATATTAGAAAAAGAAGGGGACCTAACACCGATCCTTGGGGAACTCCAATGTTAACTTCCACCTCCTGAGACCACTGTCCATTAGCGAAAACCTTCTGCCTACGGTTTGAGAGATAAGATTTAAAAAACTTTAGCGCAATGCCCTTGATGCCATAAAAGGACAACTTTTTCAGAAGATCGACGTGATTTACACAATCAAAGACCTTGCTCAGGTCACACAAGGTGGCCTGAGCAAAATCCTTTTCTTCAAATGCTGAGAGCACATGGCGAACCAATTTATCTATTGCATGGACTGTGGACATGTTTTTGCGGAAACCAAACTGATTTGGGTTGAACAGATTATTTTCCTCGAAATATTTACTGATTTGACCCTGTACTAGAACTTCTATTAACGTCTTATTTGGAAATGACTGGTATTATTGCAATAGGGCGATAGCTCTCTGGCTTATCCTTTTGACCTTTCTTAAATACAGGACAGATTCTAGATAGTTTTAATTGATCTGGGAAATTCCCTTCCTGAAGGCATTTATTTATACAGTAACTTAAAGGGTTGGCAATACTATAAATAATGCATTTAATTAAATTATTTGACATATTGTATACGTCATTACTATCAGAGTTACTTAGGTGCTTTGCAGCATCAATTACTTCCTTAGGCAAAACAGTCCTCCACTTAAAATTACATGGGGACCGAGTACCTAGGTTTGCTGCTACGGGAACCATAGGCGAAAAATTGTTTTTTGTGCAAACAACAATAAACCACAACCAGATGAAACCATATACCAAATTTCGTCAGTTTATGTTCATAAATAAGCGAGATATATAATTTTTCTTTTTCTCCATAAGAATAACATTAAACAGCGTACTGTGTTTATCACTTTCAATATCTCAGTAACCAATTGACGAAGAGCAATGATCAAGATACTAAATGGTTTGTTTTTTTATGCTGAATTCAATGCGATTAAAATTTGATTTTAATAAAAGTTACATGTGAAAACACCAAAAAAAATTTTGGGGTACAAAACCCCCCCAAAACCCCCCTTTGGATGGTGCGATTCGTCTAGTTTTCGAACTCGTTCAAATAAATGGTACTTTACACGTTTGTACCAAATTTCATTAAGATCGGACCTTTTTTACGAGAGTTATCGTGCTTACGGACACACACACACACACACACACACACACACACACACACACACACACACACACACACACACACACACACATATATATATATATATATATATACATATGTACAAATTTGAACGAATGGTGTTTTTGGCATCTGGGGACTTCAAAATGTAAAGTTATCATGGTCTTAAGTCTTTTACCATGAGACCTACGGTAATAGCTTCTTCCCTATAGGGGAAATTCGCTAAAACTATTACGGTTGTGAGTGCTGCATTCTGTGGTTAACCCGTGGAACTATTACGAATCAAGATCAGCTGTTTGCATTTTTGTCAGCTCAAACAAAAATGAATGTCCATAAGGAATACATGGGAACTTTGTCGGGGTCTCTGGCGGAGCCCTAAGGTCAGATCAGGATGAAAACCATTTAGTTTTCCTATTTTATGCCTAAAGAATCAGTGTACAACATTTCAGCTCTACATGGGAAGGTGGAGAATTAGTGATGAGAGAGTGAGTGAGTCATTCAGTCAGTCAGTGAGTTAGCCAGGGCTTTGCCTTTTATAGATGTAGATATATCAACGATATCGGATAATCCGTTGAGGAATGACGGGTTTTCAAGAAATTTGTGAAGATAATTTAATCGAGATAACATTCATCTTATGGAAGAAGCAGGTGAAATCAAAGGATTTGAGAGGGGTCTCAAGCGAAGAGCCAAAATCACAAAGTAAATCGCCCTCCTAAACCAAACTCGTCTCGAAATAACCTGCATTTTTCAAGAGCCTGTGCGAGCTGTGCAATTGAGGACAACCCAAACCAAACCACACATCTGAACTTTCTTTCCATCAAAACCCACCCTCAAATCCTGCGGCGGATCGTGGTCGTGGGAGACTGTTGGGATAACGGACTCGAGATTTCAAGGTCGGCCGGTCACCGGTCGCCGACAAATCGCCGCAACCGCTGAGCATTATCGGGTTACCGGCAACGGTTATTTGTGCCGGGCACTCACCCGTGCACACCTCATTGCCTCAAGCTTCAATGCCCATACGGTACCCGGTACTCGATAGTCGAAACAGTTGAAGGTAGTGACTAGGGGGTGGGCATTTCCGGGAATGTGACCTTGACCTCGGCCGGTGCGTGAAAGGTCACGGAGTCAGTAGACGGATAATACAGCCAGGGAGTGTGTCAAGTTACGAGTCGGTTCAGTCAGCAATGCTTATATTGATTTCTGAGTTGTGTGCTTAAGTGGGAATATCGAATTAAAGTTATAGATAAAAGAACCATAAACATACCATAATTAGAGATCAAATACAATAAAAGGCAGGTGTATCAGACATTTTACGGCCGCGAATATCAATTCCAGTGTAGATAAATCCCAACAAAGAACCAAGTGTGAGTGCGAAACGTAAAAGTGCTGTATTATAAGATACTGTGTTGCGGGAGCGGTGATGATGTAGGTTATACAACTCACGTTAAGGATTTCAATAATCCCGCAAGATCCATACAAGGGTCACGCTCGACGAGTGTTCTAACAGAAATTAGGCAAAATGCAATGCACTTCCTACACGCTGTACCGCATCCATTCTACTAGCAAAGGGTTTTGAAATTAACGCATATATGAACAAGTTTCATGATTCAAATTGTATTTTTGTGAGAATTATCTTTGATATTTTTTGTAAGGCCCCATATAACAATACCAACAATATTTCCGATTTTTGATTACAGGGTTCACAATCAATATCGGTTTATTTTTAGAGGTATGGTAAAATCATCAAGCAAAATGTAGATTTATGTTGGGACCCTGTCCCATATATCTTTCATTATGCCCTCTGGTAAAACTGTTTAGATCCTTCGAGCACGCTTTCTGGTCACGACGGACCGATGCAACAATGGAAGCTCTGCCTGAGGAGCCTTGACATCAACCATCAGCCGAGTAATGCTCTCTGATAATGGACCATTGTCGATTGTTTTCGGATCGCGCATTGACTACCGAATTTCCGAATTGTTAGGTGGACGAGGAGAAAGCTTTTACTAAAACGTTAATCCGGTAGTAGATCGATCAACAAGAGATATATGAACATGTTGATAATCCCGCACTTCCATAAAGCAATAGTTGGAAAGGAAAGTCGTAGACTCCACAAACACTTCCACTGCACTGTTTGTACTTGTACTTCCAAATTGCTGATAATCGGAACTAGACATTAGATCATTATATATAATCCACAAAAACAAGAACAAAAATTTAGATATATAGTGGCGGATACGCTCTTCAGAAAATGTTCAAACAATAAAAATAATTTTATTTGACAAAACATTTATCAAATTTTATTTTATTTTTTATGTAAATTTGTTGTCCTATGTAGAGCCGTAGCATACTATTTTAGTAGCTTATTTCTACAACATTTCAACCACTGAACTATTAATATCCATATATAAATGTACAGTATATGCAATACAACAACGTAATCGTTTTGAAAAATAATGACTTAATGGTCGAGTAACCGTCCCGACGAAGAACAACGCGCTGACTGTGAAAGATGACAATCCACCCCTCGCTGATCCATCCATTCCCTTGGGTCGTCGACCTTCCTTGTCGTCGGAATGAAAATACGTAGTTCAGAGCATTGCCACTTACAAACCGGGAACATAAAAATATATGTAGTTAAACTATTTTAAACAAATGTCTTCATGATTGCATTTTGTTATACTTATACTACTTAAAGTTGCTTTAATACAACACGCTTAAATATTAACATGTTAATTATTAGGAAACATCTCCGTCATTTGTGAACGACTGTGGTATGATACAAATTTGTTGACTCCTAGTTGTGCGTGAAGGTTTTTAATTTTTCTAGAGGCACAAGCCACTCAAAGTTCATTTTTTCCCATCAAATTTACACGGTAAATGATTTTAGTCGGATTGTATCTATTCATAAAGTAAAAATAGATGGGCAACACCAATAGATATTTCCAAGCAACTGCAACACAATATGCCGATTCCTAGGACTTATAAAAGAGAAATGACTATTAAAGCGCGAAGCCAGAGGTGAAAACAATAGTAACGAGTTTACTATACTTACTGAATAAATAACAGGCCCCAAAGACATGTACAATGTACAAGTAAAAACGAGTTTACTATACCTACTGAATAAATAACAAGCCCCAAAGACATGTACAATGTACAAGTAAAAACGAGTTTGCACGCAGCACGCTGACGTGAAGGAAGTGAATTTCCACATAACAACTTTTAAAACTCAAATCTGTGTAAAAACATACATTTATTCCAATTTTTATTGAAATCTGAAAACCTTGATTTTTGGCTGTTCTGATGTTCCTGGTTTCATTTACCTGCAAAGCTGGGAATACAATTTTGCGTATTATAATGTTGAGAGAAGGTCCAGGCAGGCTTTAAAGTAGGCGTGAGTTGCTGGGGATGATAAAAGTACTCTAACAAAGGAATAACAGGCTTTTCTAATGCAAAACCCCCATAAGACAACGTACTGTGTTTAGTCGAAACACATGTTTTTTAATAACTCGGTAAATATTTATGCTAGAAAGACGAGAGAGGGCTTAAAACTTTCGCCTCAATAATTCCTATCTGTTAACATCCATTAATTTTACATCTGGGGCTTTTCTGACCCTTTTTGGGTCCAAAAACTCGAAATTTGAAAGATTAATCCCCAAAAAAGGGGTTTAGAGTTTTCCGACTGTTTTGCCCAACGAACCTGTCCAACTGATTACAGAAAGGAATGTCCCTACAAAATTTGAAGTTAATCGGACAACAAATGCACCCACTAGAGTGCAAACACACACACACACACACACACACACACACACACACACACACACACACACACACACACACACACACACATATATATATATATATATTACTGAAACTGAATCAGCTGTAGTTGCATTCTCGATCGGCTGTGTCAAATTTTCATTGTTGCCACGTCTTCTTGTTTATTATTTATTTCTTATTTGAGGCTAGTTTTTTCTGACATGATGTTAACTACTGCAGAGAAATCTTTTATCATAGAGCATTATTTTCGCTCATACGTAATCGGGCGCGCGGGTTGGCCAAGTTTGTCACACACTGCATAACGTTTCCAGGAACATTTTCACACAAACCCGACTAGTAATGCTGTGATTATTAGTGTTGTTCAAAAATTTTGAAGGTGAGGACCTTCCAGCCACCATCGTATAACTCAAGGAAAAAAATAAACGTGTATAAGGAGCATGGAACAACCCCTCTTCACCAAAATGATGCAACACCTTCAAAAACTGAACGGAGGTCATATTGAACATGTTATTTACCGAGTTTAACCGATTTTGCTTCATTTTACTTGTATATGATGGTAAAGCTATGAAAAAATGTTGGCAAAGCTATGTCAAATAAAATTTTACATTTTCAGTACTGTTTATTTTGGCGCATACTACATTTGTACTGTATATGTCTATATACGCTATACTGTATATGTCTATATATATATATATATATATATATATACACACATACACATATATATATATATATATATATATATATATAACATTTTGCTCGACCCCCCAAAACGTGTTCAGGGGGTCACGTTAGGAACTTCTATGGTGGTCCCGGGCTTAAGTTTCACCGTGCGGTTCATGCTAATAGTTCACTTTCCAAAAACTACAGTAACTACAGTAACTACAGTAATTCACTAATAAATTAATATTATGAACTTAAAAATATTACTCGTACTACGATAAACGGTTTTAGTCCGATTATCGAAAAATAAGTGACTGGCGGAGCGGCCGCACGGCGAGCGAACATTCTATTTCATAACCTCGTGGAAACGTAAAACACATGGTTAGAAGTTTCCAATAAGTGTTATTTAAATAGTCAGTTAAACACGTTTATAGCACATTTTTCAAACATTTTGTATCTTTTTCTGATGAGTTCATATTCTTTTCTGTTATGTTAAAAAAAAAAAAAACTAATGCCAATGTGTTGAAAATGTTTCAATTCGTCTTTTTTAAAACATGACTATCAATATAAACTCATCGGAATAAGATACAAAATATCTGAAATATATGCTATAACCGTGTTTTTACTGACTGTTTAACGTGCATTGGAAATTTCTAACCATGTGTTTTACGTTTCCACGAGGTTGTGAAATAGAATGTACGGTCGCCGCGCGGCCGCTCCGCCAGTCACTTTCTTTATATAATCAGAATATCGGTTTATTATTTTGTTCAGATTCAATCAAAATGACCCCTTGTAGTTGTTTTAATATCCCAAGTCAAAATTTAAAAGTTATTGAGGATGATCTGCGGTTAAAAGTAGTTCCAACACAGTGGTTCAATCGCAAGATGAGTGGAGTGAGGAGGTGGGTCAGCCTTTGGTTCAATCGTTCCCACAAATATGCACCGAAGCTATATTTTACCCAAATGTCATTAAATATGTTTCACTAACTATTAAATTAAAATGTTTGAGGAATCCAGGCAATTGCTTACTACCTGTTTCTAATTGTTTCCCGTTATGTTTATATGATTTTATTTGATTCAAGTAGTATAGCATAACTACAAAATCGTTTTGAAAATACGGTTCATACATCATCAGTAAACTACGTGATTGAGGTTTGCATCGGTTTGCATGTGACAGCAAACACGTGAGTTAATAACCCGCGCACCCGCGAAGCCCCACAACTGAACAGCTGTTTCACTCACTTCCGGTCTGTTATCAACAGCTGATTGCTGCGGAAGTTCTCTGGATGACCGCTCTTCCGCCACATTCCTGTGTTATGAGCTGAGATTTTAATTATGCTTGTTTGATGGACTCCAGAAATGTTCATGTAATATATTTCGTATTCACGCTCTAACACCCTTTAGTATTTGGTTTATTTTACTTTCACAGCTTCCGCATGTTTCTTGTGATGTTAAGCGAGTACACTCTTGCCAGGAAATGCGATTTTAACAAATTGTAATTTATGTACCTCCGGTAAAAAAACTTCAGAATTACTGCAGTTTTGGAAACTTTTTAATATCAGATTCTTGTATATGGTAGAATAAGATTTTGATAAGTTAAAAATATGCACAAAAATAATTGTTATTAAAAAAAGACACATTTACACCACAAACTGTCCTGTTGCACACAGTGAGGACAAGGCTTGTATGCTGGCCAGCAGATATCAGACTGATGTCAAATAAGATTTATTACCTCCATCAGAGGACGCTTCCCCTTAATTTTATTTTTAACTATACTTTGCATTATAATAATATGAAGAAATGATAAACCTAGCGCACTATTTAATGTGCTAATTTGGCTCACATTTGATCAGACAACTTTAAAATAATTGGGAGCAACACGAAGGGGTCTAGGGCGAGTCTGAAAGGCGAGTAACTTGGTTTGCCATAAGCAGGAAATATGTTTTAGGGAGGTTGAATACAAATTAAGGGAGCAGAGAGCTTCACCGGAAGATTACGTTTCTACATGACCCGACTGAAAGATAAATGTTATTTCGAACCACAGTCCATCTATATATCGGTAGACTATTAACTGTCGCCTTTTTGGATTTACTGCTCATTACTTAAAGATACAAAGGAAACCAGGAAGCTATAAGATCAAATAAACCACGATTCAGCGTTGATGTGACGTTTGAAAAGTTCCATACTCTCATATAATTTGTGTTTTTAACGGTATACCTATTATCTCATTTGTAGAATCTAAGTTCTGGACACTGGACCATTTTCTTACTTATATCGTCATCGCCTTTGATATACAAACTACCATCGTTTACTAATTAATTTAAGCTTATGTTACTTGGTTTGCGTTATTGCCAAACAAAGAAAAATAAATTAAATGTCACCATCATCCCGCCTGAATTTGACGTTATTGTTGAATGTTTTAGTAACAAACCAACTTGACTACAATTAATTTAAAATGACAAGGTTTTTAAATAAAAGAAAATTGTCTCTCAAGAACAGTACGTCGTTGTTCATGACCTTTCCAACTGTTTTATTATCAGCTATGTTATCAGAAATCGATGAATATTCAGGCACGAGACAAACACCTTTTATTGTCAATTCATCATTCGAAAACTAACTAAAGCAGTACCGGTACTGAGAACTCATAACTCATAATTCATGACCCAAAGGTAACCAATCCATCATAAAATTGGAAACTAGTCAAGAAGACATATTAGCCTTTAACCATGAACGTCTAGATACAACCTTATAAGACCACTATAAAAGCAGAAAGCTAAATTAAATGCCTTGCTTTTTTAATTGTTCCATAGTGTCGACCGTATTCGTGCGTGTTTTTAGCTTTCCATGTTTTTTTACTTTCTCCCCCTTATACATAGTATATGGAGAAAGTATTGTTTTCGTCAAAATTTCCGAATTTGAGTTTTTAGTGGAAATATTCGTTTTGGTGCTCCCTGAACCCAAAAAAGTTATTTTTACGTGATGGCTGTCTGTCTATCTGTTTGTCTGGATGTGTACAGAGCTAGAACCCTAACCAATGGTCCGATTTGTATGAAATCTGGTATGTAGGTACTAATCCACGATATCTCCAGGTGTTTTTTTTTTAATTGTTTGTCATTTTTATTTTTAAAGGTAATTATCCCCCAAAAACCGCCAAAAAACATGAAAAATCAACATTTATCAAAAACGGTTCTAACGATTTTAATTAACTTTAGTCGTTTGTAGAGCTTTAGGTTTCCAACAAAATTACACCATGCGCATTTCTGTAAAAATTCGGGTTCAGAAATTACAGGACTTAAAACATCAAAAACTCATTCTTTTCATAAAAAAGATAAATATAAAAAAATTTACTATTCACCATTAAAAACAGCTCAAAAAACTAAATAATTTAGTATTTTGAATTACTATTCTATGATTGCTGGTTGCGGGGAAAATTTAAATTTTCATTTTGCAGTGAACGCAGTACGTTGTCTAATGTTATTCTTATGGGGAATACAGTACAAAAATTACTATTTATCTCTTATTTACTGATCAATTTCATTCAAACTTGATATGCTTGTCAAGTTAGCATTGACCAACAGAGGAAATTCGAAATATGTTGCCCCTTAATAACCCTAGGAGGGGAAGAGGGGGCATTTCCCCTCTTAAAACCACGTGTAGCAATCAATGGATTCTGTAGTGCCTCCAAAACAGGGATTTGGGTGGATGTTTTTGAAAACAACTTGTTTACAAGATTTTCTGTACATTCGACCGTGCTTTGTATTATATATTTAGTAAATAAAAAGTAATTTATTCATTAAAGTTTGGCCAAAAGGGAGAAAGTATGTGTCAGTTTCCTGATACCGTTTATTTAAATATGTGACTTGTTAACGACGCCATTCAAAACCTGTATATGGACTCGGTGTGCATGAAATGGGAGACCATGCTTCATTTGTTGTTATTAAATAAAATGGGAAATGATGCTCCATTTGTGATTATTAGATCAAATGAAAAATCCGCTAAACCAATTTGAAGATATTATTGTTATGCAACATCATTGTTACGCCTATCATAGTATTTCGGTTTTGATTTATAAGTATGTCTAAATTTGGAAAATACTCTAAAACTCTTTAGGGCTTCGTCCTACTGGCCTTTAAAATTTGATGTTTACCTGTTGCTGACGATGATTTGAATTGGTCAGGTGATAATTTTAACAAACCTTCCCGAACTAATTGCGGAATTGTCACGCCTAGTCTATATTTGAAACGCTCATTTTCGAATACATAAAATCGAATGAGAAATCCGCTGAGCCAATTTTGAAGGCGTTATCGTGACAAAATCCTAACCTACTGCATATCAACGTTTTCGTTAGGATTCCTACATATGTAAAAATTATTGAGAAAAGTCCAAAATTCCATAAAGAAGGGCGTCGCCCTATTGGCCTTGAAAGTTGTAATACAGTATTTATCTATATGACAGACGATGATTTTATTCGGTCATGTAAAATTATATGCATGTGTATTTTAGCTGCCAGCTGTAAAAGTTCAACTGGTTCTCCACAGGAAGCAGCAGCAGAACAAACAAATGTGTTTCGTTATCAATGAATCTTCCCGGTGAAACTGGGGACGTCCAGACTTTATATATTTAAATGTTTAATACCAACAAATAAATAAATGTTTAGTAAAGCATTTAAAATATCCTAAATGTGTTTATTTTAGTTTAGTTCAATTAAATAAACTATTGTCTTACTGAATCAGACAATCAACTACAGAATGTCACTGAAGTGTTTAAAACATATTGCACTGAACTGCATTTTATGGGCCCGTAAATCTTTGTGGAGAGAACGGAAAACCGGCTAGTTATTTATTTAAGTATTACCAATGACTCATTTTTAGCAAATTTCCCCTATAGGGAAGAAGCTATTACCGTAGGTCTCATGGTAAGACTTAAGCCCGAGACCATGATAACTTTTAATTTTGAGGTCCCCAGATGCCAAAAACACCATTCGTTCAAATTTGTATATATGTATATACATATATATATATACATACATATATACATATATATATATATATATGTGTGTGTGTGTGTGTGTGTGTGTGTGTGTGTGTGTGTGTGTGTGTGTGTCCGGAAGCACGATAACTCTCATAAAAAGGTCCGATCTTAATGAAATTTGGTACAGATATGTAAAGCACCATTTATTTGAACGAGTTCGAAAACCACACGAATCGCACCATCCGAAGGGGGGTTTTGTACCCCAAAAATTCGGTTTTTTGGGGTTTCCACATTTAATTTGTATTTAAACAAATTTAATTTGTACCATTGAATTCAGCATCAAAAAACAAACAATTTGGTATTTTGATCATTGCTCTACGTCAATTGGTTACTGAGATATTGAAAGTGCTAAACACAGTACGTTGTCTAATGTTATTCTTATGGATAAAAAGAAAAATGTTATCTTGCTTATTTCTGAACATAAACTGACGAAATTTGGTATATGACTTCATCTGGTTGTGGTTCATTTTTGTTTGCACAAAAAACAATTTTTCGCCTATGGTTCCCGTAGCAGCAAACCTAGGTAATTGGTCCCCATATTATTCTTATGGAATGTAATTAAATGTTATATATCGCTTAATTATGAATGTATATGGATGAAACTTGGTATGTGAATTCACTAAGATGAGTTCTATTGATATTTGCATAAAAACCAATTATTTTGTGTTCCTTGTTGCAGCAAACCTGCGCACTGATCCCCAATGTTATTCTTATGGAGAATATTTAATATTTTAAATATCACTTGTTTGTGAATATATTTCTTATGAATCCTGTTAAGTGTTTTAATGTGTTATTTTATATATTCATTGGAAATTCGCTGAGTATGCAGGTTTTCTGCAACGGGGTATTACATTTTTCTTATTAGTAAACACTGTAATTACCCATGTACATTGAAACGCCTGTTTTCAGTTTTAAAATGCAGTTCAGTGCAATATGTTTTCAACACTTCAGTGACATTCTGTAGGTTTACTTGTCACTGAAAGATGGCGCCACGGGTGCGTTGAGAAATAAACAAGTGAGAATCACCAGATTCAACAATAATTTGAATGGTTTAAAACTACTTTTTTTATTTAGCGGAGGATTGGTCTTCAAGGTGATAGCTCAATTATTGGATTTGATATAGTACTAAGGGAGACATGGCGTACTAACAAAAACACCCTTATAAAGTAACCTATAAACATTATTTTACTTATATTGCGTTTTTATATTTGTACATTAAACAGTTTCACGATATTTTACAAAACCGGGCGGACAAACGTGTAAACAGACGGACGTGCCGCAGGCGAAACCCTGTGGAGGCAATGAGTGAGGCGAATTCACATTGACTAATTTAATACAGAGGCCATACGAAGCCATGGATTCACGTGTTTGGCCATAGGCCGAGACATTAATAATGACCTGGTAGCTGATTTTATTGATGATCATTAAATTGTGCTAGTTGAATTTTATAGTCTCCCAAGCAGCATTGCTCAGGCCTATCAAATAATGTTAAGCAATATATATCAACAAGTAAGTCTGCACTACGACGAAGGGAATTCTATGTGTCCTTGATACTTCAGTCGATTGTACTGTTCAGTTTATAACCATGACATTAACAGAATCCAATATAATATAACATTGGTCATCAATCAGCTTAGTTCATTATACAAAACAATTTCATCTACTGTTGGATCATACACTCATTTTCACAATAACATTTTAGCATTTAAACTAAAATTATTGTAACAACAGCCGCACTTTGTGTAACAACTTTACTTTATTGTAAGTTCGCATCCATATATTTAAATAAACTAAACCTAAAAGTATTATTCGCCAAACCCACGTTTAATATTTCCATATACCTTTAGCAACTAATGCTTTCCACGCGTAGGTCTATCTTAGTAGGCATATCTTGTATTTGATTCATTGTTAAATATAACACACGACACATAAAATAAACACACTTTTACCTTCTATTACCTGTATAACAAGTAATATTTCACTGTTATCAATGTACTCGTGGCCTTATCACTGTTATCACTAGTAGAACTTACCGCTTGCAACGACGCCAAGCGATCTTTCACCATGGCACTACCGCATATCACTCGCACGCACTCACTCGCTCACTGCACTGACTGTGAGCGCCAGCGCGAGCGGTGAGCGGTTTCGTCGGTTTCCCCACCATCGCGGTTACCCCCCCTCCGTGCTGTCACGGTTCTTATCACATCACCGGTGTTAACGTCGTTAAGGCTCCGTCGTTGCTGATCAATGTGCGGCTAATTGTATAATATAATCCTAATGCATGATGCCATCCATATTCTCATCGTTAATAACTACCGTATAAATATATATACAGTATATATATATCATTGGAAATAGCCATGCGCAAAACATGTGTATTGATACGCTTTTTTGTTTGTACAGTTTGTTTAAGAATATATAAGCAAAAAATAATGTAGCGATTCAAGTTAGCTGTTGATCAGCGTTGCCAACAGCAAGTGATTTTTTTTTACCCGGAAACCTAACCCGTAATCCCCAATTTTACCTGGGAAAAAATCCTCACTCCCCGGAAAAATCCCCGGAGAACCCGGTCATATTACCAAAGATATTACCCAGAAATTTACTGTATACCGTCCGTTATTGTACCATCATAATTGACAAACTGCATGTGATATTTTCAATGGCACCTCAAAACCTATATATATATATATATATATATAATTAAAATATTAATGGTTGACCTCAAATATCTATATATATATTCGCATCCATATATTTAAATAATCTAAACCAATGACCTATATAAAACAACAGATATATATACCATGTCCAACAGCAAATAATACGTAGACTCGTTACCTTACCGGTCAAGTATGTTGTTGACCTAACCATCCATATTTATTGTGTTATTTGATTTTAACTATTCATTACTTAAATGACGAAGTCTATTGCACTATTAAACTATGCTTGATAACCAATAAATTACCTAAATGAATAAATTATTTATACTTTCTATTTATTCGTCACCCCAAAATAAGTCTTTGCTCAAGATCAAGCAGCTGGATTTGCCTGTATACTCTTATTAATAATAGCCTAATAATGAATTCCACCATGTAGTAGGCACCAGCTCTTTCCTAGTATGATATCTTCATCAATATTACATTGTCTTGAAACGGTGTGGCGCCCTTATCCACGCACACACTCGTTACCATGTCGCGCTGTTCTATTTCTATTTCCCCCGACCTTGGAACGCTGACTCTTGGAGGAGACTGTGACTTTATATCCCCTACCACCCTACCCCACGGTCTTACCATGCCAACTACGGTAATAGCTTCTTCCCTATAGAGGAAATTCGCTAAAATAGAAAAATCCCCGGAAATTATATTGATTCCCCGGAAAACATCTAAATCCCTGGAATTTTACCTGGACACTACTTCAATTACCCGGATTCCGGGTAATTACCCGGAAATCGGCAACGCTGCTGTTGATCACCAGCTAAAACTTAAGAAGATTTGGATCATGTTATTCTCTGTGGTGGGGGCATTTTTTCCATGTTTGTAGTTTTATTTTCCGTAAAAAATATTAAAACATGCCTAAACTATGTGTTTCTTATAAAATTATTCACAATAAAGTTGCCTATATAACTGAATCAAGTAAATATACCTACTGTATATAGATTTTACAATTTTTTTGTTTTAAAAATTATGGTAAAAAAATTATAAATTTTGGAATGATTTTTATTTTGAGTTAAAGTTGTAACTGTAGGATATTTTTGTGTAAAGAATCCAAAACAGCCATATTTTTGTAATTTGTATATATAAATAGAAAACGTATTTGTTTTATAAGTCACTAACTGTTACCCGGCAGACGTTGTCATGCATTCGACTATTACCAACTAAAACCAATATCACCAAGATCACCTGTTCAAGTAAATAAGTCATTAGCTTTTATGTAAACAATAATATCTTTCCATAAGGCTTATATGGGAACCCAATCCTTTAGGGCCTCTTGGGGGAACCCAATTGAGTTAGGACGAAACCGCCATTCATGACATGATTATTTTTATCATTTATCCGTTTATTTTTTTATGTATTACTTAAAAACCTTCTCTGTGGAATTGCACATATAATATATTATATATATAATATATATATATATATATATATATATATATATATATATATATATATATATATATATATATATATATATATATATATATATAATATATTCCAAGTTTCATGGCAAACGGTCCAACGGTGGAGTCCATAAACTTCAAATATATATACAAACAAATAAACCAACATCCTTTTTTATAAATATAGATTGGAATATATAATTACTCTACATGATATTTTATTTTGATGCGAAAGTCTGTTAACTGAAAGAGTCCGGATTTAAAAAATTAGTCAAAGTAAATATTAACGAGCATAAGTTTCATAAATATGGTATTAAATTACAACTCTATATCTCTGATTTATAATGGTATCAATATTAAGCAATACAAACTTCAATTTCACATCAACAAAATTTTAAATCTAAATTGTTACTGGACGTAGGAAAGACTACCCTGCTACCACAGACACACCCCTAAAGTAATTTGAATAAAGCCGTGTCAGTTCTAGGGTTAAAATAAACTATTTAGTGATAAAGTAAATGTTTCTGCAGATTTATAAAAAAGCATACAAGTTTTGTAAATTGAAAAAAGAAAATAAATCCCGGGTATGATTTAATTTATGAGGCGGAATGGTTGTTCTGTGTATTATATTTTTAAATTTTAATAATACAGTGGTCAATGTGTAACAGTATGTAAGTAGCAAGTAAGTAATCAGATATTTTAGGAAGGGCCCAGAAGAGACTGAGCATACAACACCCCGATCTCCAACAGCCAGGCGGGGGAGAAGAGCCTCTTGTAGATTGGTAGCGATAACTACGCATATCGGGTGGTACTTCTCTGTAGAGATAGTTACCAACGTAAAAGGTGAAGGTGATCGATTTAATGGCACTCGGAACCTGCAGGCAAAAGTTAGTCACAAAGTGGGTTGGACAAATATGCATTGTTTTGGTGTTATTATTAGTGCTGTGTGTGAACAACAGTAGATCAGAACAGTTTTGATGTATAGTTACCGAATTGGAAAAGTTTTGTTTCTTAAACAAAACTCTTATAGAATAACATCTATGTTTTTGCATTGAATCTTTGGTTATATTTACAAAAAATATATAAATAGATTTAGTTGTATGTTTCTCCCCAGTCAAAAAGACAGAGCATTTTGCAACAGAGATTGGACAAAAACAAAATAAATTATATTTATCTATTATTTAAGAGATTATTAAGGGCATTTACCATCATTGATTAGTAAAAACAAGTTTCACATTAGGTAACCCATACATGTGTGTGGGATTTGAGTGATGCGGTGTTAAACGAGTTCTTTGAATATCAGAAAAAAATTGTTTATGCTTCCTAAATGTGCTTGCAACTTTGCGTTCAAAACTCTCTGTAGGATCTTTAGTTAGTTTTGTGTATTTTCCAGCTTGAAGGGTTTCCAATATTTTTGTTCTTTATACACAACTGCGTCCGCAACAATAACGCAACAGTAGCGTTTTCTTTATCCGCAGGTAAGATTTTGATTGTATCATCTTTCCCAAGGATAGATACTGCCTTATTTTCACCTTTTGTAAGATTGGGCTTTGGGGTGGGAAATGTATACAGCAAAAGGCTTGGCTCGCACCGGAACTGATCCCCCTGAATTTCAGGAAGCTGAGAAACAGCATACTCAATCCCCGTGACAAAGCCCAGCACCCTTACTGATTTAGGCACAACAGAAAAATTCAGCCCTTTAGTCAAAACATAAATTTCACTGGCATTTATATTTCATGAAGAAATATTCACGACATGATTATTTTTATCATTTATCCGTTTATTTTTTCATGTATTACTATTTACTTCAATGGGTCGTAGTTTTTCAAGTTTTGACTTTTGTTTGGTTTTAATGCTTTCAGATTTTTTGACAAACATGTTTTGGATGGTCTGGAAAATATGTTGAAAATCAGAACCAATTAGAGATCCAAATTTTTTCTTTTTATTTTAAAAGCTAGTTTTGAGGATTCTCTTTTCTTGTCGGTGAAAGTTATTCTTTCAATTAAGTGTTTAAATTGTTGTTCTACACCCATCCGTGTTGCCAGTGGCGGATTAAACTTCACACTAGCAATCTGCCCTCCCCTGAGGGTGTCCGCATTCATTTCGTCCTCTTCAAGCACCTCTCGGCAAGTTTTAACCTCCATTTTCTTCTATTGAGGCTGCTGGATTTTGGCAGAGGGTTGCCGCATCAATTTCGTCCTCTTCCAGCACCTCTGATCGGCAAGTTGTATGCCCCAATATCTTCTGTTGAGGTTGCTGGATTTCGGCAGAGGATTGCCGCATTCATTTCGTCTTCTTCAAGCACCTCTCGGCAAGTTTTAACCTCCATTTTCTTCTATTGAGGTTGCTGGATTTCGGGAGAGGGTTTTTGCTTCATACATGTCGTCCTCTTAAAGCACCTCTCATTGACAGGTTTATGCTCCATTTTCTTCTATTGAGGGTATTGAGGATGCTGGATTTCGGCAGTGTTGCCGCGCATCCATTCCTCCCCTTCCAGCACCTCTCATCGGCAAGTTTATGCTCCACCTTCTTCTGTTGAGGTTGCTGGATTTCGGCAGAGGATTGCCACATTCATTTCGTCCTCTTCCAGCACCTACCGGCAAGTTTTAAGCTTGACTTTTTTTCTACGGAGGCTGCTGGATTTCGGCAGAGGGTTGCCGCATCTATTTCGTCCTCTTGCAGCACCTCTTATTGACAAGTTTATGCTCCATTTTTCTTCTATTGAGGGCATTGAGACTGCTGGATTTCGGCAGTGTTGCCGCATCCATTCCTCCCCTTCCAGCACCTCTCATCGGCAAGTTTATGCTCCACCTTCTTCTGTTGAGGTTGCTGGATTTCGGCAGAGGATTGCCACATTCATTTCGTCCTCTTCCAGCACCTACCGGCAAGTTTTAAGCTCCACTTTTCTTCTACTGAGGCTGCTGGATTTCGGCAGAGGGTTGCCGCATCTATTTCGTCCTCTTGCAGCACCTCTTATTGACAAGTTTATGCTCCATTTTTCTTCTATTGAGGGCATTGAGGCTGCTGGATTTCGGCAGTGTTACCGCATCCATTCCTCCTCTTCCAGCACCTCTCATCGGCAAGTTTATGCTCCACCTTCTTCTGTTGAGGTTGCTGGATTTCGGCAGAGGATTGCCGCATTCATTTCGTCCTCTTCCAGCACCTATCGGCAAGTTTTAAGCTCCATTTTTCTTCTATTGAGGCTGCTGGATTTCAGCAGTGTTGCCGCATCCATTCCTCCTCTTCCAGCACCTCTCATCGGCAAGTTTATGCTCCACCTTCTTCTGTTAAGGTTGCTGGATTTCGGCAGAGGATTGCCGCATTCATTTCGTCCTCTTCAAGCACCTATTGGTAAGTTTTAACCTCCATTTTCTTCTATTGAGGCTGCTGGATTTCGGGAGAGGGGTTTTGCCGCATCCATTTCGTTCTCTTGCAGCACCTCTCACTGACAAGTTTATGCTCCATTTTTCTTCTATTGAGGCTAATGGATTTTGGCAGAGAATTACCGCATCCATTTCGTCCTCTTCCAGCACCTCTCAGCAAGTTTTAAGCTCCATTTTTCTTCTACTGAGGCTGCTGGATTTCAGGAAAGGGTTTTTTCCGCATCCATTTCGTCCATTTCATCCCAGCACCTCTCATCGGCAAGTTTATGCTCCACTTCTCTTCTATTGAGGACATTGAGGCTGCTGGATTTCAGCATAGGGTGTCCGCAGCCATTTCGTCCTCTTCCAGCACCTCTCGGCAAGTTTTAAGCTCCATTTTTCTTCTATTGAGGCTGGCTGGATTGTGGCAGAGGGTTTCCGCATTAATTTCGTCCTCTTCAAGCACCTCTCGGCAAGTTTTAACCTCCATTTTGTTCTATTGAGGCTGCTGGATTTTGGCAGAGGGTTGCCGCATCAATTTCGTCCTCTTCCAGCATCTATTTTGCATTCTCATTCTTTACTTTCTAATACCTACTCTCCACTTCAATGTGTTCTTTACAGTCTCCACTTTCAACACTTGAAGGCAGCCACCTCCACTTCCACCTCTGACTACAGTCTCCCACGACTCAGCGCTCCCGGCAGACTCCACCTCCTCTGCCTCTCTTCCCAACGGCCTACCACGCACCTGCAACGGCAGCTCTCCCCAGAAGATCTGCTCCTAACAAAAACTTGTGATCGCTAATAAATTCCATAGTAAATAAGAGATTTCATTGTGGAATAGCCTCTGGATCCCTTAATATTATGTAAAAGGTTTAAATTACCTGGATTTCTGCCAAGTGATCCTGTTATTTGGTTAAACTACCAATGGTTTCGAGCCACAAAAGGGCTCATTATCAAGTTAAACACCAAGCTTGTAATCCTGTTCACGGAAATGTGAAGCAGTCGTCATAATTCAATAAAAACACTCTCCACTTCAATGTGTTCTCTACAGTCTCCACTTTCAATACTTGAAGGCAGCCACCTCCACTTCCACCTCTGACTACAGCCTCCCACGACTCAGTGCTCCCGGCAGACTCCACCTCCTCTGCCTCTCTTCCCAACGGACTACCAGTACTACCACGCACCTGCAACGGCAGCTCCCCCCAGAAGATCTGCTCCTAACATGACCCATCACGACCCATCACCCGCCGGCGACGATTTGCATGTGCCTTACTCGATTTAGTCTAACTGGCCAGTTTTTAAAATTAATGTTTTCGTGTATGTGTTTTTCGTGCCAGTGTTTTTTATCGAACTATGACGACTTCTTCACACTTCCGTGAACAGGATTACAAGCTTGGTGTTTAATTTAATAATGAGCCCTTTTGTGGCGGCTCGAAACCATTGGTAGTTTAACCAAATAACAGGATCACTTGGCAGAAATCCAGGTAATTTAAATCTTTTAGATAAATAAGAGAGATTAATTATTATATTGTTTTTGGAGGTAAACTACAAATTCACCAAAATCCTTTCCTAGGTTTTTTAAAAATATGTTTAAATCGTTACCATGGCAGTTGTTTCATTGTTGTCATTTTTAAATACAAGATTTATGTGTCAAATTAAAGAGGATAATGCGTAGATTTGCCGAATCTCCTCAGAATTCACGTTCGTTCTTAGGGCTAAACCCCACAGCTATTCAAAAGTTACAATGTTAATCTTATGGACGAACAGTAATCATAGAAATTATTGAGAATTTGACAGCTATTGAAGGTAACAAAACACAGAACTGAAGCAAGATCAGCTGTTTTAAGCCAACTTCTGGAATGACATAACAATTTAAACTGCTCGTATTCGAGCAACTGGATTAGCTAGTATAAATTTGTTAATTTTTTTTATAGAATTATCAATTTCATTGTTTTATTATGGTGTATAATTTATCCTCTTACCACATTTAAGCTGCTGTGGTTAATACCAATCAACTGACTAAATACTCATTGTAAAACAACATGGCACACTCCTTGGTGAAATATTATGATTATTAAAGACATGTTAGTAGTTATTGGTGAACGTTTATGATTAGTAAAGATGTATGTCCATAAGATTAACAAAGTACCGTTTACGGGCTTTGGGGCAGAGTCCTAATGATGTGCAATGAAGTGAAATCACCTAAATGATTCTCACAACTTCACTCGACAATTTAAAAAAAAAATACCCCCGTCGCAGCAAACGTGCATACTCAGCGAATTTCCAATGGAGATATAATTGTCTTAATACTACATAAAGCCACTTACCAGGTTTCATAAAAATATATTCACAAATAAGTGATATATACAACTTTAATTATTCTCTATAAGAATAACATTGGGGCTGAGTACGCAGGTTTGCTGCGTCAATGAACACAATAAATAGGTTTTTATACTAATATCAATATAACTCAACTAGGTGAAGTCATATACCAGTTTTTATTAATTTATGTTCATAATTAGGGGAGACATATCATTTAATTATTATCCATAAGAATAACATGGGGCTGAGTACGCAGATTCGCTGCTACGGAAGCCTTTGGGAAAATTTTTTTTAGCCAATATCTATAGACCACAACCAGATGAAGCCATATACCAAGTTTTGTCAGTATATGTTCATAAATAAGCGAGATATTAAATTTTTCTTTTCCTCCATAAGAATAACATTAGACAACGTACTGTGTTTAGCACTTTCAATATCTCGGTAACCAATTGATGTAGAGAAATTATCAAAATACCAAATTGTGTTTTTTTTAAGCTGAATCCAATGGTAAAAACTAAAATTTGATTTTTTCAAAAATTATAAGAAAATAATTCAAAATACCTCCGTAGCAGCAAACCTGCGTACTCAGCGAATTTCCAATGGATATATAAATGTCTTAATACTACATAAAGCCACTTACAAAGTTTCATAAAAATATATTCACAAATAAGCGATATATACAATTTTAATTATTCTCTATAAGAACAACATTGGGGCTGAGTACGCAGGTTTGCTACATCAACAAACACAATAAATGGGTTTTTATGCTAATATCAATATAACTCAACTAGGTGAAGTCATCTACCAGTTTTTATTAATTTATGTTCATAATTAAGGAAGACGTAGCATTTAATTATTATCCATAAGAATAACATGGGGCTGAGTACGCAGGTTTGCTGCTACGGGTGCCTTTGGCAAAAAATAATTTTGTTGAGCAAATATCAATAGACCACAACCAGATGAAGCCATATACCACGTTTCGTCAGTATACGTTCATAAATAAGCGAGATATAAAATTTTCTTTTCTTTTCCTCCATAAAAATAACATTAGACAAAGTACTGTGTTTAGCACTTTCAAAATCTCGGTAACCAATTGACGTAGAGAAATGATCAAAATACCAAATTGTGTGTGTTTTTTAAGCTGAATCCAATGATAAAAATCAAAATATGATTTTTTTCAAAAATTACATGTAAAATTTTCAAAAAACCCATTTTTGGGGTACAAAACCCCCCCAAAATACCCCTTTGGATGGAGCGATCTGGCTGGTTTTCAAACCTAAAGTCATAAATGTTGCTTTACACGTTTATACCAAATTTCATCAATATCGGATAATTTTTACGAGAGTCATCGTGCTCACGGGCACATATATATATATACAGTTTCAAACGAATGGTGTTTTTGGGGTCTGGGGACCTCAAAACGAAAAGTTATCATGGTTTAGGGCCTAGGTCTTACCATGCCGACTACGGTAATAGCTTCTCCCCTATAGGGGAAATTCGCTAAAACCCATTTTTGGGGTATAAAACCCCCTCAAAATACTCCTTCAGAAGGAGCGATCTGGCTGGTTTTCGAACTTAAAGTTATGAATGGTGCTTTACATGTTTATACCAAATTTCATCAAAATCGGATCTTTTTTACGAGAGTTATCGTGCTCATGGACACACACACATATATATATATATATATATATATATATATTAGTTGTAAGCATAATTTTAAAAACTAACATATTAGTAGCCCTAATCACTCAGTTATTTTTAAATATATATATATATACAGTTTCAAACGAATGGTGTTTTTGGGGTCTGGGGACCTCAAAACGAAAAGTTATATGGTCCCGGGGCTAGGTCTTACCATGCCGACTACGGTGATAGCTTCTTCCCTTTAGGGGAAATTCGCTAAAAACTAATTTTTTAATTCAGTACAGCCGTTTTCTTTGTGAAGCGTGAACATCTGGCCCATATGAGTAACAAATACACAAACATCATTTTTCACAAAGTTTAGTTTCTCCGATGTATAAAACATCAAATTAACTAAAAGTATAAATTGTATTCATATAGATAAATACATTCTCTGCGTGTAATATCTGTTTTGCCAATAACCTGTTTTTTTTTTTATATTTACAGGTGCAATCCTGTTAAAACTATTCCCCATGTTAATCTAAAGGGCAACAATTGAACTTTGAGGGTGTCTCATATCCTTGAGATTGAAATTATCGAAAGATTTAAACCTTTAGGCACAACTAAGAATTAGGGCAAACATTTTGATACCTCAATCATTGAAATCGGTTCAGAAATAACAAATACTAGCACAAGAGCAACAAAAGATGTTTCATGACTAATGTAAATAAAAAATACTACTGATTACTGGAATGGTAACACCCTTCTCTTATTCGTTTTAACTCCACATTAAAAAATTAAACACCTGGGTGTGAGGGGGGAGATGGAAAGATGAGAGAAAGAGTGGTTATTCGTGAAGTTCAGCATAAGGACACTGATTCAAATTAATTTCTTTAACTAATCATGCAGAATATGGCAAAACATTCACGCAAACAGCCATTATTCATTTGTGCCGCTTTGGGTTTACGTAGAATTATTTGTGGTCGACTTCAGGGCGATCGCTAGTAAACATAAAACCATGTGGCAAGTGAAGTTAAAATAAAGACATATTCATAACAGTTCATAATTAATTTATAGTACAGAGTTAAAAGTGTTGGCGACAGAGGCGCCTGGGCCGACGTGAAATGTGAAGTTTGTTTTCTGCTGCCCAATGAACCTATGAATCCTTTCTCTATGGTTTCATTATCATGTTAGTTGCTCAGACGAATATATTACGGTTGTTTTGGAGAAGTACAGCTGCATGAGGGATTGGAATTGGAAGCGCAATATAATAGCCCCTAGTTACTACCTTATATAGACCGCAGACACCGACATTATCATCCGCTTTTGTCAACATTGTTTTTATTAACATCTACATTATTAAAAGAATTTTTTGATTTTTGTTCGGCGATTTTCGACCCCTAAAACTATTATTTTATGTACCGTACATATTTGCTGTCAATTGAAAGATCTCACCCTCTAGATGTGCCTTTTGGGGTTTTGAAAAACATCCAACTTCAGGGCTCCGCCTCATTGGCTCATAAAGTTCCAATGTTAATCTTATGGAGTTATATTTTCATTTAGTCAAACAGCAATTAGAATGTAAACCAAAACATCTGACTCTGTCCCCTGCAAAATTCCTTTGCGGAGAACGGGACACTTGCTAGTTTGATTTAATTAGAATTAATCATACAAATAATAGTACACGTTTTATTTACACATAGTAAGAGAGTCAAAATTAGTGGTATATAGTGTTGAGCAATGAGAATTATGATAGTCTAGAGTGGAATTTGGTCTCTGTTACACTTGTTAACAACAATATTGTAGGAGAGTGGAAAGAATCTTATAAAAATGAACACAGTGAGGAACTTTATTTTGACTTCACAATTACATTTATCAGTCCCAAATAACATTGAAATCCAATCTTGCATCATGTATCATTTTTGTAACTCAGTGTACATGTTCTGATATCTTAAAAGCTCCAGTACAAGCCGCAGGTCGGAATCATTTGCTTGACTTAGCCACAGTCACCGTGCAGTTGTTAGTTGCAGCCTGTGACAGTTCCGAAGTGCTAGAGCCTCGAAGGCCGTAGTTGAGAGCTCTCAGTAGAGGGTAACTGCCGCAGCCGCAGATGTTGTTGAAGTCGTCAAAGTCCAATGACCACACCATGGCTCCCCCTAGCCCGAGATCCTTTATGAACTGTGTCTGTCAAATAAATATAAACGTTACGGTAGTGAAAAACTTGCTCGTAATTATTATATTAAATAATTATTGAGATACAACTGACAGTTTTTTTAAAATTTCAAATCACTATATATGTCTTTGGGATGTTTGGTCAGTATTTAATAATTGAGATTAGTGTTTATAATAAAAGAGCTAAAGAATTCCATGCCTCTAAGCTTCATAATAACTAAACCATAATTAAATGCTGGCTTTATCTTTGTTAAACTAAGTAGCATAATAAAAATGATTGAATTAAATATTATAACACAACTTTTAGAAAAGTCTTTAGGTTTCCACGCCAACTGTTTTAACAAAAATTTGGTACAATGGACAACAATTTTAGTGGAAAAATATTTTTATATAAAGTTAGGATGAGTAAAATGCACAGTCTTCTATATAACTAAATTGCATGGAGTTAGACATTCAGAAATCATTAAAAATGCATTGTTCTCATTTATAGTAAACGCCAATGGAACTGGCGGGTCAAGGAGAAATTTTGAACTAGGCCTGCTGATCATTCCTCCAACATAACAGTAAAAATACCAGATGGTCTATTACAATGGTTGTCCTTGACCTGCCGGTTCTATTTCTGTTTATTATAGTTTGTTTAGTAGTACAGGCATTAACCCATTAAGTTAGTAATTTAATTCTATTCGCAATAGCCTACAAGGGGATTTGATTGGTGCTACACGCTACTAGTAAAATCTCTAACTAATGACTGCGGGCAACAACGGTTCTGTCTATGGTTCTAGAGA
Organism: Allygus modestus; assembly: GCA_963675035.1. Taxonomy (NCBI): domain Eukaryota; kingdom Metazoa; phylum Arthropoda; class Insecta; order Hemiptera; family Cicadellidae; genus Allygus; species Allygus modestus. The sequence continues at coordinate 305,043,466 of OY776111.1, forward strand.
AAACAATATTTTAACTAAAATACTCCATTAATCCATTTGAAAACACATTTTTGTCCATTCCAATTATTAGGTTTAAAAAATGGAAAGTTAGGGATGGCACCAGTACGTCATTCTAAGCCAATGGGTTAAAAGTTAAAAGTTATATTATTGTTTCATTAGAATGTTGATACCGGTACCCTCCAGATTTAAGAATAGTATGTCACCAAATAGAGGATCTAAGTTGTACTATCCCAGTGTATTGTTGTAGTTTTAACTATTTTATATGAGTCTACGGATAGATATTATTTGAAATTGATTTTCATTTGTTATTTAGATTATTACAATTCTGTTACAGGTATTGATTTCAACTTGTGTAATTTAGATGTATAAATGGAAAAGATCTTACAAAAACAAGAACTGTACACACAAAATATTGTATAAAAGATCCCTGCCAAAACAACACACAGCTTAGTATGGGGTAATGATAGTGATAGCATACCTTCCTTTGTATATCTGAGACGTCATTGTAGCCAACCCACTGGGTATTGTGGTATGCTGTAGTTCCAACTGATAGCTTCTCAACCTTCCAACCCTCCCCATGCACCAGCTCACAGATCTGCACACAAAAACACCTCATAAAAATAATTTTTAGCGAATTTCCCCTATAGGGAAGAAGCTATTACCGTAGTCGGCATGGTAAGACATAGGCCCGAGACCATGCTAACTTTTTGTTTTGAGGTCCCCAGATGCCAAAAACACCATTTGTTAAAAACTGTACATATATATATATATATATATGTGTGTGTGTGTGTGTGACCGTGAGCACGATAACTCTCGTAAAAACGGTTTGATTTTGATGAAATTTGGTACAAACGTGTTAAGCAACATTTATGACTTTAAGATCGAAAACCATACAGATCGACCTATCCAAAGGGGTATTTTGGGGGGGTATGGTACCTCAAAAATGTTTTTTAAAAATTTGTTTACATATAATCTTTGAAAAAGTCAAATTTTAGTTTTCACCATTGGATTCAGCTTAAAAAACACACACAATTTGGTGTTTTGATAATTGCCAATGTATACATAACCCTATAAGTAGGGACACGCATATGGAAAAACTATTTCTAATGAGAACGCCGCCCCCCAAACATAGATAGTGCCACACTGCTTGTTCAGTCCAATACGTACATTGTTAGCAGTTTACGGATCGAAAAGATTTTCACAGTCCAAACAGCTGGCTGGAATGATTTGACTGGAGTTATTTGTTATTGTTTTGTTTGTTTGAAAATTGTTCCGCAAATGAATTAAATGTAATAAACATGGCTAGAAGAAACTGTTTTATTATTCCAGGGTAAAATAAGTTTTGGGAATGACTTGTAGGTTATGATAACTCAATTCCATTCAGATTGAAATATTCAAAAGACAAATTACAACTGCAAAACAAAATCTTCATTCATTATTCTACTTTATTTGAGACAGTATTAGATGGTATTATCTTGTTATAAATTTCTGTGACTGCAAAAGATATTCTTAATTTGGAATTCTTTGGAGGTTCCGGATAATTTTACAAATTTAAAATCCATTTTATTTTCATGAGAATATTGCAACCGATAACGATACAAGTCATTTAAATGGTAAGAATCTTAACTACCACTATTCCATAAGCTTTTTGGGCTATACATTTTTCTCAAAGAAACATACAGAGTATCCCTAAAAAGTTAATCACTTTATAATAGTTCCCAAATATGGATACAATTTCATAAATAATAACGACAAACGGAAACTAAATTTGCAGATCTAGATAGGAAGATAATTATTCGAAGTACAATGTAAACACAGTTTGTTGTTTACAAACAAACTCATTTTGACGTTTGAGAGGTATGCAATAGCGCGTACAACGGAGCTGAGGAGAAGTAGTAGTAACAATCAGCGCTAATTGCTGCTCTGAACTTGGGGGGCAGAACTAAAATAAATTAACGTGGGGTGTCCCTACTTATAGGGTTATGTATACATTGTAATTGTTGTACGTCAGTTAGTTATAGAGATATTACAAGTGCCAAAAACAGTACGTTGTCCAATGTTATTCTTATAGAGAATAAGAACAATTTTAAATCTTGCTTATTTATGAACATATCCCAATAAAACTTGGTATATGGCTTCATATGGTTGTGGTTTATTTTTATTTGCACAAAAAAATCAATTTTTACTGATGGTTCCTGTAGCAGCTAACCTGCGTACTCAGCCCCCATGTTATTCATATGGAGAATAAGTACGGTAAACTATTATGACACCATAATTATGAACATAAATTAATAAAACTTGGTATGTGGCTTCACCTAGTTGAGTTATATTGATAATAGCATAAAAACCCATTTTTAGTTGTTCGTTGTTACAGCAAACTTGCATACTTAGCTAACATGTTATTCTTATGGAGAATAATGAAATTGGCTTATATGGCTTATTTATGAATGATCATTTATGAAACTTGGTATGTGGCTTCATTTAGTTGAGTTATATTTATATTTGCATAAAACCCAGTACTTTGTGTTCCTTGTTCCAGCAAACCTGTGTACCCGTATGATATTCTTATAAATAATTAAAATGTTATATATTGCTTATTTATGAATGTATATTAATTAAACTTGGTAAGTGGCTTTAAGCGGTATTAAGACACATATATGCATTTTAAATTTGCTGAGTACGCAGGTTTCTGCGATGGGGGTATTGTGGCTTTGCATGTTTGTGATCACTATAATTTTTAATACACACAATATTTATGTTAACTGTGAATGATAACATACTTATTTTGAGTATAATACAACAAAGACAAATTTAACTAGTTATTCATGTAATTTACTAAAGTATAATATAAAATATTATTATATTAAGTTTGAATAAAGGTGGAATATAACTAAAACATAACTCAAACAAGACCAAATATTATGCTTATTGCCCTCCTGACTTAACGTCTGCAGCAGGCCAACACATATCAATACAAATTATCTTGAATGATTTAAAACTATATAGTATATGGTGAAGGAAAAACATTGGATTATTAAATGTCTCAAACTAATTCTAAAAATTATAATTAATCAAAACTAAGTACTTGTTAGAATCACATGAGATGAAAATTTGTTCTTTTTTATTAAAGAGTGAGAAAAATTTAATGAATTTAAAATTGTGGCTAGACAGTTTTAAAATACCTATGGAGTATTGTCAACCACTACATTGTGTTATTTAAAAATGGGTAAAAAAACAACAATAATGTATTTTGAAAACTTTCAAACACCATAAAACCCCCTTTCCATGGTATGAGATCTTTCTGATTTTCAAACTTCAGGCCATGAATGTTACTTTACACATTTGTACCAAATTTCATTCAAAATTGGATGTTTTTTTCAAAAGTTATCACGTTAACGGACACATATATCTATATATATTTGTAAATTGGAACAAATACTGTTTTTGGCATCTGGAAACTTCAACAACAGAAAATGCTATCATGGTCTCGGGCTAAGCCTTACCATGCCACCTACGGTAATAGCTTCTTCCCAATAGGGGAAATTCACTGATGGAATTTAAACTTACCAGGTTAGACGAACACTATTAGTTAATTAAGCTTCCAGTAAAATAAATTCCCCATTGAAGCAAAGTTCAACTCTCAGAAGGATGTTTTTTTATAAAAAAGTTTACTAAAATAATTGAGAAAGATTCTATGAAATCACTAGAATATATTTCTTTGGATCAGTGCAATTGTTTGGCAATAGTGACCCTTTTGTGAATCCACAACATAAAATTTCTAGACTCCCCACCATTGATTAACCATTGGGGTTAGGTTTACAATCACCTCGTAAAAAGCCATAGTCCCCGGAGAGGAGGTGTAGGGTCCAGAATTCCCAGGCCCCCGGGCCGGAGCTCCTAGAGTAATCTGCGAGGGATCCTCTAGAGTGAAGGTCTGCCCGTGCATCGGTACCCCTAGCACTAGCTTCTCCCTAGGCACACCGGTATCCAGCCAATAGTGCACCGAGAAGTTCTTGTAACATCAAAACAAACGTTCAAAGTGTGGCATGAAAAGTAACAAAATATTCAAACAAAGGTTATCTTTCATAAAATAAACAATAAGCTCTTTACATGAATAACATAATAAATGGACCTTAATTTATATACTCAAAATCAGTTTCACCAATTTGTATAGGGAGAATAAAGACAATTTAATTTTATAAAATACAAATATTGGAAATATTAGCTTAATTTACCTCAAAATTATGACAGTTATGGCCAAAAATAATAATTTTTTGATGCTATGCGATTATTAAATTGTAGAAAGAACCACACCAAACCTGATAGTGGTTGTTCATGTAAAACGAGGATTTTAGTGTTTGAAAGTGAAACTATGTAACAGAATAACTTTTAATCCAATTTTTTCGAATAAAGAAATGTCTGTATTGGCAGAGTAGCAGACCAATTTCACACTATTATTCATACAAGATCTGGAAAAAGCCAGGAATATATTTAATAATTCAAAAGTAACAAGCAAAATGTAATGCCACTTTGCAGTGATTTATTTATTTTTCACTATAACTATACACTTTTTCTGAATGAAATTGCTGTTGTTAGGTGGGGTGATTATTAAATTATTTTGCATTGTCGGCCTCACCCACCTCCTTTTTTGCTTTGATGAAGTTGGTGTATATCCTGATCACTTTGCTCAAATCATAGTTTCAGTGCAGTCACATACATAAATCACTAATCAAATGAGCTCCATCCACGTCGGTTGAAGTGCATCGCTGACCAAACATCCGGCATATCTGAAGAAGCGTGTTGTTTTGTTATCGCGCAAAATGTCATTTGTTAAAGTTCTGTGTTCGTCCAGATTAGTGTTTTATATGTGACTTTAGTGAAACTGTGTTTTGTTTAAAGTGACCAGGATGTATCGCTATACCAACTTCAAAAAAGCAAAAAAGGAAAAAAGGAAGTGAGTTTGACAATTGCAAAATAGTTGTATAACCAATAGTTAGACATAATTTACTTTTTTTGCATGACGGGGGACAGTCTACATAGGAATTCTTAAAATTGTTAAATGCATGTAAGCCTAATTTGTCTTACTAGTAGCCTGTTGCTGCTTCGCTCGCAATCACAACGTAATATTATACTGACATTCCCGTGTAAATATTGTGTTACCGTTCCAAAGCCAACATGGCCTGCTGATTAACTGTTTTTACTCTATCCAGCTGATTGCTTAAAACTTATAGTTATTTCCCAATGTTAAGTTTATACGAAAAAAATCAGCTTTAAGGGGCCCCAGGGCCTCACTCACAAATTATTTATCTGTAAAAAAAGTTTCCTGCACAACTTCACGTTAGGCTCTTTCCAATGACACCAAGAACATGAAAATCGGTTCACTAGTTTAGGATGAGTGATTGTCACAAAAAACCTGCTCGCCTATTAAATAAGTATAGATAACTCTTTTTAAAGGTATTTGTTAGTGTAACACAAAAATGCAAACCCCAAAAAAGTACAAAAGGAGGATCCAATAAGAAATTATTACAGCTTCTCAAAGATTGTAATATTATATTGTGCAACTACAGTAACATGGTTCACACAGGGCTGAGATGTGGGTGGACGCTGTGAACAAAGAGGTATATTGGATTCGGCTTGCTCGAGTACAGCGTCAAGCTGCCCTCTGAGTGTATTCCACATATTTATTGGTTATTATCATGGTTTACTTAGTAAACAAATATTGTTCTGTTTACATGTTTAAATAGATTATTTTTAATTCCTTACATGACAACACCAGTAAGTTAAAACCATCTGCAGTTATTTAAGAAATTACTGCGGACATTTACATTTTCCATCCCTTATAAGTAAATAATACCCCCGTAGCAGCAAACTTGCATACTCAGTGAATTTCCAATGCATATATATATATATATATATATATATATATATATATATATATATATATATATATATATATATATATATATATATATGTATCTTAATACCACATAAAACCAAATGCCAAGTTTCATCAATATACGTTCATAAATAAACGATTTATGACATTTTAATTATTTTCCATAAGAATAACATGGCGGCTGAGTATGCAGGATTGCTGAAGCAAGGATCACAAAAAATGGGGTTTTATACAAATATCAAATAACTCAAGTAGATAAACCAACATACCAAATTTTATTAATTTATGTTCATAATTAAGGGAGATAACACGTTACTTATTCTCCATAAGAATAACATGGGGGCTGAGTACACAGGTTTGCTGCTAAGGGAACTGTTGGCAAAAAATGTATTTTAGTGCAAATATCAATAGACCACAACGATATGAAGCAATATACAAAGTTTCATCAGGATAAGTTGATAAATAAGCGAGATATACAATTTTTCTTATTCTCCATAACAATAACATTGGACAACGTACTGTGTTTAGCACTTTCAATATCTCTGTAACCATTTGGCGTAGAGCAATGATCAAAACACAAAATTGTGTGTCTTTTTAAGCTGATTCCAATGGAAAAAAAACTAAAATTTGACCTTTTCAAAAATGATTTGTAAAAACTAAAAAAAAAACATTTTTGGGGTACAAAACCCCCCCAAAATACCCCTTCAGATAAGTCGATCTGTCTGGTTTTCATGCTTAAAGTCATAAATGGAGCTTTACACGTTTATACCAAATTTCGTCAAAATCGGATTATTTTTACGAGAGTTATCATGATCACGGACACACATATATATATATATACATACAGTTTCGAACGAATGGTGTTTTTTGGGTCTGGGGACCTCAAAACGAAAAGTTATCATGGTCCCGGGCCTAGGTCTTACCATGCTGACTACGGTAATAGCTTCTTCCCTATGGGGGAAATTCGCTAAAACAAATAAAATCAAATAATTTTAGCATCCTTAGTTAAAATTCTGTTTCGCAGGTAAATCCAAATGTTTTTGCCAATATGTTGTACCCACTAACCACGTTCATGTATGGGGAGATATCTCCCTCAGTGTAGTACAGGGGGGAGCCGTGGCCAGTACGTTTGTCCCAGGAGCCTCGGTAGTCAAACGCCTTCAGCTCTAGCCAGTCTAGGTGCTTGGCCAATGTCTTTACGTCGTACGCTGCATCAAAGCACAAACTGCACTAGTGTAGACAAGTTAAAAACTGAAATAGTTTGCAACATATTATACTACATTCCATATCTTTATAAGCCACAAGGACAACCCCTTTTACTTCCCCTGACCGCCCAGTGTTGTCTTATAGCCCTGTCTTCTGCCCCCAAGTATTTTCAAACTTCCTTTTGGTAAATATTTTTTCATTAGTTACTGTTTACAAATACTTCATTGTATGCTCTTATTGGCAATATCAATTTGACCTTTCGGGTTTACATTATAAAACCCATTTACTAGATTGAGAAGGTTGATTAAAAAACAAACCATATCGATCAGTGCTACAGTGTGATGGAACATTATTAAAATCGTACACTGCTAAAAAAAAAACTATTGTTTCCCCCGATGTGTAGCGTTTACTTAGCTCAGAAATAGAATTTAATGCTGGTTGCTTGCTAACAAGGGGGTAACTATCATCATCGTCATGGTTTTAGACTTAGAAATGATTGAGGCTACAAAAAAAGGACCTGAGTTATAATAGAGGATTGTTCTATAAAAAACAAAACTATAGCTATTTAGCAAATCTATTTTACAATACACACTTTTTTGGTCACTTTATTGAATTTAATACTTCACTAACCTTTTTCAACCACCATTTTGTTGTGAGAGACAATAGCAGACATTAACAATCCTCTAGGCTTCAGCTCCCGACTCAACTCTGTCACCAAAGCAGCAAAACCTTCCTTGTCTGAGGCCGGCCCAGCATTACAATCCAACTGTCATTACACAAACACGTCAGTCTAAGCAGGAAAAACTGTTAGATGCCAACAACTTGGTTGTCTGAGAGGTTGTGCATTGTTTATGAAAATATTACTAATATATACTAATGATAATATTAGGTGCAAAAATGCTCTTTCGGTAGCAAAAATATAATTTGACTATAATAAGGCTCAGTAAACGAGCAACAGTTTAGCTAGTCCAGTCTTTGTATTGCTATTCTTGTAGTTTGTCTAGTTATATTTGTATTAAAAAATCTGTTAATGCTGTTAGACTGTGTTGTATATACTAAACTACTGAAGGACGTACTGCTTTGCTGGATAACTTGTGTGCTACATTTTAAGATGATCAGTTCAGTTTTTTAAAACTATTGCAACCACACACACTTAATGACTCACCACTTTTAATTAATATTAACCTAAGTAATAGGACTCAACTCAACTTAACTCAAAATATCTTTATTCATAAAGTACAATTATTGAAAATTACAAAATGGTGTCAAAAAGTTATTAGGCCTAATAATAAACAACAATTATATAATTTTATTATTGCTTGTTTCTATACTAATGTTTATGTTTATGTTGCCCCTTATAATAGAGTCTACTTACATCAGTTTTATTTTTAAGAAACAATGTTGTTTTTTAAAAACTCTTGAATATCATATGAAGGTTTTTTAATCATACAAATCTTAAGTTTTGTTCTTAAATTAACTAAAGTTAGTCCCACCTCTTATTTCAATGGGTAAACAATTATAAAATTGAATACCTACATACAGTATTTAAGTTTTTTTTCATAAAGATTTTAATTGTGCCGAGAAAAATATTGTTTTATTTCTGTTCCTTTGTTTCGTAAGAATGGTTGGCTCCGAGTGTGCCAAAGCTATACAGGGTGTTGAAAAAAAAAACTTCCAGGACTTCGGGATATGATTACTTACATAAAAACTAAGGAAAAAGTTCCTATTAACACATGTCCTAAAATGCTCGGTTTTCCGTATATCCGTCTGTATGTGTTTTTACATGACCAATTATATCTCACGAACCACTAAACGTATAAACTTCAAACTTGGTACGTGGACGACTATTAACAAAACCTATTTAGATATCTAGTATGAAGTTTCTACTTTGTACTGTTTCAAAATGGCGGCCGTTTTTATATTTTAAAGCTTAATATCACAAAAACCGTAAATTTTACAAAACATCTTAAAGAAACCAAAACGTTGTACAACTTTATTTCCTAAAAAATGGTGTAAAGTTTATTAAGATCAGACCACAAATAACTGATTTATTGCAATTTGTTTAGCAATTATACAAACTTGTTGCATGTTTCTAATTTTAAATTGGGGATTTTAAAATTACTAATTATTCCTCTTTTAAAATTTTCCTACCTAAATTTTATATTTAAACTTTTTCTCGTGTTTTTAAACTGTTTTCTTAGTTATTAAGTTTTTAAAACATTTTGAAAGTTATTTGATGAAGAAAATACACAATAAGTTGTTGTAAGTTATTTTGATCACAAAATACGTCAGCAGATGTAACTAAATGTAGCTGATGCTCAGATATTAACAGCTGATTTCGAATAAATAAAGCATTGTTGTAAATATCCATAGTAAGTAACTTTAGTGACTCTGTTTAGTCTTCAGTTTTGTGTTATTATTGTCCTTTTAGTCAGGTGTAAACATTACTTACTTAATTAATGTAAATTTATTGTAATTTTTATTAGTTTTATTATTAGTTGTGCGTAAGTTATTTTGGCAATGGCAGGTAATCAGTATCACAACTATACAAACTCAGAAATGGCCTGATATGCACCTGATGTATGGACTTGCCGATTGCAATAGCATGGAAGCTAGACGTTTGTATCATGACAAGTTTCCAAATCGTGTATTACCTGCTCACACAACCTTTCAAGCAATTCACCGTCTCAGTGAGACAGGAAGTTTTAAACCCCAGAAGTCTGGTAATTCAGGGCGGTACCGCTCGGTAAGAACGCCCGAATTCGAAGAGGCCGTATTGGAAGACATATCTAATCATCCTGAAAAAAGCACTAGACAGCTAGCCTTACAGTTTAATGTTGATCATAGAACAATTTGGGACATACTCCATGATCAACAATTGTACCAAGAAGTTGTTCTGTGTATTTCACGTTCAGCGAGTTCAGGCTCTGTTACCGCGTGACTATCCCCATCAAATTCGTCTGTGTCAGTGGTTTATTCGAAAATGTACCAGGCCTAATCGTAATTTTGTAACCAGTATTTTATTTACTGACGAGGCGAAATTCTCAAGAACCGCCATCACTAACTTCCACAACACCCATATTTGGTCCATTGAAAACCCCCACAAAATCACGCAGAACTGACACAAATACCAGTTCTCTGTAAACGTGTGGGCTGGCATATTAGGTGACCATCTGCTATTTTGTTTCTTACCTGCAACACTTAATGGCGACAGATACTTGCACTTCATGTCTGTTGATCTGCCAAACTTATTGGAAGCTATTCCACTTGACACACGAAGGGAAATGTGGTTTATGCTTGGTGGAGCACCCGCACATTTTGACCTTCGAGTTAGAGACCTCCTGGACGAAACTTACCAAAACAAATGGATCGGTCGAGGAGGCCCAGTCCCATGGCCTGCCAGGTCACCTGAGCTCAACCCCCTGGACTTCTACCTGTGGGGCCACCCACACTCTTGTTTACTCTACTCCTATAGAAACATTGGATGAACTGCGTGAAAGAATTGTGAATGCCATTGACAGAATCCGTCAGTCACCAGAAATTTTTGAAAGGGTGCGGCAGTCACTGAGAAGGCGCCTTGACGCATGCATCGAGAATGACGGCCAACATTTTGAACAGTTCCTGTAGTGCTCCAACAACTTCTGTGTAGAAATGAATCTAAAACTAGATTAAGATTCTATTTTAATTTTGCAGTATGTAAAATATTAAAACTAATATTAGTTATTGTTATTGTAATCACAACTTGATTTTTTTCTTCCACAGATAACATTCATTAAAGTTACTTATTATATGGATATTTACAACAATGCTTTATTTATTCAAAATCAGCTGTTAATATTTATCAGCTGTTAGTTACATCTGCTGACGTATTTGATGTTATACTTCATCAAATAGGTTAAACTCACGAATAGTACAAGTTATATTGTATGAACAATTATAATAAACATACCCTCCAGCAAGTAGGGTACTCCCAATGGAGGTTTATACCATCAAAGTTATATCTTCGGAGAAACTCAGAGAGGTGTGTGATGAAACGTGCTCTAGCACCTGGATCATTGACCAGTCGACTGTACTTGTCACCCTGCGAGTCATCCCATCCTCCGAGTGCGAGGAGCACTTTCACCCCTTTCTCCCTCAGCCGGGTTACCTGGCTGAAGAAATCTGGAACAAATTAAACTGGAATATTAGCAAATGTCACACGGGCCGATTTCGGGAGTTCAAATAATTAAAATGCCGGTTGGGAAACATATTATTATTTATTAGATCCTGTTAATTTGCACAATCAACTTTACAACTTCACAACAACTGATCTAAATCCAACTAATACATCGTTGAACAATAGGTACACCCGCGGTCAATTACAAAATAAGGTTACATTAAGTTTGGAAAAGAATTAATTTAGTTTTACTCTATTGAGAAACAACGAGACGCGTGTCACATCCTCGGGGAGTCAGCGCACAACTCTGTTGCTGACGGGCTCATCACCTCCGAGGCATCGGCCCCTCGGCCAATCACAGCGCATGGCCCGATGGAGGCTAGTGCTGACGCCCGCATTTTTATCCTGGGGCGAGGCTATGATGTCTCTCTCGAGTTAGAAAACTCTGGACTCAATTTATAATGCAAATAATTTGATTTCTGGGCTGTTTGAAGGGATTTTTAAATGGTTGGTGGTCTTCATAATAATTGTACTGATTTATTAATCAGTATACTTTAGATAAATTATCCCAAATGTGGTGTTACTAATATTTAATAAAATTACATTTTGATTTGATTTGACAAAAATGTTGCTGAATCCTTAGATTACAGCCGCTGATATAAATTTGAGAGAGGGTCGTTACACAAAAGTGAGTAAATATATACTCTCAGACTCTCATAAATCCGGACTATTGTAGTGGACGGCCAATCCAGATTTTTAAAAATCTAGATTTCCCGGAAGTGGACATGAATCATTAATTCCTCTTTATAGTGAACAATGATGACAATATGAGTTTACGTTTATGTGCTAAATTCAAGAGTGAGCTTCCAGAAGACAGTTATAAACACTCTGTAATAAAGTAGAACCTCATTAATCCGTCACCATGGTTGGAAAAAATATAAGGTCGGATTGTCAGAGGAACATATTCAATAGAAGGAAACATTGTAAAACTGTAGTTTAAACACAAAATATTGAAATTTATATTAATTTGTAAAGGTTTAAATTAATACTCTAAGTCATAATTAAAGAATACTATGGTCAAAACTGTCACCGATCTACTGATTTACATCGTCAGTGATAAGTTCATAGGCGTGCGCGGGGTTTCATCTTTATAGGTGCCAGTGAGAAAATGGCATCCCCATGGGGGAAAAGGAGGAGAGTTAAACATAATAAAATGACGTTTTCAATCACTTGAAAAGTAGTTTTGTTTGTTTTTGATAATTTTGCTAGCATATCTTTGATAGACAACAATTATTTATAAATATATGATATTTATATACAACAATCATTAATAAATTTGTAAATAAGTAGTATTTAAACCGTTCAAGCTGTAGTAGCAAAACACACAACACATCACACCGTCTAGCATAAAAATGACAAAAACAAACGTCGGTCTCAGCCGCTGACTCGAGTCAACGCAATCCAGAGGTCCAGACAGTCTGCAACCCGCATGCAACAAAACAGACGTCAAGTCAAGCGTGTTGCCAATATGCCATTATTAAATAGTTACATTTTACTAGATTCACTAGAACAAAACTCTCCAACTTAAAATGACTGAGAGGGAGATTTCATTTTTTAGTTGTTACTTCAGATTTAGTAATTTATTTACATTTTCCGATCTCATTGTCACTGCATATAACACAATATAGTTATTCCGTTGCAATAATTTGTTTGCTTTAGTGTCACACATACAAATGAGAATAAGTCATCTTAAAATTTATTTATTTATTAATTATTTAAATTTGTTACGACTTAACGATCCAAATGGCAAAGGTACACACTAAATCCTACCCACAAACAACCTAAATAGTAAAATAAGAGCATCATGGTCGCGCTTCGCTTTTCCACAGAAGAAAGAAGGTGCACATGCATTACGCCTATGATCGCGATCGATCTCGGCGCCACAGCTAGGCATATACGCAATTCTTAAATGCGCACCGCACAAACATCCTAATTTCTATGTTGCTTCCATCTTCTGCAACTGCAAAAATATTCATATTTACACACAGCAATGTAGCCTACAATTCACGCGAAATATCTTGGCCATTGGCTTACTCTACTGCCGGAGTGACTGAGATAACCAGCTGGGTTATCTCGACTTTCTCGAGCTTCAGTTTTGCCATTGACGGTTATATTACCACTTGTGATAATGGCACTTTTAAACAGTATTCTTAGCCAGGAGCTATTCATGACAGAATAATTATTAATTGTAATATTCGTCAGTAAATCATATTTTAAATTCACGAAGCTATAATTGTTTCGGCATTTTGAAAGTTATAAATTATTTATTTATTTATAAATTATTTATTTTGACAAACAGTTATTTTGTTTACATAACAAAATATTACAATTAATTGACCAAAAAGATGATGGAAACAACAGATGACAGATTATACTGATATCTAAATCTGCTCTACTCAAACTCTCTGAACTGAAAAAAGTTCCTCCAGATCAAGATTTCTTTAATTAACACCAATAGTATGTTCTAGTGATTTTTTTCAAAAGTAAAATAAATATTGGCCTCTCAAAAATCAGAAGAGGCGCTGCAGCGCCCCTCCAGAAATCTTTGCAGGTGCCACGGCACCTGTGTCACCCCCCATGCTCTCGCCTATGGATAAGTCATTAACAGGAGAAGAAGTGAACGGAGCAGCGCGCCGGATACGTCTAACAAACACCGATATCGGCGCGGTTGGGCTAAGCAAGGACATGGACCATCTGAGGTCGGGTTAGTGTGCCTGATGAGGCAAACTACAGTAGACTCTCAGAAATCCAGATCACACTTCTCCAACATTTGTGTAATGAGGAATAATCGAGTGATAATTGAAGGCGCTAGACCATGAAGCTCTGTTTTTCTTGTTTTTATTTACAGCAACAAAAATTTCAAAAAATTCATGATTATCTGTTTGGATAGCCCGTAGTCCGGATAAGTGCGATCCGAATTTCTGAGAGCCTACTGAATTTCTTGACGGTGTCCTTTTTTTAGTTACTGTGTCAGAGAGATCTCAAGGGCAAAGCCTTCCCCCTCTCCAGGATTACTTAAAGAGTAAATTAACCAATCACACTCCTTGAACACTCACAATTGGCTACAGCTGTTTATTTGTTTATTTTTTTTAGTACAACTGTTTAATCACAGCTGTTATTTATAAATCAATATATTAGTTTTTACAGTGTCACAATTCGTTATTCCTAAACGCCTTTATAACTGTTATTCATAAAGAATTCTTACAATAATCATAATATTAACCCTAGCAGTGGCCACCCAAAAACTGTAGAATGGCCAACCAATTTTGGCGATTTTGCAGACCTTTTTTTGAAAATTCGTATAAATTTGAAATGAGAAATAAACATAGCCAACCACATATTCATTTTGTTCAGAAAGAACAGGGGAATCTGATAATAGTCAAATAAAAAAGATCTAAGAGGTAATCTTTTCAGCAAAGTAAAAAAAATATAAAAAAATTGAAATTTCTTTTTGAAATTTGAAAAGCTGCCTCGGTAAAACTTTTTCGTCCGATTTTTTATGGAAAATTCATTATATACATTTTGTATACAATTCAATTCCCTACATATAAATGTATAATATGTTGGGAAAAAAAATTATTTGTAGGTATTATGTAAGTATATACGGAAAACCGCAAAATGTGAAAATTGTACAGTGTTAGTTAGTACTGTAAAAAGGTAATGTAAATATGTATATGCTAATAATAATATGTATATGTTTGTAAAGATAATGAAAGAAGAAATGTAAAAAAGTCATAAAGTTGATGATGAAAAATTGTTATCACTTATGATTAGATGAATTTTGGAAATTTTAGGGTATTCGGAAAAAAAAGATTCTACGGTATTTAGTATATAACTTTTTTTAGAAATTTATTCCTCCAAATACTATATATACATTTGGTAGGACATTCAATGCCCTACATAGAAATGTATAATATGTTGGGGAAGAATTTTATTTGTAAGTATTATGTAAGTATATACGGAAAACCGCAAAATTTGAAAATTGTACAGTGTTAGTACTGTAAAAAGGTAATATAAATATGTATATGCTAATAATAATATGTAGGTATATGTTTGTAAAGATAATGAAATAAGAAATGTAAAAAAGTCATAAAGTTGATGGTAAAAAATTGTTATCACTTATGATTAGATGAATTTTGGAAATTTTAGGGTATTCGGAAAAAAAATTCTACGGTATTTAGTATATAACTTTTTTTAGAAATTTATTCCTCCAAATACTATATATACATTTAGTATATTATATCTATATATTATTCCTGCAGGTATTTAGAAACAATAGAATATATAAATATACATATACACAGGGTAGTGGCATATTATATAAGAGATAACGTGTGATTGTAGGTCCGGTCACCATATAGGAAAAATTACAAAATTGTTATTTTTTATATTAGGCCTACTCAATAATGAAATACATCCTACCTTACAATTGTAAAAGTAATAAAACTAAATATAATTACTCACCCCCGTCCCATTATTATGTTATCCTGTTGGTTTATATCGCACTCGTATATTCGTGACATTGTACGAAAAACAATGTTTTTTTACAAACAATATTTCACACACTTCAGTAATATTTATGCATAATAAAATGCATAAAGATTACTGTTATATACACACACACACACTTCACTAACACTAACACTCCGAAATAATACAGGATTTAGCAATAATTCGCGGATAACAAGCGAGCGCGAACTCACATAGGCCGGCGACAAAATCATAGATGGCCGACTTCTACGCATCAGATATCAGAAGAGTGACGCATTTCCTTCGTCTTCCAGAGCGCAGACGATAAAGACGATGCGCAAGGCTGCCAATGTCAAAAGCTAAATTTCTTCCTCTTCAAAATGAAATATTATATGACTAGTATTTATAACTTGCACTGGATATAATTCGTATTTTCCACACTATCGCATTGCGTCAGTTGGCCATCTGTTAAAAATTCAGAAAACAGCTGTGTTCATAAAATCGTAACTGTTGTGCAATCAATATTTCGTTCTAAAAATAAATACCACAGTGAAACTAAACTCTTTGGCTATGCAGTGGTACCACCCGCAACATCCTAAGACAAAAATTACCCGAGCAGGGTAATTCCAAAGTAGTCGTGTTTTTACATTTTCCGAGCGTCGACTGCAGGAATGGCATAGCGGCAAAATTTCATTGTAATTATAATCGTCGTGACATTGTTATACAACTTGTAAACGGTTCATTTATGTAATAAAATGAAAGTTCAGAATGTGATCTTTCGAATGGTATAAATATTGTTCACTTCTGAGTTGACTATTAATGTTTTTTTTACCGTTAAAAAAATTTCGACCTGTACTATCGTATTGCGATAGTGGCCATTTTAAGGCGTCACGTGAATCTATCGCATTGCGCAACATGGCCACGGCTAGGGTTAATTGTATACACCCCTATTGCATATCTAAACAAATTTAATACCCCCGAAGCAGCAAACCTGCGTACTCAGCGAATTTCAAATGCATATATATGTATCTTAATACCACATAAATCCAAAAACCAAGTTTCATCAATATACATTCATAAATAAACGATTTATGACATTTTTATTATTCTCCATAATAATAACATGGCGGCTGAGTATGCAGGCTTGCTGAAGCAAGGAAGACAAAAAATGAGGTTTTATACAAACATCAATATAACTCAAGTAGGTAAAGCTACATACCAAGTTTTATTAATTTATGTTCATAATTAAGGGAGATAATAGGTTACTTATTCTCCATAAGAATAATACCCCCGCAGCAACAAACCTGCGTACTCAGCGAATTTCCAATGCATATATATGTATCTTAATATCACATAAAGCCACATACCAAGTTTCATCAATATACATTCATAAATAAACGATTTGTGACATTTTAATTATTCTCCATAAGAATAACATGGCGGCTGAGTATGCAGGTTTGCCGAAGGAAGGAAAACAAAAAATGGGGTTTTATACAAATATCAATATAACTCATTTAGGTAAAGCCACATACCAAATTTCATTAATTTATTTTCATAATTAAGGGAGATAACACGTTACTTATTCTCCATAAGAATAACATGGGGCTGAGTACGCAGGTTTGCTGCTACGGGAGCCTTTGGCAAAAAATTGTTTTTTTTAGCAAATATCAATGGTCCACAACCAGATGAAGCCGTATACCAAGTTTTGTCAGTATACGTTCATAAATAAGCGAGATATAAAATTTTTCTTTTCCTCCATAAGAATAACATTAGACAACGTACTGTGTTTAGCACTTTCAATATCTCGGTAACCAATTGACGTAGAGAAATGATCAAAATATCGAATTGTGTGTTTTTTAAAGCTGAATCCAATGGTTAAAACTAAAATTTGACTATTTCCAAAATTATATGTAAAAAATTCAAAAACCCCATTTTTGGGGTACAAAACCCCCCCAAAATACCCCTTCGGATAGAGCGATATGGCTGGTTTTCGAACTTAAAGTCATAAATGCTGCTTTACACGTTTATACCAAATTTCATCCAAATCGGATTATTTTTACGAGAGTTATCGTGCTCACGGACACATATATATATATATATATATATATATATATATATATATATATATATATATATATATATATATATATATAGTTTCGAACAATTGGTGTTTTTGGGGTCTGGGGACCTCAAAACGAAAAGTTATCATGGTCCCGGGCCTAGGTCTTACCATGCCGACTATGGTAATAGCTTCTTCCCTATAGGGGAAATTCGCTAAAACGGAATTTGTGTGAGAATATGTACCATAATGATTTATATGGATCAGAAGTATTTTAAGCGACAAAAGTACAGTTTTGAGAAATCACTCAAGACTACCGAGATCGAAAATTTGTGTAAACTAGAATCTTTTTTCTCTGTATTTCGTTATATATACATGTATAATTTCAAAATATTCTACTAAATCATACGTTGACAAATTAATATTAATTTTAAACAGTTTTATAATGTTTTTCAGTGGTTAAAACGTTCTAAGCGACGGTCGGTTAAAACGTTTTTTCACGGACTCTACCAAGGCTTTAAACTAAAACTATCATATTTTTAATCTTTTTTAAATTTTAAAAAAACACTATATAGTAAAATACCCCCGTAGCAGCAAACCTGCGTACTCAGCGAATTTCCAATGCATATATATGTATCTTAATACCACATAAAACTAAATACCAAGTTTCATCAATATACATTCATAAATAAACGATTTATGACATTTTAATTATTCTCCATAAGAATAACATGGCGGCTGAGTATGCAGGTTTGCTGAAGCAAGGATCACAAAAAATGGGGTTTTATACAAATATCAATATAACTCAAGTAGGTAAACCAACATGCCAAATTTTATTAATTTATGTTCATAATTAAGGGAGATAACACGTTACTTATTCCCCATAAGAATAACATGGGGACTGAGTACGCAGGTTTGCTGCTACGGGAACTATCGGCCGAAAAATGTTTTTTAGTGCAAATATCAATAGACCACAACGATATGAAGCAATATACCAAGTTTCATCAGGATAAGTTGATAAATAAGCGAGATATACAATTTTTCTTATTCTCCATAAGAATAACATTGGACAATGTACTGTGTTTAGCACTTTCAATATCTCTGTATCCATTTGACGTAGAGCAATGATCAAAACACTAAATTGTGCGTCTTTTTAAGCTGATTCCAATGGAAGAAACTAAAATTTGACTTTTTCAAAAATTATATATATAAAACTCAAAAAACCCATTTTTGGTGTACAAAACCCCCCCAAAATACCCCTTCGGATAGGTCGATCTGTCTGGTTTTCGAACTTAAAGTCATAAATGCTGAAGCTTATACCAAATTTCGTCAAATTGGATTATTTTTACGAGAGTTATCGTGCTCACGGACATATATATATATATATATATATATATATATCTACAGTTTCAAACGAATGGTGTTTTTGGGGTCTGGGGACCTCAAAACGAAAAGTTATCATGGTCCCGGGCCTCGGTCTTACCATGCCGACTACGGTAATAGCTTCTTCCCTATAGGGGAAATTCGCTAATTTCCTATAGGGAAAATTCGCTAATTCCCTATAGGGGAAATTCGCTAATATAGTAAAACTATTTTAAAACTATAAATAGTAAATTTAGATACCTACCATTGTGGCTTGTATAATGGTATACAAGCGTTGTAATGGTAATAAACATTCTAAGCGCCATCCATTCTCTGACGCTCAGTGGCGGATTTAAGCAATTGCCGCCTAAGGGCTATTAGGAAATTTGCCGCCCTCCCCCCCACTATATAATCTATGTCCTTTTCGCCGCCCAGGTTTACCCACATGTTATATATCTTGTTTGGTTATTTTGTGACAGTATGTACAGAAATTACGAATTTACTGAATGAATAAGTTTAAGAAATTGATGTTATTTCCTAGTTGAAAAAAACAGTAAAACAATGTATAATTGACTTGATTCACATCAACCACAGTTTAATATTCAATATAGCCTACTCAAAGACAATCAGCCCTATGGACAAATGTTGTTGTTAACAACAGTGAAGCAGTGCTACTTTTAATAACGAGAAAATCTTTCAACTAAGGCCTAAAATCCCTTCTTATACTTCATCAAAACATTAATTTTTACACCAACGCATTGCGATGACTACTGAAAATTATAATAAATAACCTATAAATAAGATATGATGACACTGTAGCCTAAAATTCGTAATTCGGTCTATTAGCCTCAAAATTCTTACTATTTTAACCCTGAATTAGCGCTTTTCAATACAGTCTTTCAGTCGTTTTGTAATTTATACTTTCATACTAAGAAGTGTTTATATGTTTTAGACGATCAAAATATAAAATTAATTGATGTTGGCATAATCTTCATAAAACTCTACACATTTTCAAAAACTTCTTCTAGTTTCACCTCCATGATGTTGTAGATCAAATGAATTAAAATATAATACCTACAGGAGTCACTACACTCTCTGAAGTTACCTTCACAAAGCGTACCGTCATATTTGGTATTTTGTCCTGTTGTGGTGTCAAATTGTTGGTGGGACGGTGTAATTCGATGTACAAGGCGGCTTGTTTTCAACACTATTTCCAAAGCCATATCAATGACTACTATGTAGTCATTGGCCATATTAAAAGGGTATTTTCATTTAACTCAAATCATAACTTTGCTTCGAGATGAACAATAAAATTAGATATAAAATATGTCTTAAGATTATAAAGTTAAGTTTAACATCATGATTCACCTAAAATGCGACAAGATATTAACATATTCATTTAAAGACTTCAAGTATCACAGTTTTTCATTTAATGCAAGGGGATATTTTAACACCGTCCCACCCAAAAATTCTATATAGAGGTCTTGCCTGGAGTAAAAAACTGCAGCCTTTATGCTGACCACCATTTTGACCCTCTGTCAACTATGCTCCCATGGCAACAGCCAATCAAATCCTCTCTTCACAAATTATGTTAGTCTTTATTTGTCTTTGGTCACATATGTTTTGTTTAAAAAATTACCTCCAGAATGAACGATTATGTGTGGTAACATTTGCTGGTCAGTATAAGACGGTTGAAATAACTTTCTTTGTTACCTTGAGTTTGAAAATGAATCGACAATATTGTAGTCTAAATTGTGTTATTGTCATCTCAAATTCGATTGATGCAACATTTCTCAACCGTTTGCCTTAGTCATTATTGATATTGTGTAAAAAATCATTTTAATGCTATGCGAATGTACGGGTAAACTTGGAAGTCCGTGAGTTGGACGTAGTCATAGTGGCGCAGGCCTGATATTGTAGTTCGTGGCTTGCCGCCCTTTCTCTGTAGCGTAATCCTCTTGTCGCTAGTATGGATGAATGACAAATGCATTATGACTGTTTTGAGGAACTGCAGTGTGAGGGACTGCAAACGTAATACTTTAGTCTCTGATTGCTACCTTTACTTTAAAAGGGCGGCACACCGTCATTGTCATACGATTTCGTCAAAATGTTCCCCGTTTCAACATTTCTTTTGTAAACAACTTATTTTCTTTAAATTTGCCACCCCTAAAAACTTGCCGTCCTGGGCTACAGCCCATATAGCCCCCCCTAAATCCGCCACTGCTGAAGCTTAGAACGTTTTTCGTCTGATAGCCTGTCGGGTCGTAGAATTCCCGCCAGGTTTGACAGACGAAATCAGTGCTACCAACATTAAAAAGTTCAATGCCAAATATACTTGGTTGTAGGAAATGTCGTTTAGAACCTTTTTCACCAGAAATCTCCATTTCTGACATTTTGTCGCTTAGAACGTTTTGCGGCGGACCCATTCAATTATTAAAAATATCTCAACAAAATATGTTTCTTATCTGAGCAGATATCTCACCATTATCCAGATCCGTCCACTGGTCCTTTGACTGAACAGTGAGGGATTTTGGCTCGAGTGAGGCGAAGGCGTATACGATGTGTGTGCAGAGACTGGTGTCGATGTTTTGTGGCAAGTACTTTCCCAGGCCCTGGCGGTACCAAGACCAATTTGTGAAGTAACAAACCACTTTTCTCGACTGAGGTACTATTGCTGTGGATGTAGTTGTAGTCTGTAGTTCTGTTGTTTGTTGCTCTGTGAGTTCAAAACATCATAATTAGTGAGTTTACTATTTATCAGCTACAGACTATAAAAGAAGTAGACAACAAGGTTTAAAAGTGAAGCATCAAAACCACCCTGGATCACCAGGATAGTGGCCTTTAACTTCTTAGAGTACCAGTAGATTAATAGATAGTAATACTTTTGTTGCTATTTTAATTGTAAAAATACGCATTGCCTATTAAAAACATTTGTTCATGTTGGCATATTTCAAGCAGTTGACAATACTGCAAAAATACATATTTTATTTACTACAATCAGTATGTTGTGAATCTTTAAATAGTTTATCACCATTTATAGATAGATATCCTCCTGAAATAAATTATAATTTTGTAACATTTCATAGTAACATTATTTTAAACCAAACAACTTTTCAAATGACTGTTGTTAAACTATATCATAAAGCAAGGAAAAAATTTTGTTTGCAGCAATGATAGAAATGTAATTCTAACTTTCACAGCCCATTTAATTGGAATCAGTTACAAATCAAATTGTATGAGATACAAAATCTAAAACAGAATTGAAACATACTTCATAACCTGCTGAATAATATCATAATTTTATTGTTGTTGTGCTGATTGCTGTGATTTGTAACATTAGCGATGCTCACACAAATCGCTTAACCGCATGTCTCAAAATAGAGGGTTGCAAATTAATTTGACTGGATATTAGTTTAAATAACAGCTAGTGGCTTACAGCAGGGGATTTGTGAAAGTGGATAATCACAGCTAATCATTAGTTCATTTCGCTTATTAAAAAAAACACTGTAGTTTTTCCATAAGAAAATCATTGGATCTTTGAAGTCCAGGGGGTGTAGCCCACGTAATTTTGACATTTTTGATATTTTTCCCACCGTTCTTGGCCTTCAAGCTTTTAATTGAATCGTCATAACCTAACATAACTTCTTCCTAGCTCGAGATATTTCGTGGGGACCGATTCACTTACGGAATTAAATAAACAGATGTTTGATACTGGGAAGTGTATTAAGTAGTTCTTCAAAAGTATCAACCAAAAATTAATAATAACTAAAGAACTTATCCTCATGCTCCCAGTGTTGGAACTGCCCTATCGAAAAAAAAGAGTAAAGCACAAGGCTTGTGTACCTTATCAGCTAGCTTTTATAGACAAATTAGCTGCCATCTGGAATATTATTTTGAATGAATTTTGTGTGACCACATCAATTTCTACACTTGATGGTAAGTTTGTTAGAATCTCCCTACAATTTCTCCCTTTATTGGTTGAATAGCCTCTAACTTTTAGATTTGTTCTGACATTCTGATTGAACATGATCTAATGAAACAGCATTCACACGTCGATGTTAATTTTGTGGGGACTAAACCTCCACTTTCTGTTTGTAGCTTAGCTTGTATTGAGTCACCACGGTTGTTTGGAAATTTAACTCCGGGGTGTAATTCTATCGCAACAAAATCACATAGATTTTCTGAGCCAGACACTACATTTATCAAGAGTGAAGTAAACAACATGCTTTATAAAGGTATTACAGAAGAGAGTTCATCTCCTTGGCGTGCTCAGGTTTTAATCACACACAGTAAAAATCATAAGAAACGTTTAGTTGTAGATTACTCACCAACCATAAATAAATTTACACTATTAGATGCGTATCCCCTTCCAAACATTGATGACATAGTATCAAAAGTATCTAAATACTCGATATTCAGTACAATAGATCTCCTATGTGCTTACCACCAGATACCGGTACTTAAAGAAGAAAAGGAATTCACCGCTTTTGAAGCCGCCGGTAAGCTTTATCAATTTACCAGGATTCCGTTTGGTGTAACGAATGGAGTGGCTTGTTTTCAAAGAGTCTTGGACAGAATCATAACTAAAGAAGGTCTTATAGGAACTTATGCTTATATTGATGATATAACTATTTGTGGGAATTCTCAACTTGAACATGATTCCAATCTAAAACAGTTTCTTGAAGTAGCAAACAAGTACAACCTGACACTAAATGATAGAAAATGTAAGTTCTCTCAGTCTTCCATCTCTCTTCTAGGATATCTTATCAGTACTATTAAACCAGACCCTGATAGGCTTAAACCACTTATGGCTCTTCCACCTCCTAAAAATGCTTCTGCAATGAAGCGAGCAACCGGCATGTTTGCACACTACTCGAAGTGGGTGCCCAGGTTTTCAGAAAAGATTCAGAAATTAGTTTCATGTAAGACTTTCCCATTACCTCAGACTGCTCTTTCTGCTTTCGATGGTCTCAATCAGGATATATATAAATCCATAAACACTACAATAAACTATGAGCTTCCGTTGGTTATCGAAAGTGATGCTTCTGATCATGCACTGGCTGCCGCTCTCAGCCAAGAATGTCGACCTATAGCCTTCTTTTCAAGGAGTCTCTCCGATTGTGAGAAAAGACATTCTTTGATAGAGAAAGAAGCTTGCGCTGTCGTTGAGTCGATCCCGCAAATGGCAACAATTTCTAATTGGTCATCACTTTAAACTCATCACTGATCAGCAGACACTCTCTTTTATATTCAATTCAAATCATTCAAGTAAAATCAAAAATGATAAAATCATGCGCTGGCGATTGGAACTATCATGCGACTCTTTTGATATAGTATATTGACCTGGAAGAGATAACATTGTAGCGGATGCACTATCCAGAGTCTATGGAGCTTCTGATACAAGACATTTATTTACGCTTCACCAAGCGCTTTGTCATCCTGGGATTACCAGAATGTTCCACTGGGTTTGAAGTAAAAATTTACCCTATTCTTTAGATGATGTAAAGAAAATAACTTCTGCTTGTCCTACCTGTGCTCAGAGTAAACCTCTCTTTTTCAAACCACAAAATCAACATTTAATCAAAGCTACTATGTCGTTTGAACGCTTCAACATTGATTTTAAAGGACCCAACCATCTAGTTGTAAGAATCACTATATCCTAACTGTAATAGATGAGAATTCCCGTTTTCCATTTGCATTTCCATGTCGAGATGTAAGCTCTGCTACAGTTACAAGGTGTCTAAATCAACTTTTCAGTGTTTTTGGAACACTCTCTTACATACATTCTGACAGAGGGACTTCTTTCATGTCTCAAGAATTAACTTATTTTCTGCATTTGAGAGGTATTGCTACCAGCAGGACAGCTCCGTACAATCCAGAAGGTAACGGACAGGCTGAAAGGTACAACGGAACTATATGGAGGTCCATAATGTTGGCTTTAAAATCGAGAAATTTGAACGTAAATCAATGGGAAGTCGTCCTTGATCATGCTTTGCATTCAATCAGATCTCTACTATGTACTACTACCAACGTGACACCACACGAGAGATTCTTCATACATCCACGATGATCATCTAATGGGACAGCTTTACCTTCCTGGTTAACTTATCCAGGACCAGTATGGATTAAACGGTCAGTACGCTCAAGTAACTATGAACCACTTGTTGAAGAGGCTCATTTGATAGAAGCCAATCCAGAGTATGCTTTTGTCAGAAAACAAAATGGTCAATAAGCAACAGTACCTTAAATACATTTGGCTCCACGAGGTAATACTAATGTCCATATAGAAGGAAATATATTTGACCAGCAGGATAATGACAAGCTAATAAACAACGAAGAAACAAAAGATAATCAAGATACAAATTCTGATGATTGTGAGAGTGAAGTTAATCATCTAAAACATGACTTCATACCTAGGTGTTCAACCAGGAACAGAAAATCTCCTCAGTATTTAAAGGACTATGAAGTGTAATTTGGCTGAGGGAGAATGTGATGAATTTATCATCTAACAAATGAACACTTATATAATTTGTAAGCTGATTATATTTTGAATATTGTAAACATTTATTTCTTGTTGATATTAGTTCAGTCAAAGCTTTTATTCTAATGTACTTTTACTCTAACTTTGAGTTTGTCAATTAAAGCCTTATGTTTTCAAAAGGTTTTATTCTTTATATTACACAGTGCAAAACCTAGTAAAAAGGTAGTGGTTTAATTTTGAACCATCTGAGCTCATTACCAGATATCTGTCAAAGCTCAATACATCTTCATCTACCTGCAGGGACTAGGCTATTGTCAGGGCCAGGGTCTGGATACTGCCGCAGGACGGTGTTGATGGTACGCAGCAGAGGATACTTCCCACCTCCACAGTTGTTCCTGTAACCACAGAGATAATAGATTACGATTGAGTAATAGGTTACGTCAAAAGAGCCTTTTAACAAACACAGAAAAAAGATTTAGTGTTATTGATGATGGAACAAAGTGAAGGAATCTATGTATTAGCAGAGACAATGATTCATTGTCTGTCAGTGTGTGGGTGTGTGTGTTCGTAATGCAATAACGTGAAAACGGCTGCACGGATCATTTTCAAATTTTACCCAACTGTTTTCCAGTACACTTTACAGTTCAAAAATGAATCACATTCGTTTAACCGTTTTTTAATAATTAACTTTTAAAAGTTGTAAAATTTCCATAAGGTAAAGCATTGGACAAAGATTACCTTTAGTAAAGTGTGAGATGCTAATAAAATATTGTTTCGTAATGAACTACTTACAAATGATCATATTTATATGTTTTATGATTAAACAGTTAAAGTGCTGTCCTTTTAACATGAGTTAATTCAATTTATCAAAGGTTTTTTAAATTTGTAGGTTAAAAAACTAATACAAGTTTTTACAAATAAAGATAATGTTTTCCTATAATGTGAGTAATACTAGTAAGTTAATAGTTTATTCGCTAGATTGCAGCAGTCATTTAGTTTGAATTTACTTCTGCCAGCTGTGTTCTTTTGTCAGTTTATGATATTTAAATACCCCCGTCATAGCAGAGTTGGGTCACCGTCAGGGGAGGGGAATAAGTCGGGTCACTGATAGGAATGGCAGCAAGTGTACCTAAATTCACCCCCTTTGAGCGACCTAGTGCTACTAACATTCAAGGCAGCCGGTGATCAAACTAACTGTTTTGTTACTGCCGTTAATATGTTGGACAGCCTTCTGTAGCGTTTTAAAGTTTTCTTTGGTAGTGTAATGGTTTGCCAGATCAATCCTGAGCAAAGTCTTGAAAGTTTTGTGATGGTTCGAAACTGGGTGCCCTTTCACTATCATTAATAGAAAGAAGGTCAACAGTAAATAGTAACAAGACCAGTTTGATCTGTTTCCTACTAAAACCTTAAAAAATATCATTGACGCTGAAACACGCAAAATAACAAATAACAGATAACTAATTCACTCAGATTGTTATGAAATGTGTCTGAAGAACAAGATTACAAAAGGTTGTGCTGCCAAGAGCTAAACGCCCAAGTCAGCATTCTTAAGTATTTATGATTCATTAATATCTGACAGGAAGGATGATTATCAAGTTAAGCGAACAATGAAGCAGATTCACGTAAGTACCTGAAGTCTTCGTAGTCGAGGGAGAAGATCATGACGCCGGCCAGATTGTTCTGCCTGACATACTCTGCCTTGCGCCGGACCATGGCAGGGTCGTCGAACGCCACCCACTGGTCGCCATGTCGAGCGTACGGCCCCATCGCCCCTTCAGGATCCCTCACCACCTCCCAACCCCTGCTGCGGATACGATCGCAGATCTGCAATGAACAGATTGATTACATGTACGTGGGAATGTATAGTCAGTGTCATTATTTAAATTTGTCAGCGTAAAATCAGGTCCAAGAGACCTGAACACATTAACAGACTCTTATTAAGAGGAATGATTCTACTGCTAATTTAAATACCCCCCGTCGCAGCAAACCTGCGTACTCAGCGAATTTCCAATGCATTGATATGTTTCTCACTAGTACATAAAGCCACTCACCAATTTTGATAAAAATACATTCATAAATAAGTGATTTATTACATTTTATATTTACATCTCTGCAACGGTTTGACGTAGAATCACAATTTAAACACCAAAATGATTGTTTTGTGGAGCTGAAGTGATTGGTAAAAGAAAATGTGAAGTTTAAAGTAAAATTAACTGAGGAAAAGCCAAAAACCTTTTTCCCATAAGATTAACATGGGAGATTTTATGAGCATGTTTTTTGGATGTTTTCCGCAACCACTTAACCTAGGTTAATAATTCAAAATACCATATTATTTGTTTTTTTAAGCTCTATAACATGGTCTAAACCAAAATTAAGTGTTTTAAAAATTTTAGGGTAAAAAATGCAAAAAACTGATTTTTGGAAAATTTAAAACCCCCATAATCCCCCCTTCCCATGGTCCGATTTTTCTGGTTTTCGAACTTAAAGTCATAAATGTCAGTTTACACATTTGAGCCAAATTTCATCGAAATCGGACGTTTTTTACTCAAGTTATCGCATTCACGGACACATATATAGATATATATATATATATATATAGATATATATATATAGATATATATATAGATATATATATATATAGATATATATATAGATATATATATATAGATATATATATATATATATATATATACATATATATAAATTTGAACGAATAGTGTTTTGGACATCTGGGGACATCAAAACAAAAAGTTATCATGGTCTCGGGCTTAAGTCTTACCATGAGACCTACGGTAATAGCTTCTTCCCTATAGGGGAAATTCGCTAAAACAATTATAAAAATATGTTTCTTATAAAAAATTGTTTAGATAAATGGCTAGAATCTGCCCTATTTAAATTTTAATATTTCCTTTTTATCTCTCATCAGTTCATCATCATCTACTAAACAAATTTGGATAACTTTGGACAGTCTGTTTCATCACTTGGTTTTTGTGTTCGTTCCATGTCACGTGTCCGTGATTTTCATGTTTCAGAAAACAGTAAACACAACCGAAATAATGATTGGACATAACCTGAAGGAGGATAGGTGGTACCCAACAAAATTACAATTCTTGAATAAAAAAATTTACCTTAATTATGAAAGAATAATTTCAAAGAACACTACTTAAATAAAATTATTGCGTTGAATATATAGATATATAGCACAAATTGGCATGTTCTCTCAATATTCAAGGGTGTGTTCTTAGAAGAAACTCTCCCAAATGAATAACATTGGAAAAATTAAAGAACCTTACACTTTGTTAGTTTTTAACAAACTTAAACGGAGAAATGTTATTTTTTGTGTAGTGTCAGAATGTTTAGGCTTAAAATTGATATAGCTGCCTGGACCACACGTTGACTGACTTCCCCACACTAAAGATAGTTCTTAAAAAACATTCTCCTATTTAAATAACGTGTAGTACTTTTGAAAATAGCACTATTTCAAAAAGTTAATGTGGTATTTTGGGGTTTTAAAATTATCTGCAGTGTAAAATGTTTAAAATGATAACATCATTTGTCCAAATTGGTTGAGAAATAACAACCTAATGGGCCGAAAATTGAACACGACATAAAATATATACATTTTTTACTAAATTTGTATGTAACTTTTAAAATAATTACTGCAAACAAAAGGTTTTTTATGTTTCTATAAAATATATACATTTTATAAATGTTATTTTATTTAGCTTTGAAACATACTATTATTTTAAAAGTCGCAATTCAAAAGCAATACATTTGTTTGATATGTTAGCTTTATACATTTTATACAATTTTCAACTTTTTTTAATACATGTGTTTCATATTTGTTACATTTACCAAAATGCGATCCGTGAGGAGAGATATATAAACCGCAGTAATATTTTAATTTGATTGGACATTACTCATAAACCGTGTCACTTTCAAGTTCCAACATTGACTAATGCTGCAAAGCAGAGCTGTAGATCAATTTAAAATATGTCTACTTTTTTACCAGAAATTACAAAACTGCCTGTGAAAAGATTTCACCAATTGAATTATACTAGTATTTGCATGCCTGAGCAACACACAATAAATACAAAAATATATATCACCACCTCATTTTACAAAATTATAGACAATTCAAATACGATTATGAGTAAAGAACTCAGCTCAATACACACTAAGAAGTTAGGCTCTATAAATTATTTAAACTACCTAAAAGCTGTAAAATAGGTAATATTATCTGGTGTAAAGCATTATGTCTAACATTATTTGCAGTGGTGTTACAGAGAGTAGTACAAAACAACACACCTCGTAGTAGGCAAGGATTCCAGGAACTTTGCTATGCTCCCCACTCTCCCCTGGACCACTGCTGTAGGCGTAGAGACCGTTGTAACCGGTGGTGTTCAGTCTAAAGCTGTTCCCTAACATAGAGATACCCAGGACCAGCTTGCGGCTGTCTGCACCTTTTGATATCCAGTAGTTAATTGTGAAGTTCTAAAACATGTATCATTACAAGAACATCTCCAGGTGATCACTGACCATTCAGTTTGAGTGAATTTTTGAAATATAATTAAAATTAGATGACAAGATGATAAGAAGATTATAGGACATGTTATTTTCAAAGGCTACGGGTACCTCATATAGGCTCAAACATTTCAAATCTCGACTTAAGGGTGATTTCATTTGGATACCTGTTTTATACGTAACTATAAAAGTAAGTTTGAAATCACTCTCTTTAAAAATTTGTTTATATCAACTAACTGCCTAAAACAAATCCCCTTCAATACATTAGCACAGAAAGCTAAGACTACTTCATTAATGTATTATTTCTAGGCTTACCTTAACAGAAAAAATGTGTTTTTTAATTGTTAAGGTATACAAAATTAAATAAAAATTAATCAAATCAAATTTATTTCTAAAAATTACATACGGAAATACATCAATAAAACTTTTGAAATAAGTAATCCCCGCATAGGCCGAGGCCTGTGGGTGGGGATTGAGTCTCTTATCAGTCCATCCGTAAACAAATATACCATAAATTTACTACACAGTCACACTGATATTTGATGACTTTTCTTTGCACTTTTATAACTGACATGAGATAAGACACAGTGATTAAATATTAGGAAATACATGTCAATAACAGTTGCGGTCTAAACATAGAGAAACCAAAAATATGTATTTAGACACAACAACAACAAAAAAACAAACAAAGAACACACACATTATCTATTTTGTCAGTAATGTACTCCTGGAGCTCTGATAGGAAACAACACATTACTCGTCTACGCACGGTCAGTGCTCATGCTCATTCTCACTTGCATGCACACTACTCATTCATTCATATGCAACCCCACCCCATCCATACATACTCTCATATATATACACATGCACACATTCATACACACGTACACACGCTTCACATTGCATCATCCGTTTCCACATGAGAAAAAACCTTGTGTTTTGTTTTAACCTGATAAACTGATGTTATAAAGGCCTTAACGCCAATCCTACCAATAATTACGAGCCAGATATTGACCAATGTTTTGTAAGTATTGGTATAACTCGGTCTGGGAAAGTTTAAGTGTTCTGGTAAGCCTAGAAATAATTGGATAATCAAAACTAAGTGGAGAGTATCCTCATACCCAACTTCAATGCTTGTAATGCTAACGAAAGTGATTCAAACTAGAGTGTCTATACGCACAATAACTCAAAAACGCCTCCATAGATATACATTAAATTTTGCAGATAAATTACTTACTACAAAATCTCGGTTGAGTTTGTTATTGGAATGATTCTGTTCAGTATTAACAACAACAACAACAAAAATATCTTGAAAAAAACAAATTATCTTCAAAACAAATTGACTGTTTTCTCCCATAAGATTAACATTGGAAGCCATTTTAGTGGTGCTTGAGTCGTTGAAATTTAGCCAACGTCTATGCTCCACCAATAGAGTAATATGAATGCCTTCACTTGAGTATAACTACAATTTTATACTGGATAAAAAGAGGTTTTTGTAGACCAAAATATACACAAATTAAAAAGTAAATTGTAGTGTATTTTATAATAATTGTGAGCATATTTTTCTTATTTTATTAAATTACTATAGAGATGCATTATTTAAATAACAAATCTGTATAATACATTATTTCCTTAGTAGGCTTACTCTGTGCAGGCCTACTTCGTGGGCACGAATAAGCAAAACAGACAACAGACAACGCGATGACTAAGTAAGACACGAATACGCAATACAAAAACAAACTATAAAATAGTTTGTTTTATTACAATGTCTTATCGATAACTGGTAATATTATGATTGATATATGGAAAGAGTAAAAAACCTTTGGTACTTAATTTTTTCAAACAATTAAGACCAAGGTAATCAAACGGTAAGTATGTAACCAAATAAAACGTTTATTTATCACAAACTTAATTTTGTATATCAATTGTAATCTTCCAGGTACGGTAATCTTTTTACATTACATTTGTAACAAATACATAACCTTGTTTACTCTGCAAAACTTAAAGTACGTTACCAGAAATTGTGTATCCAACCACAACAAAAGCTTTCTACTATTCTAAGACCTTTTGCAGGTTTTCTAAGATGATTTTAACATAGCCTAGAATCGGCTTATAGTAAACCATTTTCATCATGTAACTTAGGCCTATAGTCTTCTTGTCATTTAAAACATATTGTCTCATGTACGGTCTTACACTAGGGCATATTCCTTGCATTAAATATCAAGAAAAGGATCAATATTAGGATCAATATTTTGACCTCTAGTTTGCCAAGTGTGGTTTGTATTATTTAGCCTACCAATCGCAATAAGCATCCTTTCAACCCTGCCTGTAATTTTTGTTAAGTAAATAAACCAACTAATTACGATAGTATTTTATTTGGTTAGAGCTAGAGCCAAAATTATGTAAAAAACAAGATCATGAATATTTCTACAGCAAAAATGTTGATAAGTGAGCGGGGATCGATCCTCCGATCCTAGACTGGTGAAACTAGCGCGCTTCCAACTGAGCTAACGCATCATGATAATCTGACGGAAAAGTCACTAGTCAAGAATCAATGAAGCAATTAAAGGCCAATCAGCGCATTCTAGCGGACCTTTAAAGAAAAAAGAAGCAATTCTGATGAGATGATTCAAATCAGATCGTTAATTTGTTTGATACACAATGTTTTTGTGAGTTTCGATTATCCTTATACGGGAGGAATGAGCGTACACCTAGTATAAATAAACAATACAGGGGCATCAAACTATGACTCCTTAATGCTCTAGATAAAATCAAAAGATTTAATAAGCCTGCTACTGTATTTTTGAAACTCATAATAGCGATGGATTTGAATTTATTTTTTGATTTATTTGGACTTTACCTATCGCTTCTAGTGTTTAAAACTACACTACGTTTCGGGAGGTAAGGAAACTCCTCCCGTTATCAAGTGAACCCTACTTACATCTAAATATCAAACTCTTACACCTAACTAACCTACATTTTTTTGATTTTTTTGATTTTTCTTTTACATTCTAATTTACACTAACACAAAGATAACAAAAAATCAAATACAATACACTAACACAAAATTTATATCACACCTAACTAACCTACATTTTTTTAAATATTTTTCTTTACAATTTAATTTGACTAACAGAAAGATAACAAATATATATACAAAAAATCGAATACAATACACTAACACAACATTTATATATACGAACAAATGAAAAACTGACAATACATTACCTGTTCTGCATCGTGGCCTCCAAGCTGACGGGCAAACACGGGAAACGGGCTCACGTCCATCCACAACCAAATCGCACACTAGACTAGTGGCTAGCGGCAGTGGAGGGGGGAGAGCCGTTACCCCCACCTACCGACAGGGGCACGTGACGACACAGCTGTGGCTACCCACACGTCTTTGTCGACGGGAACATGACACGGAAACCAAAAACTGCACGATTCCTCCTAGAATGCTACACGGGCACCAGTACGATATTCTCATAGAGATTACCGCATGCCTCCAAGGTGAGCATTGGGAACTGGTCATGCAATCAGGTGGCCGTGTTTCCTCCAAGGGCGATCACGGACGCATGTGTCGTAGCCGCATTGGATGGACTCTAGACGCAGGAGCAACTGTAACACAAGGAACTGGCGTGTGTTTGCGGGGTGATTTTTGACTGAAATGGTTTTTAATTAAGGGAATCCATAGTGGCCTGACATCAATACTACTCTGATCAATAATGCTCACCTTGGAGGCATGCGGTAATCTCTATGAGAATATCGTACTGGTGCCCGTGTAGCATTCTAGGAGGAATCGTGCAGTTTTTGGTTTCCGTGTCATGTTCCCGTCGACAAAGACGTGTGGGTAGCCACAGCTGTGTCGTCACGTGCCCCTGTCGGTAGGTGGGGGTAACGGCTCTCCCCCCTCCACTGCCGCTAGCCACTAGTCTAGTGTGCGATTTGGTTGTGGATGGACGTGAGCCCGTTTCCCGTGTTTGCCCGTCAGCTTGGAGGCCACGATGCAGAACAGGTAATGTATTGTCAGTTTTTCATTTGTTCGTATATATAAATGTTGTGTTAGTGTATTGTATTCGATTTTTTGTATATATATTTGTTATCTTTCTGTTAGTCAAATTAAATTGTAAAGAAAAATATTTAAAAAAATGTAGGTTAGTTAGGTGTGATATAAATTTTGTGTTAGTGTATTGTATTTGATTTTTTGTTATCTTTGTGTTAGTGTAAATTAGAATGTAAAAGAAAAATCAAAAAAATCAAAAAAAATGTAGGTTAGTTAGGTGTAAGAGTTTGATATTTAGATGTAAGTAGGGTTCACCTGATAACGGGAGGAGTTTCCTTACCTCCCGAAACGTAGTGTAGTTTTAAACACTAGAAGCGATAGGTAAAGTCCAAATAAATCAAAAAATAAAAAAATAAAGCCTGCTACCTTTGTTCAAGGTAAATAATTACTAATTGTTCCTGTAACCCTAGGAAATGCCCATTACTTTACAATAAATCTAAGAAATTAAACCGGACAGTAAAACAGACCACGCTGAGGGTGTAATCATCATCATCTGGCTGAGCATATAGTGGCGCACCATGTCCTGTCTTCTTGTCCCAATGGCCATGGTAGTCGTAACTCTTCACTGATATCCAATCTAAATTTTCTGACATCACAGGAACATTGTACCCTAGGAAATAGAGTTATCACTATGAAAAGGAAATTCATTTGGATTAGCCTAAATCCTTACAAAAGTAGTTAATCCTATTCTGTCTTGAACTAGCTACATTGTAAAGAATCTCCTTCTGAAATATTCAAAAATGCTTTAGTCATTGGGGATTTACTACTAAACCATGCCAACAAATTATTTTTTGAATTATTAAAGTAGGCCTAAGCCTAGAAATAATATAAATAAACAATACAGGAGCTTCAAACTATGACTAAAATTAAATGAAACAAAATAAAATAAACTCCTTAATGCTCTAGAGAAAATTTACACTTGCAGCAGTACAAATATTTAGAGGTATTAAGTCAAGTCAGTTTTGCAAAACTCTAAGCTCAATCAAAAATGAATTAACCATAAAAATCTCAAGTTATGCAAATTATCTTCACGTCGATGCAAAAGATTTATCATGTCTAAGAAGTCATGCTGATCGATGAAACTTTCAAGCTATTTAGAGAAACAAAGAAGTTGTTTCCAAAGTTGACTCTCGTTGTTAAAAGTTTATTACAAAGACAATACTTATTCCAGCCCTCATTAATAAAAAAAATGCAAACACATAGGGAGCTTGCAAGAAACAACGATGAAATTTATTGTGAAGTTAAACTGTCTAATGGATGGTGAATGGTTTGGCAGGGATGGCTTACACTTAGTGCATAGAATACACCAACTATAGGCAGCTCTAACAAGCGCAATTGATAGATTTTTGTACTTTAAAAGTTGTAGTTTAAAAGTTAAAGTAAAAACGTTAAAGTTACAATACATTTTTTTACAATGCAAACTTTGTGAATAAACCTTGTTTTTGGATCTAAATATTTGTAATGGGATTTTTACAACATTTTGATCTAGATTATATTTTTACATTTTACATGAACTCAGTGATGAAACTTCAACAACTGTATTTACCAACATCAATAGGGTGCTTGGTGGGTGGCACAGTCGCTGACAACAGTAGCCCGAGTGGTTTGAAGACCCCTCTTAGATCCCGAACAAGTGCTGCAAACCCATCCTTGTCTGAATTAGGTCCTTTGTTGCAATTCAACTGCAGCAATGAAAAAGTAAAGGATATGGATTACTGTCAAGTTTAGAAGATGTATCTGACAAATTAATGAATTAAACAAAACTCTTATAATATAAAAGTAATGAATTATCGCACAGCTAACAACTTTTAGATTAATATGAGTGCAATTCTTATTAATTGGGTATTATCATTGACTATTATAGTCAATGGTATTATTTAAGGCTACTTTATTAAGAAACTCATATATTTTGTGACCAAGTTGATTTAATTTGTCAGAAAACCTTATTTAACATTAGGAAACTCAACTCTCATATCTGAAAAATCAGTAGAGGGTATCAGACAGAGAGGGTAGACATTGTCCACAGCCGCAGCCACAAATCATAACATGTCACAATTTCTTCAAATCTGATTGGTTTAAAATGGATTCGCTCAAAGTAATTTTTCTCGTTCTTGTAAACTCAATAGCGACTTAACTCTCTCAGCGGTCGGTATTTCTAGATGGTATTCCTAGATATCTAAAATTATAATATTTATGTTTTAATATGTATCTGAAGTTATTTTTCAGATCAAAGTATTTTAATTTATTGACTTGTTGTTTGGAAATTAAATAAACTACCTATTATTAATTTTGATTATGGTATTATAATTATGGTATTCTAACCTGCCAGCACTTAGGGTATTCCCAGTCAAGATCAAGACCATCAAAGCCATGTTGGTAGATGAACTGCAACAAGTGCTCGATAAACCGGCGGCGGCTGGTGGGGGAGTTGACCATTCGGCTGTACTTGTCTCCAGCAGAGTCCACCCAACCTCCGATGGCGATCGACACCTTCACTCCCCTCTTTTTGAGGGCCGTCACTTTTTCGTACAGTCCTAAATATTATATATTAGTATATTAGTATTATATATTAGTATTTATGACCATCACAATCCTGCTTCTTAAAATATGCAGAGCTAATATTTAAAGCTAGCCAGTCATCCAGTTTGATGATGAATTTATCTTATATATTTTTTTAAATAATAACCTCAACTGTTCATTACCATATGCTTGTCCGGTGATCTAAAGACAGCGAGGTAAAAAAAGTATCAAGCAAGTCAGCCAGGACCGATCCTAAGATTGACCACGCCAGACTTGCAAGGCCAGTGCTCTACCTCTGTATAGTCTATCATATATTTTATTCAGTCTTTAAATTTATCTTTCTATTTTAGTGCCAGAGGTATATAATAGTATATTTCGCACCAAGGGCCGAAAGTGGGGTTTTGCTGGCCCGAGATCGTGTTTTATGACTGAGACGAAGTCAAGGTCATAAATCGTTCGAGGGCTATGCCAACCAAAGAACACAAAATAGTATGCATGTATTAACCAGGTATTGTCGTGTACGCTTGAAAACAAGTTGGCAACACTGGCTAAATAGATCAGCTGACTTTCGGCCCTAGGGCGGAAAAACTCTACTTTCGGTATTCAAATGACGTTCCGAAAACAGTTGATTACAGCGTAGTGTGGTGAAAATGTCTTTAGACTAGTGATCTATATTCTATTTTGGTAGAACTCCAGGAAATATAACTTCTGCAATGACATAGTTCATTTACAATGCAAGATATGCAACAATGAAGATTTTGTGTCAGTAGTAAGACTGGATATGATGGTGATAAAGGTTAAAGTGGCGTAATAACTATCAAATTTGTACCAAGTTTAATTTTGAGTTTATAAAAAAAATTGTCATTTATTTCAAATGCCGGTTAAGATTCAACAGATTTGTTTAAGATTGATTGTAGTGTTTACAGAGAATTCTAGGACTTTCATGTATAAGATTGTAAACTTAATTTTGAGCGTTTTGATTGGTTGGTCTGCAAGGTCCAGCTGTTTCTTGTTGCTTCTCAACCACATCTATAAATATAAGTGACAGGCCCTCTGCCGCTCCTTTTTCAGTTCTTGTTTAATGGTGAACATAGTATTATGTAGTAGTTGTCATTTCCCCAATTTGGGTAAGTAGAATTTAAATTTTATTTAATATCGTTCGAAATTAGGTCAATATAGGTTGTAATATAACTGTTTCAAAAATACTTTAATTAAATAAATGTGTAATTTCAAGTGTAGTAATTTAATTGTTCTTTTATAGGGTACATGAATTGACATGAGAAAATTATAAAAAGAAAGGAAGTCTTAACTGGCATTTAACTATGAAGTATAAAGTATAAATAATAAATTAATAATAATGATAAAACTCAAGTAAGATAGGAAAAGTATTGTTACATATTTTGAAGAAGAGGATTGAAAGTACATTTATTTGAGTTGTGAAGAGGAATTTTTTTATTTAATTTTTATATAATAAACGTGGAAGTTTTGAATTAAAATGTGCTTATAATACAAAAGAAGATCCTGCATTCCATTGTATTTAGACAATCAAGTTTATTTTATTATTTTGAGTATCCAGAACGATAAAGAATTAACTAAAAGAAATAATGTGTACCTAAAATAATTAAGATTTATAATTAAACTGAATAATTGCTGTTATAACGGTACACATTAATTGCGCCACTCTGCTATTTAAAAAAAAATATATAACGGATTGAAGAACTATCTGTATAATTAAATCAACAACAAAAATCTAAGCAAAATGGGTTCTCATATAGACTTGTTGTTAAAAAGTGAACTACTATATGAACTAACAGTTAGGGGTGTTAAAGTAGACACAAGTATAACTGTAAACGAGTTAAGGAAGCAAATGCGATCAGCCTTGAAACTAAACATTGAACCCAGTGCGCATAATCTATCAAAGGTATTAGGAGTAAGTGATGAAATAAAAACTATCAAAATTGCTTTGGAAGAGCTTACTCTAAAAATACAAGATTGTAATAAATACAAGCGAGTTGTTGATTTTCTTAAATGTAAGACCAAAGTTAACCACTATAAATTGAGAACAAACATTGTGAGCAATTTTAAAGTTACTGATGATATAAAAAAGATAATTGACGAGTTGAAAGTAAAAGTGATAGAGTGTGAAAGTGCCCTTGAACAAGTAGATATCGATAAAGACTTAGAGTCAGGAATTGAACGTAAATTAAATGAATCCTTTGAGGAAGAAGAGGAAATTGATTCAAATTTAGTTGCTAAACTTAACAATTCAATGACCCCAAAAGTTGTTGCAAGCTGTAGTGAATTAAACATGTTTGCAAAACTTTCAAACCCTATTGAGAAACATCTAAGGAACCTAAAACCAACAAATGGTCTGATAGTCAATGAACTCTTGGAATGTATAAAAGTTATGATAAAGTTAGATAAGGAATCTCAACTACCAAACAGCCAGTTATTAGACTTAGTACTAGGATACACAACAGGTCCATTGCATAATAAACTTTTAGAATGTAAACAGACAGAGAAGTCACTCGAAGAAATACATATATTGCTGCTGCATTACTTTGTACCATTAGGGCTAAGGGAAAATATGAAACGAGATCTTGTAAATAGGCCACAAAAGCACAATGAACCTTTAAATTGTTACATTATTGCAGTAAAAGAAAATGCAAAGTTATTGAATTGTTTGTATTCAGAAGCCGAGCTCGTAAAACTAATCATAATGGGTTTGAATCAAGTAACAAGGTGTCGTTTAGCCTTAACAAGAGAGCCAGCCAATTTTGAGGAATTAGAATTACTGTGTGTTCATGAGCAAAATGTAGCATATGAGGATTCTCGTAGAGGTGTTGTAAAACCTCGAGTAGCCTTAATACAAGGTAGTAATGCACCAAGAAAATGTTACAATTGTAATAAACTAGGACATATTGCTAGGCACTGTAGACAATGTTTCGGCACGCAATAACACATACAAAACCAAGGTTTTCAAAACAGTTCTTTTAAGTTTAATGAACAAAAAAACGTGTAATGAGGGGTGGGTCACTACAAATTTGTAACGTGGTCCCACCCCTGCCTAAAAGTAAATGTGACATAAACAGTAGCAGAAAATTTGGCCGCTTTTTAAAACATGAGGAAAGGCGTAGATTTAAGAAGGGAACTAAGTTGCATGAAAATAAGTTGGATGTAATAAATACTAACTGGCTAAACTTTAAAGTAGATACAAATACTGCAAGTGGATTACCTACACTAAAAGTAGACTTTTCAAAGAATTGTGTTGAAAACGGGTTAATAGATACAGGCAGTACTGTAAATTTGATAAGCGATAAAATGTTACATAATTTAAAATCAAGGAAGATTGTTAAAGAAATACATGAGTCAACTGTCAAATGTAAATCGGCTAACACCAGTGTAAAAATACTTGGGTATTGCACGTTAAAAATAAAAATATACAGGTTCACTTGGTATGTAAAGTTTCACATAGCAAAACATTTATCGTGGAATGTTATACTGGGAAGTGAATTTATAAAAAACTCTGTATGATGATTGATTTAAATAATGATTGTTGTAACTTTATGTTCGATCCTGAAAACAAGATTGAATTTGAATGTAATGTAAGTAGCATAGTATGCAATATAACTAATACTGTACAAGTAGGCCTTCACAAAGCTACAAATGATGTAATTAAACTTATAGAAGAATTTCCCAGTGTGTTTACTGATAAGATTGGAGCAGTTTTAGATTATGAGATTGAGTTAAAGTTAAAGGACCAAACTCCAGTGTGTCTTAAGATATACCCCATGTCCCCCCCAAGAATGTCTGCAATGAATGACATTATTGATGATTTATTAGCACAAGATGTAATCAGACCTTCTTTGTCACAGTATGCAAGTCCTACATTTCTTATTAAGCGCCCGAGCTCAGAAAAGTTTAGGATGGTAATTAATTATAGCCAATTAAACAATAAAATTGAAAAAGTTAATTACCCAATAGGAGACTGTAATCAAGTGTGCCAATATCTGCAGGGGTGTGAGTATTTTACTGTGTTAGATCTCTGCAACAGTTTTCACCAAATAAGATTAAGCGAGAAAAGTAAACACATAACAGCCTTTACTACGCCATTTGCGAGTTACGAATGAAATCGCATTCCCTATGGTTTACAACTTGGTTCGGGAGTTCTGAGCTCATATTTAAACAAGGTATTTGATGACATCAAGTTTAAGTGTGTTATTAATTTTGTGGATGACCTGATTGTATTTTCCAAGAGTTATGAACAGCATATTAAAGACTTAAGAGAAGTTATAAGCAGGTTGAGTAAACACAATCTTACGGTTAACCCGCAAAAAGCAAAGTTTGTATTCAAGGAAATTAAATATTTAGGCTATTTAATTTCTAAAGACAATATTTGTATTGACCCAGACAGAACACAAGTCATTAGGAGTTGTCCCATCCCCAAAGATGCGAAAGAAGTCGCTAGGTTTAATGGAATGGCATCTTATTTTTCAAATTTTATACCAAACTTTTCAGATATTGCAAGTCCCCTAAATGATTTGAGAAAGAAAAACAAAAGGTTTATATGGACTGAAGAATGCCAAACAAGTTTTGATAAGTTAAAGGACTGTATTATTAATCCACCAGTTTTAGCAGTACCAGATTACAATAAACCTTTTGTTTTGCACTGTGATGCGAGTGACAGGGCCTGTGGTAGTTGTTTAATGCAAAATTATGACAATAAATTAAGGCCAGTAGCATTTTATTCAAGAAAGTTCAATGAAGCAGAAAAGTGTTTATCTGTGTATGAAA
The DNA here is from genome assembly GCA_963675035.1 of Allygus modestus. NCBI lineage: Eukaryota > Metazoa > Arthropoda > Insecta > Hemiptera > Cicadellidae > Allygus > Allygus modestus. The sequence continues at coordinate 305,085,057 of OY776111.1, forward strand.
AGGAAGCTTTATCTATTGTTTGTGCTATAAATAAATTCAGGACATATTTAGAGGTGCGCCCATTTATACTAAAGACTGATAACAGCGCGCTCGTTTGGCTATTATCTAATTTTAGAAAATTTGGAAAACTTGGACGTTGGTGTGAAATAATTTTAAGTCTCCCATTTACTATTGAACATATTAAGGGTACTGATAACAAGGTTGCTGATTATTTATCCAGAATTTTTGCTACAGTTAATGAGTCAGAACAAATACAGTTGAGTAACATTTTCAATACAAAGCAACCATTGGTTAACCCTAGCCGTGGCCAAAGGTCGCCCGGCGACGTTCGAAATCGTACCCTTGAAATGGCCATAGTCGCCGGGCGACCATTAAGGTCCAACAATTTTCCAATGCAAAAAAGTAATTTATAATTAACTCGAAAGTGGACAAGTTATATACCATTTGAAAGATGACATTCTGAACTTTCATTTTATTATATAAATGAACCGTATAGCAGTTGTATAAGAACGTAACAATTACATAAAGTGAATGGTTTTTTTAGTGCAAATCAATACCTGCAACTGACACGTCGAAATTCGTCAAACATGGCCTGGGACAAGATAACATAACTGGGGTAAATTTCGTCGTATGGAGTAGCGGGTGGTACCACTGAACAGCAGAAGAGTTGTTGTACATTATCGTATTTATTATTTGAACAATACATTGATAACAAAGAGCATATGATTTTTATAAAACAGGTGTTTTTGCCAAAACTAACGAATGGCCAAAGGTCGCCTAGCGACCATTATGAAACGCTGCAAATATATATGTAGGCAGTTTTATAACTAGTCAATAGTTGTGTCACATTGTAGGGGAAGAAAGGTAGAATAATTTTGTTTTGACAAATGGCAGCACTGGTCACTCTCACAACCTTCAGCAACGCAAGTAAATATCAGTTAGGCAGGTGTTTGGCCGATTCTTGATGTTGTCAGATGAACCTCAAGTATAACCTACATCTTTGTAAGTGAATTTTTATCCGCGATTATTTCAGAAATTGTTCTAAATTCGGAGTTTATAGTGACAGTGTAGTGGTTGTGTGTTTATAACAGTAATCTTTATGCATAAATATTACTGGAAAGGGATAAATTAGTCAATTGGTGAAGTGAAAGTGAGTAATGTTTTTGTGTGTTGTAGCATAATGTTAGACGATTGTTAGGCCTATCATTCATAGTATCGCGTGTATATTTGTTTATATACATAAGACATATAAATAAAAATGTTTTTCCCATGTGTTATACTTTACTTTGTAGGGAATTGAATTTACTACAACATGTTTATAATATTTTTGGCCTAAGAAAATCTGTACAAGATTTTTGTACTTCAGTGGCTCGGAAATGTTTTTACGTAAATGCTAATTTTCTAGTTATTTTATAGTAAACGGGTAATAATATTTTTTTACTCCCCACAATATTACAGATTTGTTTTCCTTAGTTCATAACCTAAAGAAATATATGTACAATATTATTATAAATATTTACCTTACATGAGTTATCTCCGATTCACTAATTATTCGTCTTACTCGACAAAAGTTGTGATTTTTCAAACTTTATTACATAACACATGTACAAAAAAATATTTTCCCCATGTGTTATACATTTCTATGTAGGGAATTGAATGTACTACAACATGTTTATAATATATTTGGCCTAAAAAAATCTTGACAAGATTTTTGTACTTCAATGTGTCGGAAATTTTTTTTACGTAAATGCTAATTTTCTAGTTATTTGTATAGTAAACGGGTAATAATAATTTTTTTACTCCCCACAATATTACATATTTGTTTTCCTTAGTTCATAACCTAAAAAGATTTATGTACAATATTATTATAAAAAATTACCTTACATGAGTTATCTCCGATTCACTAATTATTCGTCTTACTCGACGAAAGTTGCGATTTTTCGTATTTTATTACATAACACATGTACAAAAAATATTTCCCCCATGTGTTATACATTTCTATGTAGGGAATTGAATGTACTACAACATGTTTATAATATATTTGGCCTAAAAAAATCTTGACAAGATTTTTGTACTTCAATGTGTCGGAAATTTTTTTTACGTAAATGCTAATTTTCTAGTTATTTGTATAGTAAACGGGTAATAATAATTTTTTTACTCCCCACAATATTACATATTTGTTTTCCTTAGTTCATAACCTAAAGAAATATATATACAATATTATTATAAATAATTACCTTACATGAGTTATCTCCGATTCACTAATTATTCGTCTTACTCGACAAAAGTTGCGAATTTTTGTATTTTATTACATAACACATGTACAAAAATATATTTTCCCCATGTGTTATACATTTCTATGTAGGGAATTGGATTTACTACAAAATGTATATAATGGTTTTTACCTAAAAAATCTAATGTACAAATTACAAAACTTTACTTTTGAAATTTCAATCGAAAATTTTTGAATTTTTTATTTTTTTTATTTTATAAAAAAGATAAATTTCCAGATTCATTTGTTTTATATATATTCAGATCCCCCTGGTCTTTCTGAATAAAATGAGTATGCATATTGATAGGTTTACTCCAAAATTGTAATTTATACGTATTTTTAAAAAAAGGTCTGCAAAATCGCCAAATCTGCTGGCCATTTCCCACTTCAACATTAGGCCACTGCTAGGGTTAAGTGTCAGATGAATAATTCCAGTGTGTTTAAAAAGGAAGTGAGTGTAACTGAAAGCATAAACTCAATAACTGATTTTCCAGTAGGTTTCAGTGATTTTAAAACACACCAGCAAAATGATGATGAAATAAAGCAAATAATAAACAGTATTAAAAAGGATGAAAACCAGTTGTGTTTTTATCTTAACAAAGGTGTTCTTATGTACAAGAAGAAAAACAATAGTTCTCCAAAAATATATTTGCCTAACAATTTAATGGACATGGTGTTTAAATATTTCCATAATTCAATGGAGGGAAGTCATATGGGAATGTACAAAACAGTACAAAGAATAACTCAATATTTCTACAAGCCAAATATTATCAATGAAATAAAAAAAAGGTAAAGGAATGTGACCTCTGTTATCAAGGTAAGCCTCCTTCTAAGATTTATAATGGACCTCTAGTTTCTAGCTACTCACAAAATGCAATGGATAAGCTTTATATTGATATTTTTGGCCCTCTCACTAGAGGAAAATGGATGAATAAAAATGTATTAATAATTTTGGACGATTTCAGTAAGTATGTTTGGACTGTACCAATTAGAGATGCAACTTCTTTTAGTATTATTAAGGTTCTTGAAAATGTTGTGTTTAAGAACTTTTCCTTATGCAAGGAAATTGTTAGTGACAATGCTAAGTGTTTCTCTAGTGTGCAATTTAAGAACTTTTTATTTAACAGAGGGATTGCTCATAAAACAATAACACCTTATGTACCTAGGAGTAACAAGTCTGAACGTTACTTAAGAAACTTGAAATCAATTTTCAAAATTTATTTTCATGACAATCAAACAAACTGGGACACCAAATTTTGTGAAATACAAATGGCTATAAACTCTGCAGTAAATGAATCAATTAACTGTTCGCCTTTTGAAGTAATGTTTCAGAGAAAACCAAACTTAGTTTTAACAAACTTGTGGAAGTTAAATGAACTTCTAAATAGTCAAGTTTTTTCAAGAGAAATTGCTACCAAACTTTCAGGAATTGTGGATAGTTTAAAAAGGACAATAAACAAAAATCGTTCCCGAGAAAGGTACAATGAAAAGAACTCACAGCATCCTTTTATAAAAGGTAGTATTGTGTTTATAAAGACTTACCGCTTGAGTAATAAAAGTAAAAAATTCATGCAGAAGATGGCTTTAAGATATGATGGACCATACAGAGTAATTTATTTCCTAACAGATGTTACTTGTTTGGTACAGAAGTTGAATGATTTAAATGTGGTAAGAAGATGTCACATTTCACAGTTAAAAATAAAGAAATAACAATGGTATCACGAAGAGTTAAAAGAAGCAGGACATTTTAATATAAGGTTTAGTTAATAATGATTTTCTATATTGGATGTATACATGTGTGTTAATTACTTTTATTTCAGCAAAACAAAATGAGAATGGAAAGTAAATTAACAAATACATTTATGGTAAAGTATAGTTTTATAAATTGCATACCACAATTATTTTTCTGTTTCGTGAATATTGCACTATGTAAATATTTATTTATTTATAAGTTGTAAGTAGTTATTTCGATAAGGATGTAATGGTAATTAAGGTGTTTGGGATGTACTGTTTCAGGATATAATGATGCTTAATATGTGGTAAACATGTCATGATAACACTGAAGTTAAAATTAATGCATTGTGTGAAATAAGGTTTTGAATATTGATTAATTTTCAGGAAAATGTACTTAACCGTACTCAAATTTTCAAAAGATAAAAAAAGGCAAAGAGGATATGTACTAAAGGAAAGTGGACCGCTAATTTCATAATGAAATAAGATGTTTGATGCAATGCTTAGCTAATGTAATTGAATGTTTTTAGCTAAAGTGAAGCAAAAGGCTTTATAAAAAAAGTTATTTAGTTGTGTCGGAAAAATGTTGTTTCAGGTTTTGTTTTATTATGAATTATTACAGGAGTTTGGTTTGAAAAATGAGAAGCGTATTTTATAATGTATTACGAAGATCAATTTGTTAATGAGTAATGATGTATGAATACAAATTATGATTTTACATTTTCATGTTTAGAAATTAGTTGAATATTGAGAATATTTTATGTTTTAATTTTACTGATGTCTAGATTAAGAAATAATGCCAAATTCAACTAAATGCATGAAATACATACTTTTGTAGATGGATATCCTAACTAATTGTACTTGAACTTACTACTATACTTATAATCACTACACTTAGCGCGCAACACTTCACATACCTAACGACTTTAACTCTTGACTGACTATGGAGATTCCTTACTACAAAAAGGGCTTTGATATTCATTAAAATTAATGAAAGTTAATTCATGTTTTAAGCAACTGCACGAGAGCTTTGGCATCGCACACAGACTGATGTACAGCAAACAGGCCAGCAGACTTGGGGCGATAAGGATGCACCTTCAATTGTCAACCTTTGACCAGTCTCCTACTTTACTTTTTTTTGACTACTGCACAATTTCCAATGGAGGATGGCCCATCTACAATGTCAACAAACACCCCGCTAGGCCTGGTTTCATGAAGGATGGACTAATAGACATTATATAAAAGTGGATATTGTTTAATTTAATTCAATTTTAACAAATATGTAAAAAAAAACAGTATGTATGCCTGGTAGGATTTTATAAATGCCAATTTTTTTAATTTTTAAGGGAGGAAATTTGTACCAAGTTTAATTTTGAGTTTATAAAAAAATTGTCATTTATTTCAAATGCCGGTTAAGATTCAACAGATTTGTTTAAGATTGATTGTAGTGTTTCCAGAGAATTCTAGGACTTTCATGTATAAGATTGTAAACTTAATTTTGAGCGTTTTGATTGGTTGGTCTGCAAGGTCCAGCTGTTTCTTGTTGCTTCTCAACCACATCTATAAATATAAGTGACAGGCCCTCTGCCGCTCCTTTTTCAGTTCTTGTTTAATGGTGAACATAGTATTATGTAGTAGTTGTCATTTCCCCAATTTGGGTAAGTAGAATTTAAATTTTATTTAATATCGTTCGAAATTAGGTCAATATAGGTTGTAATATAACTGTTTCAAAAATACTTTAATTAAATAAATGTGTAATTTCAAGTGTAGTAATTTAATTGTTCTTTTATAGGGTACATGAATTGACATGAGAAAATTATAAAAAGAAAGGAAGTCTTAACCGGCATTTAACTATGAAGTATAAAGTATAAATAATAAATTAATAATAATGATAAAACTCAAGTAAGATAGGAAAAGTATTGTTACATATTTTGAAGAAGAGGATTGAAAGTACATTTATTTGAGTTGTGAAGAGGAATTTTTTTATTTAATTTTTATATAATAAACGTGGAAGTTTTGAATTAAAATGTGCTTATAATACAAAAGAAGATCCTGCATTCCATTGTATTTAGACAATCAAGTTTATTTTATTATTTTGAGTATCCAGAACGATAAAGAATTAACTAAAAGAAATAATGTGTACCTAAAATAATTAAGATTTATAATTAAACTGAATAATTGCTGTTATAACGGTACAAATCAAATCAAAATATACATAAATAGCGTCACACAATTATAATACTAAAATATAATAATGTAAACTGAACACAATCTTTTGATTAAATTAATTTAACTTTTGTTCACCATCATTAAAACATTCACAATCCACGTGGGCTACTAACTAAAAAAAAAAACAAAGCAATATATACATGATTTAAATCCCATACTCATCCAAGGAAAGCATTGGGATCATCCTTCCCTGAGGCACCCCATGCTTTATTGTCTGGAAGTCTGAGTAACAATTTTGAGTCTACTTATACTTACTATTTTGGTGATGAATATTAAACTTAATAGATAATCTTTAAGCATATTTTTGAATGTTTGAATATTTTGTTCTCGTATAATGTTTTTTGGTAAGGAAAATACAAATTTTGTACCTATGAAACTAGCTTTCTTCTCGTAAAATTTCAGATTGTGTTGTTCAACAAATCGGTTTGATCTAGTTTTATAATGATGATCGTTTTAACTTATTGTTGTCTGGTTTGCTTTTATGTACATTACGGTTTCAAAAATGTATAAAGCGTATACTGTTAAGATCCCAAATTTGGAAAAATATTCTCTCACAGACTGCCTTAGTTTTAGATTAAAAATGATTCAAAGTGCTTTTTTTTGTTGTAAAAGAATTCTGTTCAAATTTTGTTTGTATGTAGCTCCATATATGAGACATGTAGCAATATCATAAGACATATGAGAATTTATTAATGAGAAGCACATGGCTTTTAGTGTTTCTAAATTGCATACTCTACACATTTTGGCGCAATGCATAGAGTCCCGAAGACATTTTATTTACAACATGGTTAACATGCTTATCCCAGCTCAAATTCTGGTCTAATATTAGGCCAAAAAACTTACAAAATTAACATCATTAAGACTTGAATCATTTATATGAATATAATTTACTATAATTTTGATCTATTTTTTTTGGTCAAAAATGATATAAAATTGTATTTAAATATATTTAGTAACAGATTTTTCTTATCTAAAAATTCTTTAACGGACAAAAGACTAATGAATGAAGCAAGCTCAATATCTTTCTGATCATCGCTTGAAACTGTTAGATTAGCATCGTCGGCATACAATCAGATAGAGTCACCTTCCCTTGGGATTACGATAGGCAGACCTGTTACATAAAAGATAAATAAAAGTGGACCTAGGATTGAACCCTGAGGCACCCCATGCTTTATTGTCTGGAAAGTCTGAGTGGTAATTTTGAGTGTATTTATTCCTATGGAGTTCAAAACATTGCATTCTATTTTTGAGGTATGATCTGAAACAATTTAGTTTCTTGCCTTTAATATTTAATGCATTGAGCTGGTCAAGTAATCCATCTTGGGATACACTGTCAGATGCCTTAGTAAGATCAAGAAAAATTCCAACAATATTTTCCTTTCTATCAACACTGTCAGCAAGCCAGTGACAATAAAGCTTTGATTCAATAAAGATTATACCTGCAGTAATAGTAGATTTTCCTGGCCTAAAACCATGCTGGTCATTATCAAGTAATCGATTGCTTTCTAGAAAGTCTAAAAGTTGGTTGTATAAACAACTTTCTCTAATATTTTTGAAAAAAACTGGCAACATGAATATTGGCCTATAAATTGAAGGGTCATTTGGGTTTCCCTTTTTAAAAATGGGTACTATTTTAGCTACTTTCAATTTATACGGGAAAAAACAGATATTAATGATTGATTTACAATATGTGTTAAATGTTTGAGAATTAAGGAAATATACTGCTTTACTACACTCACTGGGTTGTCATCAATTCCAGTACGTAGAAAATTTATTTTCAAAAGTCATCACTAACTTGTAAAGTTGCTCTTCACCAATTATCTTAAATTTTAAATTATCTGAAATGGTCATAAAATGTTGGTCAGGTAACTAATCATTAACAGAAGGCCTATTATAGAAGTTTTTGGCATATTCAAATTATCAACTGCATTTACAAAGAAATAATTTAATATGTTCCCAACCAACAAGAGTGGGGTTTGATATAATGTTGTTATCATGACAAATGTTAATATTATCTTGTTTTTGGTGAGTTATTGATCTATGACCTTATAATCTTCCATGTTGATCATGATTTGTTTCTAGAGTTCAACATTTTTTTATAAGAAAAAGCTCACTTATTTTTATTACTTTAAATTTTAACATCTTGTTTTAATTGTTAGATTTCTAATTTTAGGCTTTCAGTTTTTAGTTTTCTATATAATTTTTCAAACTACTATTTTTTTCCAATATCATCTGAAATCCATTCATTAGAATTTTTTTATTTTTCTGTGATCATAAATTTTGGAAAGCTAGTTACAAATGCATGATGAAATAAAGAGAAAAACACATCATACTTAGATTCTATTGCAGCCTGATCCACCTCAATTCAATTTTCACAAGCCAACATCTTAACCCTTTGAGTGCCATGCAACGATATATCGTTGTGCACGGAACATCCGAAAAATACTTCACAACGATATATTGTCGTCGGTGGTCTTACCGAAAAATACATTGCAACGATATATCGTTGTTATAGAAAATTTTTCTTACGTCATTACTTTTTATTATTTCTTTCAGGTCATTTCCAGGATATTTTCTAGCTCTATAAATCTAGTAGTTATTTGGTGAAAATCTTATATTTAAACAATGTTTATTTATCTGAAAAAAATATAAAAAATTTCCCGCATGTATAATATGTACCTATTCAAATTTTTATTTTTTATTTTTTAGATATTATATATGTGCATAATATTATAGCTAAACTTTAAACTTACAAAACAAAAAAAGTTTCATAATAATACCTTACCAAATAAAAAAGTTATTGATTTTATGTACAAAACCCTTGCAAAATGTTGATTTTGTGTATCGTTGTTATAGACAATTTTTCTTACGTCATTACTTTTTATTATTTCTTCCAGGACATTTCCAGGATATGTTCAGGTAAACATATACTCCATAAATATACGAGGCCTAGTTAGTCTGCTTTATGAAATAATATTGTAATAAAACTTAAACCCTTGAATAAAGTTAGGCTACTGTCTTGTGTACTAATTTACCGTTTTTATATTTTTTTACATTTATGGAAATAACTCGTCCGCATACAGCCCAAATTTGATGAAACTTTCAGGAAATATTTTGGGAAACATGTCCTCTATAAATCTAGTAGTTATCTGGTGAAAATCTTATATTTGAACAATGTTTATTTACCTGAAACAAATAAAAAAAAATTAAAAGAAATTTCCCACATGCATATATGTATTCAAATTTTTTATTTTTTAAATATTATATATGTGCATAATATTATAGATAAACTTTAAACTTACAAAACAAACAAGTTTCATAACAATATCTTACCAAATAAAAAAGTTATTAATTTTTTTGCAAACCCTTGCAAAATGTTGATTTTGTGCCTGGCACTTTTTGGATATACTCTGTTAAAAACTCTGGCACTCTAGGGATATGACGACCGAAAAACTCTGGCACTCAAAGGGTTAAGGAACAAATCCATGTTTTTAGAAGAGAAATCTCCTACAGATTTTCCTATTTACATACTCTGACATATTTTAACATCTAAAATTTCAAGTAACTGGCCATCATAGTCAGAAATATGAGTAATTAAACCAGATATTCTAAGTTTTTTATATTTTAATGTAAGACATGCCTCACAAAATGCTATGTGACAATAAGTAAATAAAATGTTAAACTGACAGACTATGACAGACTAGTTTTTTTTTTAAGGAAACTTTAATACCCTCTCAGAATTTATAAGAAAGATGGGCGTAACCTAAACATAGCTACTAATAACAAGAATTACCACTATTCACTGGACTGTACCCACAAATATGTCTGGATTGCATGCAAGAGTGGTTAGGATGCTTGCCCTTTATATAAGGCTTAACATCAGTTGTGAGTAAAATCTTGCCAAATTAATGGTTTTAAACTTAATCCTTTAAAACAAAGTAATCTTTGATTGAACGATACCTAGGGTGGCCATACGTCCCAGTTTGGCCGGGACAGTCCTGGTTTAGACCGATTTTGAGGGCGTCCCGTCGGTTTCCGAAAATTCCCTACAATGTCCCAGTTTTGTGCAAAAATTAAAAAAATAATATTTGTACTAACGAAGATAATAATTTATCAATAGTTTCATCGCAATTTATAAAAGTTTGAAACAAACGGTGGTACAGTTTAAAAAGTGCACAAAACTTCAGGTTATTCAATCAGGTTATAGGTAATAGGTTTTATGATACGTGGGAGTAATAAATATAAAAGATTTCTGTTCTTCACCCAAGCCATTGTTTGTTAGTTTAAGTAGGTATTAAGGAACACAAAGTTTTTATGATTTAGGCCCATATGTTTTAACCGTGTGAGTAATAATATGAAGATCTTAGTTTCGATTTTACAAACCCATCTCCTAAAGGTTTTCGGACTTCACTGGGGGTTCCCCGCCCACCGGGTACTACGATGTCCCGGTCTAGGCCAAAACATTTATGGCCACCCTAATGATATCAGGGTTTGAATTAATCTTAATCAAATAATAAAAAAATGCCACTGTATTTAAACACACAAAAATTAGTCTCCTAACTGATTAAAATTCTCTCATAATTAAGTTATTTATAAGTCACTATTTTTACTGATGTCAATAACATTTCTGAGTAGTTTAATATAAGACATGCCTCACATAATACTTCTTAAACACAGCTTTGTGTGTTGCAGAAATATTGTGGAATCATATAGAAATGGGGAATTTTCAAATAATAATAATAAAAATAATAAATCTTTATTTTTCATACAAATATATAGCTAACATAGTCAGAGTTGCAATACAACAGCCAAGTTTGATTAGCTTATGTTTGGGATGATAACCAATGGGTGTTGTATTTGTTTAAAAAGAGAATAATTATTAGTCAGATTATTAAAAACATAACAGTTTTTCAGAAGTAAACTTACTGCTCTCGATGTCAGCCCAATTATCGCCCGGTTTGATGAATAGCTGATCAGGGTCGAGCAAAGCGAACCCATAGACAATGTGGGTGCACAGTTGTGGGTCAATGTCCATGGGCGAGTATTTGGCAATCCCATTCCTGCAAGCAAAACAACTTTTTAATTTTAAGTTGCCAATCCTACAATCACTACAAACATAATAACTCTTTCGTTTCAAATCAGTCGATGAAGTAAAATATACTCAAATAATTTCTTCTCTTCAAAATAAATTTACATCTGGTTTATGACAAGGTTCCAGAAATTATAAAAAAATGTAAAATACTACTACTGTATTTTAAAACCTCTGGTACACTTGATTAATTCAACATTAATATCTGGAATTTTGCCAGATGAAATAAACATTTTCAAGGAAATTAATGTTTTCAAAAAAGGGAATATAGAGGTTGTATGTTATTACAGGCCTGTATCCACATTTTCTAAATTATATGAAAAATAAGTTTACCTTAAACATTTAAATTATTAACAATTTTAGGAAAAAAATACCTCTAGATAAACAACGTGGATTTTGCCCCAGTAAATCATTTAGTAACTGCAGGTGTTGAGTTCATAGAAACAACCATAAAAAAGTTGATGGCTGAGATTAAGCTGTGAGAATCTTTTTAGACATTCATTGGGCATTTGATAGTGTATCATTCATTTGACATGTATAGATCTCATTAAGAAAATTAAATTCTAAAGAAATATATGATAAGAGAGGCACCTCAAATATAAGTATTTTAATATTTATCAAGGTTTGAGTACCACGGGTTATTTGAAAATATAGAGTTGTTATCTGACAATGCATTTATTACCTGAACCAAGCATAGTTGGTGTAGTAGCAGACAACCTTGTAGGTGTTGTTGGGCGTTGGAGAAGAGTTCTCAGTGGTTTCAGGTTGAGCTGCCCTCCGTTGCCTGGAGACAAAAATAAATTGGCTCGGTAGTGTAGAGGTTATCATGCTCACCTAATAACCCGAGGTTTGCCAGATGGATCCTATGAAAAATCTGAAAATTTGATACTGGACCCAGCTGCCTTTTGTCATTGGGCTATTAACGAACTAATGATGCTTTCTCAGAAAAGGTCAACTATGGATAGTAACAAGCTAGGGTTTGGACTGTTCCCTATTTAAAACGTAAAAAAAATACCAATATTGTAGAATGACACCAACAAATTGTATTAAAAACTAATAATAAACAACTCATAATAGTGATAGGTTTAAATTTATTATTGATTTTTTTCAACTTTACTTATCACTTTTAAACAATAGAAATGATAGATAAAGACCTAATAAATCTATAGTAAAAACATATTTTTTCAAAAACGAAATGTAAGCCAACAGTATTTTTATATATTTTCTACTAAGAACAAAATCAGGCATTTAAATTGTTATTTATTTACTTCATAACATAAACATAAACATGGACAGATAAAAATTTCTTTAGTAGCACGATATGTGTTGTTAAAACTAAACAGAATAAATAAACTACATCTCACAACACTACAAAGTATATTTCCACTTACACTGTACTCACATCAGGACAGTAAAATATACACAAAAGATGGTATAAGCCTTAAACCGGGTACCATTTTTGTTTTTATTTCGAAGTGACTACGTACACGTCCAATGTAAAGGCAAATTCACATCGCTACCACTTAGGTTAGGTTAGGTTAGGCTACGTTCCTTTACGTTAGGTTAGGTTAGGTTACGTTAGGTTAGGTTAGGAGGTTTTCTAGCTCTCAATCTGTTTTAAAAATCACAGGAAAAGTAACGTATGGTGCATAATTTGGAACGGACGTGAGCAGTAGCGGCTCACGTCGGACGTGTACGTACAGCCTCTGCCTTTTTATTTTACTATCTTGTACGTAAGTACAGTATAAGTGTAAATATACTTTGTAGTGTTTTGAGACCTACATTACACATCCTGTTTAACATGAACAAACGACAAACCCTGAGGCTGAAACTAATATATAGTTCCAAGTATAAGCAAAATCAGAACACTGTTACATACTTTCTCCCATTTTAAATACTTATCCTCACTAAATATGGTCTATTGTTTGCTACCTTCTCTCTAAAAGGGAAGAAATTAAATTCTTGATAAATTAAACAAGTGAGAGGTATGAGTAAGCTATACCTAAGAAATAGCAAGAACAATAATGGGTGTAAAAACCGTTGTATTTAAAACATTGACCAAAAGATTACACTTTGTTGTAAACTAAATAAGTATTATTTTTATTGTTAAACCTGCTTAAATTTGTGGTAACCCCCAAAGACTTACATTCAACTATAAAGAATACAATTATTGTACCAGTACAACAATTTTTAAGCCTAATATTTTAAACATTAGACTTTTTACACCATTCTCAAGAATTTACAATGAATCCCCTTTTATATACTCATGTAATTATCACATGCATATCCCACATGCATATCCGTAGGATTCTCTGTCCTGATTATGTCTGCTATCACACGGTTTATTCCAACTTACCTGTTATGAATGTTGGGTACATGTCCCTCAGCTGAGTGCTGAGGTAGGGGTCGCAGCCGAGGCCCTGCTGAAGCTATGGATGAGGTCAACGAACTCAGTGATGGAACCTCTATATGCCCTTGGTTGATGCTCAGTATCGATGGCAGACACAACAACAGGACGAAGGCAACCCTCATTACAGCACTGCAGGGTAAATGGAAAACAAAGTGAAAATGGAGTAAGGGGTATTATATGAAATGATTTAAACTGGTTCAAACTAGATTTAACTGGTTCAAACTAGATTTAACTGGTTTAAACTGGTTTGATACCAAGGTTTGTAGAGCTTTCAGACCAGGTGTGCTTATTTACATAAGAGCAATGTTCGCAGCAAAGATGTCTTACGAGGTCGTCCAGCTGATTCATAAATCAAAAACATACCGTAAAGTGTAGCCAACCTTAAGGGTATAATAATGGTACAGCTATTTTTAAATTGTCACTGGACATGCAGAAAGAACATTTAAACCCTTAATCGATTAATCTAATAATACAAATAAATCAAAACAATATATTAGTTTCATCAAATAACAGCTGATCATATAATGTAAGCAGTTAAACAATGTTAATTATAATTAAACTGATGAGGAAAATATGGTTCTCGTACGATAAATATCGTGTTTCAAGCAACACTGCAGATTGGATTGGTGATCACGTGACCTTCCAGCTGTTTTACGAGGTCTCTTCCGGCAAAGTAGAAAACCTTAAATAGATCGACTCAGCACACCTTGTCTGAAAGCTCTACGAACCTTGGTTTGATACTGGTTCAAACAAGATTTAAATGATTTAAACTGGTTCAAACCCTAGATTACCCTACATTAACCCTAGATTAACCCTAGCAGTGGCCAATGTTAGAAGTGGGGAATGGCCAACCAATTTTGGCGATTTTGCAGACCTTTTTTAAAAAATATGTATAAATTACAATTTTGGGGTAAACCTATCAATATGTATACCCATTTTATTCAGAAAGACCAGGGGAATCTGAATATATATAAAAGAAATGAATCTGGAAAGGTAATTTTTTTACAAAATACAAAAAAATACAAAATTCTAAAATTTCCTATTGTAATTTCAAAAGTAAAGTTTTGTCATTCCTACATTAGATTTTTTAGGCAAAAACCATTAAGTATATACATTTTGTAGTAAATTTGATTCCCTACATAGAAATGTATAACACATGGGGAAAATATTTTTTTGTACATGTGTTATGTAATAAAATACGAAAAATCGCAACTTTTGACGAGTAAGACGAATAATTAGTGAATCGGAGATAACTCATGTAAGGTAATTTTTTATAATAATATTGTACATATATTTTTGTAGGTTATGAACTAAGGGAAAAAGATATGTCATATTGTAGGGAGTAAGAAAATTATTATTACCCGTTTATTATATGAATAACTAGAAAATTAGCATTTACGTAAAAACAATTTCCGACACATTGAAGTAAAAAAATATTGTACAGATTGGCCAAATATATTGTAAACATGTTGTAGTAAATTCAATTCCCTTCATAGAAATGACACACTGAAGTACAAAAATCTTGTACAGATTTTCTTAGGCCAAAATATTATAAATATGTTGTAGTAAATTCAATTCCCTACACAGTAATGTATAACACATGGAAAAACATTTTTATTTACATTTCTTATGTATATAAACAAGTATACACGCGATACTATGAATGACAGGCCTAACAATCGTCTAACATTATGCTAAATTGCTAAAAACATTAGACTCACTTTCACTTCACCAATTGACTAATTTATCCCTTTCCAGTAATCTTTATGCATAAATATTACTGTTATAAACACACAACCACTACACTGTCACTATAAACTCCCAATTTAGAACAATTTCTGAAATAATCGCGGATAAAAATTCACTTACACAGATATAGGTTACTTTTGAGGTTCATCTGACAACAACAATCGGCCAAACACCTGCCTAACTGACATTTGAGCGCGTAGCGATTCCTCATTTCTTGCGTTGCTGAAGGTTGTGAGAGTGACCAGTGCTGCCATTTGTCGAAACAAAATTATTCTACGTTTCTTCTGCTACAATTTGACACAACTATTGACTAGTTATAAAACTTCCTATATATATATTTACAGCGTTTTATAATGGTCGCCGGGCGACCATTGGCCATTTGTCAGTTTTGGCAAAAACAGCTGTTTTATAAAAATCATTTGCTCTTTGTTATCTATGTATCGTTCAAATAATTAATACGATAATGTACAGCCACTCTTCTGCTGTCCAGTGGTACCAACCGAACTCCATAAGACGATATTTACCCCAGTTCTGTTATTTTGTCCCAGGCCATGTTTGACGAATTTCTACGAGTCAGTTGCAGGTATTGATTTGCACTAAAAAACCATTCAATTTATATAGTCGTTACGTTCTTATACAACTGCTATACGGTTCATTTATATAAAAAAATGAAAGTTCAGAATGTCATCTTTCAAATGGTATATATATTGTCCACTTTCGAGTTAATTATAAATTACTTTTTAGCATCGGAAACTTTTTGGACATTACTGGTCGCCCAGCGACCATAGCCATTTAAAGGGTAAGCATTGAAATGGTCGCCGGGCAACCATTGGCCACGGCTAGGGATTAACTAGTCTAAACTGGTTAAAACTAGATCTAACTGGTTTAAACTGGTTCAAACTAGATTGAACTAGTTTAAATGGTTTAAACTGGTTCAAAATAGATTGAAATAGTTATTCAAACTGGTTCAAACCAGATTTAACTGGTTTAAATTGGTTTAAACCGGTTCAAACTTGATTTAAATGGTTTAAAATTGTTCAAACTAGATTCAACTGGTTTAAACTGGTTCAAACTAGATTGAACTGGTTTAAACTGGTTCAAACTAGATTGAACTGGTTTAAACCGGTTCAATTAGGGTCAAACTGGTTCAAATTAGATTGGACTGGTTCAAACTATATTGAACTGGTTCAAAGTGCTTCAAACTAGATTTAACTGGTTTAAACTGGTTCAAACTAGATTTAAATTATTTAAACTGGTTCAAACTAAATTTAACTGGTTGAAACTAGTTCAAACTAGATTTAACTGGTTTAAACTGGTTCAAAATAGATTACACTAGTTTAAAATCGTTCAAACTCGATCAAACTAGATGTAACTGGTTTAAACTGGTTCAAACTGGTTCAAACTAGATTTAAAAGGTTTAGACTTGTTCAAACGAGATTTAACTGTTTTAAACTGGTTCAAACTAGATTGAACAGGTTCAAACTGCTTCAAACTAGATTTAACTGGTTTAATCTGGTTCAAACTAGATTTAACTGGTTTAAACAGGTTCAAACTAGATTGAAATTGTTGATACTGGTTCAAACTAGATTTAACTGGTTTAAACTGGTTCAAACTAGATTAAACTAGTTTAAACTGGTTCAAATTATATTTAACTGGTTTAAACTTCTTCAAACTAGATTTAACTGGTTTAAACTATATTTAAGTGGTTTAAACTCGTTTAAACTAGATTAAACTAGTTTTAATGTCTTGTTTCTTAATTTTTTGTTTGGAGGAGGGTCATTAAACTGGTTCAAACTAGATTGAACTGGTTTTAACTAGATTGAACTAGTTCAAACTGATTCAAACTAGATTTAACTGGTTTAAACTCGTTCAACCTAGATTTAAATGGTTTAAACTGGTTAAAACTAGATTAAACTAGTTTAATCTGGTTAAAACAAGATTAACCTAGTTTAAACGGGTTAAAACTAGATTTTACTTGTTTATCTGGTTCAAACAGGTTTAAACTAGATTGAACTGGTTCAAACTAAATTTAACTGGTTTAAACTGGTTCAAACTGGTTCAAACTGGTTCAAACTGGTTCAAACTGGTCTAAACTGGTTTAAACTGGTTCAAACTGGTTCAAACTGGTTCAAACTGGTTCAAACTGGTTCAAACTGGTTCAAAATAGATTTAAATGGTTCAAACTAGATTTTAATGGTTCAAACTAGATTTCACTGGTTTAAACTATATTTAACTGCTTTAAACTGGTTCAAACTAGATTAAACTAGTTTAAACTGGTTAAAACTAGATTTAACTGGTTTAAAATGGTTCATACTAGATTAAACTGGTTTAAACTGGTTCAAACTAGATTTAAATGGTTTAAACTGGTTCAAACTAGATTGAACTGGTTCAAACTAGGTTTAACTGGTTTAAACTGGTTCAAACTAAATTTAAATAGGATAAATGGTTTAAACTGGTTCAAACTTAATTGAACTGGTTCAAACTAGATTTAAATGGTTTAAACTGGTTCAAACTAGACTGAACCAGTTTGAACAATTTAAACTAGTTCAATCTAGTTCGATCCAGTTTAAACCAGTTAAATCTAGTTTGAACCAGTTTAAACCAGTTAAATCTAGTTTTTACCAGTTTAAACCAGTTAAATCTAGTTTGAAGCAGTTTAAACCAGTCAAATCTAGTTTGAACCAGTTTAAACTAGTTTGAACCAGTTTAAAACAGTTAAATCTTGTTTTAACCAGTTTAAACTATTTTAATCTAGTTTTAACCAGTTTAAACCATTTAAATCTAGTTTGAACCAGTTTAAATCAGTTAAATCTAGTTTTAATCAGTTTGAACTAGTTTAATCTAGTTAAAACCAGTTCAATCTACTTTGAACCAGTTTAAAGACCCTCCTCCAAACATAAACTTAAGAAAAAGACATTAAAACTAGTTTAAACTAGTTTGACCAGTTCAAACCAGTTAAAAATAGTTTAAACAAGTTTAAGTTTAAACCAGTTAAATCTAGTTTCAACCAGTTCAATCTAGTTTAAACCCGTTTAAACCTAGTTCAATCTAGTTTGAACCAGTTAAACCAGTTAAATCTAGTTTGAACTAGTTTAATTCCGTTAAATCTAGTTCGAACCAGTTTAAACAAGTTAAATCTAGTTTAAACAAGTTTGAACCAGTTCGATCTACTTTGAACCAGTATAAACCAATTCAATCTAGTTTGAACCAGTTCAATATAGTCTGAACCAGTTTAAACCATTTAAATCTAGTTTGAACCAGTTTGAACCAGTTTAAATCAGTTAAATCTAGTTTGAACCAGTTTGAACCAGTTAGATCTAGTTTGAACCAGCTTAAACCAGTTCAATATAGTTTGAACCAGTTTAAACCATTTAAATCTAGTTTGAACCAGTTTAAATCAGTTAAATCTAGTTTGAACCAGTTAGATCTAGTTTGAACCAGTTTAAACCAGTTCAATCTAGTTTAAACCAGTTCAATATAGTTTGAGCCAGTTTAAACCATTTAAAACTAGTTTGAATCAGTTTAAACCAATTAAATCTAGTTTGAAGCAGTTTGAACAAGTTCAATCTAGTTTAAACCAGTTCAATCTAGTTTGAACCAGTTTAAACCAGTGAAATCTAGTTTGAACCAGTTTGAACCAGTTCAATCAAGTTTGAACCAGTTCAATATAGTTTGAACCAGTTTCAACCAGTTCAATCTAGTTTAAACCAGTTTAAACCTAGTTCAATCTAGTTTGAACCAGTTTAATTCCGTTAAATCTACTTCCAACCAGTTTAAACAAGTTAAATCTAGTTTGAACCAGTTTAAACTATTTCAATCTAGTTTAAACCAGTTCAATATCGTTTGAACCAGTTTAAACCATTTAAATCTAGTTTGAACCAGTTTAAACCAATAAAATCTAGTTTGAAGCAGTTTGAACCAGTTCAATCTAGTTTAAACTAGTTTGAACCTAACTGAACCAGTTTAAACCAGTTCAATCTAGTTTGAACCGTTTTAAACCAGTTAAATCTAGTATTAACCAGTTTAAACTAGTTTAATCTAGTTTGAACCAGTTTAACCCATTGAGGTAGTAATTTTATTCTATTTGTAGTAGCCTATAACGGGAATTGATTGGTGCTGCACTCTAGTAGCAAAATATGTAACTAATGACCGCGGGCGTCTACGGTTCTATCCGCTAGGGGCACGGACTGACTGAAAACCCTTAATATCGCCGCCAGGCCTTTGGTCGTGTTAGCTGAGTTGGCTACGTCGTGGAAACACCTTGGCCAGGTGGCGATACGATGTTCGTGGGTTCGATTCCCGCACACGACCAAAACTGACCAGTTGTGCAACTCTCAATGAGTTAACCGGTCTGTGGCAACGTTGGTGGGAGGGCCCAAGTAAAATAAACGGTGGCAGGCTTGCTTGGAAGTTGACGGGATCGGTTAATTCTTTGAGACTTGCACATGGTCAACACTGATTTTGCTAATTTTTACTTATGTCTACTGTGTGTGTGCCAATGCGACTCTCTAAACTGAAAGAAAACAATATTTTAATTAAAATATGCCATTAATCCATTTAAAAACACCAATTTTATACTCCAATTCACACGTTAATAAAATTACAAGTAAGGAACGAGACCAGCTCGTATGTCTACGCCAATGGGTTAAACCATTTAAATCTAGTTTGAACCAGTTTGAACAGTTTAAACCAGTTAAATATAGTTTGAACCAGTTCAATCAAGTTTGAACCAATTTAAACAATTTAACCTAGTTAAATCTAGTTTGAACCAGTTTAAACCAGTTCAATCTAGTTTGAACCAGTTTAAACCAGTTAAATCCAGTTTGAACCAGTTTAAACTAGTTAAATCAAGGTTTAACCAGTTTAAACTAGGTTAATCAGTTACACCATTAACTATATACATGAGTATAGTCATGTATAATATTTAATACAATGTACAACGGAAATACAATAATGTATAACGGAGAATTATATACAATGAAATATATAATATTCGTTCACAATACTTTGTAATGAAAGAAGGTTTTTGCACTGTGGCCACTGTGCGCCGTACGCCGGCAGCGGCGCCGATGCGTGCACCGGGCCTAGAGTAGCGCGAGGGCGGGTGTGAACGTGGACGTGGAGTGTGGAGAGAGACGCGCACTCGGGGAAACGAGGGCCAGGTAACAAGGGCCATAACATTACGCCTGTGAGCGGACCCCCCCCTGTCAGGTGACCCGCTACGTCACCGCGCTGACAGCTGGCTCGAAGTACCGCTCTACCAGTGCTTTACCCCTAAAACTTCCACGACTGAAACTTGTGTTCTATTAGACACCGTGATTATACGACTTCATCGTTATTTTGTAGATGAATCAGGCTTTATTGTGATATAATTTTCAAAAGGATTGGCAGCTGATCTATTTATAAAACTATTTAGTAAGAAATAGAGGTTTGTATTAAGTTAAATGAAATCACGTTGAAAAACCATTAGTTTCTTATCAGTATATAAAAATAATACCCCCGTAGCAGCAAACCTGTGTACTCAGCGAATTTCCAATAGATATATAAATGTCTTAATACTATATAAAGCCACTTACCAAGTTTCATAAAAATATATTCACAAATAAGCGATACTGTATATACAATTTTATTTATTCTCCATAAGAATAACATAGGGGCTGAGTACGCAGGTTTGCTGCAACAAGGAACACAAAAAATGGGTTTTTATGCTAATATCAATATAACTCAACTAGGTGAAGTTATATACCAGAATTTATTAATTTATGGTCATAATTAAGGGAGACATAGCATTTAATTATTATCCATAAGAATAACATGGGGCTGAGTACGCAGGTTTGCTGCTACGGGTGCCTTTGGCAAAAAATAACTTTTTTGAGCAAATATCAATAGACCACAACCAGATGAAGCCATATACCAAGTTTCGTAAGTATACGTTCATAAATAAGCGAGATATAAAATTTTTCTTTTCCTCCATAAGAATAACATTAGACAACGTACTGTGTTTAGCACTTTCAATATCTCGGCAACCAATTGACGTAGAGAAATGATGAAAATACCAAATTGTGTGTTTTTTTAAGTTGAATCCAATGATAAAAACTAAAATTTGATTTTTTCAAAAATTACATGTAAAAAATTCAAAAAACCCATTTTTGGGGTACAAAACCCCCCCAAAATACATACCACTTCGGATGAAGCGATCTGACTGGTTTTCGAACTTAAAGTCATAAATGTTGCTTTACACGTTTATACCAAATTTCATCAAAATCGGATCATTTTTACGAGAGTTATCGTGCTCACGGACACACACATATACATATATATGTATATATATATATATACATATATATATATATACATATATATATATATATATATATATATATATATATATACAGTTTCGAACGAATGGTGTTTTTGGGGTCTGGGGACCTCAAAACGAAAAGTTATCATGGTCCCGGGCCTAGGTCTTACCATGCCGACTACGGTAATAGCTTCTTCCCTATATAGGGGAAATTCGCTAAAACTTAAATACAATGATCAGAAGAATGATTTCGATCAATTTAAAAATACCCCCGTCGCAGCAAACCTGCATACTCAGCGAATTTCCAATGAATTACAACACATTAAGCCACTTAACAGGGATTCATAAGAAATATATTCACAAACAAGCGATATTGAAAATATTAATTATTCTCCATAAGAATAACATTGGGGATGAGTACGCAGGTTTGCTGCAACAAGGAACACAAAATAATGGGTTTTTATGCAAATATCAATAGAACTCAGCTAAGTGAAGTCACATACCAAGTTTCATCCATATACATTTATAAATAAGCGATATATAACATTTTAATTATTCTCCATAAGAGTAACATGGGGACCGAGTACCTAGGTTTGCTGCTACGGGACCCATAGGCGAAAAATTGTTTTTTTGTGCAAACAACAATAAACCACAACCAGATGAAGCCACATACCAAATTTCGTCAGTTTATGTTCATAAATAAGCGAGATATACAATTTTTCTTTTCCTCCATAAGAATAACATTAGACAACGTACTGTGTTTAGCACTTTCAATATCTCAGTAACCAATTGACGTAGAGCAATGATCAAGATACCAAATTGTTTTTTTATGCTGAATTCAATGGTGAAAATTAAAATTTGATTTTAATAAAAATTACATGTGGAAACCCCAAAAAACCCATTTTTGGGGTACAAAACCCCCCAAAACCCCCCTTTGGTTGGTGCGATTTGTCTGGTTTTCGAACTTGTTCAAATAAATGGTACTTTACACGTTTGTACCAAATTTCATTAAGATCGGACCTTTTTTACGAGAGTTATCGTGCTTACGGACACACACATATATATATATATATATATATATATATATATATATATATATATACATATATAAAAATTTGAACGAATGGTGTTTTTGGCATCTGGGGACCTCAAAATGAAAAGTTATCATGGTCTCGGGCTTAAGTCTTACCATGAGACCTACGGTAATAGCTTCTTCCCTATAGGGGAAATTCGCTAATAAAGGAAGGTAGTTTAAGTCACATTATTTTTTTAAAAACAACAAACATCCTTCTTTAGCGGCAGCGGAGTCATTCGAGAATTTAAGAAACAACTCTGCTAAAGAAAAATAAAACGCTTAGATAATGAAAAAAAAAAAAAAAACACTCACCTGTTATAGTTTATTTTATATTTATATAGATACAGATCATACTCAGTATAAAATACTTCTACATGTTAACAAACTATTTACAAATTAATTTTATTTTCCACTCTTCATCAATATTTTTTTTTGCAACAGCCAGATTTCACTGAAAATAGAAACTTATTTGTTCATTAATAAGCGAGATATAACATTTTACTTATTCTCCATAAGATTAAAATTGGACGACGTGCTTCGTTTAGCACTTTTAATATCTCGGTAACCAATTGAAGTGGAGCGATGATCAAAATACCAAATTGTTTGTTTTTTAAGCAAAATTTAATGGTTTAAATAAAAGTTTGGGTTTAAAAATAATTGCATGTAAAAAGTTCAAAAAACTAATTTTTGGGGCCCAAGACCCCACCAAAACCCTCTTTAAAACAGAGCGACCTTTCTGGTTCTCGAACTCATGAAAATAGGTCCTGCCTTACACGTTTGTACTAAATTTCATCAAGATCAGGCCATTTTTACGAAAGTTACCGTGCCTACGGACACATATATATATATATATATATATATATATATATATATATATACATATAGATGAATTTGAACGAATGGTGTTTTTGGCATCTGGGGGCCTCAGAACGAAAAGTTATCATGGTCTCGGGCTTAAGTATTACCATGAGACCTACGGTAATAGCTTCTTCCCTATGGAGGAAATTCGCTAAAAATGTATTAATTATTTCATAAGACAGTTTTATTGTATGTATCAGTAAGGCGTCCTATGTTCCATATTTAGATGCTCGACATACCTTGTATGTACAAATAATATTTGTTAAATATACATAAATATTTACTAAAATAATTTCGGAATTCATTAATAATTTCCAGGGCTTTAAACTAATTTTACAAACAATAGTGGTGAAAACTAAATCAATAACAACAAATAATTAAACTCACGGCAGTCACAAGTGCCCGAATAACACTACAACAAATACAAGAAGTAAATCAACCGAACAAGCTCACTGCTTAGTAAGCAAACACTTTCCACTTTCTGAGCCAAATACCAAGATTATATTTGAAGATATTCAAAAATAGATCAGGACACGTGGTCGAGAGAAAACGAGTGAACGGAAGGGCCCTTGGACAATAGATTTAGACTACAGATTCGTAGAAATCTGTTTAGAAAAAGTATTCATTTAGCATTTGCGCCAAGCGCGTGGTAAGCGGCTGTCAGCGCAGTGACGTCACCGCGCTGTCCGGCGTGGTGGAACGGGGCGGGAGGGTTTCACGGCGGCAACGCGCCGCGAACAAAGAAATGGTATAGCCCTTGTTACCTGGCCCTGGGGGAAACAGCCTGATAGTTCACATCACAGACGCCCGCGCGCCTCCAGACAGATCTGACTATGACGTCATAGAGGCCTAGTTCAGTGAGGAATCGCTACGCGTTCAACGATGCATCCGAAATATTTCTGTGGTGGGGGTGGTGAATGACGTCATTGTCCAAACTTCTGTCCATAGAATCTAGAATGCGCCGCTAGTTGCTAGTCTTCCAGTTTTCCTCACGAAATACATAAATATTCCTATTGTTAACAAGAAAGTTAAAGTAAACCGTTTACATTTTACTGTTAACGAAATGTAAGAATAGTTAGTTAATAAGTAGTTGTTTAAAGTAATAACAGCTAACAAACAATAATTAATATAATGTGAAGAGTAAGAAGTTTCAGTTTTGGTTCTTATAGTTTGGAAGAATTCTTTGAGACCAAATTAGCCTAATGTTAGCCCAATAAAACAACCATCTAACCAGCTTAAAAAGGTTTATTGGGCCTATGGCCGCTCCTAAAGTTAAGAGTCAACGGGAAATAAGAAAAAAGTACAGTGTGACATATGATAGATGTTTTGCAATATTCGGCAGTTGAAATTTGAAATAGTAATTCCACACACTCGAATTTTTAATTATAGAGTAATAATAATAGTATTTATATACATTCCTTAAGCTTAGAAACGGTGTAGTTGAGCTTCATTTTTTAGTTTTGTTTCCATTGGTTTATTGGACTAGTAAAGAAACAAAAGTTAGAGAAAATTTAGGCATTCTCATCAGTATTTACTGCGCTGGAACATTGAATTATGCATTTATTTATAAATAATTGTACA
The DNA here is from genome assembly GCA_963675035.1 of Allygus modestus. Taxonomy (NCBI): domain Eukaryota; kingdom Metazoa; phylum Arthropoda; class Insecta; order Hemiptera; family Cicadellidae; genus Allygus; species Allygus modestus. The sequence continues at coordinate 305,110,352 of OY776111.1, forward strand.
GTACTATCTTTTAAATTTGTAATTCCCGTGTTAAAGAGTCGTTAGCTGGTATGACATGACGTCACAAGACTAGGGGAGGAAAGACCCCCTCCATTTCCCCCACCACAGACATATTTCGGATTCACTGTTGAGCGCGTAGCGATCCTTAGTTCAGTGTCCTTCACGAGGGAGCGCGCCAGTAGTAGTGTCTTCAAGGACAACAATGCTTTGTCCAGTCTACTCATGTATATAGTCAATGGTTACACTCTTTCCGCGCAGTGGCCCTTTGAAATCGCTAAAAAAAATACAAAGTAAGTCCCTATACTTTTCAAAATTCACTAAATTTTGTTATGTTTTCAAATATCTCAAGAACGCTTTAGTCAGTGGCGCAACTGATTTTGTTGGGCCCCCCCCCCCCCCGCAAACAAAACTAGGTATGCCCCCCCACTACCCCATTAAGATAGGACTAGTTTCTGAGATAAGGTTGCATGAGCCTAGTACGTTTCCTAAACTTCAAATACATAATGTCATTTCCAGTATTGTTTAATTTGAGTTCTTATATAGGCTATAATATCAATACTATAATTCGCATTTATCTGTGGCTCCGTGCGTCCGTCCGTCCGCTGCTGTTTCTCGATCTGTAATATGGCTACCAAGATACGAAAAGATATTTTTTAGGGGTAATCAAGGTCGGGGAAGCTGCAGGTGTCGTTCGTGTTTCTTGAAAATCAACCTCATTTGAGTTTTTGAGTTACGGTAGCTTTAAGCTGTGCTGTTTTTAGGCCATTTTAGCATATATTAGCGGAGCCGGGAGTATTCAGCTGTGGATTTATATTTCTACAATCTTTGTTCCTGAAACAGCTGATAATTTACTGTGGTCGCGATAGCGGCTCGCCGCTAATTTTAGTTTTTAATAAAGTTTCATATCATCAATGTAGTATAAAATACCTGAGAATTAAATGGACGAGTGTCAAAACGAAAAACTTCATATCGTCCTGGACCTAGGTCAATAACTCGCTCCGTTTCTGTCTAAATGTAGAAAAGTAAAAAGTGTTTATCCTATACAAACTATTAAAATTCATCCAAATTAAATATTACAATTTTATACCATCATGCAGGCCCGCCAGAGCTTTTACCTCGGCCCGCGGGTCCCCTAGGCTTGCGAGCCCCCTAGGCCTGTGTGGGCCCCCCGCACCGCGGGCCCTGCAGTTACGCCACTGGCTATAGTATATTTCACACTACTTAATTTCTTTGGTTTTTAGGTGAAGTTCGTTAACCGGCATATTCATTTAGTTACACCTTTTCTATGTGGTGGCTCTTTGAAATTGCTAAAAATAAATAACTACGTTACTATAAGTGAAAATCTGATTGAAATTCAATTCATCGGATACCTAACAACAATCTTCAGTTACAATTTTAAACCACTTTTTTGACACCTTCCGTTGCATCACAAAATAATAAAACAATACAATTTGATACTTCACGTTTTTGAAACTTGGTAAGCGGATTTATGCGGTATTAAGACATATATATGTTTTGGAAATTCGCTGAGTACGCAGCTGCGACGGGAGTATTTTATTTTAAGAGTGTTTCTTACTTACCACTTCTCACTGACCAGTTCTTTAAAGTTGATGAGTGTTGAGAATCAAACAGTTTGTAGCCTAATTCTGCTTTGCTGTCTTAACAACTGTTTCACTATTATGCACTGTTACAGCCTAGTTAGAGGTACTGAGTTTAAGAAACCACAAATTTTATTTAAAGATAACATGTGTTTAAAATGCCACTATTCTGCAAAGGAAACACTTTAAATTCAAAGGTATAAAAACTATTATTGCACAGTATATTTTATGCTCCAATTTTGTTTTATTAGAATGTTTTATTTAAGCTCATGAATAAATAACAACTGTAAAATCACCATACACTCATTCTTACTGGAAAAAACCTCTTTTATTTTGTGCAAACTAAATTGTTAAGATGAGCAGCATTGAAAGGTTTACTTAAAACTGTAAATACAAACATTGTAATCACAACATTAAAAACCCCAATTGATACTGCTGTGCCCTTTGAACTGCCTCACTACGGGGAAAACACAGACTGGTCATTTTGACGCCAGCAGAAAAACTCTTACCATAACCGGACCGTCAGATAACCCTGAACCTATTGCAGCCGAGATGCTGGTTTATCCACTTCGTTAGCTGTGAAGAGTGCTATACGACTGAGGTGACAGATGACAGAAACCATGCGGATATTAAGTGAGATGCAGTGAGGCGCTAAAGTAGAGCAAGGATATGTTGAAAGTGATATTGTTACAAATGTAAGTTTTATCCCATCTGTCAGTAGAAGACACAGGCACCTGCTTTGCCTATAAACTTAGCAGCTCAAACAACAACACCAATAACATCATTAAATCTAATTGTGTAACAACATTTTTGTATTAAAATATTCAGCACCTTCCCCCTAGAATCAATGCATTATAAATAATTGTAGATGAAATAAAACCACATATAATTATTTTAAATAAACCCGATTTGAAAGAAGAAAATATAGTATTATCAGTAATTATATGGTAAAAGCCCATTTTTGAAGAAAAATAAAACAAAGGGATGAAGTTTCACGATTTTTTCAAAGAGGTTTTGGGTTTTAGAGCAAGTGGTTGTGCCAAGCTCTTTAAATGTGGAATTAATGGAAGAGATTCAGTTTGAGTTTAGTGCTTTTAGCCATATTACAACCAATAGTAAACTTTCATTATCAGAAAAAAGATTATCGATCCTAACTCAGACAATAATTTGTCTTCATACGCTGATAATTAGTTTAAGCTGTTAGTAGATTATTTTACTAAAGAATATGATAACATAATAGTACTGAGGGCACTTTAACATAGACGTATTAAAAAGCTAAAACACGAGGTACCGGGTATGTAGTTAACTCCCCCCATAAATTAACCAAAAACTCACAAATAACCATCAATAATATGTCAGTAAAAATATTGATTTAAATAACATCGAAGTGGAAAGTTTTAAAACTGGTCTATAAAATCATGATGATTAAATGTTGGAAATAAAATGTTAAAATTCAAAATAAAATAAAAAACTTGCCATTAAAACAAGAAATTTACAAGACAATTTTTTATTTGAATATTTAAAATACTTTACACAATTACTAGCAAAAGAAACTTTGCTTCAGAAAAAATATTGATATCTTCCACATTTGTTTTATTTTTATTTCGGTCAGGCATATTCTAAAACACTGGTGACAAAGAAAAGTGGAACAAGGAATTGGGTATCAGAGGAGTTAAAAACTGAATATAGGTAAATACAATAAAGAATTTTGGAAAAAAATAACAGTTTGAAAGTGCAACAATAAAGTTAAAAAAGATTATAAACTTAAATTAAATCAAGCTAAGTACAACTATTTTTAATGTAAAATTAATAAATCAACCAACATTCAGAAACAGTATGGAGATTAATAAATAATGAAGTAAGTGCAAAATAAGGGAACAGGTCAACAATATTTGATGGCGGGAATGAAAACCGTTTCAGACCCTAAACTGATAACAAATTCACTGACCATTTTTTCAATGTAGTCAAGGTTCTTGGTGTTAACAGTTATAGGGAAATTAAAAATCAATGTTAGGTTGATGGTTTTTGTATGTTTATGAACTTGTAAGATGACTTAAATTGAACTTATGGTTTTTTTGCTGCCTTCAATTACTGTAACTGGTACCTCATCATAACCACTAAGATTTTTGTTCGTAACAAATTCTATTATTTTCCCCCCTCCCTCTTTTCAATTGGAACCAATTTCCTGGGTATCATCTCACTAAGCTAAGCGAGTAATCATTTATAGTTTTAAGAGAGAGAGAGAGAGAGAGAGAGAGAAATAGCTTAAAGTATTTTTAAATTCAACAAAAGAACCAAAAGCCTTACAAGGAGTAAAAATAAATTTGAAGTTGATACACCAACAGTCTTAAATTACCGTGATTTTTAAGTTTATAACTATAGGCGATCAAATTAAATTTTCCACAAATACCTTACATATAACCTCCAGCAGAAACCGCTGTACCAATTTAAACTGTTTTTGTAAACAATTAAAGGTTTGGCATGTAATTATATCATAATACCCCTGCCCCAGAAAACTGGGTACTCAGCGAATTTCCAATGCATTTATATCATGTGTTCTCACTACACCTACAGGAATAACTTCTTCCCTCTAGGGAAATTCGCTAAAAGCATTTCTTTTGTATAAATACTTTGGAGCCATACACATATTACGTAACGCACATAAGGGGGGAGGGGGTATGGTGTAGCGTTATGCAGCGTTATGTTGGGGAGGGGGGTTGGATCAACATATGTAACTCGCACATTTTAACCCTAAGAGCTGGCACACTCCCGTATGAATTGATTCTGATAGAAATCTTTCAAAATTAAAAAATATTCAAATTGATATATATAAATCATGGTTTCAGTTAGTTATATAAAAATACTTCCGTCATACTATTTTAATATCAGTTAAACTAAAAATAAATACGTAACGAGTTTTGAGTAAGTTCTGTATTACTTTACACCTATGTTTTGGGTTGTTTTAGAGTGTAAAATCATTACTTTATACAGTATTATACACAATACTGTATCAAGTAATGCGTCCCCAGTAATGCGTAGTCCCACCCATATCCGTATAGTTTTAGCGAATTTCCCCTATAGGGAAGAAGCTATTACCGTAGGTGGCATGGTAAGACTTAAGCCCGAGACCATGATAAATTTTTGTTTTGAGGTCACCAGATGCCAAAAACACCATTTGTTAAAAACTGTAGATACATAAATATATATGTGTCCATGGGTGCGATAACTTTCGTAATAATGGTCCAACTTTGATGAATTTTGGTTTAATCGTGACATTTATGACTTAAAGTTCGAAAAATAGTCTGATGGCTTCATCGAAAGGGGTTTTTTTTTGGGGGGGGGTTTGTACTCCAAAAATATTTTTTATAGTTATTAAATATAATCATTGACTATAAATAATCATTGACTATAAATACTGAAGGAGACATCCCATCCATTTGGCCCAGCTGTCCCACTTTTAGTGTATGCTAGAATTTAAAATTGAAGTAGTTCGATTGGGTCACCGACAGATTGTGCTGCTGTCAACTTTTTATTTTAGTTATTTACGTTAACTTTTAAAATATCTCCACCCCAAAAAGCAAGTGATAATCAACTTATGTTTGCTTCCTGATACACCAACTGTTGTATTATCCCCTCTTTCAGAAGATAAGTAATAGTTGACAGCAGTACACTCTGTTGGTGATTGGTGTAAACTACGACCTCTTTCAATCCTGGCATACACAAAACTAGGGACACATTTTATAATGGCAATGAGAAGTCTACTTCAGTATTTATAGTCAATGATATAATCTTTTAAGAGATCAAATTTTAGTTTTCACCATTGAATTCGATCAGCTCAAAAAATAAACAATTTCATGTTTTGATCATTAGTCTACGTCAATTAGTTACAGAGATATTGAAAGTGCTAAGCACAGTAGGACCTACGTTTTCCAATTGTATTTTATGAACAGTAAGAAACATTGTATATTCGTTTATTTATGAACGTATCCTAAAAAACTTGATATATTGCTTCATCTCGTTTTGATATTTACACAAGTAAACTATTATTTGATCGATAGTTCCAGTAGCAGCAAACCTGCATACTCAGACCCCATGTTATACTTATAGAGAATAAGTAACATATATCGCTTATCTATTTATGTATATTGATGATACTTGGTACGGTATTTGGTTTTATGTTGTTTTAAGACACATATCTGTACATTGACAATTCGCTGAGTATGCAGGTTTGCTGCGACGGGGGTATTTAAAAGTTACATTTCATGGTTACGTTAATCTATCTCTATAAATACGAAAAACCGATGATCCCCCAGACCAAACCTCTACACCTATAACCAAAAAATACCTATGACACACGTACACATTTTGCACGCATAGCCTTTCCACAACGTAGGTAACCTAAGGAAGTATTTTGAGAAATTCCCATGTGGTCCATCCCACGGGGCTTCAAAGTTCAAACTCCAAGTTATTCTTATGGACAATTTATACATACAAAAAACCGATCATCCCCCAGGCCAAATCTCTACCCCTACAACTGTGAAATTTGGTACGTGAACTCTTTACATAACGTAGGCATCCATAAAAAAGGATTTTAAGAAATTCCCATAGGGGAGTCAAAGTTTCAATCCTGTGTTATTCTCATGGACATTCACTTTAGTTTGAGCTGATGAGAATTCAAACAGCTGAACAAGTTTCGTAGTAGTTCCACGGGTTAACCACATAATTCAGCACACACAACTGTTGTATTCCCGGGTGAAACTGGGTACGATAGCAGCTAGTGTTAATTATATAATACATGAAAATAAATCAAAAGCTTCATGAGTAATGGCTGTCTAATGAAAATCACATGGTTGGATTATAATCAGCTGTTTGTTGTAAACATAATAGAGTATAAATCCCTTCAAAAAAGTTTGTAGGAATTTACATTTTGTATGATTTAACAATCTTTAAAGGCGAAAATGATAAATCTGAAAATTTTGACGTGTTTCGGAATGTTTCAGCTTCAATTTTTTACAAATTGCATGACCACACATTACCTGGTTTCCTCAAAATAAGGCCGAGTTCCTGGTCAATAATTCTCCCATATGAATAACAAGGGGACAATTGAGGACTTCATACTTTATATCACTAAACAAAATTAAAGGGAGAAAATTATAAATTTGACAACTTTGGGGAGTATCGGAATGTTTAATCTTCGCATTGGTACAAATTCCACGACCACACGTTGCCTGGTATTCTCAAACTAAGGCCAAGTTCCTTTAAAAATATTCTCCCATTTAAATAACATGGAGCAATTTTGTATGTGTCAACATTTAAATAAATTTTTACATTTGTCTGTTACTCTGCAGTCTAAAACCTTTAAAATGACACATCGACTGTCCAAATCGGTTGAGAAATGACGTAGTAGGCCGAAAATGAGAATAATAAGATGTATAGGGATTTCAATTACATCGTTCGCTCATCCATGAGGACAAATAGTCATTCGGGCAAATGGCATGTCGGTAACTTGGTTTCAGCCCTATTTTAGCGAATTTCCCCTATAGGGAAGAAGCTATTACCGTAGGTCCCATGGTAAGACTTAAGCCCGAGACCATGATAATTTTTTGTTTTGAGGTCCCCAGATGACAAAAACATTATTCGTTCAAATTTATATATATGTATATATATATATATATATATATACAGTATTCGCCAAAATAAACAGTACTGAAACTGAATCAGCTGTAGTTGCATTCTCGATCGGCTGTGTCAACTTTTCATTGTTGCCACGTCTTCTTGTGTATTATTTATTTCTTATTTGAGGCTAGTTTTTTTTCTGACATGATGTTAACTACTGCAGAGAAATCTTTTATCATAGAGCATTATTTTCGCACATACGGAATCGGACGCGCCGGTTGGCCAAGTTTGTCACACACTGCATAACGTTTCCAGGAACATTTTCACACAAACCCGACTAGTAATGCTGTGATTATTAGTGTTGTTCAAAAATTTCGAAGGTGAGGACCTTCCAGCCACTATCGTATAACTCAAGGAAAAAAATAAACGTGTATAAGGAGCATGGAACAACCCCTATACACCAAAATGATGCAACACCTTCAAAAACGGTACGAGTGTTGCCTAAACTGAACGGAGGTCATATTGAACATATTATTTAGCCAAACAGTTTATTGAATCTTATTTTCAAAATAGATTTCAACGAGTTGAATGTAAGTCTGAAAAAAATAACGATGTTTCATCCTGGAAATAAATTAATATAGGCATTCCACAAGGATCTGTTCTGGGACCACTTATATTTATAATTTATTTGGCAGACCTTCCCTCAAATATTAGAAATGGAATTACAACTCAATTTGCAGATGACACATCTGTGGTGGTTTCCAATAAATCAACCCAATCTCTAATATTATCATTAAAATTGATTTTAAATGAGTTAAATTCTTGGTATAGTGCAAATGGTCTATTATTGAATAAATCCAAGACGAATATTCTTCACTTCCAGTTTAAAAAATCTAAAGACAAATTATTAAATATCGAATTAGAAAATGAAAAAATTTCTGAGGTCTCTGAAATAAATTTATTAGGAATAACTTTAGATAACCACTTAAACTGGAATACTCAAATAAATAAAATCATGAACAAATTAAACTCTGTCTGCTTTAATCTGAGAGTATTAGCAAATTGCTTCAATTTTGAAAACCTAAATATTGTTTATTACTCTTATTTTCAAAGTATATTACTATACTGCCTCCCTGTATGGTTCGGCACATCTAAGGAGAACCAAAATAAATTTTTTAAATTACAAAAACGAGCAATAAGAATTATTATGCATGCCAAACACGATGAGCCAAGTCGGAAACTCTTTGAAAAGACTCAAATTATAACAATTTTTGGACTTTATATTATAGAAATTTTGAAATTATATGTAAATGAACGAAGTTAAATAAAAGAATTACAACATAATCATAATTATCACACTAGAAAACAATTCATCATTCAACATCAAATCCACAGAACCACTACATATGAAAATTCACCCCAATACATGATGGGAAGAGTCATAAATCAAATTAAAAAAATTCACAAAATTGAAGTAATTGGAAGAACAGAATTAAGAAAAGTAAAAGAAATTATAATGAACAATCCTTTATTTTCATTGGATGAATTTTTTAAAGAAGAACCAAAAAATTTAAAAAATAAGATAACATGAAAAAATAGAAAATTTAAGGTGCAATATTTCTTTAGACTTAAGATATTTTGTTGTAAAAGCCTACACAATTTATAATTGTTTTTCGGCAAATAAATATTATTATTATTATTATTATTATGTGGCTTCACGTAGTACTGGTATATTGATATATGCACAAAAAGTTGATTTTTTGTTGATTATTCCCGTAGCAGCATACCTGCGTACTTAGCCCCCATGTTATTCTTATGGAGAATAAGTAAAATGTAATGACTTCTTTAATTTTGAACATAAATTAATAATACCCCGTCGCAGCAAACCTGCGTACTCAGCGAATTTCCAATGCATATATATGTGACTCACTACTACATAGAGCTACTTACACAGTTTCACAAAAATACATCTATAAATAAGTGATATATAGCATTTTATTTATTCTCCATAAGAATAACATTAGGGTTGAGGACACAGGTTTGCTGCAACAAGGAAGATAAGTAATTTTTTTTGTTGCAATTATCAATATAACTAAACCAGGGGAAGCTATATACCAAGTTTTATTAATTTATGTTCATAAAGGGAGATATACAATTTTACTTATTCTCCATATGAATAACATGGGGGCCGAATATGCAGGTTTGCTGCAACAGGGACTATCAACAAAAAACTTGTTTTTTGTGCTAATATCAATATACCACAACTAGTTGAAGCCACATACCAAGTTTCATCAATATACATTCAGAATTTTATTTATTCTCCATAAGGATAACATTGGACAACGTACTGTGTTTAGCACTTTGAATATCTCTGCAACGGTTGGACGTAGAACAACGATTAAAACTCCAAAATGTTTGTTTTGTTGATCTAAACACATTAATAAACAGAAATGTGAAGTTTTTAGTAGAACTATCTGAGAAAAATCTAAAAACCTTTTTCCCATAAGATTAACATGGGACCAGGAGCGGATCCACGGGGGAGGAAATGGGGGAAATTTCCCCCCCCCCAAGGCAAAAGGTTGGAGTTGCGCGCGCACCCCCGCACCAGCGCTACGTCTGTCCAGCAGCGTCATCACGACTTGTCGTCTGATTGATGCGTCGTCAGTCAGACTTATATGCCTGTAATACTACTACAGACCGGAAATTCCAGGAAAATCAAATAATTATACAGGAATTTTTATGCTGGGAAAATGCGGGGAATATACGGAAATTTAGTTTAAAACACCTTTTTCGGCCATTTTCGTTCATGCGGCTCGGTTGTCGTTTACAGCCAATAAAACACGTTTTGGTTGTCATTTTCAGCCAATAAGAAATTTTGCAGAACTTCATTTTCGGGCCATTAGGAATGCAACTAAATTCCTTTTTTTGACCCATCCGACGCGGAATAATAGGCATACATTGGCGGTAGAACGGGGTCGAATCCTTGTCAAATCGCCGTTTGTATTCGTAAAAATATTCGTATAACCCGCGATCCAGTTTTTTGTTTATATCTAGGGCCGTGGCATTCTTTTGCATTTTGGTAGGGAAACCCCTATCAAACCCTGTTCTTGATACTATCTAAGGTCGACCTGTTCTTAGAAAGCATTATTAATTAATAGCCCAATGACAAATGGCAGCTAGGTCTAGTTTCGAAACTTCCCAAAATTTCGCGATGATTTATTTTTTGCTAGGAAAATGTGGTCCGATTACTATTTTGTTAATGATTAATCACTGTTAGATTGTGATTATTTGCATATATTGAGGCTCGGTCGTCATTTTCGGTCAATAAAACTCGTTGCGGCCATCAAATTTGGACTTTAAAATGTGAAGAACGGTTGTTTTCGGCAAATAGAATGCTGTGAAATTGCCTATTTTGTTTTATAAAATTTATTTTAGTCAGTATGTTTTTTCTGTAAAATGCAGTCTGTCAGTATTTTTCGGCCAGCAAAATGCGGCTTAAATTTGATTGTAGTCGATGTTTTTCCCACAAATCGCATTATGGGTGATAATATGCTTGCCGCTTCAGACCAATAAAACGCGGTCCAGTCCATTATACCTAAAAATTCAGTCATTTCAGTGTTTTTACCACCAAGTCGCGGCAAAATTTATGTTTCTAACACGTTTCGGAAGTCGTTTTTGGTATATAAAACATGACCAGGCTTTATTTATTGCCGAGAAAATGCAGTCAGATTGCCGTTTTTGAGCGATTAAGTACATTTCTGGCATAAAATATGGGTTATACTCAGTTTTCATAAGATAAAAAAACTTGCGGTCATAGTTTTTGGCTAGTAATATGCTGTAAAATTGCTGGTAAAATTACCCATTTTGGCTGACACGTCCGGTTGGTAAATTTGCCTAAAAACACATTTTGATCTTTTTAGGCGTTTTAAGTGGCAGAATGAGAATATATTATAGGTATTTTAGGCTGATATATGTATCTCGGGTGTCTTTTAAAATCGTTTAAAATCGTTGTATCTCGGCCAATACATTTTGTACGATCTTATTTTCAGTAAAATCTTTGTTTTCGACGATAACATACTTTGATACTTCCCCGCTGGCGTGTTGGACTTTAAATTGCGGTTTGGATATAAACTATTGCGTTTTTGTTTTTTGTTATTTATTTGCCGATAAACGTTTACTTGTCGTTTTTGGTCTAACAACTACGGCAACCATGAAATGCGGTCAAAATGCCATTTATAATCGGAAACAACTGCTCAAATTGCTGATTTTGATCAATGAATTCAGTACAGTCGTCTTTTTAGGCCGATAACACTCATTTTGGTCAATAAAACGCGTTCGGCTATTTTTACGGCTGCTTAAATGATTGATCTAGAATATTTTACAAATTTCCCGTGGAGAACTCCCGTACCCCTCAGCCCTGAGGGGTACTCCATACCCCCCCAACCACTGGAATTTCCCCCCTAACGTGACTCCCTGGATCCGCCCCTGCATGGGACACGTTTTTTTGGATTTTCTCTGCAACCACTTAACTTAGGTTAATGATTCAAAATACTAAATTATTTGTTTGTTTAAGCTCTATAAAATGGCTATAACCAAAATTGAGTGTTTTTAACATTTCGGGGTCAAATTTTCAAAAAACCGATTTTTGCAAAATTGTAAACCCCCATAAAACCCCCTTCCCATAGTGGATCGATCTGGTTTTCAAACTTAAAGTCATAAATGCTACTCACCACATTTGTGCCAAATTTCATCAAAATCTGGTGTTTCTTTCAAAAGTTATCGCGGTAACGGACACACACATATATATTATTGATATTTTCAGTTCATTTATATACATTTATATAAATTTATATTTATATATATATATATATATATACATATATATAAATTTGAACGAATAGTGTTTTTGGCATCTGGGGACCTCCAAATGAAAAGTTATCCTGCAAACCTGCTTACTCAGCCCCCATGTTATTCTTATGGAGAATAACTAAAATGTTATATAGCGCTTATTTATGATTGAATATTGATGAAGCTTGGCTTCACCTAGTTAAATTATATTTATATTAGCATAAAAATCAATTGTTTGTGTTCCTTGTTTCAGCAAACCTATGTACTCATTACCAATGTTATTCTTATGGAGAATAATTAAAATCGCTTATATGTGGATATATTTTTATGAAACTTGGTAATTTGGAACTTTATGTGGAATTCAGGCAAATATTATGCATTTGAAATTCGCTGAGTACGCAGGTTTGCTGCAACGGGGGTATTTATTAATAATTATTAATTTTTTAAATGTCGATCATATGGTCAAACGGACAAGTTTCATGTCGATAAGTTGGTTTCAGCCACCTATTTCTTAATAATTATTAATATTTGAAATGTCGCCAAAATTGTCATCCGCACAAGTGTCTTTACGGTCAATTGGTGGGCCCCCAATATTTAATTGTTTGAATAGTTGTTTGCACGATATTCTTCTTGGGACTTGACAACATGTTCTTAAAGCTTTTTTCTGCATTTTAAATACAACTTTGGCATTTGGGCTCGAACCCCATATAATTAGTCCATATGATATATGTGAATGGATAAGCATAATATACCATTTTAGCGAATTTCCCTTATAGGGAAGAAGCTATCACCGTAGTCGGTATGGTAAGACCTAGGCCCGGGACCATGATAACTTTTCGTTTTGAGATCCCCAGACCCCAAAAACACCATTCGTTCGAAACTATATATATATATATATGTGTGTGTCTGTGAGCATGATAACTCTCGTAAAAATGATCCGATTTTGATGAAATTTGGTATAAACGTGTAAAGTAACATTTATGACTTAAGTTCGAAAACCAGCTATATCGCTCCATCCGAAGGGGTTTTATGGGGGGGTTTTGTACCCCAAAAATGGATTTTTTGAATTTTTTACACATAATTTTTGAAAAAGTAAAATATTCGTTTTAACCATTGGATTCAGCTTAAAAAAACACACACAATTTGGTATTTTGATCATTCCTCTACGTCAATTGTTTACTGAGATATTGAAAGTGCTAAACACAGTGTGTTGTCTAATGTTATTCTTATGGAGGAAAGGAAAAATTTGATATATCGTTTATTTATGAACGTATACTGACTAAACTTGGTACAAGACTTCATCTGGTTGTGGTCTATTGATATTTGCTCAAACAAAAATTTTTTGCAAAAGGCAGCAAACCTGCGTACTCAGCCCCCATGTTATTCTTATGGAGAATAATTAAATGCTATATCTCCCTTAACCCTTTCAGTGCTATGAGCCGATATATCGTCTTTTGAATCTGTTATCAATAAACACTGTTACTGCTTCATAAGCGATTGTACCGTTAGGCGCTCAGTCTGCAGTCTGAGTCTGACATGTGGTGAAACCTGGTAGACACGAATTGAACTACCTCGTCCAGCGCCTAGTCTCTATAATACCAACTGATCCACTGCAGCTGCTAGCCTGACCAGTGGCTGTGCGGTCTAAGGCGTTACCTTCCCGGCCGGGGGTAACACTTGGATCGAGGGTTCGAATCCCGTCACAGTCGGTGGTTTTTATGTGCAACTCATGGAGAGTTCACCTGTCTGTGGCAGAGTTGAAGGGGAGGGCGGACCTTAAGCAAACGGTGGACGGCTCGGGTCCAAGCTGACGGGATGGGTGGATTCTTTGTGAGTTGCACATCTGATCAGGTGTTTTGCTACTTTTTACCTATCCTTTACTGTGTGTGTCCAGCGGAAGCACGTTTTTATTAATTTTAACTGTTCAGGCGTTCAATATATTAAAAAAATCAACAAAACATCACAGATTCAACTACTCCTTTCAGAAGCTTAGCACTCAAAGGGTTAATTAAGAACATAAATTAATAAAAACTGGTATACGACTTCACCTAGTTGAGTTATATTGATATTAGCATAAAAGCCCATTTTTTGTGTTCCTTGTTGTAACAAACCTACGTACTCAGCCCCAATGTTATTCTTATGGAGAATAATTAAAATTGTATATACCGCTTATTTGTGAATAAAGTTTTATGAAACTTGGTCAGTGTCTTTATGTAGTATTAAGACATTTATATCTCCATTGGAAATTTGCTGAGTATGCAGATTTGCTGCGGCGGGGGTATTATTTATGTCTAAAGTGCAGCATTTAAAAAAACATTTTATAAAAAAGATTCCTGAACTGATTTTTTTGCAAATTTTATCAATGTGAGATGACCATGAAAGATTTGGTTGTAATGTTAAACCAAAAAATTTATACTAGTTGCCAGTGGTATTGTAGAGTTGGCAAGTAGAACATATGTTGAATTGTTTCATTATTACATTTTGTATTATATTGTAAAGCTGAGGCTTTTAAATAGTTTGCTATCAAACTGTTATCTGTAAATCATTTTTCCATTTTATAAATTTGAACGAAAGAAGATATTTCTAATTGATTGTTTTAACTTTCGGTAATATTGAGAGTTGTATCATCTGCAAATAGTATTACTTCTCCTTTATTCACGATGGATGGTAGATCAATCATGTAGATAATGAAAAATAATGGTCCTTGTGGTACTCCATGAATTATACCAGATGATATTCTTGATTTTGTTGGATGTTTTTTATTCTTTAGTTCTGTGAAATGCTTTCGTCCTGTTAGAAATGATTTTATCCATCCAAGCGCTGACCTGTTAAATCCCATCAATCGAAGTTTATCAAGGAGTGCATTATGGTTAACACTATCAAAAGCACGGAATAAATCAAGAAATATACTAACAGATGGAAGATCTGCATCAATGTTTGTCATTACACTTGTTACTAGTTTGTATATCGTATCAATTGTAGATTTATTTCCTTGGAATCCAAATTGATTTGGGGTTATTATTGATTTTTCTATAATATAGTTCATCATTTAGTTATGAACAATTTTTTCAAAAATTTGGTTTTTTGTTAAACCAAATTTCAGTTCTATAATGAAGGAACGACATCTTTAATGGGTACAATACAAGACACAGTTTTTTTACAGTTACCATTTCTTAGATCAAGTTCAATAGAACTATTAACGCAATATTTAGAAAAGAAATATGCCGTAAGCTTCTAAACAGTTTAAAAAATATTGAAGTCACTGATTTTTTTAAGAATAAGATGTTAGAACTTCTTGTTAATATGGCCTATTATAGTACCTGTACAAGTCTCCCATGTATGTCTGTGTAAGTCGATGATTTTAGAACTTCTTTTTAATATGGCCTATTATGGTACCTGTACAAGTGTTCCAGTGTATGTTTGTGTAAGTCGTTGACATTAGAACTTCTTGTTAATATGGCCATTATAGTACCTTTACAAGTGTCCCAGTGTATGTCTGTGTAAGTCGTTGACGTTAGAACTTCTTGTTAATATGACCTATTAAAGTACCTGTACAAGTGATCCAGTGTATGCTTGTGTAAGTCGTTGATGGTGGTGGTCAAGACGACGGACTCTGAGTCCATGGCAGCAATGGCAGCGCCCTGTCGTGTGTTCGAAACCCAGTCCTGGCATGTAAATGTCAGGCAATGTAAATGGCATGTAAATGTCAGTCCTGTACAACTCGTACTGTTAAGGCTTAGCTCTTGCTTTGCTAGATATACTTTCCACGCACAGATTTATAATAGTTTATATGGGTGGGTAAAGTAAGACAAAAAGAAGCTGCCTACCTCTTATATAATATCAATCCTGAGCAAAATCCTGAGAAAATGTTGTGAAGGTTCAATACTGGATCCAGCTGCCATTGGTCATTGGGCTATTAATTAATGATCCTGGCTAAAGAATCAGTTGGTCTTAGTCAGTAACAAAGCTACACAAGACATCTCACCCATACAACACGCATCATTCATTCATATTCACCTCAAAATGAGCCTAGGTTGTGTCGGCGTCTTAAAGAGATATTAAGAATAATTTAAGAATTTTAACTTTAATCAAATTACTTTAATGCTTTGACTCAATTTTATTATCACACAAGAGGTTGCAAACAAGTTATTAAAGGTAATAAATAATTATTTGATCAAGCTTTTGTAAAATAAAAAGGGTATAAATTACTGGAGTGATATCTGTGTCAAAGGGAAAGTATACCTGAGTAGGCCTAATTCCTTGCAATATATAATTTAAATTATATATTGCAAGGAATTCAATATACAATTCAAACATTGAGCATTATTAAAAACGTGTAATAAGACAGATACATTAACACACAACATAGAAAATTATTTTTAAAGAAAATACCTCTTACTTATAAAACTGCAACATGTGTAAAATACCACAAAACCATCTCACCATTTTGTCCTTGAAAAGGTGCCAGCAAATACTCTGCAAACTCAGAATGCAAATTGGTCATGCATTAGACAGCCAACACACACTCTGGCCGAAGGATCGCAAATAATATGACACTTTATTTTAAATATAATTTTTATTTATTTGTGGAACGTGAAATACCGTCTATAATATATTTTGCACTCCATTCTTTCTTATGTACAAATAGATACACTCAATAGAAATACAAATCCAAAGACATAAAAACAAGGTAGTGTTTTACTAGGAAACACCAAAATTAAGACGGAGCTGCTAGAAATTGTTATTCAGTTTGGATCATAATAAAATGTTCTTTGTGTTTCAGAAGTTTGGACTGTAATTGCAATTTTTCTACTGAATAATAAAAGTACCTGTAGATAGGTGCCCATTTTCTATATTATTAATTTTATAATAAATCCCTTTAATACATAAGGAAAATTAAGACTATTGAATTTATTGAATTCGCTTGTTTAGTGTTGAGTCTCCCACTGAGCTCTGGCATCGCGCCTTAATACAAACTTTGAAATTGTATCAAACAATAATGAGAGAACACATCTCAACCAACCTTTACACAGTTATTAGGACAAACTATGGAGAGGTTATAAACTAAATGAATTTAAACTCTTATGCATCTTTAGGATAAAAACAGTCAGTAAAAATAACTTATTACTATTAAAATACAATGGAATAAAAGTTTAGAATATAGTTAAGCTGATGAACGATTTGAAATTAATGGTTTTGCTCCTATTTGAACAAAAATGTATTTAACATTATACATTATTTACTTAAGAGAAAAGCATAACACCGCTCACTCAATTCGCAGGCCAGAGATCGTACTTCTGCTAAACCTGGATACTAATAACTTGTCCATGACATACCCAAATACTAAACAAATTACTGAGATTATATTTGGCGTAGACAAAAATTAGAATAGACTAGAATAGCTTTATTGTCATAATAACATACTTTCACAACGAGTGTATCTAGCACAGAACATGTGACATTGCCAGGATTTCTATAAACTAATTTATCCAAATAACACACCAACATCCTAACTAAAACACAACTTTACATTAGATTACTGCATCTGAAGCTACATGTTCTCTAAATGTGAGTTTTTAAATTTATTTTTAAAGCGGTTTTCATTAATTATACACTTCCTAGTATTTTGGCAATTTATTAAATAGCTTTCTTCCTATATGTTGTGGAGTCTTTTGAACTAATATTATGCGGAGTCTTGGATACCGGAAATCTTTATTAAACCTTGTTTTGTACTGATCTTCATGATGTATTTTCTTTAAACTTTCTAAATTATTTTTAACCAAAATTAGGCCAATGTATAAAGACAGGAAACTGTTGGTAGATCAAAATCTTTTAAAAGTTGTTTACATGATTTTTTTATTTGAGGAAAATATCATGAGTCTTTAATATTGGTTTGCATGAGACGTAGAATTGAATAAAAGATTCAATCCTTAGTATTCAATACTGTAAGCTATAACCGGTGTAAAAAGTCCATAATACAGCATTAGCCTTGTTTTTTTATCAACAATTTTCTATAGGACAGTCATTTGATAACATACAGAATTTAATCTTTTACATATTTATTGACAAAAGTTTCCCACTGAAGGTGTGAATCAATTTCTATTCCTAAAAACTTAACGGAAGTGTTGATTGATATGATCTACATTGAAAAATAATATTATCCTCAAAATAAACTTTATTTTGCTGAGTTTGGAATTTAACTTAAAGTGAATATAGGGAAGAAGCTATTACCTAGACCCAGGACCATGATAACTTTTCGTTTTGAGGCCCCAGATGCCAAAATTACCATTCGTTCAAATTTATATATATAGACATATATATATATATATATATTTCTGTGTCCGTAGGCACAATAAATTTCGTAAAAATAGTCCGATCTTGATTAAATTTGGTATAACTGTGTCAGGCAGCATCTATTTTCATGAGTTTGAGAACCAGACAGGTCGCTCTACTTTAAGGGGGGTTTTGGGGGGTTTTGTACCCCAAAAATGGGTTTTTTGATCTTTTTACATATAATTATTTTTAAACTCAAATTTTGGTTTACACGATTAAATTCAGCTTAAAAAACAAACAATTTGGTATTTTGATCATCGCTCTTTGTCAATTGGTTACCGAGATATTGAGAGTGCTAAACACATTATGTTGTCCGATGTTAATCTTATGGAGAATAAGTACAATTTTATATCTCGCTTATTAATGAACATATATTAATGAAACTTGGTTTGTGGCTTTATATGGTTGGGTTTTAATGCTATTTGCATACAAAACTAATTTTTTATGGTCCCCATGGCAGCAAACCTGCGTACTCAGCAGCTATAATGTTATTCTTATGGAGAATAATAAACATGTGATATCTTGCTTATTTATGAACATAAATTGATAAAACTTGGTATGTTGCTTCATCTGGAGGTGACCCGTTGGTATTTGCATGAAAACCAGATTTTGTGGCCCTTGATGCAGCAAATCTGCATACTCAGTCCTAATGTTTTTCTTTTTGGGGATAAATACAATGTCATATCTCGCTTATTTATTAATATGCTTTGATTAAAAGTTGGTAACTGGCTTCATGACTTAGTGAAGTACTATTTGAAATTCGCTGAGTATGCGGTTTGCTGCAACGGGGGTATTTGTGTTTTTGTATGACTAAGCAACAAATCATTTACTGCAAACCAGTTTTCAAGTTCTATAAGTGGATTCTGAAAAACTAATTTTAAAGCTTTACCTTAATTTGCTTTTAAAATCACTGAAGTATCTTACACATAAAGTGATACACTTTCAGGTAAGTCATTTATTTATAAAAGGAAAAGCAGAAAAAGCAAAAAAGAAAAGCACTAAAATTTATTAAAAATAAACATACCAAAGAATAGCTTTAAAAATTTACCAGAAACAAATTAAAAGTTTGCCCCATGATAAGCAGCTATAATGATAAAAAAATCATTAACAACTCTTATGACATCAAACACACCAACAAAAAAAAAAAGTCCATAATACAGCATTAGCCTTGTTTTTTTATCAACAATTTTCTATAGGACAGTCATTTGATAACAGACAGAATTTAATCTTTTACATATTTATTGACAAAAGTTAACACTTTTACTGAACCATTCATGATACCTAAGTACAATTTGGTATAACTATTACCAAATAAGTGAGTTATGTCCTTTGGTCTATTTCCTCACCTCACACTATACTCAATCACGTAAAGCCTCGTCAGACACGAATGTAGTAGTTTCTTACAAACTTGTTCCAATCTTTGTATATTTTAATCCAATCTTGCATCATATATCTTTATTTATTATTCTATGATGATAAATGAATTTTAATGTGATATTAAAGAAATTTTTAATTAAATCTGATTTAATCTGATTTAATTAAAAATTTAATCTTGGTGAACACCAAATCTAACTGTTATTCAGTTAGAAACATGTTTAAAATTGTTCATAAAAAGAATTGATCTTTGATAACACCTGATAAATGTGATCTTATCCAAGACACCGCTGATTCACTAAAATTAAGATTTAAGCTTTTCACAAAGTATGCTTGACACAATTTAAAGCCTTGGTAAGATCACAGAACACACTCATAGTGCTCTGCAGTCTATCCAAGGCTGATGCAACCTGGTCAACAAAATGAGCAACGGCAGAGATCGTGTTATGTCCAGTTCAAAAACCAAATTGTTCGTTCAAAAACAAATTATATACCTCCAAAGTTAATAATCTGTTTTAAAGTGATTTTCTCAAAAATGTTAGAAAAAGATGGTAATACTGACACGGGTTGATAGTTGTCTCTAGAATTTAGTTTCCCCTATTTTATAAAGAGGTTTAATTTCTGCATATTTTAATTTATTTGAGAATCTCCCATAGCAGAATGACTGATTTATAATTAAACTGAGTGGTCTATAAATTAAATCTATAGTAAGTTCCATTGCCATACAGTTTGATGAATTTAATCCCAGCCTGCAAACTATTTAGTTTTTAAAGAATGAATTGTTCTATTGTTCTAAAAAATGAACCAACACCTCCCCAGATAAATCAGAAGTAAAAAAAAACTTTGATTGGAAGTGATTATTTTCCTGCAGAATCTGATTGCTTTCTGCCTTGAGGAAACTATTTAACATTTGCGGAATATTTTAAAATCTTTCATTGAATAAATTTGAGATTTCTTCCCCACTTACAACTAACTTATTGTCTAACAAAATGTCTGGGTAATTTATTTCACATTTTTGTTCCTAGTTCTTTATTGACTATTGAATAAAGGGGTTTATTGACTATTGACCAGGCTGCTTTGGCCTTATTTATCTATTATGTCACAGTTATAAAACTTTTGCCTTTTTACATACAGCATTAAAGATTTGCTTATGTATTTTATCATAACATATGAAATGCAACTTTTCAGACTCCTTAACTATTCCACTGATAACTATTTTATTGGCACTAGATATTTGTATCTCTCTGTTGTAATCCAACTTTTATTATTATTATAATTATTATTTGAATGACATTATAAAGGAAACCATTTTCAAAAATATTTGTGTCAGTTCTTAAAAATTAGATATAGTTAGTATTTAAATCATTGTTGTGGTTTACATTCCACTCAGAGGTACTTAAATCTTGTGCAAACAGATTAACTCCTCTTTTTGAAAATACTCTACTCTTAAAATCTACATCCGATTTAATTATTATTTTCTTTAACTGATACAATAGGTCTATGATCAGATGGTAATAGTAATAGGAGAAATGATAAATGATAAATAATGATCCACATTGGTTGTTTGGAAACTGTAGAAACATAAAGATTTTTGTCTGAAGGGTTTTTAAACATTAAAAATTAATAATCTTCAATTAAAACCCTTTTCACGCAATAATTGAATGAAATTTGTATAGGTACTTCCTTTCCCAAATAGCAAAAAATTACACCATAGAAGAAAATTTGAGTCAAACAAATCAGACAAATAGACCTAACAATTAGACACTATATACTCTTAACTCATGGATTACCCAAGTCCAAATTTATATAATTGTGCTGATTATTTCATTCCCAAATCTACCAGTAATTTGTTTTAAAATTAAATACAAAACTAGCAGCTCACTAATCACATTCTGCATTAGCCTAATGCAGATAACGACTAACAACTGTTAGTCTCTCCTTAACATATTAGTCTCCACCTCACACTATACTCAATCACGTAAAGCCTCGTCAGACACGAATGTAGTAGTTTCTTACAAACTTGTTCCAATCTTTGTATATTTTAATCCAATCTTGCATCATATATCTTTTTGTAACCAAGAGTAAAAGTTCAGATATATTGAAAGCTCCAGTACAAGCCACAGGTCGGAATCATTTGCTTGACTAAGCCACAGTCACAGTGCAGTTGTTAGTCGCAGCCTGTGACAGTTCCGAAGTGCTAGAGCCTCGAAGGCCGTAGTTGAGAGCTCTCAGGAGAGGGTAACTGCCGCAGCCGCAGATGTTGTTGAAGTCGTCAAAGTCCAATGACCACACCATGGCTCCCCCTAGCCCGAGATCCTTTATGAACTGTGTCTGTCAAATACAAACTTTAGTGAAAACTTGCTTGTAATTGTTCTATTAAATATTCACTAAGATTATAACTGACAGTATATTTTTAATTCAAATCACTGACTTGATATGACTTTGGGAAGTTTTGTCAATATTTAATAATTGAGATTAGTGTTCGTAATAAAAGAGCTGAATAATTCATGCCTCATCTAAGCTTCATATAACTGAACCATAATTAAATGCTGGCTTTAGCTTTGTTAAACCAAATAACATTGTGAAAACGATTTCATTAAATATTTCAACACAATTTGTAGAAATATTTACTTGCACTTTAGGTTTCCACACTGACTATTTTAACAAAATTTGAGTACAATAGACAAAACTATCAGTGACAAAATATTTTTACTTAAAGTTAGGATGAGTAGAATAGATTATTCTATATAACTAAATTGCATGGAGTTAGAAATGTAGAAATTATTAAAAATGCTTTGTTCTTATTTAGTTTTATTAGTAGTAAAGAGGCAACCAAAGTTATATTGTTTCTTTAAATTTTGATACCCTCCAGATTTAAGTACAGTGCATTATCAAGAGGATCTAAGTTGTACTTATTCAGTGTATTGCTGTAGTTTTAAATTAATGGTTTTCTATATGAGTCTCCAAATAGATATTATTAGAAAATAATTCCAACTTCAGTCATTTGGATGTATAAATGGAAAATATCCTATAAACAAAGACTGTACACAACATATTGCATACAAAATCCCTGACCAAACAACACACAGCTTAGTACGGGGTAATGACAGTGATAGCATACCTTTCTTTGTATATCTGAGACGTCATCGTAGCTAACCCACTGGGTATTGTGGTATGCTGTAGTTCCAACTGATAGCTTCTCAACCTTCCAACCCTCTCCATGCACCAGCTCACAGATCTGCACACAAAAACCCGTCTTAGAAACAATTTTTAGGCTCTATTGTTCTTTGCTGCTAGAGTGTGCTTAAATATTTCTTTTTTTTATTAGCTTTAATACACTATCATTTTGAATATGTTCAAACATTATTTATTTTAACTGTGAATGCTAACATACTTTTATCAAGTACAACGCAATAAAGACAAATTTAACTATAACTATTAATACGATTTAATAGAGTAAACAATAAAATATATATTGACTTTGAATAAAGATGTAATATAGCCCATACAAATTCAAACATGCCCAAAAATTACATATAATGGCCTCCAGATTTAATTTCATCAATAGTGGTCCCGCGCAAGCCAATACAAATCAACCGTAATTTCTTTAAACCATTACAAATGGTGCAGGAAATCATTGGTTTTGTTAAACCTCTCAAAATAAATCATTCTAAAAGTTTAAATTAATAAAAACTAATGTGGGATCTGAAAAATTTGTCCTTTTAGCAAATTTCCCCTTTAGGGAAGAAGCTATTACCGTAGGTGGCTTGGTAAGACTTAAGCCCGAGACCATGATAACTTTTTGTTTTGAGGTTCCCAGATGCCAAAACACTATTCGTTCAAATTTATATACATATATAGAGGCCTATATATATAAATGTGTAATTTGTGTATATAAATGTGTGTAATTTGGCTCAAATGTGTAAAGTGACATTCATGACTTTAACTTTGAAAACCAGAAAAATCGGACCATGGGAGGGGTGTTTTAAATTTTCCAAAAGTCAGTTTTTTTGCATTTTTCAACTAGAAATTATTGTAAAAAAATTTAATTTTGGCTTTGATGATTTTATAGAGCTTAAAAACAAATAATTTAGTATTTTTAATCATTAATCTAGGTTAAGTGGTTGCAGAGAAAATCCAAAAAACATGTTCATAAAGTTTCCCATGTTAATCTTATGGGGAAAGGGTTTTTAGCTTTTAATCAGTTAATTTTACTGAAAACATCACATTTGTTTTTACCAATCATTTCAGATCTACAAAACAATCATTTTGGTGTTTAAATTGCGAATCTATGTCCAACCACTGCAGAGATATGCAAAGACACTTATGGCACTTGTTAAGTGGCTTTATGTGGTAGTGAGAAACATATACATGCAATGGAAATTCGCTTAGTATGCAGGTTTACTGCGACGGGGGGTATTTAATTATAGAGTGAGTAAAATGTGGTGAGTAGAAAACAGGCTAGAAGATGCTAATGATAATGAATATTTTATTATGGAAACTAGCTGTTACCCACAGGATTCGCCCCGCAAATGATTTATAAAATAAAAACAATGACAGTTGTGTGTGCTGCATTCTGTGTTTAACCCCTGGAACTACTACAAATCAAGATCAGCTGTTTGCATTTTTATCAGCTCAAACAAAAATGAATGTCAATGAGGAATACATGGGAACTTTGTTGGGGTCTCTGGTGAAACCCTAAGGTCAGATCAGGATAAAAACAATTTAGTATTCTTATTTTGTACAAAAAGAATCAGTGTACAGAATTTAAACTCTCTAGGTAAATGCTAAGTAGGAGAATTTGTGATGAGTGAGTGAGGGCTTTGCCTTTTATAGGTATAAATTTTAAAATAAAGTTTAAACTTACTAGGTTAGACATACTCTGTAAGTAAGTTACTTACACTTGAAATTCCCCATTGAAGCATCCAGTTGAACTCTCAGAAGGATGGTTTTTCATGAAAAAGTTCACAACAAACATTGAGTAAACTTGTATGCAATCACTAGAATATATTTCGTAGGTTCATTATGTTTTTCCTCAGTGCAATTATTTGGCATAGTGACCCTTTTGTGAATCGAAAACTTAAAATTTTCTAAATGCTCCGCCATTGACAACCCATATATGGGTAAAATCAGCCACTGGGGTTAGGTTTATAGTCACCTCATAAAACGCCATAGTCCCCGGAGTGGAGGTGTAGGGTCCAGGATTCCCAGGGCCCCGGACCGGAGCCCCCAGAGTAACCCGCGAGGGGTCCTCTAGAGTGAAGGTCTGCCCGTGCATCGGTACCCCTAGCACTAGCTTCTCCCTGGGCACACCGGCATCCAGCCAATAGCGCACCGAGAAATTCTGTAAAACCAACACCAACATTCAAAGTGTGGCATGAAAAGTAACAAAATATTCAAATATATAACCATAATACGCTTTAAAATATGACCATACACTTGGAGAGTTGTAGACAACAGTTTTGCATTAAAACAAAAGGTAACGTTAGCAGTGCATTCATATATCAGCTGCTGACTTTCTCTTGTGCCAATGTATACATAACCATAAAAGTAGGGACTCGCTTATGGAAAAACTATTTCTAGTGATAACTCCACCCCCCAAACACAGATAGAGACACAATCGCATATTTGACTCTATTCGGACTGGATTTAAGTGTTTGCGGATAAAGTTAATTGTCAAAATTCTAACCCTAGCTGAAATATATTGACAGGAATTTGTATTTATTACTTTGTTTATAAACAAACATACTCATTTTGATGTTTTAAAGATAAACATAGCGCGTGCTACGGGACCAAGGTGAATTAGCAGGAACAGTCAGCGCTATACTCCTCTGAACTTAGGGGGATAACTAAAATAAAATAACATGGGGTGTCCCTACTTATAGGGTTATGTATACATTGCAAGTGCTATTTCTTGTTTAAGTGGGTAAGTACTGTACATTGAACTGGTGAAGCTTTTGGCTGAAAATTTCTCATGTCAAGATTAAAAACATTTTAAAATAATTACATTTTCCACCCCATAAATCAACAAAATTAGGGGCACTCTAATTTCAAACATATCTTCTGCCATTTACCAATGTGACAGCCAATTTAATTGTTTTCCAATTAAATATCCCTTGCTTCTTCTTGGATTAGGTAGAAAATGTAATTTTAAAATGTTTGTATTCCTGATATTTATTTCCTAAACTTAACCGTTTAGGCTCCAGAACTACAGATAAGGTGAGCTACTCAATGCTAAAAACGAAAAAATCACTCGAATGAGCTCTGGAGGGTGAACAGTTCAGTTTAAAGAAAAACACCAAAAATAAAAAAAGGTTTAAAATTACATCTTCTGCCCAGTATAACTAGGAGTACGCTCAAATATTCGCGTAATGGGATGACCAAACTCAGAAATGGTAGATGAATGTTACTGCTGCTAACGTAGTTCTAACAGAAATTTCATCACAAAATATTAAATAAATAGTCTTGATCCTGGGAACTCTGTAGAAAAATATCTACTTTTACTTTGGTTAATTTTAGGAGAATTTAGGTTAATTTTGGTATTACTTTTTGTTGAAGAATTTGCACCTCTAATATAATATAATTTAAGAACGATGTAATAATCAAGAATTATGACATCGTTCTTAAATTATACTATATTAGAGGTGCAAATTCTTCAACAAAAAGTAATACAGTAAGTTGCCAATGCAGTGAGGAGTGCCTCTATTTTTAAATTGAAAATTACCTGAGTACGCAGATTTGCTATGACGGGGGTATTTAAATATCATAAACGGACAAAAGAACACAGCTGGCAGAAGTAAATACGAAATAAATGGCTGCTGCAATCTAGCGGATAAACTTACTCACATGATTCACATTATATGAGAACGTTATTTTTATTTGGAAAAACTTAAATTGGTAAAAATTTTAAAAACCTTTGATAAATCAAATTACTTTATGTTAAACGGAGAGTACTTTAATTATTTAATTAAAAAACATATAAATATGATCATTTTAATAAGTAGTTTTAGCGAATTTCCCCTATAGGGAAGAAGCTATTACCGTAGGTGGCATGGTAAGACAAGCCCGAGACCATGATAACTTTTCGTTTTGAGGTCCCCAGATGCCAAAAACACTGTTCATTCAAATTAATATATATGTATATATATATATATATATATATATATATGTCCGTTACCGCGATAAATTTTGAAAGAAACACCCGATTTTGATGAAATTTGGCACAAATGTGGAGAGTACCATTTATGACTTTAAGTTCGAAAACCAGATCGATCGCACTATGGGAAGGGGGTTTTATGGGGGTTTACAATTTTCCAAAAATCGGTTTTTTACAAATTTGACCCCAAAATGTTAAAAACACTCAATTTTAGTTATAACCATTTTATAGAGCTTAAAAAAAAATTTGGTATTTTTAATCATTAACCCAGGTTAAGTGGTTGCGGAGAAAATCCAAAAAAACGTGTCCCATGTTATTCTTATGGGAAAAAGGTTTTTAGATTTTTCTCAGATAGTTTTACTAAAAACTTCACATTTCTGTTTATTAATGTGTTTAGCTCAACAAAACAAACATTTTGGTGTTTTAATCGTTGTTCTACGTCCAACTGTTGCAGAGATATTCAAAGTGCTAAACACAGTACGTTGTCCAATGTTATTCTTATGGAGAATAAATAAAATTCTATACCTCAATTATTCATGAATGTATATTGATGAAACTTGGTATGTGGCTTCAACTAGTAGTGGTATATTAGCACAAAAAACAAGTTTTAGCGAATTTCCCCTATAGGGAAGAAGCTATTACCATAGGTGGCATGGTAAGACTTAAGCCCGAGACCATGATAACTTTTCGTTTTGAGGTCCCCAGATGCCAAAAACACTATTCGTTCAAATTTATATATATGTATGTATGTATATATATATATATATATATGTATATGTGTCCGTTACTGCGATAACTTTTGAAAGAAACACCCGATTTTGATGAAATTTGGCACAAATGTGGAGAGTAGCATTTATGACTTTAAGTTCGAAAACCAGATCGATCGCATTATGGGAAGGGGGTTTTATGGGGGTTTACAATTTTCTAAAAATCGGTTTTTTACAAATTTGACCCCAACATGTTAAAAACACTCAATTTTGGTTATATCCATTTTATAGAGCTTAAAAAACAAATGATTTAGTATTTTGAATCTTTAACCTAGGTTAAGTGGTTGCGGATAAAATTCAAAAAAACGTGTCCCATGTTAATCTTATGGGAAAAAGGTTTTTAGATTTTTCTCAAATAGTTTTACTAAAAACTTCACATTTCTGTTTATTAATGTGTTTAGCTCAACAAAACAAACATTTTGGTGTTTTAATCGTTGTTCTACGTCCAACTGTTGCAGAGATATTCAAAGTGCTAAACACAGTACGTTGTCCAATGTTATTCTTATGGAGAATAAATAAAATTCTATACCTCAATTATTCATGAATGTATATTGATGAAACTTGGTATGTGGCTTCAACTAGTTGTGGTATATTAGCACAAAAAACAAGTTTTAGCGAATTTCCCCTATAGGGAAGAAGCTATTACCATAGGTGGCATGGTAAGACTTAAGCCCGAGACCATGATAACTTTTCGTTTTGAGGTCCCTAGATGCCAAAAACACTATTCGTTCAAATTTATATATATGTATGTATGTATATATATATATATATATATATATATATATATATATATGTATATGTGTCCGTTACTGCGATAACTTTTGAAAGAAACACCCGATTTTGATGAAATTTGGCACAAATGTGGAGAGTAGCATTTATGACTTTAAGTTCGAAAACCAGATCGATCGCATTATGGGAAGGGGGTTTTATGGGGGTTTACAATTTTCTAAAAATCGGTTTTTTACAAATTTGACCCCAACATGTTAAAAACACTCAATTTTGGTTATATCCATTTTATAGAGCTTAAAAAACAAATGATTTAGTATTTTGAATCTTTAACCTAGGTTAAGTGGTTGCGGATAAAATTCAAAAAAACGTGTCCCATGTTAATCTTATGGGAAAAAGGTTTTTAGATTTTTCTCATATAGTTTTAACTAAAAACTTCACATTTCTGTTTATTAATGTGTTTAGCTCAACAAAACAAACATTTTGGTGTTTTAATCGTTGTTCTACGTCCAACCGTTGCAGAGATATTCAAAGTGCTAAACACAGTACGTTGTCCAATGTTATTCTTATGGAGAATAAATAAAATTCTATATCTCAATTATTCATGAATGTATATTGATGAAACTTGGTATGTGGCTTCAACTAGTTGTGGTATATTAGCACAAAAAACAAGTTTTAGCGAATTTCCCCTATAGGGAAGAAGCTATTACCGTAGGTGGCATGGTAAGACTTAAGCCCGAGACCATAACTTTTCGTTTTGAGGTCCCCAGATGCCAAAAATACTATTCGTTCAAATTTATATATATGTATGTATGTATATATATATATGTATATGTGTCCGTTACCGCGATAACTTTTGAAAGAAACACCCGATTTTGATGAAATTTGGCTCAAATGTGGAGAGTAGCATTTATGACTTTAAGTTGGAAAACCAGATCGATCGCATTATGGGAAGGGGGTTTTATGGGGGTTTACAATTTTCCAAAAATCGGTTTTTTACAAATTTGACCCCAACATGTTAAAAACACTCAATTTTGGTTATATCCATTTTATAGAGCTTAAAAAACAAATAATTTAGTATTTTGAATTATTAACCTAGGTTAAGTGGTTGCGGATAAAATTCAAAAAAATGTGTCCCATGTTAATCTTATGGGAAAAAGGTTTTTAGATTTTTCTCATATAGTTTTACTAAAAACTTCACACTTCTGTTTATTAATGTGTTTAGCTCAACAAAACAAACATTTTGTTGTTTTAATCGTTGTTCTACGTCCAACCGTTGCAGAGATATTCAAAGTGCTAAACACAGTACGTTGTCCAATGTTATCCTTATGGAGAATAAATAAAATTCTATATCTTGATTATTTATGAATGTATATTGATGAAACTTGGTATGTGGCTTCAACTAGTTGTGGTGTATATATATTAGCACAAAAAACAAGTTTTTTGTTGATAGTTCCCGTAGCTGCAAACCTGCATACTCGGCCCCCATGTTATTCATATGGAGAATAAGTAAAGTTGTATATCTCCCTGTATTATGAACCTACATTAAGAGAACTTGGTATGTAGATTCACCTGGTTCAGTTGTATTGATAATTGCAAAAAAACACATTACTTATCTTCCTCGTTGCAGCAAACCTGCGTCCTCAACCCTAATTTTATTCTTATAGAGAATAAATAAAATGCCATATATCACTTATTTATGGATGTATTTTTGTGAAACTTGGTAAATAGCTCTATGTAGTAGTGAGTCACATATATATGCATTGGAAATTCGCTGAGTACGCAGGTTTGCTGCGATGGGGGTATTTTGTTGATAGTCCCCGTAGCAGCAAACCTGCATACTCGGCCCCATGTTATTCATATGGAGATTAAGTAAAGTTGTATATCTTCCTTAATTATGAACCTACATTAAGAGAACATGGTATGTAACTTCACCTGGTTCAGTTGTACTGATAATTGCAAAAAAAACATTACTTATCTTCCTCGTTGCAGCAAACCTGCGTCCTCAACCCTAATGTTATTCTTATGGAGAATAAATAAAATGCTATATATCACTTATTTATGGATGTATTTTTGTGAAACTTGGTAAATAGCTCTATGTAGTAGTGAGTCACATATATATGCATTGGAAATTCACTGAGTATGCAGGTTTGCTGCGACGGGGGTATTATTTTGTCATTATGAAACAATATTTTATTATTATCTCACACTTTACTAAAGGTAATTTTTGTTCAATGCTTTATCTTTTGGAAATTTTATAACTTTTAAAAGTTAATTATTAAGAAATGGTTAAACGAATGTGATCTTTTTTGAACTGGAAGCGTAAAATAGACTGGTAAACAGTGTAAAATTTGAAAATGATCCGTGCAGCCATTTTCATGTTATTGCATTACGAACACACACACCCACACACTGACTGACGAGGAATGATTGTCTCTGCTAATACATAGATTCCTTCAATTCGTTCCGTCATCAATTATTAAAATGATTTAAAATAATTTTATTAAAATGTGAAGTCAAAAAAAGGTAAATGTTGACAACTTAAGACTTTTGTCATTTTTCAAAGGTTCATAGCTCTATTGCCATTTATGGTGGATAAAATTATTAGGTACAAATATTATAGGACAACACAATTTGTAATAACATAGGTTGCGATAAAACATTTAGTAAGAGAGTTATAGCCGAAAAACTGAAATGTGCCAATTTTCGTTTATTTTCCAAGGTGGTAGAGGTAGTAACAGAAACTTGATTTTTTAATGTCACTACCTAGATAAAATTATCAGATACAAATATTATAGGGCAACAAAATTTGTAACAACATAGTTTGCGATAAAACGTTTAGTAAGAGAGTTATAGCCGAAAAACTGAAAAATGTGCCAATTTTTGTTTATTTTCCAAGATGGTAGTGGGAGTGACAGAAACTTGATTTTTTAATGTAACTACCAACCTAAAAACAAATAAAAAATTCAGCACTACTGCACCAAAACCTATCTATTTACTGGATTATGACCACTCCAGTAAGTTAAAACCATCTTTAGTTAAAATACTGTTTCGTTGGTGAATCCAAATGTTTTTGCCAATATGTAGTACCCACTAACCACGTTCATGTATGGGGAGATATCTCCCTCAGTGTAGTACAGGGGGGAGCCGTGGCCAGTACGTTTGTCCCAGGAGCCTCGGTAGTCAAACGCCTTCAGCTCTAGCCAGTCTAGGTGCTTGGCCAATGTCTTCACATCATACGCTGCATCAAAGCACAAACTACACTAGTGTAGACAAGTTAAAAACTGAAATAGTTTGCAACACATTATACTACATTCCATATCTTTATAAGCCACAAGGACAACCCCTTTTACTTCCCTTGAATGCCTCTCACCGCGCAGTGTTGTCTTATAGCCCTGTCTTCTGCCCCCAAGTATTTTCAAACCTCCTTTTCTGATAAATATTTTGCTCATTAGTTACTGCTTACAAATACTTCATTGTATGTCCTTATTGGCAATATCAATTTGACCTTCGGGTTTGCATTATAAAACCCTATTAAACTATTGATCAAAGCTGCAGTGTGAAGAAACTTATCTAAATCATACATTGCTACAAAAATATACTATTGTTTCCTCTTATAAATGTAGCATTTACTTTCAGAAGGTACGGGATTTAATGCCAAATGCTTGATAAGAATTAATTACCAGCATTGTTACGAAATTGGACTTAGAATGGTCGAGAGTACAAAAAATAGACTTTTGCTATAATTGGCGGTTGTTCTATCAAAAACAAAACTATATCTATTTAGCAAATCTATATTACAATGCACACTTTTGTTGGTCACTTTATTGGATGTAATACTTCACTAACCTTTTTCAACCACCATGTTGTTGCGAGAGACAATAGCAGACATCAACAATCCTCGAGGCTTCAGCTCCCGACTCAACTCTGTCACCAAAGCCGCAAAACCTTCCTTGTCTGAGGCCGGCCCAGCATTACAATCCAACTGTCATCACACAAACAAGTCACTCTAAGCAGGAAAACTGCTAGATATCAACAACTTGGTTGTATTAGAGGTTGTGCATTGTTTATGCAATTATTACTAGGTGTTTGCTCATTCTTTCTGTAAAAGAATATAAAATTGTCAACAG
Source organism: Allygus modestus (assembly GCA_963675035.1). Lineage (NCBI taxonomy): Eukaryota > Metazoa > Arthropoda > Insecta > Hemiptera > Cicadellidae > Allygus > Allygus modestus. Next base: position 305,142,900 of record OY776111.1, read on the forward strand.
GCTCAGTAAACGGGTTAATGGCTTTGTCCTCTGAATTGTACAGGTTGTGTTGCCATTTTAGTAGTTGTTCTAATTATATTTAGCTTAAAGTATCTATTAATGCTGCTGTTAGAATACTTTTATGTTATAAACCGCTTTTTAACTTATACTTATTCCCTTTGTTATCCTTATGAGAAGAAATAACTAGAGTAAGTAGCACCAAAGTAGTCCAATGGATGTTAAATACAGTGTTGCCAAATCGCTCTTGTCTAATAAAACATGTAGTAAAGTATTTCTGTCGACTGTTTTTAAATCTATTCCTATCGCACACAACATAAATAAACAAACAAAAAACGTCTCAAAAGCGACCTGCATTTTGTTTTATTTCATGGCTGTGGTTTTTCAGTTAATGTATGGATTTTTAATTAACAACACATCATTAGTAATTGTTAAATTTATTTCTGGATAAGGCTTTTCGTTTACAAAGTACAAATCATCAGATCCAGCTTAACGCATTCACTGTGTTAATGGTGTATATTCAAGATAATTTGCATTATTTTCCTTGTTAGGCAACCGCCGGAAATCCGGCGCGCCACACTTAATGTGTTAAGCTAATTAATCTGGATATTAATTAAATAAAAAAGAAAACAATTATAAATAACTTCAAGTACCTCCTGATTGATGTGTTATTAAATTAAAATGTATACATGTATCTACTGATTCAGAAAAGCACTTTAAAATAAATTAAAGAATTACTTTATTCGTCCACAATTATTTACATTATAAAAATCCTGGCATGAACTATTATTTTACAATAGAAAGGTAGAGATCATTTTTTTATAGGCCTACAAATACTTTTAAGAATCGTAGAATAAGCTAATTTTATTTAGCATCAGTCTTTCCGTCAAACTTGACGTCACTTTCATGGGTGCTGTCACTTAGATTTATAAGGATTGGTTCGATAATTACATCCCTGGAACATTGATTTTTAAAGTCGGCTTCTTGGAGATTTTCAGCATGTTTAACACATTTGGCCCAGTCCTCAATTGTTACGTTATTTAATGCCTCATTGGCAAGATTTTTTCCATCTGCCAGTTTAAATGTGCTATTATTTGAAGCCACTTCTTCCTTCACTTGAGCCCACCCACACCAACTCAGCAGGTTTATATTGGCAGTGGTAGGGCAACGGAACAAGTTCATGACCAATTTCATTTGCAATTTGGTCAAGTTCACACAGTTGCATGCAGCCTTTTTTTCATTCCTCGAGAGTAGCTTTGACTTTGTTTCTGCTGGATCATATGGAAAGTTTTTAGCTGTTAGCCACTCAGCAATGTGGTTTTTTTCTCCATTTTGATTTTTGAATCTTGCATTTGAGCATGGAATGATAACTTGCACTATCTATTACAATAACAGATCTCTCTTCAAGACTTTGTAGTATATTAACAAAATCTAACATACTTGAAAAGCATAAACATATGTTCATTTTAGAAAAAAACAAATCTACTTGAATAGCAACTCAAACTCTTTTTTCGATGCCAAAGTTAGCTCTATATAAAAATAGGCGAATGAGCGTAGTGAACGAGCTCATCTTGAAAATGAACAAGCATTTTCAACATAAAAAAAATTTAATGACAATAGGGCAGGACAACATCTGTCGGGCCAGCTAGAATAATAAAAATAAATATAAATAATATGACAAATAACTAATTTCAACTGGAAACTCAAATATTGAATGAAAAATCACAAGATAAAATGATAATCCACAATGCTTGTTAATAGCAACAGAATATTATATTTGTTTACATTATCATGTGATTAATTCTATCAGACTGTATCATTGTTTGTGAAATTCGTATTCAGTGTTGGATGAGAGGGGGTGAAGGGGGAATCTTACGGGCAATCAACCACCGGCGATCTCCACTCAGATTAGTGCAAAATTAGTGAACATCTTATACAGAAAACTATTGTTATTTTAACTAACAAAATACTCAATATAACCAATACAGGTTTTCTACAGAGTTTCAATTTTCTATTTCCCTGACTTTTCTATGAACTTTCTGTAAAACTCCCCTGACCAACTTTCGAAATACGTCATAGCATTTTCGCTTTATAAACAAGCATGTATGCATAGTTATTATATATTTAATATGAAAAACATTATTTTCTATATCATATGTCATAAATGTTAGTAAAATTAAATTGATAAATATATCTCAATAAAAACTCAATAATTGAGTTTTACATGATGTTAAGAATAAACTCTTTAGGAATCCTTAGATCATCAGCCAACCATTGGGACTCCACCTGAAAAATGCTGCTACAAAAGATTGTATAAAACCTGAAGCAAAGCATCCCCTCAGTTTTTAGCGAATTTCACCTATAGGGAAGAAGCTATTACCGTAGGTCTCATGGTAAGATTTAAGCCCGAGACCATGATAGCTTTTCATTTTGAGGTCCCCAGATGTCAAAAACACCATTCATTCAAATTTATATCTATGTGTGTCTGTAAGCATGATAACTCTCATTAAAAAGGTCCGATCTTAATGAAATTTGGTACAAATGTGTAAACTACCATTTATTTGAACGAGTTCGAAAACCAGGCGAATCGCACCATCTGAAGGGGGCTTTTTGTACCCAAAAATGGTTTGTTTTGGGTTTACACATGTAATTTTTTTTAAATCAAATTTTAATTTTCACCATTGAATTCAGCATACAACAAATTTTGTTATTTTGATCATTGCTCTCCGTCAATTGGTTACTGATATATTGAAAGTGCTAAACACAGTATGTTGTCCAATGTTATTCTTATGGAGAAAAAGAGAAATTGTATATCTCGCTTATTTATGAACATAAACTGACATTTGATGAAATTTGGTACTGTATATGGCTTCATCTGCTTGTGGTTTATTGTTGTTTGAACAAAAAAAAACAATTTTTCGCCTATGGTTCCCGTAGCAGCAAACCTAATTATGGAAAATAATTAAAATGTTATATATCGCTTATTTATGAATGTATATGGATGAAACTTGGTATGTGACTTTACTAAGATCAGGTCTATTGATATTTGCATAAAAACCCGTTATTTTGCGTTCCTTGTTGCAACAAACCTGCGTACTCATCCCCAATGTTATTCTTTTGGAGAATAATTAATATTTTAAATATCGCTTGTTTGTGAATATATTTCTTATGAATCCTGTTAAGTGTTTTAATGTGTTATGTTATCTATTCATTGAAAATTCGCTGAGTATGTAGGTTTGCTGCGACGGGGGTATTTATTTCATATCATTGGGGATCAGATGGAAATAATAAAAGCATCAAATTGTTATGTACGTTTTCTACGATGCCTCAGAGGAAGTTATTCTTGTTGTGGTAATGTCCCTCATAACCTACTTTGAGACTTCTCAAAGATTACAAAATTATTTTTGTGAAGTAGCGTTAAGGTGGAATAGTAATCAGTATTGTCTATAAGCTACAAATGTATTTTCATATCTTTAGTACATAGGGTCGAGACAAAACAAAATAAGCTTTATCTCTGGGTTCCCTGACTTTCCCTGGCTTTCTTCAGCCTTCCCTGACCGAATTTCCATTCTCTGACTTTCCCTGACCGTAGAAACCCTGCAATATGACAGTATTATATTTGCAATGGTAAACTTATGGGAGTTTTGAAGGTTTGTAAAATATTAGGACTTATAAACTGCTGAAGATTGAACTGCTTTTTGGAGAACTTGTGTGTCAATCTAAGATCAGATTTTTTGAAGCTATTGGAGAGCCACACACTCTCCAATCCATTTGCTATCAATTACAGTAGCCGAAGTTCTCTGGGCCTCACAGACCAATTTGGAAGTAATTACCAAAATCAACAATATAGTTTAAAGGAGGTTTAAACGTGTAGTTTTAAAGGAGGATAGTCCTCTGAGACTGGGGTTACAGTAAAAGTTAATCACTATTAACCAAAGTAATAGGATTCTCTTCGTTCATCCAATAAAACAATATACACATGGTTTTGGTTATTGTAAAAACTGAGTAGAAATTATCTATTATAATTCACTGAGTAAATTAACCCTTTGAGTACCAGAGTTTTTCGGTCGTCATATCCCTAGAGTGCCAGAGTTTTTAACACAGTATATCCAAAAAGTGCCAGGCACAAAATCAACATTTTGCAAGGGTTTGCAAAAAATTAATAACTTTTTTATTTGGTAAGATATTATTATGAAACTTTTTTTGTTTTGTAAGTTTAAAGATTAGCTATAATATTATGCACATATAATATTTAAAAAATAAAAATTAAAAAATTTGAATACATATATGTATGTGGGAAATTTCTTTTAATTTTTTTAATTTGTTTCAGGTAAATAAACATTGTTCAAATATAAGATTTTCACCAAATAACTACTAGATTTATAGAGGACATATTTCCCAAAATATTTCCTGAAAGTTTCATCAAATTTGGGCTTTAGGCGGACAAGTTATTTCCATAAATGTAAAAAAATATAAAAACTGCAAATTAGTACACAAGACAGTAGCCTAACTTTATTCAAGGGTTTAAGTTTTATTACAATTTTATTTCATAAAGCAGACTAACTAGGCCTCGTATATTTATGGAGTATATGTTTACCTGAACATATCCTGGAAATGTCCTGGAAGAAATAATAAAAAGTAATGACGTAAGAAAAATTTTCTATAACAACGATTCACAAAATCAACATTTTGCATGGGTTTTGTACATAAAATCAATAACTTTTTTATTTGGTAAGATATTATTATGAAACTTTTTTTGTTTTGTAAGTTTAAAGTTTAGCTATAATATTATGCACATATATAATATCTAAAAAATAAAAAATAAAAAATTTGAATAGGTATATATTATACATGCGGGAAATTTTGTATATATTTTTTCGGATAAATAAACATTGTTCAAATATAAGATTTTCACCAAATATCTACTAGATTTATAGAGCTAGAAAATATCCTGGAAATGTCCTGAAATAAATAATAAAAAGTAATGACGTAAGAAAAATTTTCCATAACAACGATATATCGTTGCAATGTATTTTTCGGTAAGACCACCGACGACGATATATCGTTGTGAAGTATTTTTCGGATGTTCCGTGCACAACGATATATCGTTGCGTGGCACTCAAAGTGTTAATGAATACTACAAGTTCTATTGTATGAGCAAATAAACATACCTGCCAGCAAGTAGGGTACTCCCAATGGAGGTTTAAACCATCAAAATTATATATTCGTATAAACTCAGAGAGGTGTGCAATGAAACGTGCTCTAGCACCTGGATCATTGACCAGTCGACTGTACTTGTCACCCTGCGAGTCACCCCATCCTCCGAGTCCAAGGAGCACTTTCACGCCTTTCTCCCTCAGCCGGGTTACCTGGCTGAAGAAATCTGGAACAAATCAAACTGGAATGTTAGCAAAAGTGAGTAACTAAACATTATACTAAGCGTTTATAGTTTAGAAAGTAGAAGGTTTTATCTCTTTGATCGCTAAGCTTGTGTGTTTGAATCTGGTTTTTTTTGTTGATTTAAACAACAACAATAAAATTGAATGCCTGGAAATTATAAATCAATGTGCTTCCGAAGGACAAACACACACAGTAAGGATAAATAAATAACAAAAAAAAAAACAAAAGATGTGGAACTTAGAAAGAACTCACCCATCCCATCAGCTTGGACCAAGGCCATCCACTGTTTGCTTAAGGTCCACCTTTCGAACTCTGTTTCAACCCTCCATGATTTGCACATAAAAACAACCTATCGAGACATGATTCAAACCCTTAATCTAAGTGCTTCTTCCTGGCTGGGGGATAGAGCCTTGAACACGGACCCACTGATCCGTCTAGCAGCAGCCTCAGACTGTGTATCATTACAGCCTAAGCGATGGACAAGATAGTACCATTTTTGTCAGGTTACACCACATATCAGATGCAGACTGCAGATGGTGCTTAGCTATATATTTAATTTAATTCCTTAAGCGAATCGGTCCCCACGAAATATCTCGAGCTAGGAAGAAGATAAGTTATGTTATGACGATTCATTTTAAAGCTTGAGGGCCAAGGACGGTGGAAAAATATCAGAAATGCCAAAAATTATGTGTGCTACGCCCCACTGAACTTCAAAGATGCAATGATATTCTTATGGAAATATCACTACGGTGTTTTTATTAATAATCGAAATAAACTAATGATCAGCTGTGATTATACACTTACACAAAAACCATATCTAAGGGGCTATAGCCCCTGAAAGCCACTAGGATTGGCATATGTCTTGAGGTAGTCGATTCAAAACCCAATATTAGCAATAATTGGAAGGCAACAGTTAAAAGCAAATGATTGTCAACGAGATTTTTTGATAAGAGTGTAATGATCTAATTCATGGTAACAAGATTTGTTTTGAATTTACTTGATCCCTTAGAAATTTAATTATGAATTCTATCATATTTTAAAAATACCCCCGTCGCAGCAAACCTGCGTACTCAGCGAATTTCCAATGCATAATATATGTCTTAATACCACATAAAGTCACATACCAAGTTTCATAAAAATATATTCACATATAAGCGATTTTAATTATTCTCCATAAGAATAACATTGGTAATGAGTACGTAGGTTTGCTGAAACAAGGAACACAAACAATTGGTTTTTATGCAAATATAAATAAAATTTAACTAGGAGAAGCCACATACCAAGTTCCATCAATATTCAATCATAAATAAGCGCTTTATAACATTCTAGTTATTCTCTATAAGAATAACATGGAGTTGAGAAAGCAGGTTTGCTGCAACGAGGAACAAAAAAATGTTTTTACATAATTATCAATATAACTCAACCAAGTGAAGCTACATACCAAGTTTTATTAATTTATGTTCATAATTAAGGGAGTCATTACATTTTACTTATTCTCCATAAGAATAACATGGGGGTGAGTACGCAGGTTTGCTGCTACGGGAATAATCAACGAAAAATCAATTTTTGGTACAAATATCAATATACCAGTACTACGTGAAGCCACATACCAAATTTCATCAACATACATTCATAAATAATCGAGATATCAAATTTTATTTATCCTCCATAAGGATAACATTGGACAACGTACTGTGTTTAGCACTTTGAATATCTCGGCAACGGTTGGACGTAGAATCACAATTTAAACACCAAAATGATTGATTTGTAGAGCTAAACTGATTGGTATAAGCAAATGTGAAGTTTATAGTAAAATTAATTGGGGAAAAGCTAAAACCCATTTTCCCATAAGATTAACATGGGAGATTTTATGAACACGTTTTTTGGATTTTCTCCGCAACCATATAACCCAGCTTAATGATTCAAAATACCATATTATTTGTTTTTTAAGCTCTATAACGAGGTCAAAACCAAAATTAAGTTTTTTAAAAATGTTTGTGTGAAAAATGCAAAAAACTGATTTTTGGAAAATTTAAAACCCCCATAAACCCCCCGTCCCATGGTCCGATTTTTCTGGTTTTCGAACTTTAAGTCATGAATGTCATTTTAAACGTTTGAGCCAAATTTCATCAAAATCGGACGTTTTTTACTCAAGTTATCGTGTTAACGGACACATATATATATATATATATACATATATATAAATTTGAACGAATAGTGTTTTTGGCATCTGGGGACCTCAAAACGAAAAGTTATCATGGTCTCGGGCTTAAGTCTTACCATGCCACCTACGGTAATAGCTTCTTCCCTATAGGGGAAATTCGCTAATAAACATATAACACTAGCTGGCCCGACAGACGTTGTCCTGTCCTACTTTCATTGAATTTGCTTTATGTCAAATACTCGTTCATTTTCAAGATGAGCTCGTTTGCTTCGCTCACTCGCCTCCCGGATAAGCTCGTTCGCTATGCTCACTCGCCTATTTTTATATAGTGCTAACTTTGGTATAAAAAAGAGTTTGAGTTACCATTCAAGGAGATTTTTTATTTCTATAATGAACATATGTTTATGCCTTTCAAGTATGTTTAGATATAATCCTTGTTAACAGCAGTTTGGTGTAAGTAACTGATCTTTGATAAAATCAATGGGAACTTTGAAGGCCAGTGGGACAGAGCCCTTAGGTCGGATTAGACTTTTTTTTAAAAAACCTTGTTCTGACATTAACGAACACAACAAAAAAGAATTATCAATTTGGTGCACTCATTCTCAAGTTATGGCGTGACCAAGGGAACTAGGGATTCATTTTTATATATTAAGATTACCCAACTTAGATTCCCTGTGTGAACGATTTAACAAATATTTAATCCCTGATTTGAATATGTATCACAAATTATTGGAAAAATCAACAACAGTGTATTTTATTTACTACTGCCGAAAGTGGTCTTTCCCGGCATGCGTTCGTGTTTTCCGTTCAAGGTAATAGCCGATCACGGAAACCCAATCAAGTGCCGGAAAAACACTTTAGGTACGAGTTATGAACGATACTTTTCATCATACCGTATGTAATAATAATAATGAAACATCTTTTTCAGACTTTTTATCAAGTTTGCCAAGTAATATTTCTCCCAACATAATGACAACAACAGTAATTTCTTGTGATTACGTTCATCTAGTAATTAGATTAATAAGAACAGCAGATTATGAATGCTATTGGTAGATGCAGCAAGATACTGGTGGTCATCATAGTCATCAGAAGGGGCGAACATGGGTCCCAAGGCACATCAGCCACATTGGGCTTATTGCGCACCCCCGAAAAGAAATGAGAAAGGTTTCAGAACTCGTCCAGGTTCAAGAGCCTGATGTACTGCATCATCCTATCGACGAGCTCCTCAGGAGGCAGGTATCCACTGTACCCTCTAATGCCCATTGAGGATATCATATGTGTTAATTTTGGGGGTTTGAAAAATAACTGGTAGAATCAAAGGGAAAATTAAACAGTCGGAATGTGAAAGTACTTTGCTGTATATTAAACTTCAAGACCATTTTACATTAATTTTCAACAACTCATGGAAATACATTTATATAACCCTTCACCAATTTAATAATTATGGGTTGGTCTTACTTTAACTGGTTATGAACTGGACTTTCTGGACTATAAAAAGGCGTGGTTGATCTCTGTAATTTCTACAGCAACCACTCATTTCCAGTCCACTTTTTCCAGTAACCAGAATCTGACAAACAGCTTATTTGAACTTAGATCCCAGTTGCAGTCCTACCACTCAACAAAAGGTAATTTCCCCTACTTTTAAAGACAAGTTTAATTATTCCACTATAAAAGAAAATTTATAATTTTGCTTTGTGTGATTTCAACATATATTCCTTTTTACATGGGTACACCACCCCTGACCATAGATCCCAGAGTTGAAGCCCTTACCTCCCTAAGCTCATCACAATCAAAGAGCAGATTGTCTGCAGTCTCCTCCTACTACCCACATTTCCTGCATGCAGGGTCACCATTGAAGACGCCCATCCGAGAGAGGTGTTTCCTTAGGTGACCATGGCCCGTAATCATACCTGTGATTCGCTTAATGTCCAGCCTGCTGAGACCCAGGAGCTTCCTGGTGACCTGCTGGGATGGTCCCTGGAGGTTGAGCTTGCTTCCCCTGTGGAGAGGGAGCTCTGCCCATCTCCTTCTGTGACAGTCCCGAGCCCAAGCGCCGATCACCTGCGAAGCACAAGAACGAGATATCCCACACAAAGGGGGGAGGGCCCATGGGAGCCAAGGAGGCAGCCGAGCTAGCCAACCTGTCCGCCACCTCATTACCCACAATCCCTGAGTGGCCAGGAACCCAACAAAGAGTGGCCATGTTGCGTCTTCTAGCGCAAGACACTGTTTGTACTGGTGGTACTGGTGTCAGAATAACTAATATCAGTGTGGTAAAAATCACCAGCCTTTTTTTTGGCACCAGGGTGGAAAAGTACCACTTTTGGTACTCATAGCTGATATAAAAAATAACTACTTTTGGCACAGTGTGATGAAAAATATATTTCTTATTTGCGCAGATATCTCACCATTATCCAGATCCGTCCACTGGTCCTTTGACTGAACAGTGAGGGATTTTGGCTCAAGCGAGGCGAAGGCGTATACGATGTGTGTGCAGAGACTGGTGTCGATGTTTTGTGGCAAGTACTTTCCTAGGCCCTGACGGTACCAAGACCAATTTGTGAAGTAACAAACCACTTTGCTCGACTGTGGTATTGTTGCTGTGGATGTAGTTGTAGTCTGTGGCTTTGTTGTTTGTCTCTCTGTTGTTTGTTGCTCTGTCGTCTGTACCTCTGTTGTGTGATGCTCTGCGAGTTAAAAACATCACAATAACTAAGTTTTTACTATTTATCAGTTCTTTTTAGTCTACAAAAAAATTGTTTTTGAATAGTCAAAAAGTTGATAGTTTACATAGAAGGAGTTTCCTTATAAAATTGGAATAATAAGTCAGCAGATCATGCAAACACTTTAGTTTTGATCATTACATGGGGGGCTGAAGGGAAGAAACTATTTTAAAATAGAACCTTATTCGTCTATGATGCTTCTTGAATGAGGTTAGTACATTTATTTTGTATTCACCCAAACTGGTTGACATATATGTACTTTTTTAGGATTAAGACCTTGTAAGTATAAAGAGGTTAGGGTCAGAGTGGTCTAATTTATACAATGCAGGTTAGGATGAAGGTAACCTTGACAAGGTTGCTTGCGTAGGGTGTGTGGGCAGAACCTTGGTCAAAAACCGTGCAGGCTGTTCGTCATGTTTTTGTCCACACACCCTACGCAAGGGTACCTTGTCAAGGTTACTATTTCCCTAACCTGCATCATATAAACTTGATTTAAATGCTTTATCTAACAAACTAAGGTATAGTTATATAATTATCTAACAATAAACATTATTTACTTAACAAACTACTGAACACATAACCCTGCAGGCTATATTTTCTAACTATGCATGTCTTTTCTTATTTAAACATTCAATTTTGAATGCCCTTTTTTCATGACTTCATTATGTTTCTTTTACCCTGATATAATTTCTCAATCCTATTCGTAAAACAAATTAGTCTAATACCCAAATTCAGTGTTTTCACAAACCTAACTCTACTTTCAATCACAATCTCTACTCAAAGTCACCCTGTCACTATAAAAGTAGTAACTAATGTTTAAGCACAATATGCACAATTCAACGCTTGTAGTAAAAATATGGTGGAAAATGTTAATCTCAACCTACAAAAAATAAATGTTATTTTAGTTATTTATAGCTTAACCCTTTCAGTGCTATGGCCCGATATATCGTCTTTTGAATCTGTTATCAATAAACACTGTTACTGCTTCATAAGCGATTGTACCGTTAGGCGCTCAGTCTGCAGTCTGAGTCTGACATTTGGTGAAACCTGGTAGACACGAATTGAACTACCTCGTCCAGCGCCTAGTCTCTATAATACCAACTGATCCACAGCAGCTGCTAGTCTGACCAGTGGCTGTGCGGTCTAAGGCGTTACCTTCCCGGCCGGGGGTAACACTTGGATCGAGGGTTCGAATCCCGTCACAGTCGGTGGTTTTTATGTGCAACTCATGGAGAGTTCACCTGTCTGTGGCAGAGTTGAAGGGGAGGGCGGACCTTAAGCAAACGGTGGACGGCTCGGGTCCAAGCTGACGGGATGGGTGGATTCTTTGTGAGTTGCACATCTGATCAGGTGTTTTGCTACTTTTTACCTATCCTTTACTGTGTGTGTCCAGCGGAAGCACGTTTTTATTAATTTTAACTGTTCAGGCGTTCAATATATTAAAAAAATCAACAAAACATCACGGATTCAACTACTCCTTTCAGAAGCTTAGCACTCAAAGGGTTAAGAGGTAAAACTAATGAACTTACGATTCACAGGAGTAGTAACTGCTTTTGCAGTGCTGGTTTCTGTTGGTGCTGGAGCTTTATTAAAACATGTTGCTCTCTGGGACAAGTCACACGTGTGTTCTTTCTGCAATCAAACACCTATAAATAATCCTTTAATCCTTATTAAAAATATATCTTGACTTTTATTCAAGTATTATCATTCTCTAAACATGTAATGCATTTTTACACAAATTTTTGTATTAAATCTAAAGATTTCTCACTTTGTTTTTATAAATTTGCATGTAAAACATGTAATTTTTTGAAACATTAATTAAAATGTATTTGGTTGTAGCTTTGACTGTTTCATAAATCTCATTCACTTGTTTTTGTATAGACTTTGTTGGTTTTGTTTACAAGCATTGTCAATTTCAGATCATTTGAAAGTGGAAATTTTAACATTGAGCTTATAGCGTTTCAGATAAAAAAAATCATAACAGCTGTGAACCAGCTGTTAACAGCTATAACTAGTGAACTGTCAAAGTAGCATGTACATGTATACCGGACCAGGGATAGGACAAGGGATGGTAGCTTTAATCCTTGAACTGATCTTAGGTCTGATCCTAGATCTATACATAAAAGCGGGGATAGCAGCTGAAATACTTGAGTAATATTACTTTAATCAGCTGGTTGAAATCATTTGTTTAAAATCAAATTCATAGCAGAAGCTATTACCGTAGTCGGCATGGTAAGACCTAGACCCGGAACCATGATAACTTTTCGTTTTGAGGTCCCCAGATGCCAAAAACACCATTAGTTCAAATTCATATATATGTGTCCGTAGGCACGATAACTTTCGTAAAAAAAGTCTGATCTTGATGAAATTTGGTATAAACATGTAAGGCAGCATCTATTTTCATTAGTTAGAAAACCAGACAGATATCATCATTATAAGGTTTTTTTATTTATTTTTTTTTTGGGGGGGGGGGAGTTTGTACCCAAAGATTTTTTTTTACTTTTTACATACAATTATTTGTAAAGCCAAACTTTAGTGTGAACTATTGAATTCAGCTTGAAAAAAATTTGGTATTTTGATCATCGCTCTATGTCAGTTGGTTAGCAAGATATTGAAAGTGCTAAACACAGTATGTTGTCTAATGTTAATATTATGGAGAATTAGTAAAATTTGATGCTTTATTAATGAACATTGGTATGTGGCTTCATATGGTTGGGGTTTACTGATATTTGCATAAAAAAACCATTTTTCACGGTGGCAGCAAACCTGTGTAATCAGCAACTATAATGTTATTCTTTTGGGTAGTAAGAAACATATGATATATCTTGTTTGTTTATCAACATAAATTGGTAAAACTTGGTATGTTGCTTTATCTAGTGGTGATCCATTGAGGTTTGCATAGAAACCAGATTTATGTGGTCCTCGATGGAGCAACCCTGCATACTCAGTCATAATATTTGTCTTATGGAGAATAAATCAAATGTCATATCTCGCTTATTTATGAATATGCTTTGATGAAAGTTGGTAGGTGGCTTCATGACCAAGTGAAGAACAATTTTAAATTCACTGAGTAAATCAGGTTTGCTGCAACGGGGGTATTTTGAATTATTTTCGTGTAAATTACAAGTTGTTTATTATCAGTTTTTCATTGTATTATATTTTTTACTTATTTTGGTTAAGGTTTATAGTTGTCAATAAAAAAGGTCCAAATCTAGTGATAAGATGAACTGTTTGCACTAGAAAGATTTTACAAACTGATTAACATTATTTTTTGATAGACTTAAAAATAGATTATGGTGTCTTCTATGATCTATCGTTGGGCGGTGTTTACCCTATCCGTGTTTTATGAGTACCCTTCATAAAATAAAAGGGAAAAGTTTGTAAAATGTGTTTTTATAGGCCTAATAACATATACACTGTTTTCACATAGAAAAATATGTTTAATCCTAAAAAATATCACCTATTAAAAGGTAATTTATCTTAAAACTACAAATGAGCATTTCGTTAAAGCTAAAAGTAAAATAACAACTAACATTTAGAGATATACAATAAATAATAATAATTTATATTATCTCCACATAAACTTTACTATTCATCTCAAGTCTAATCCCAATTTATTTTTTCTTTCCTTCTTTTTCAAAACAAGAGGTTGGCAGCCTCTTTTTGCCTGTCCACAGAGACTATTCATCTGTGCGTGGAACGTCACCAGTAAAGCAAGGAGTGAGCCAAGTGAGCCGTTACAGTACGAGTTGAACAGTAGGCCTACTGATAAAAGTTGTATGCCAGGACTGGAATTCAAACTCATGACTGGGCCGCTGCCATGGTTCTGGATACCGACACCTTGACCACTAGGCCAGGGACTCACTTAAGCAATAAAAAACAAACAAGCAAGCAAGCTCACTTAAGCTTTATTATATTTACATCAAATAATAAAGTACAATTACAAAACTTTTACAGTAGGCTATATCTATTATTTTGTTCTTTTATCAAACAAAGCAAAATATCCAGGTCAGTTAAAATTCAGTTATAAAATATAAGCTGTAAAGATTTTTTTAAATCTATTGTTCAATAATTCAATTTATTTTCCAATGACAGAAAAAGCATAATATAAGTATGCATCGTTCTAACAAATGATTCTGGTTTTTAAAATCATATGACGTCTAGTCAAAGCTAACTTCTTTGTTTACATGCAGAAACAATCCTGGGTTGGCCCTTGCTCACTGTTTCTATTCTATTAACCACCTTAACTCCTTGCTTCAGATTAGCTAATATAAACCGTATTGTATGCATGTACACGAGTATGCTTGCATCCCGGCTCCGGTATACACGTACCCTTACACTAAGTAAAGTAGTAAAATAGTAAACAAATTATTTCTTGAAAACAGTGACTAGCACCATTGAATAAGAGTGGACATCTTTATCACCCATGAAACAAATCAAATATCACAGAGTATGGTTTGGCCTCCCCAGTACTAATCACAAAGCGATCAACTGCACATAATTCCTACTAAAGAAAACACTTAAATGGTCACAACGCTTTATATTTTGTTAGTTTGGTTTTTCACAGACAATTTTTTTTTGCTGACCAATGTGAAACAACTAATTTTCAAAAAAAGCCTCAACTGCCTGTCGCCATAGGCCAATAGGACTGTGCGGCGATCTAAAGACAGCGAGGTACCGTAATGGTATTTGTCACGTGGGCAAGCCAGTGGTGACCGCACGTGAAAAAGTGTCAGCAAACAGCCGAGGTCGAACCTATGCTTGACCAAGACTCCAAGACTGACTTGCGAGACTAGAAGACTAGAACTCTACCTATGCGCTACTGTTCAACTGCATTGAGGTATTGGTCGCCTGTTGTTTTGCTTGTTGGGTTTTGGCCGGTTGTCCAAAACCCAGTAAGTGTGAAAGGAGCCTTGGTATATACAATTTTGTAACAACTGATACCTCCAATATGAGAGGATTAAGTAACTTAAACATATTGGAAAAATACCCCAGAAAGAAAGAAATTATTCCTTGTTAGTAAGGCATTGTACAATGTGGACAATATTTTTGCAAAAGAGGTGTTTTAGTATTCTTATGTACTTCTTTTTTTACTAGAAATACAAATGAAGATGGTAAAACTATATTTATGTTTTATCCTGTTTTTCATATGTATGACACCATTCTGTACTTTTACATGCCTTATGAATAATGTTATTTTGATTGATTGATTGAAGATACTCACAACATCAAAATGCAACCCTGTAGGACAAACATGTTGGGCAGATTTCCCATTAACACAAGCGTAGTACCTGGTACAGTCAGTGGGATGAGGTTGGGCCCCTATACAATCCGGCCCCTGCATTGGTGAACCTACAAGTAAATATAGCGAAGTACTAAGAGCTCCCAGATTAAACACTTTTTTAAAAATGTTGTCTAGTCTCAAGGTCATGTAATACAAAAGGCAATGTCGTCATGTCTACCTGATAATGGTCTGATCATTGGTAAAAATTATACAAAAACGCTCTCAACTTTGACGACTCGTGAGTCTGTGTTGGTCCAACATGACGTGTGGCAGGCACGACCATTACCAATACTCACGCACAACACTTGAACACTACTATACGTACTTATCGCGTTTCCCAATATATATAACAAATTGAATTTGTTAGCAGCCATCTAGAAAAAAACTTTTAAATTAATTGTAAGTGGCAAAACTGCAAGTTCTCCACTAAGGTAAGCTTATTGACTCTCCCTATAATTTCTTCTTTAATTGTTTGAATAGCTTCAAATTGATCCTAATTTAAATCCTAATTTAGTGAGACAACTTTTACAATACAAAACCTAGTAAACAAAAGAAAGGTCAAGTCTCAAGAAGAACATTGTGCAAACAACTATTTAAACAATTAAATATTCTAACATTATGGTCAGTTTTTATATCACAAGCAGTAATTTTTGTACATTTGAACTTTGATACATTTTCATTCAGAAGACTAATTCATAACTATAACACGAGAAATCTCGATCATATAGACTTTCCACATCCAAATTCAACTTTCCGACAAAGATGCCCAGACTACATATCAATAAAAATTCATAATAAAATTCCTTCAAAAATAAAATCTTTCATAAGAAAATTCAAAAATAAACTAAAGCAATACCTTATCGAGAAATGTCCATACAAAATTGAATACTTTTTAAATGAAAATATAACATAAATTTAAAATCAAAATTTTGCGGTTTCAAGATTGGATGAAGATTATTTTGTAAGATTCAAGGATTCAATTAATCAAAATTCTATAAATTATTATTAGAATTACATACTCTGTTAATTTAATGTAGTCTTAACCATAATTTAACTTTATCAATTAAGATGTTTACCAATAAATAAATAAAGAAAAAGTAGTGGAGTAATTTTTAACCATCTGAGCTCATTACCAGATATCTGTCAAAGCTCAATACAGCTTCATCTACCTGCAGGGACTAGGCTATTGTCAGGGCCAGGGTCTGGATACTGCCGCAGGACGGTGTTGATGGTATGCAGCAGAGGATACTTCCCACCTCCACAGTTGTTCCTGTAACCACAGAGATAAATGAGTAATAGGTTACGTCATCAGAGTCGTTAACAAACACAGAAAACAAATTAACTGTCATAACTATAGATCATCATCTTTTATTCGTGAAGTTGTGTTGTTGTTACTGTATTTATGGGTCAAGGCATGCCAAGGAATTAGGCAGACTGAGTTTAGGACGAAGGTAGAAAGGAAAAATACTGCCATGAGAATTGTTTGCAGTTAGAAGATATGATTTTTCTGAATATAGTTGGCATGTTACTATTATGGAGAAAAGAGGTGATTGTAAAAAACGCTCCTCAAAGCTGCTCCTGAACCCATACCTCATTGGAGGGGACCAAACAAGTTTTTACTTTTTTTGTTTCCCCCAGACCTTAGGGCTCCACCTCACTGGCACTAAAAGCTGCCATGTTATTCTTAGGAAGAAAAAAAGGTTTACTAAATGGCTTGAAAACGGCTCCTGAAATCTGCTCCCAGGCCATGCCGCATTGTTTGTTGTTGGGAGCAAAAAGACATCTGACACTTTTTTCCCGACATTAGTGGTCCATTTCACTGGCTTCTTCTATCACTTCTTGACATCTAACTTAGACTTGTGATGATTCTTTGGGTTTGTTTAACAAAGCCATATCTCTTGAAAAATGCCCCAATGTTGGGTACGCCCCCTATATATCTTAGGGTGCCCCTGGCAAAGTTGCCTTGTTATTCTTTCCGATTTTGCATGATTTTATAAAATTCACACTATTTCCATTAGGTTGAAGACTTTTTTTACAAACCTGACCTTACGGCTCCATCCCACTGGCTTAAAAGTTGGCACATTATTTTTATGGACAACAAAGATATATACTAATAAAGTAGTACTCCAGTTAAAGGCTCCTGATTCAAAACTAGTCATACACCGTACTACGTTGTAAGGGACCAACAATATTGTTGATACATTTCTCCCCCATCGAATCTAAGGGCTCTGTCCCAATGGTCTCAAAATTTGCCATGTTATACCTATACGGCTCCTCAAACCTGCTCCTCGTCCATACCACATTTATAGTATGGATACGTTTTCTGACCTAGGACTCCGCCCCTAGGACTTCACCCTAGTGGCTTTAAAAAATTGTCATGTTATTGTTATGGTGAAAATACTGTTCTTTAAGTAACTAAAGGCGCTTGGTCTAGGTATTCATTACCAAGTTAAGAAAAATTAAGCAGATTCACGAAAGTACCTGAAGTCTTCGTAGTCGAGGGAGAAGATCATGACGCCGGCCAGATTGTTCTGCCTGACATACTCTGCCTTGCGCCGGACCATGGCAGGGTCTTCGAACGCCACCCACTGGTCGCCATGTCGAGCGTACGGCCCCATCGCCCCCTCAGGGTCCCTCACCACCTCCCACCCCCTGCTGCGGATACGATCGCAGATCTGCAATGAACAGATTGATTACATGTACGTGGGAATGTACAGAGAGTGTCATTATTTACATTTGTCAGCGTAAAATCAGGTCCAAGATTTGTACACATTAACAGACACTTATTAAGCAGAATAAAACTGGCACTAATTAAACAAATAATGTAAAGTTTCTCATCAATTGGATTAGAAATTTATGCATGACTGAGCAACATACAAAAAACAAATAAACATATAATATTACCTCATTTTGTTTACAAAATGATAGGCAATGAAAATAAGATTATCAGTTAAGAACTCACCTCAATACACACTAAAGCAATATGTGACTCTGCAATTGGATTATGTAAATGATCTACATGCATCAAAAATAGGTACAGTATTATTCTCTGGTGCAAAACATTTTGACTAAATATTATTTGCAGTGCTGTTATAGACAGCATGGCCTTGGCACAGTAATAATTATCTACATTGAAATAAATTCATAAATATAAAACAACACACCTCGTAGTAGGCAAGGATCCCAGGAACGTTGCTCTGCTCCCCACTCTCCCCTGGACCACTGCTGTAGGCGTAGAGACCGTTGTCACTGTCAGTGTTCAGGCTAAAGCTGTTTCCAAACATGGGGATACCCAGAACAAGCTTGCGGCTGTCTGCACCTTGTGATATCCAGTAGTGGATTGTGAAGTTCTAAAAAATAATCATTACATTGTAAGAAACCCCCGGATAGCCACTGCCCATTCAGTTTGGGTGAACCTTTGAAACATAATTCAAATAAGATGATATATATATAGGAAATGTTATTTTCAAAGCTATCCCTAATATGGTCTCCAAGATTTCAAATTTTGTCTTCAAGTGTAATTTGGTTTTGGAGACCTATTTTGTATGTTGCCAACTTCACTTTTTAAATCATGTATTTCAAAACTTGTTATTGTTGACGCCGATTGCGAGGGTGTTGGAGGGGGTTATTGTTTAGGCCCTCGCCCTCAAGCCTTCAGTCGTCCGTATAGCATCAACCCACGCACACATGAAATCCAACACACCCAGGGTATTTGTGTTCTTGTTCGGTATATTTTTGTTTTGGTTTTTTTTTTGGGGGGCTAGTGTTTTGTACACTTGCGAGACTCACGAGATTCGATCCATTTTTAGACTAGATTGATTCCTTTGACTAGATAAATTTCATTTAAGATTAGATTCAATTGTTTACGTCCAGTTTAACCATTTATCCAGTTGTTGATATTGTTTCACATTTTAATTTAACAAGTGACAATCAATTCAGTTTTCAACTAACAAGACTAATTTACAGAACCTTAATGTGCGTGAAAAGTGCGGTACGTAGTTGCGCCACCACAGTTATATTAACTAACTGACAAGAATTAGTCCCCTAATTCATGAGCAGGAGAGCAATCAGTAAGTCCACTACCTTTGTTCAAGGTGAATAGTTATGAAGTCTTACTGTAACTTAGGAAAACTACCCAATTATCTCGCATTCTATTATTGATGGCATGTTTGTTGGGGTTTCAACATGTATTTCCTAATATTTAATCACTGTGCCTTATCTCATGTCAGTTATAAAAGTGCATAGAAACATCATCAAATATCAGTGCAACTCTGTGTTGAAATTTATGCTATTTGTTTACGGATGGACTGATAACAGACTCAATCCCTGCCCACAGGCCTCGGCCCATGCGGGGATTAATTATTTCAAAAGTTGTATATCCTTGTGTAATTTTCTGACATAAATTTTATTTGATTCAAACAATTAGACCAGAAATTAGAGAAAGAAATTAAACTGAATAGTAAAACAAACCACGCTGAAGGTGTAATCATCATCATCTGGCTGAGCATATAGTGGCGCACCATGACCTGTCTTCTTGTCCCAATGGCCATGGTAGTCGTAACTCTTCACTGATATCCAATCTAGATTTTCTGACATCACAGGAACATTGTACCCTAGGAAATAGAGTTATCACTATGAAAAGGAAATTTATTTGGGTTAAATTCTTATTCAATTAGCTAATTTATAATCTGTGCTGAACTGTGCTACACTTTTACAAACTTTAAATGAGTAATCGTTTTGTTTACCCCATTTTTAGCGAATTTCCCCTATAGGGAAGAAGCTATTACCGTAGATCTCATGGTAAGACTTAAGCCCGAGACCATGATAACTTTTTCGTTTTGAGGTCCCCAGATGCCAAAAACACCATTCGTTCAAATTTGTATGTATGTATATATATATATATATATATATATATATATGTGTGTATAAAGTCCAATCTTAACGAAATTTGGTAAAAATGTGTGAAGTACCATTTATTTGAACGAGTTCGAAAACCAGATGAATCGCACCATCCGAAGGGGGGTTTTTGGGGGGTTTTGTACCCCAAAAATGTGTTTTTGGGGTTTTCACATGTAATTTTTATTTAAATCAAATTTTAATTTTTACCATTGAATTTAGCTTAAAAAAACAAACAATTTGGTATTTTGATAATTTTCCTACATCAATTGGTTACCAAGATATTGAAAGTGCTAAACACAGTACGTTGTCTAATGTTATTCTTATGGAGAAAAAGAAAAATTGTATATCTGGCTTATTTATGAACATTAACTGACAAAATTTGGTATATGGCTTCATCTGGTTGTGTTTTATTGTTGTTTGCACCAAAAACATTTTTCGCCTATGGTTCCTGTAGCAGCAAACCTAGGTACTTGGTACCTATGTTATTGTTATAGAAAATACTTAAAATGTTATATATCGCTTATTTATGAATGTATATGGATGAAACTTGGTATGTGACTTCACTAAGATGAGTTCTACTGATATTTGCATAAAAACCCGTTATTTTGTGTGCCTTGTTGCAGCAAACCTGCGTACTCATCCCCAATGTTATTCTTATGGAGATTAATTACTATTTTAAATATCGCCTGTTTGTGAATATATTTATTATGAATCCTGTTAAGTATTTTAATGTGTTATGTTATATATTCATTGGAAATTCGCTGAGTATGCAGGTTTGCTGCAATGGGGGTATTATGTTATTCACACTGTTGGTTTTAATCTTACAGATTCAGATGTTTCGTACAGTAGATGGGTGGCTGGGCCCAACGAGGTCTCCCTTAGTGCTTTATACGCTTTATGATTGAAACTTTCAGGATTAATAATTTAGAAAATACATCAATTAACAATTATTTATTGAGTTACTAAGCTTTATCATCAGCAAGGTTTCAATAACAGTCTTCAGTTCAGTTTTACATTAAAAGTAGCAATTAATTTTAAGCAATTTGATGCTTTTACATTTTTTTGTGAAATGTACACTGACAAATTTAATATATTTCAAATGTACTAATCAAATCTATGATCGGGGGGAATGTCTGATTTTGTCTATATGTTAACTTTATGATCGACTTTAAAATTATGATGGAACCTTTTTATTATCTTAATAATACAATATTACATTTTCCAAGTAACATGATTTTTGTCTACTTTATCCTATACTCTAATATGAGTAAGGTTTGCTTGCTTGCTTGCATGCTTTCTTGCTTGCTTGCTTGCGACACGGATCTCAAAAACGGCTCCAACGATTTCCTTCAAATGTTCGAAATAACTAATTTCTGGGATAAAATAAGTTCTAGACAGGCCTCATCCCCAGGAAAAATCAAATAATGTAAAAAAACTAAAATGAAAAGTTAAAAAAATTAACATTGGGCTTACGGAGTTTCAAATCAAAACAAAAGAATTGTAACGGCTGTTCATCATCAACCAGGGAACTGTCAAAGTAATACTCATGTTGTTTATGATTATTAACATGTGGTTTCCTGAAAGCAGAGATTAATATATTTGATTGAAGATTACATAAATAGAGTAGTAAATTAAATCAAAGGGAAATTGAGCTGTAAATAACAACTGGAGTGACCTTAAAAATGTATAAAAGAGGCAAATGAGTCATACAAATCAGATTATCAGTAGGGGAAGTGGTGAGATATTACTCCAAGTCATCTAAACAAACTGACTGGCCTTCTCCCGAGCAAAGCTCGGCCCCCCAGGTACTTTAATAAGTCTGTTTAAAATGTGAAACACACATTATTAGAAAAACAAACAAAACAAGCAACAGTTGTGGGTTATGAATATGATAAACAGGTTTTTCTGAAAAAGACAAAATTGTATGTAAAATACCGGTGACTGTTGACTGATTTGAGATTAACTGGTGGCATATCATGTATATTCTTAAAGGTAATTCAATGCTCTACAACTTTTTTCTCATGAATTTATTTTCCTGATGATGAGTTTAGATGATATGATAAATGTTTGAGGAAAAATGTAAGGTAAAATGATTTCTTTCGAATATGTCTACCTTTTGAAAGCGTGTAGCTCGATAACGATTAGGAATTCAGGAAAAAAGTATAGAAGAAAAGTTGTAGATGAGCTTTAATTATTATTGAAAAAGTTTTCTCTACAATGTACCGTTGTCGAGATATTAGTGGAAACCCAACATTTGGACGTTTCTCCCCCCTCCCAGGGGGGGGGTGCTCTCCTCGTTGACGTCAAGACTTTAGGTATGTTCACATCCCTGAACCAGTTTCTGAAGTTTTACTTAGGTACCTGCTCACACATTCTACACCCCATTTTGGACCATTCGTTGACTGGACTAACTGTTAATTATAATCAAAATAATCAGATTTAATTTACTCCACTGTTTCTTACAAATGATATAAGTTATATTTTCCAAAATGAATTTATGAAGAATTTACAATTGAAGTAATAAGTGAAATTGATCACTTAATAACAAATAAACTTCCAGTAAACAAATAAATATCAAATACAATTATTACAAACGCTATTTAGATAAAATAGCTTACATCTTTTCTTGTTGGTAAAAATCAGAGACATGATTATACAGAATTTAAACTTTTTTTAAATCACAGTTCTAAGACAAATTCCTACTTATTTAAACCATAGCAGCACTTCAGATATATGTTTTAATAATATTAATGGTACTTCTAAATTGATCTACTTTAAATTTAGACTCCTGGTAGAAATTGGCCAAGATCAAAGGCAGGTGAAACTGATTAAAATGCCCTTACTTTATTTGAAATGTAATAAGAACAAATGTACAACTACCAGGTTTGCGTAAAAATCGAAGGCACCGTATCAGTTATAACAAATTGTGAGGGTTTAGAATAACCACTCTAAAAGTTAATAACTGAACCATTATTCTCGCTACTAATGGCGTTTGCTAATTATTTCAAATGTGAATTTAGATGAAAGTGAAATAAATAAAATGAGGAGAGTCGGGTGTTCCAACTCCTACTTTAACTTCAGCCTGACCATTCTAACCAATGAGGTTTCTGCACTTCTCTTGAGTTTTTCTATTGATCCATTTCAGTGATGTTGACTGGTTATGACTGTTATGAGTCGATTAAACAAAAATACCTAAACTATTTTGTTGTCTCGTAAAAACTATAATGGATGCTTTAGGATTCTATTCTTACATAAAAAATACTGTCTAAATAATTTTTCAATTTCAATAGCACCCACTGACAATCCAGAAAGAAAAAGATGTGCTATAGTGTATGTTCAGCTGAAATAGTGGACCACAACACTGAAATAGATCACAATAATTGTGACTAGGGCTTTCAGTTGACATGTTTTTTTTTTACATTCAGACCTTTTTGTGACTGTGATTGACATTACATAAGGTACAAATAGGTAAAATATTTAAAAAACCATTAAATATTACTTTGTACCAAATAAAATTAAGAGTGCTGTTGTAGTGTTTTGTTAAATTGTATGTAGTTTATTGAGAATATACATTTTGGATGGATATGCTCAGTAGATATTAAAATTTGTATGAAAAACATTTAAAGAGTGTGAACTTCACAAATGGTTCTTTAATAGAAATGTTGTATTTTATGTTAAAGGTTTTCACAAATACAGCTGTTATTTCTAGTATTTTACCAATATTTAAGGGGAACGGTAATTTAGAAGATTTAATGTCATTAAAATACCTACCAATTATAATTTTTAAATTTCAGTAATCTAAAATACCCCCGTCGCAGCAAACCTGCATACTCAGTGAATTTCCAATGAATATATAACATTTCACATTAAGCCACTAAACAGGATTCATAAGAAATATATTCATAAACAAGCGATATTTAAAATATTAATTATTCTCTATAAGAATAACATTGGGGATGAGTACACAGGTTTACTGCAACAAGGAACACAAAATAATGGGTTTTTATGCAAATATCAATAGACCTCATCTTAGTGAAGTCACATACCAAGTTTCGTCCATATACATTCATAAATAAGCGATATATAACATTTTAAGTATTTTCCATAAGAATAACATGGGGACCAAGTACCTAGGTTTGCTGCTAGGGGAACCATAGGCGAAAAATTGTTTTTTTTTTGTGCAAACAAGAATAAACCACAACCAGATGAAGCCATACCAAATTTCGTCAGTTTATGTTCATAAATAAGCGAGATTTACAATTTTCCTTTTCTCCATAAGAATAACATTAGACAACGTACTGTGATTAGCACTTCCAATATCTCAGTAACCAATTGACAGAGAGCAATGATAAAAATACCAAATAGTTTGTTTTTTTTATGTTGAATTAAATGGTAAAAAATAAAATTTAATTTAAATAAAAATTACCTGCGGAAACCCCAAGAAACCCATTTTTGGGGTACAAAACCCCCCAAAATCCCACCTTTGGATGGTGCGATTCGTCTGGTTTTCGAACTCGTTCAAATAAATGGTACTTCACACATTTGTACCAAATTTTATTAAGATCGGACCTTTTTTACGAGAGTTATCATGCTTACGGACATATATATATTCAATTCAATTCAAAACATCTTTATTCGTTTGTAGTGATACATACATGAATAGTGTCTTATTTCAGTATTGAATAATTTTAAACAAGTTTATAAACAAGTGCGTAGGTCTTAGAATTTAATATAGTAATGAAAACTACAGCTCTTTGAAAGAATACATAGCTTTGTTGATGAGATAATGCTTTAATTTAATTTTGAATTTTTTATTTGAGACCTCATCTGTGATATATTTTGGGATTTTATTGTAAAATTTTGAACCAGCATATTCAGGTTTTTTTTTGAAAAGTTGCAGAGTGTGAGAGCTTATTGCCCAATTTCCCCAATTGGCGTCCCCAATTTCTGGTGTTATGTTCATGATTATTACCAACCAGCTCCATTTCCTGAAATCTATTTCTTGCTGTAGAAATCTTATATAAAAATCCTTATATAAAAAAATCCTTATATACAAATTTTAACGAATGGTGTTTTTGGCATCTGGGGACCTCAAAATGAAAAGTTATCATAGTCTCGGGCTTAAGTATTACCATGAGACCTACGGTAATAGCTTCTGAAAAATTGACACTCTAAGAAACTCCATGCCCATTTTAAGTACTTTTTATATGTTACTTATTTTTGGCTCGAAAAAGTTAAGTAACATTATAAGGATCAAACTAATTAACCTAGCGCTAGAGGTTAGTTGATAGATTATGCTTTTTAGCACCTTCAAAGTTGTTATTTTTTGTATTTATTATGTAACAATGAATATTTCATTCAAAAATATAAGTAATAGAAAAATCATGTCTTAGTTTTGATTTTTTCATTGTCTTAACTTGCTTTGATAACCTCTACATACTTCTACACAACAGCCTTTAAGCCCACATTGTATTGAGTGTGTGAGTGTTACACTTCTCACAAAACATCATCAAAATTGTATTTTTATTAGTTTTTGTATATCTGCATCACATCACATTCAATAACTTAGTTTCCAGAGCAGTGCCAAAAAACATAATTAATAGTCAATAGCAAACTACCCACTGGTTGCAGTAGGTTACAAACGTTGAAACTACAGGCAGCTCTAACAAGTGCAATTTGATAGATTATTTTTAAAAGTTAAGTAAAATGCAAGTTACAAAACAATGCAATATACAATGCAATCCAGACATAAACATTTTTTTAGGATTTTGTAACAGTGATACATTGATTGCTTCCTTGCCCTAAATATTTTCGATGAGATATTTACCAAATTTAGATCTAGCAAGTTTTAACATCTTTGAAATGAAACTGAATTTACCAGCATCAATAGGGTGCTTGGTGGGTGGCACAGCTGCTGACAACAGTAGCCCGAGTGGTTTGAAGGCCCCTCTTAGCTCCCGGACAAGGGCTGCAAACGCATCCTTGTCTGATTCAGGTCCCTTATTGCAGTTCAACTGCGACAATGTAATAGGTACAGGATTTGTATTATACTGTCACGTTCAGAAGATGTAACTGACAAATTCAAGAATCAAACAAAACTAGACATAACAGTAATGAATTATCACATACCTAACAAGTTTTCATTAGCATGTGCCCTTGTAGGACGGGATTGTATTTTTAGGTCAGGATGGGATTTTTTCCCTCCCGAAATCAGGGAAGGCATTCTCCTTCCAGAACTACAGTCTACTCTTTAAAATTAGACAGATATGGGACAATAAGGCCCTTGTAATTTAAACAATGGTTAATCAAACTAAAATCAAAATACTGTACGCTAATGAGTTGATAAAAAAGTCAATTTCAACAAACGAAGGTTTATTTGACTTTACAGGGTTGCAACCAAAGTTGCATTTCAAAATTCTCGCATAATCAAGAACGCATAACTAACGTTAGCAAGAATCAAGAACGCATCACTAACGCCGCCGGCAATCAATGTTGCCAACGTTACCGGCAATTGAGAATGCATTGCTATCACGTTGTCAGCAATTCAGAACGTATAAATAAGGTCGCCGGATATCGAGAACACATATCGGCATCGTCACCAGCAATTGAGAACGCATCGCTAACGTCGCCGACAGTCAAGAACGCATATATTATGTAATCAAGAATGTATCGCTAACTAAGTAAGCTTTTCAATTCGCGTCACTTAGTCGCCGATTATCGCGACCAGAAATTCCTGGTTCGGTCGAAAATTCCCGCATAATCCACACATTTTTTCTGGTCACCAAAGTTCACGCATAATTCCTGGTTTTTCAAGTTTTCCCGGTCGGTGGTAACCCTGCTTTATAAACACACGGTTAAAAATAAAAAATTATTTATAAAACCATTACTATGCACCGATTTTCCACGTTTTAACGGGAATCCCCCACCTAATGTTTATATTTTATGTGTTAGTTTTATTATTTCTTATGTAGTTAAGTATTATCTGAATTGTTTCACATGTTAGATAATACTATATTCTCCTTAAAATGCATGTAACCCATGTTGGTTGAATGAAGATTGATTGATTTATGTTAACTATTTCTTATCCGTAGTTCGTGTTCTCTCTCTCACACTCATGGGAGGTATGACGGACAGATTGCCAAAACATGTCAGTTTAGCAAATGTCAGACTATCAAGATTAAACTGTAATCGGGAAATATTTGTTCAAGTTTTTAAACCCAATAATGTTGTATAGTTTAGGAAGGAGAATGCGTCCAGAATTTTGGGAAAAGGAAAAATTACGCCTCGACTAAAATACCAAATCCCTTCCATCCCTAGCTGAAACGTACTATCTTAATCACTTAATCTCTGTATAAGATGGCAACGCAGCTGTAGCGAACCCTATATATTAATACACGGTTGAAACGCTAAGTTCTCAGTGACTACTGACCGATTTAAGATATTTATTTGTCAAATTAAATCAATGAGGATATCAATATTGACAGAGTCGAATGCCCTGGATAGATCACATAAATCACCAACAGTGAACTGCGACCCTTCCACGGCACCTGCAATCTGATCCACAAACTTAACATATTTTTATGAAACTTGGTCGGTGGTTTTTATGTTGTAGTGAGGCACTTATATTATGCATTGGTATTTCGCTGATTTGCTGCAATGGTGGTATTTTCTAAATTTTTGAAATTGAAAAATTTAAGTTTTAACAGATGTCTAAAGACATTTTTCAAGATTAACTCTTTTAATTTATTAACTTTTAGTTTGAAAATTAAATAAATTATTTAGAAAAAAAGTGAAAGTTGAGTCTAACCTGCCAGCACTTAGGGAACTCCCAGTCGAGTTCAAGCCCATCAAAGCCATGTTGGTAGATGAACTGCAACAAGTGCTCGATAAACCGGCGGCGGCTAGTGGGGGAGTTGACCATTCGGCTGTACTTGTCTCCAGCAGAGTCCAACCAACCTCCGATGGCGATCGACACCTTCACCCCCCTCTTCTTGAGGGCCGTTACTTTTTCATAAAGTCCTGAACAGCATATTAATCCAGCTACTTAAAATTTACACCACTTATATTTAAAGCTAGTCAGTCAACTCGGAGATTAAATTAATTTATCTTATATTTAATAGATCTTTATCTTTGTGTTTTATTGCAAGAGGTACAGTGGAACATGGATAATTTGAATCTCAATTATCGCATGAGACTGGAAAAAAATGTTGTTTAGTTGAGTTAAATAAATTGATTTAATAAGGCTTAAAATTTTCATAATTCCCATTTCTAAAGAAAATGTATCATTAATCATTTATCAGTTTGTTGAACAACTTGCACTTTTGTACAATTGTGAAAAGTCACACGCAACTGCTAAACAAAACAGGGATCGATCAGAAGTAAGATAGATCAAGTAGGATAGATCAGGGAGGTTCTATTTATAGTAAGGGGTGGGTACAACCTTGAGTAACCTTGAACATAACCTAGCAGGGTTTGAGATATGCCAAGCAGATACTTAGATGAACAAGCTGCAACTACTTCTACAGAGCCCATGGAACTGCTTCCAAAACCAGTTTTATCTTCAGCTAGTTTAACCTGCGGGGAGCTATTTCGGAACGAATCTAAGCGGGGTAAAGATCCAAAACTTTTGGCATCATGCCGACTCTGCAATACCTGTTTTCGGTCAGTGCTAGTTTTGATAACTGTATTGTGGCCACTTTTTTACCAAGCCTTATTAAAATAGTTTGAATGATCCAAAATAAAATGTGAACTAACCAAGTTCACATTTTGTATATAGAAAATGCTAGGGGCCAACAGAAAAGTTTGAATTTAAGAAGATCTCGAATTATCCAAGTCCCACTGCATTTAAATGCTTTTAGGCAAGTGGGCTGGATCAACATTTGTCAGAAATCCAGAAAATTGAACCTTTGTCCTTGAATGATTCCACTAACATAATTGATATACACTGCGGAGTATATCCATAGTTGCATTCTAAGATATGCAACTAAGGAGATTGTGATGATCAGTAGCAACACTGGAGAAAAGATAGTGATGAAGGTGAAAGTGGCAATTACGAAGAAGACAATGATAAAATGAAACGTTACCATCATAACTCTATGGATCAGTGTTTTTTTAGGAAATTTAGTGTCCTCTCACAGTTTGTAAGGAGGGTGGGAGTATCCTAAAGGGGGTCCTAAAGAGTATCCTATTGATGACAAGACTTACCACAAACTCTCTGCACTGTATCCACGATTTGACTAGATTGCAATAGTGGTTAGAATGCTTGTATGTACTTTACATAAGGCTCAAAGTCAGATGTGAGTAAAATCTTGGTAAATTAGTAATGGAAATTAATCTTCAGTCTGAACGATACTAGAGTTCTGATATTTATAATAAGTTACTACTTAATTTTTACTGATATTACGTATTTCTGAATAATTTTGTCTCACCTAATACTTCTCAAACACAGCTCTCAACTTTTAGAGTGGATCTTACTAAACTGGGGTATTTTCTGATTGTTTGCTTGGATCACATAAAACTATAAAATAGTAGTTTTCTATGCTTAGGTTATATATTTCTCTAAAACAAGAATAATAACGGGTCAAACAGACTGTTACAAAAAATTCAACTTTTCAGAAGTCAACCTACTGCTCTCGATGTCAGCCCAATTATCACTCGGTTTGATGAACAGCTGATCAGGGTCGAGCACACCAAACCCATAGACAATGTGGGTGCACAGTTGTGGGTCAATGTCCCTGGGCGAGTACTTGCCAATCCCATTCCTGCGAGCAAAACAACTTCTAAGTTTAATTTACCATTTAATTTTAAGGGTACACAACTGCAGGTCTATGTACCTGGGTGGATACTTGCAAGTCCTTGAATTACTACAATCAAAATAACTTATGTTTAGTATACTGTATAAAATTAACAGGAACCAGCTCAAGGCCCAATTTCTGTACGGGATTCTTGCAGTTATGCAGACGGATGTTTACAAAAATGTACATTTTACTTACTGATACCGATCATAAATGAAACCAGCGTTTCCTAAACTTTCTTTGCCATGCCTCACTATTGAAATGCTATAGTTTCTTCGCACCTCTCAGTTTTGATAACACCCTAATAAAACCAAAACACAAGTCACGTCACTTTACTTTACTGTGCCCTCTAACATTTACTGCTGAAAACATCTTTAGTAATAAAATAATAAATTGGTTACCACGCTCAATTGTTTAGCTTCACTGTGCCTCACTCATGCTGGCGCGGGGCCCCATGCACCCCACAACTCCTCGAACCTTAAAAACCTTGCAGAGAAGTACAACAGGCTAAATTCGCCTTAATAATTTGGACATCTGTCGATTGAGAATGAGTTGGCCAAGACGATTGACTTTTCTGATCTGATTGATCTTTTTTGCCTGAAGAAAGCTTGTAAAATCATGATTTAGTAGTGTTATTGTAACGGGTGTTTTTAGTGGCAGATAAACAGTAATAAACTATTGTCGGTTTGTCATTAATCTTAATTTTTATTTCAATACTAGGGAGTTAATAAACCTATGTAATTTTAAGTAAAAATAATGTATTAATTAAACTTATGATTGAACTTATAAAATAGTTATCATATTAACTGATACCCTCAATTTTCAGTTTGAACTACATTATAAAAATTGTATAGGTAATACCATTGATTATACATCCTACGGAATAGATAAACCTAGTTTACAGGCCGAGTGTGCCTCGGGATTGTCTGCGCTGCTTGAGTTTAATGTGAGATGCCGCCAGAGGGCTACCAGCAGTGTTTCCACTTAAGGGATTTTTATCCCATATATGGGATATTTCACTGCTTGTGGGATAAAGTGGGATTTTTTTTGGAAATCGGCATTACGTCTGCTAGTTTCCTTACGAACAGAGCACCTTGGCACAAGCGGGCATTCCCTTTTTGAAAATATCGTTGAGCCTTGTCCGCACCCATTATTATTATTTTATAAACATCACAGAACGCACAATGAATCACATCAATGTCGCTGGCCTGGCCATGTTGGAATTAACAAGTAAAATATTTGCCATTTCTAGTACCTATATGTCGTACCGTGCTATTTAGTACTACCATTGATTTTGAATACCAGAATAGATGAACCGAGCTTATGGCCGATCTGTAACCCGAAAAATATACCATGAAACTAGTGCTATACCATCTCAATAAAAGGCTCTGGCAACGAATGTTTCAATTTGCGGGATTTGCTAAACGAATACTAAAACCACATACATAAAAAAGATTGTTGACCTTGGCAATAGGCGGTAAGGGGATACACGCCACAGGTTGAGTCTAGAAGCCTACAGATCCCAGACTCCCTTACTTTGAAGTACTTTGAACCCCCCCTTACTCAATTCCACTTGGGCATGAGCGTGAGCGTGTCCTAGTTGGGTGTGCGATGCGATACCATGAATATGTAGAATGGAGAACACATCGCGTCGTCACCTTATAATTCGTTGTTTTGAATAGTTTGGACACCGTTTTCGTCGTCGGCAGGAGTGATATCTGTCATATCGCCGACAGAATTCTCGTCGCCTAGCTAGAACGGAGCCTTTAGAAGCAGTAGAACGAAGTAGTAGTATGTGCGTTGTTTCTTACTCTAAGAAAACCAGTACGAAGGTAACCCCTCCTTCACCCCTTACACTACTCGTTTCGCGTTGTTAGTTAATTGACTAGTCTAGCTGGACAAAATTTTTATATAGAGATAAAATTCCTACTACTCTTTTATGTTACTGATTGCTTCCATTAAAATCGATCATAATATAGATGTTTAAAGAGATAAAATGGTATTTGAAAGAGTAGAACATGTTTAAATAATTTAATTCTAGCACGAAAAATAGGTAAATATAAACATATATACAATTAAAAGAGAGCAGCTTGTAAAAGTAAATAGAAAAATATTTGATTCTGCAATCTAGTGCAATCTGTGATCTCAGATTAAAAGCGGGATGAAAAGGGATTTTTTAATGTGATTCAAAGGGATAAAACGGGATTCTTTTTATATGAAAAATGGGTTTGTTATTTTTGTTTCATACGCAGCTGATGTAAGTTGTCTGATAGTGGACCAGCTGGTTCATTTTCCTGGCTTCAAAAATTAACTAGTCTTGGGATATCTATTCTGTATTCAAAATCAATGGTAATACTTAAACACAAGATGGCCAAAAGGGGGCCAGTGATGCCCAGGACCAGGACCCGTAATCGAATGTGGGGGCCAAGCTTTTATTCTATGAGTAGGTGATACAGGCGGCTGGAAGTCGACAAATACTGGGTTTTCGCCAAAATGGGAAATATTGTCTTAATTTTACTGTCAATTATGACCTTAAAAATTGGTCTAATTTTAATGTTAGGGCTAAATATAATGGGTTTTAATTTATAAAAGAGTAAACTTTTCTGTAGAATGAATGGTTTATGAGTTTTAATGAAAAAAACCGACAAAATTCCCAAAATTTCAAGGTTTTTTGGCTCCCAAAAGCTACGCACAGCACCTGTAACGGTGCAAACTTAGATTATGTGTTGTCAACACCACCTGTTATGTTAACAGCTGACCTACATCTTATCAGCTGTTACAATTTCACTGTTTCTCATTTTATCCTTATTGTTGTTCATTGTTTCATGTTTTATTCCTCATAAATAATAAACACTACTTAACATTTCTCGACCACAACTAATAATCCTTATTGCTTATGAGGAATGAAGCAGGAAACAATGAACAATCATACTGACAAATACCCCTGTAGCAGCAAACCTGCGTACTCAGCGAATTTCCAAAGCATATATATGTGTCTTAATACCACATAAAGCCACATACTAAGTTTCATCAATATACATTCATAAATAAACGATTTATGAAATTTTAATTATTCTCCATAAGAATAACATGGCGGCTGAGTATGCAGGTTTGCTGAAGCAAGGAACATAAAAAATGGGGGTTTATACAAATATCAATATAACTCAAGTGGGTAAAGCTACCATACCTAATTGTGAGGTGGAAAGCAAAAAGGGACCTCTTGTCGGCAAAGTAGATTTTTCAGTACAGTCAAAATAAGTCATCCGGGTATAAAATATTGATTTTCGGTATTTTGCATATTACTACTCTTTATAATGTTGTTTACAAGACACAATCGATTACAAAACAGTTTCGAATGGATAAAATACTCATAATAATCGATAAAGGAGACAGTGTTCTGCCTAGGAAAAGACATGTCTTGTCGCTTATGGAGCAATAACATGGCCGACTTCAGGTCCCATTTCTCAAACACACAAGTTCTCTTTGCATTACTTTAAAAACAAGTCTTCCCTGAACTCTAGTGGTAACTGAGGGAACTACGACGGGTTTATAATAACAGGAGAACATTGTCTGGTTATAATAATGCCCGCTCCGACATCAGGTACCTTTTTCTTCGTAGGTACAAGCCAATAAATAATGTTATTGATATTACTATTACAGTAGTATTATGTATTTTTCTTGCAACTATACTGTTAATAACTATTAATAATCACTAATAATTAATATTACATCATTTTTGGTAGGTTTGTAAATATAATTTTGTAAGTAGAAAGGTTTGCAGCAATGCATTATCAGTCAGCCAATCACATCAGTTGTATCTCTGTTCTTCCCTGAGAATCTACTCCCACTTCACCATCCGCTAATACTGTCTAATAATTACGCTAGTTTTACGGTTCTTACCTAGGCTATAATTATTTACAGAACCCCACGTCTAAAACTTTATGTTGTCGCAATCAGAGAATCACAGTCACTGTGTCCTCAGTCGTTGTACTACACAATAAGAAACGAAAAGAATATCTCATCAAAAACATCCGAGAGTATTGCAAAGAAGAGTTAAGGATATTCTTTGCCCACAACTAGGACCTGCTATCTAACTTGAACCTCTACCCATGAATCATGCTGATGAGGCCCCGCCTGACGGCCCGCCATCGGTTCCTGGCCCTTTGCCAAGCGTCGCAAGAGATCAGTTTGAAAAAATAAAAAAAAGACTTAAGAAAAGTTTTTATATCATTTTAAAGAATAGATTTTAGGCTTTGTTTTCATATCAAATGCATTCCTTCAATGTAAATAATAAAGATTTGGTAGTGTTTAAAAGTAGTTAAAATGGTGTTTTTGTCATGTGGGGACCTCAAAACGAAAAGTTATCATGGTCCCGGGCCTAGGTCTTACCATGCCGACTACAGTAATAGCTTCTTCCCTGTAGGGGAAATTCGCTAAAATGAGGTACAGTGAAATTGTAACAGCTGATAAAATGCAGGTCAGCTGTTAACATGAGTAAAAGTGGATTGTAACCATCTTATTTATGAGATTAAGCGCATTAAAACTAGTAAGATTATTAAGATTTCATAAAAATAAAAATAAATCGCAACTATTTTTTTATAGCATTTAGTTGTTATTCATTATCGTATTAAAGTTGTTATGGGTTTATCTTATTAGAACTTCTTAGCGTAGTGTTGAGTTAGATTATAAACTTCAAAATCTCTACAATTTCTTGATTTATGGACTGATTTTAATAAATGAGTTGTCACTGGTATTGTATTAAGAAGTACTAAAAATGTTATTTCGGTTACTAGTTTTCATTACATTTGACTTTAAAATGTTCAAACGACCACCATTTTGATAAGTTTGGAAAAAAATATTTTTTTAAATATATTAAGGTCTTAAGACATCAATTTTACACATTTAAGATCTTAAGACATATGCTAAGTTTAATCAAAATGTATCAAAGGGTTCTTGAAATAATAATAACTAGTTGCCAGTCGCGGCTTCGCTCGCGATCATAGTACAATGTTATGTTTGAGAAGTTAGTTAAATATGTTAAACTTGTGATTCTACCAATGTAATTTACCAACTATCGTGTAAAAAATGTCCTATGGACTACATTGGTAAAACCACAACAGCCCTTAGAGTATGAATGAATGGCCACGGGCATAATGTTAATCATCCTTCGATAGAAAAGCCTGTTGCTATTCAAGCCAGAGAAAATTCACAACATTTTCAGGAATTTTATTCCCTAAAGGGCATTTGTAAATTGGCTACTGACTTTCAAGATAGACCGAAAAGACAACTTTAGCAGGCCCATCAATTAGTCCTCAAATCTAAAACCCCATTTGGACTTAACTTAAGATAACCAAAATTTGCTCCAATATTCTGCCTTATCTGATTTTTTACTGTGAGTTCGTAAACAAAGTAGACACTTAATCACATGTTTTAATGTAAACAAAGCAGACGTTTTTAAATCCCCATGCTTTTCTTATGGAGGGTGTTTTACGTCATTTCTCGTTTGCTGGTTTTTTTTTAGGTATACTGCTATTTTTCCCGAGTCCCTGAGACCTTTAATTTGAGCCCTCTCTTATCATCATGCGATTTGCTAAACTCCCACAATGTTGACTTAAAAATTTCTCTTACAGAATTATATATAAAGATATTGTTTATTACTTATTTATTTTATCACCTAACAAATTCTTAGTGCAATTTATTTATCCTATCATTTATTTTTATCTTGTTCTTGTTAATTGTTATAAATCTATGAGATTTAATTTATCGTAAAATTAATTGTAAATGTTCATTTGTTTAATATACAAAACCTTGCTATACAATTTATATAGATAGTTTACAACTTAACCATCTAAATCATAAGTGGCATTCAAATAAATAATCTGTTTGACTTTTATTTTTGTTTGTTTTTTCATTTATTTAAGAATGTGTATTGAGGTTATTTTTGTACATATATACACACATATATATATATATACATATATACATATTGTACATTTATTTACTGTACATATGTTAAAGCAACTGGGGGCCCGAACTTTGCTCGAAAGGCCACTCAGTTTGTTAAAAATGCCTAGAGTACTTATTTTCACAGTTCCTCTCCAAGGTGAACCTATTTGCTTTGCTTATTTGCTTGTTTATTTTCATTTTAAAAATGTCCGCTTTATATTCAATCTTCAGAATTCTTCAGATTCTCGCAATTTATACACCTTGAGATTCTCACAAGTTATGTATGCATTGATTCTAATCAATGACAAAAATCACATGATACTTTACCAGATGAGTGATTTTTTTTTACATTTTTTATTCTGGATCAATGTTATATACATTATACACAAAAATGGTAACAATTAATTGTGAATAAAATGATCAGGCTCGCCCTATCAAAGACACCTAGTAACAATTAATGAACATATGTACAAATGTGATTAAATGTTACAATGAATTACATATAAATAAGACTAGCAAACCATATGTTTGTATCTTTAGTCCCAGCTGTTCTGCTTCTTTTGTTTTGATTTGCTGTCCTATGTTATTTAAATGGGCCAAAACCGTTCTTTGAGGGCTTCCCAAGGGTTTCTGGTTCCACACACTGACTTGAGACCCCCAAAAGGCACATCTAGAAGTTAAGGGCTTTCAAACAACACGTAAATCATCAA
Source organism: Allygus modestus (assembly GCA_963675035.1). Taxonomy (NCBI): domain Eukaryota; kingdom Metazoa; phylum Arthropoda; class Insecta; order Hemiptera; family Cicadellidae; genus Allygus; species Allygus modestus. The sequence goes on from OY776111.1 coordinate 305,179,817, forward strand.
AATCAACCCAGTAGTTTGGCCATAATCTTCTGCACAAACGCCTTATTCTTTTAATATAATGATTATAAACACTACTACTGTTTGTCAGAGTGAGATTTTACAATTTAATGGTTGCTTGAACAGCTGTAATGATTCTTTTATTTTTATTTACAAATATTAATCTTACCATCTTAACCATTTGGAATGTTAGTTTTTCCGAATAATTTATATACAAAACTGTATTTTTCCATGGATGAGGCCTGATTAGAACACATTTATTAACCCATAATTTCCATAACTACAACATTTGGAGAGCCCTAAAGTAAAGCTTTTTTGGAGCAGGCGTACAGGCAAAGGTTTTATTCTGATGTACAAATGTACGCTCAATCGGCCCAGTTAACTACTAATGTCAGTGTTGATTAAATTCAGTTTTAAAGGTCAGTGGAGCATTTAAGTCCCAAAGGACATATGGAATGGAAATTATAGGCCTGTTTCTGATTATAGTGAATTGCCTGCAGTCTTTCTACCAAATTGTTGCTCAATCTGTAAGTACATGATTAACATGGAAATGTTGAAGGCCATTATGGCCGAGTCTCATTGGAACGGGAATACGCCCATAGCTGGTTTTTTTAATGCACTTATTTTCTTCCAAATATCAGCTCAATAACTCCTGTGGTTTGTTGGACTTACTGATAAACACATAAAATATTCAGTACTATTATCACAAAGATTACCTAGACCAATTGAGCTTTAAATACCATGTTACCAAGGGCTTATGTGTTCCGTACCCAATGTTTCATTGCCGTGCCGTTATTTTACATGATTTAGTATACTTTTGTAGAGTAGTAAAGCAGACGTGTTTCCTCAGTTCTGTAATAAAAGGTAATTAGCTGACTAAATGCTCATAGTAACAAATATGGTGCATTCTGTAGTGTGTTGAGTGACCTGGTCCCTTAAGGTCTACTTTAGATCTAACAGTGCCGGACAAAGCGGCAAAACCGTAATGATGTACTATGATTTAAAACAGCTTAAAAGTATCCTTCTCCACACGAAAATAGGCAAAATGTATTATTTCAATTGGTGCAATTTTTGTTCAAAACCCGGAACTAATATGGCTCACAAACAGACAGACAGATAAACAAATTTTAACAATAATTTAAATATCTCCACTGCATACAACAATTGAATGCTCAAAGCGATGTAGACAAAAACTAATTTTATTTAGATACATAAATACATTCCTCACCTGTAACATCTGGTATCGCTAATAACCTGCCTTGATATATTAACAGCTGCAATTTAAATAGGATTATTCCCCATATTAATCTTATGGGCAAAAAACAAACTTTGAGGGCAGCCCGAGCCCTTCAGATTGAAAATATCTAAAAATTAAAACCTTTCTGCAAAACTACGAATCAGGGCAAATATTTTGGTACCTCAATCGGTTCAGAAATAACGGAGGAGTTCTCTTAAGAAAAATCGGCTTAGCGTATTAATATATAGTGTGTAAAAAAAGTCCATCCCCCCCTTTAATTTTGTTTGTTTGTTAAAACAAACAAATCACCTTTGGGGAGCGATAATAACTTAACCCCAAGTATCTTTTGAGGTTATCAGAAATTTTGAGTGTCCCCCAAAAATGGGGGATTTTGGGGGAAACTCAAAATTTTCAAATGTAAACCCCTTTTGAGTGACCTCTCATTTTAAAGAGCTTTAAAAAAATAGGCAAATGGTGGAGGTTGGAGGTCTGTAACGTGTTTCTATCCAAAATGGCAGCTTGTCAAAGTTTTGAATACAACTCATTCTTGAAACCTGGCGTCTTAGACTTGTGGAGTTTTAATTTCACCTTTGGTGACTTAAAACTGGAACGACTCTTGTAGAAATGCTATTAAATGAAGAAGTGGTCTCTTTTGGTGATATTTAAAATTTTGAGTGTCCCGCAAAAATTGGGGATTTTGGGGGCAACTCAACATTTTCTGATGTAAATGCCTTTTGAGTGACCCCTCATTTTAAAGACCTTTTTAAACCTAGGTGAAGGGTGACAGTTAAAAGTAAATTTAGCCCCTTCAAAAGGGGTTTACATTAGGAAATGTTGAGTTGCCCCCAAAATCCCCCATTTGCGGGTTCTCAAAATTTTAAATATTACCAAAAGAGGCCAGTTCTTCATTTAATAGCATTTCTTCAAGAGCCGTTTCAGTTTTAGGTCACCAAAGGTTAAATTAAAACTCCAAAAGTCTTAGAAGCAAGTTTTTAAGAATGAGTTGTATTCAAAACTTTGACAAGCTGCCATTTTGGATAGAAACACGTTACAGACCTCCAACCTCCACCATTCGCCTATTTTTTAAAGCTCTTCAAAATGAGAGGTCACTCAAAAGGGGTTTACATTTGAAAATTTTGAATTGCCCCCAAAATCCCCCATTTTCGGGGACACTCAAAATTTCTGATAACGTCAAAAGATACTTGGGGTTAAGTTATTATTGTTCCCCAAAGGTGATTTGTTTGTTTCAACAAACGGACGGACTTTTTTTACACACTGTATAAGATTTTAAAGAAAATACAAAATGGCAGATTACGGCTAAACTAAGCCAATATCTTAACATTTTTAAATGAACATTTTGACTTATTTTGATATAATATTTTGAATTGCCTTATAATCCAGTTCTGCATAACCCGCCACCCTTTTTTGTGTTACCTTGTATATTTGAAAGCTATCAGACTTGCATATTTATATATATAAAAATGATAATGAAATAAACATATAACTACTTTGGACTCGGTACTTGCTTTGAAAAAACCTTGTTTAACAAATTATGATACAACTACCCAAGTTTAAATTTATGGTTTGCAAAAAATACAAAATATTTAATGATCATTAACCTACATTTATTGGGAAAACTCAAAAGTAATCTTAATATAAATGTGAAAGTTTGCATGTTTGTTTGTATGTTTAGATATTTGTGGCTCAATCACGCTCTAACCACTGGACTGGTTGAGCTGAAATTTGGCAGAGACGTTCTTGATAGTCCTGAGTAACGTATAAGCATATTAAAGTTTCAAAATCCTATAGGGCTTGCCCCACGGGGGTTCAAAGTTCCCATGTATTCATTATGTACATTATTTTTTGTTTGACTGATGAAAATACAAACAGCAGATCTTCATTGGTAGTAGTTCCACGGGCTAACCACAGAATGCAGCACACACAACTGTCATAGTTTTTATAAATCATTTGCGGGTCAAAGCCAGTGGGTAACATCTAGTGGAATCATAAATCTTATTTATAAGGCAATTTCCAACGTAATTTTTCTCAGCCTTCACCTGTTAATCTATAATGTTATAAAGAAGAGGTGGTTTCTGTCTGTCTGTCTCTCTGTCTGTCTGCCTGATGTTCCGGGTATACGCCAAAACTACTGAACCGACTGGGCTGAAACTTTACACAAAGGTAGATCTTGAACCCATGCAACACATAGATCTATTCACTTCCTTAAAATCTCCTTGGGCTTCGCCCCATGAACGTCCTAAGTTTCAATGTTTACATTTCAGAAGAAAGAAAAAATTCAGAAACTGTAATGCAAACAGCTGAGGACACTTCCATTTGTCAGCTTAAAGGGCAGCAAGAACAGCTGTTTCTAGCTAACTTACCTTTCTAACCCTTGCGAAGAATGGGTACATTCTACTAGTTATGAATATAACATTGTAATGTTTTAATGTGAATGGGTCATGAAATAACTATAGAAAAGTTATGATCAATAGACGCATACATCTGTCAGCTTCAGGCAATAGACCAGCTCGACAAGGCTCTTCGGCCGGTGGGGTGGCGGTGGCGAGATGTTGTGGACTTTGGTGCCCTCTGCAGTCTACGCAGTGTGCGTGTGTGTGTGTGTGTGTGTGTGTGTGTGTGTGTGTGTGTGTGTGTGTGTGTGTGTGTGTGTGTGTGTGTGTGTTGGGAGATTGGCTTGAGAGGGGTTATCCACCCTACTATCTCCGCCGCAGCCTTTGACGTACAAGCAGATCATGTACACTTCTTCAATTAGAATGCGCAATCTACTAACGAGTATGTTTAATCTAACAGTAATATGCTTGTAAAGACTTAACCAAATCTTATATCTTACACAAACTTTTTTCCGGGGACAAATTATCCAATTTTGTTAATATTTAAAAGAAAAAATGACCATATAATTAACGTTAAGAAAATTTTAATTTAAAGAAATATTTGCTGAAGTTATCTAAAATATAAGTCTTCTAGTATGTATCAAGGTTTGAATATTACAGGTTATTTGAAAATATAGAGTTGTTGTTTTCTAACAATACATTTTTTTACCTGTACCAAGCAAAGTTGGTGTAGTAACAGACAACCTTGTAGGTGTTGTTAGGCGGTGGAGAAGAGTTCTCAGTGGGTTCAGGTTGAGGCTGAGGTTTAGCTGCCCTCTGTTTCCTGGATACATCAAAATACACATTAATTGGCTGGGTATTGTAGAGGTTATCGGGTTCACCTCATAACCCGAGGTTCGTCAGATCTATCCTAAGCAAAACCTGAAAATGTTGAGAAGGTTCGATACTGGACCCAGCTGCCATTTGTCATTGGACTAATGCTGCTTTCTCAGAAAAAGTCGATATAGAAAGTAACACGACTAGGGTTTGGACTGTTCCCTATAAACACTTTAACAAATGCCAATAGTGTAGGTAGGCACACAAACATTTTTTTTTTTCAAAACCCAATGTAAGCAGTATGTATTATTATACAATTGTGTATTTAGTTTTAACGTCCTGTTAAATCAGTATAATACTATTATATTTTCATTGACGAGACACCTCGTCAATACGGAAATAAGGTCCCAGGACAACCTTAAAACTGGTTTCTACCAGTTTTGAGGCTGACATTGGGTACAGCAAATGAAGTTGTCATTAGATGTGATATATCTTTTGGATTTCCATTATGGCAAACTTCCCTTTCATCTTTGGCCCCTCCATTTGCAGCGGCTGGGGACAGAAACTCCGGGTTTGGTCCCCAACCTGAAAATGAATGGTCCCTAGCTGTTGTACATGGATACCCTATCATTTGAGTTGACCAGTTGGAGGGCAGAATGCGAGTCCCCTGTTTGAGCCTCATCCCAGCTGTCACAGGGGCATGGGAGTTGGCCCTCTGAGGGGTCAATTTGGCTGCCGCCCCATCTCATCCTTCCCTTTCCTGCTATATCCTATCCTTCCGTTAACCTGTGCAATATTCCCTTCACCTGTGGAAGACACGTGCCTAGCAGCTCTGCTGGGGTTTCCTAATCCAACAACAATGAATGATAAGGAAACATATTTCTCCATCATGAATTAGAGTTAGTTCAAAATTTATCAAAACGTCCAGGAATTAACGACATCCTACATAAACAATCTTTAAGTTCTACATCTACTTTCCCAAAGAAAAGTAATAAATTAGTAACAAAAGCACATAATAGTCAAATCAGTACAACTTCATCCAGTGGTGGAAACAGGAAAGTTATTTTACTTGCTGGCAGCCATGGTAGGCACCAGTATGATATGATTACTAACCTTGTGTCCAATCTGCGCTTGGACATTTCTAGTATCTTTAAACCTAATGCGTCCCTTTTTTATGTGAAAAAATATGTTAAGAAGTTGACAAAGAATTTAACAGAAAATGATGCTGTTGTAATTTTATCAGGCACCAACGAAGACATTCATGATAGAAGAAAGCTGATCGAAACATTTAGAACAATATTAGATTGTACTCTCCACACTAAAGTCATTATTGCTGCTCTCCCTTACAAGCACAACTACCCAGGACTTAACAATAGAGTAAGTTAATTGAATATAGAAATTCAAGAATTTATTAGTAAAAACAAATCATGCATCATTTTTGCCTATACACGAATTGCCTCGGCATTTTTATACACGTAATTGTTTGCATTTCAACAGAAAAGGGAAAAAACAAGTTGCCAAAATGATAATGGATGGAGTGTGCAATACAACTTTAAAAGAAACAACTTCCAGCATTCTTGAGTTTCATGATGAAAATATGATTGAAGTAGTGGAAGCAAACATGGGGAACATGATTAAAATATCTAATTATGAAGAAGAATAAGAAGAAAATGCTTTATTAGTACATAACCATACTTGTACAAGAACTTTTGCTTAGCACTACAAAACAATGGTCATCAAGACCGTTCTGTTTGGTTGACACTATAACTGAAAGGCACATTCCTGGTGTTCTCTAAACCCATCTAAACACTAAAGCAGAGAGAAAACAAAATTACATTTTAATATTAGATGTATTATACGAAAAGTACAAAAATTAAAATCTATACTTATTTAATAGGCGAGCAGGTTTTTTGTGACAATCACTCCTCCTAAACTACCGAACCGATTTTCATGTTTTTGGTGTCATTGGAAAGAGCCTAACGTGAAGTTGTGCAGGAAACTTTTTTATAGAGAAATAATTTGTGAGTGAGGCCCTGAAGCCCCTTAAAGTTGAGATTTTTCCCATAAGGTTAACATTGGGAAATAACTTTTAAGTTTTAAGCAATCCGCTGGATAGATTAAACACAGTTAATCAGCAGGCCATGTTGGCTTTGGAACGGTAACACAATAGTTGTATGGGAATGTTAGTATAATATTACGTTGTGATCGCGAGCAAAGCCACGACAGGCTACTAGTAATAATAAATAAACAAATATTCTCTTCAAAACAAACCTTCCAGCTGTAACTTTGGAAATAGATCAATTAATAAATGTTTATATAACAATAATATAAAACCCCTACCTTACCCTTCATATAAAAGAAATAACAATAATTAAGAGCCTATTAATTTGTATACAATTTTATTGAATTAAAATATGTATACCTATACTACTACTACAATGCTTGTGCTGCGAAAGAAAGAGGAAAGCAATGTTTTACATTTGTGATTGCTTCTACCTTGAACATTTTCTAGTAAAATTAAAAATGAAGGCTATTATTTTCTCTCAAATTTAAATTCTTTTATAAGGTTCCACCTATATTTCCAAGTGTCTGTCATCAATTTACCAAACGATCGCCAATCCTTCCCATTCAGAAATTGATTGTACTTAATTTGGCTGATGATAAATTTCCCAAAATAATGCTTCCTTATTTTACTCAATACGGGGCGATAGCAACAAAGTGAAACATGGTTTCAAATTGCTGCAAGTTGCATAAAGAATAGTTGTAATTTTTGTCAGGGAGCCAAGGTTTATAATTTAAGCCACCAATTCCGCCCTTGCTTTAATCGCCAACGATATGGAAGAAATGTCGTTATTCTCCGCAAAAACACTCTTATCATTATCATAAATATATATGAAAATAATAAAGAGACTGCAATTGCACATTGCATATCTGAAGATATCTATGACGAAAGAAACATGAGTACCGGATCGGAGGCATTTTGGGAGGCCTACTCGATCCAGCTTCCTCAACAAATACCTAACCAGCCAGCAAGCAAGGGGAGGAGTAACAGTTTATGGGTTAGGCACAAAACCTAAGTTTTATGAAAAACCATCAATGTCAGATATAGTGCTTTTCAGCAACTTACCCAAGATTTCAGAAATAAGAAGCCTAATATGTTCTCCTATGGTATGTAGCCAAGATGAAATTCCAAAAAAATTTTGCAGAGAACTTGATGGAATTCCAAGGTAGCACTGCTGTCTCTATCAGAATAGTAACGTTTGAAGAGAAATCATCTAGACGGACTCTTAGATTGGGACTACCGGTAAGGAATCTGAATTTGTGCGGAATCTACATATCGCCATCACACAATGTGAAACCTTGAAGTTGGTTAATCCTGCGGATGAATACTCTACACCTTTGTCTATACAGAGCGTGGAATCATTCCCACCACTACCTCTTGTGAGATGCAATAAACTGACTAGTCTACAGCTCAACTTCACTGACATCAACATAATTTCTTTGCTATGTTCAAGGGTTTCCTAAAATTTTGGATAACATCACAGGAATTAAAAGTGAACTCATTCTTTACTCAGACGATGCTAACTTGATCATTTAAAAAAATCCAAATGACTTGGAAAAAATATGCCAAACTCAATTATCAAACATTCAAGAATATTTAAAAAATAATAATTTGTCCCTTTAGTATGGACTTACATATACAAAATGTGTCTAAAAGATTCACTCTGGAATATCTATATAAATAAAATTAGAGTTTTGTCTATACATTGCTTGGGATTAAAATTGTTGCATATTTTTACGTTTCATACCATAGGAAAGCAGAAACGCGTCTTTGCTCAATTTCCGTCTGTCTGTTGGTGACGCTCAATGACAGGTTTTTGTTCGCTTTTCAAGGGAAACCAGGTGCACTGACATTGATGAAACTTTGTTTCTTTGTTCTATACATGAGTGAGAAGGCTTAGGCCACTTTAAACCGGCATACGCCTTTTTGAAAAATAATGGTGGCCGCTCAAAAACGTGATTTTGTGCGATTTTGGCCACGTTTTGTTCGCTTTTCACAGGGAAACAGGTGCACTGATTTTAATGAAATTTTGTTCTATGTTCTATATGTGCATTAGAAGGTTTTAGGTTAATTGTATGTTTGGAAATCATCTTAGGACTCTGCCCTATTGGGTTTTAACCCATTATAATTTTATTCTAATCCCAATAGCCTATAGCAGGATTTGATTGTTGCTGCACTCTAGTAGCAACATCTGTAACTAATGAGTGCGGGGAACTACGGTTCTCTCCGCTAGGGGTGCGGACTGACTCAAAAACCAAAATAACACCGCTCGGTCTTTGGACGTGTTAGCTGAGTTGGCTAAGTCGTGGAAACACCTTGGCCAGGTGTTGATACGATGTTCGTGGGTTTGATTCCCGTACACGACCAAAACTGACCAGTCATACAACTCTCAATGATTTAACCGGTCTGTGACAACGTTGTTGGGAGGGCCAAGTAAAATAAACGGTGGCAGGCTGGCTTGAAAGTTGACGGGATCGGTAATTCTTTGTGAGTTGCACATGGTCAACACTGATTTTGCTACTTTTTACTTATGTCTACTGTGTGTGTGCCAATGTGATTCTTTAATCTGAAAGAAAACAATATTTAAATTAAAATACGCCATTAATCCATTTAAAAACACCAATTTTCGATTCCAATTCATAGGTTAAAAAAATTACAAGTAAAAACGAGACCAGCTCGTAAGTCTACGCCAAAGGGTTAAAGATCCTATGTTATTCTTATGGACAAAGTATTTATTTATATTGAACCAGATGATGACTTAATAGTTATATCTATAACTTAAAATATTGTAAACAGCTGTTTATCATTATGGAAATAAAAAATCTACTTGATGGAAACTCTCATAATGGAAATAAAAAAACTACTTGAACGGCAACTCAAACTCTTTTTTCGATAGGCGAGAGTAGGGGATATTGAGGAACTCTGCGCGCTCCCCCCAATCTTAATGACCCCCCCGATTTTATATTTTTGCCCCCCCCATTTTATATTTTGCTCCCCCCCTCCGATTTTATATTCATGCCCCCCTCCCCGTTATTTTTTTGTTTTTTTGTACTTGAGTTCTTTCATTTCTAAAAAACCCAAAGTGTTACGTGTACCGATTTGCAGTCGCAAACCACACGCCGTTTACTACCCGACAGAGTTCCTCGACTTAGTAACAGTACCCGAACTATCCGCCAGTATATTTTGTTAACTTCGATTTAATTGTACATTAAACGTGTAAAATGTAATTTTAATATTGTAAAATCATGTGGGTTGTTAATATTTTTAGTTAATCTACCATTTATATATAACCCGTACGAAGGACGGGTACACAGCTAGTATATATTAACAAGATTTCACAGCTAGCTATACAGCATATCTGTATTACAAATTATCTACCATGCTCACATACACAGTCTTATTGCTTATGGTCTTTGTGTCTATGGGGGAACCAAAATACGTTCATAAATAAGCGAGAGATATTAAATTTATTTAATTCTACATAAGAATAACATTGGACAACAAAACTGTTTGTTTTTTTAAGCCGAATCCAATGATGAGAAGTAAAATTACATTTCTTAAAATATTGTATGTAAAAAACTCAAAAAACCCATTTTTAGGATACGAAACCCCCTAAAAACCTCTTCGGATAAAGCGATCTGTCTGGTTTTCAAACTTAAGGTCACAAATGTTGCTTTACACGTTTGTACTAAATTTCATCAAAATCGGTCCATTTTTACTAAAGTTATCGTGCCTACAGACACACATATATGTACAGTACTGAACGAATGGTGTTTTTGGCATCTGGGGACCTTCAAACTAAAAGTTATCATGGTCCCGAGCCTAGATCTTAGCATGCCGACTACGGTAATAACTTCTTACCTATAGGGGAAATTCCCTAAAAGAGACTAAAGACACATTGATCAATGACCCTCAATACTCCTTTAATGAATTTGTTTAAATCTCTTGTTATCATGTAATGATTTCAATCAAAGAAGTAGATATTTTAGGTACTGGTGTTGATTTGTGTATTTTATATTTAGTATGTAAGATATCTGACACTATATATGTAAATGAATAGTAAATGAATTGAATAAATAAATAAATATTTTATTTGATTTGATTTGATCTGTTACTGCATGTAGCAAATTTAAGTAACACTTATTGTGTAAATACTGAATTTGAATTTCAAGCAACAGTATTTTCATATAATGTTTTATATTTAGATACCCCCCCTAGCCTGGCCCTGGTTGGGCCTGTTGTATTTCAGGTTTAAATTTAAATTTGTTATTTATTTACTTCATAACACCTCTGAGGGTAAAGCTAAATAATGTTCCAAATAAACAGAATCAGCAAACTGTTACATACTTCCTCCCATTTTAAATCCTTACTATTTCCTTATTCTCACTTCATATGGTCTTTTGTTCGCTACTTTCTCTCTAAGACGGGCATAAATTAAATTCTTGATGAATTAAACAATAATTATTATTTTTATTGTTAAACCTTAAATTTGGGGTAACCTCCAAAAAATAATTTTAACTATAAAGAATACAATTGTTTAAGCTTAATATTTTAAACATTAGACTTTTTACACTTTTCTAAAAAATTTGCAATGTTTACATTTTTATACATTTATGCGATTATTAAATGCATATCATGCATATCTCTGTCCTGATTATGTCTGCTATCACACGGTTTATTCCAACCTTCCAACTTACCTGTTATGAATGTTGGGTACATACTCCTCAGCAGAGTGCTGAGGTAAGGGTTGCAGCCGAGGCCCTGCTGAAGCTATGGATGAGGTCAACAAACTCAGTGGTGGATCCTCTATATGCCCTTGGTTGATGCTCAGTATCGATGGCAGACACAACAACAGGACGAAGGCAACTCTCATTGTAGCACTGCAGGGTAGATGGAAAACAAATTGAAAGAAAGTCTATTTATATAAAATATATAGGACCAAATACCTGAGCCAATTACAGATCCTGTATTAACAGAAACCAAATAATCACTATCCAAATCAAATGGTATGAGGAAATTGACACGTACTTTCTCCTTTTTAGCAAAATTGTAATCAATAAATCACTTTAAATTTGCTCAATACAGAATTTTACATACAGTAGCATGTATAGAAAACCTTAAAGTGAAGTTTAAAGTAAAAATTCCCACCCAAATCCCTTTTTGGGGGGCACTACAGAATCGGCACAAACAGTTATGAGGAGAAATGTCCCCTCCTTCCCTCTAGGGTTACATGGCAACATATTTACAATATTCTCTATTGGTCAGTGCTAACGACCTATACAGGGTGTCTCACATAAGGTGTCTCAAACAGATTGCAGATGAACCAATTGACCTAGAAGGATGAAATAAAATCATTTCCCACTAAATCGACCCCAAGAAATAATGTAAACATATTTGTTGCAAATAAAGGCTATTCCAAAAACCGAGGGTCACTAGTTCGAATCTCGAAATTTTCAAATATAAAAAAATGCAATTTTATACACTGTTAAAACATTATGCAAGCTCTACAACAGGAACACATTATGGGGAAAACAGAACTCAATTTTGTTAATCCGTTTTTAAAAATGGCGGCCATTTCTTCGATAAATACTTATATTTATGGAATACCCTGTATCTGCTAAACCACAAGATATATCCTTGCCCTGATTACAATTTTCTACTCGTATTAAAATCAGTGTTACCCTGATATGCCACATGACATTATTTATTTAAAAATACAACAAATTCAAAAATCTTTATATATAATTCTGTAAGCGAAATTTTTAAGTCAAAATTGTGGGCGTTTGGCAAATTGCAGGATTATGGGAGACGGCTTAAATTAAAGGTCTTGATTCCAGGGACTCGGGAAAAATAGCAGTATTTCCAAAAAATTACCAGCAAACGAGAAATAACGTAAAACATCCCCCCCCCAAAAGAAATGCGTAGGGATTTAAAAACGTCTGCTTTGTTTAGGCTACATTAAAACATATGATTAAGTGACTACTTTGTTTACGAACTCGAAGTGACATATACTATTATTTCCCTCAGCATGTAAAGAGTAAAAGACATTAGAAGAGGTAGAGTATTGGAGCAAGGTGAGGGGCTATGGCCCCTTTAAGCCACTAGTACTTTATATTCCCAAAATTTTAAAAAGTCAAATAATAATGTTGGTATGTCAAAAAGGAGATCATTTTAAAGATATTGGAATTCCTAGCAATTTTATAATTTACACCTACCTTTTAATCTTTTTATTTTCTTGCAATCACCAAAAAACATGATTTTCCTATATGAAATGCATGTTAGTTTGCATAACTTGTTAAATAGGAGTTTCCCTAGAGTTCATGCAAGTGTTGTGCAAATTAAAATGCATTTCATATAGGAAAATAATGTTTCTTGGTGATTGCAAGAAAATTAAGAGATGCAAGGTTGTTGTAAATTAGAAAGTTACTAGGATTTCCAAGACCATTAAAATGATATATGTTTTGACATGCGTTACTATTTGACTTTTTGAAATTTTGGGCATGTAAAAATTTATGGTACATGAAAAGAATATTCTGGATTTTTATTTTGTTTTAAATACTGTCATATAGCATATCAGGGCACCGCTGATATTAATACGATTAAGAATTTTGAATCAAAACAAAGATAATTCTTGTAGTTTAGCAGATACAGGTTATTCCGTAAATGTCAATATTTTTAAAAACTCGACTGCCATTTTGAGACGGATCAAAATAAGTAAGCTCTGTTTTCGCCAAAATTGTTGTCTGTTGGAGAGCTTTCAGATGTTGTATAACATGACATATGTTTATATTTGAAAATTCCGAGATTAGAACTAGTGACCCTAGATTTTTAGAACACCATGTATTTGTGAAAAATTAAAAATACTTTTACGTTATTCCTTGTGGTAGTTTTATTTTACCCTACTAGGTCAATTGGTTCACCTGCAATCTGTTCGAGACACCTTACTTGAGACACCCTGTAAACCAAGTTTTAATGAAATTGGTCTGTAAATAAAAGATAAATTGTATTTTCTATCCCTATCCTATACTCTAATATGAGTAAGGTTTGCTTGCTTGCTTGCTTGCGACACGGATCTCAAAAATGGCTCCGTGTCTTTAAAATGTTGGAAATAACTAATTTCTGGGATAAAAATAAGTTCTAGACAGGCCTCATCCCCAGGAAAAATCAAATAATGTAAAAAAACTAAAATGAAAAGTTAAAAAAATTAACATTGGGCTTATAGAGTTTCAAATAAAAAAAAAATGTAACAGCTGTTCATAATCAATCAGGGAACTGTCAAAGTAATACTCATGTTGTTTATGATTATAAACATGTGGTTTCCTGAGAGCAGAGATTAAAACATTTGAGTGAATATTACATATATAGAGTAGTAAAATAAATCAAAGGGGACATTGAGCTATAAATAACAACTGGAGTGACCTTAAAACTGTAGAAAAGAGGCAAATGAGTAATACAAATTGGATTATCACTTGGAGTAATATTACACCACTTCCCCCTGGAAGTGGTGAAATATTACTCCAAGTCATCTAAACAAACTGACTGGCTTTCTCCCGAGCAAAGCTCGGCCCCTCAGGTACTAAGAATAATATTGGATATCGTACTGCATTTAACGTTAGTGATATGTGTAACAATTACTTTCCAGTACTGATTACAACTGAGACAAGTACTTTTTTGTACTGGTTACAAATACTGATTACTTTGTTGGTGTTGTCACGATTACTCTCTGCAATAAGGTTCATGTATCGAGACTGTATCAATGATTACAGTTACGAACCATTATGGAACTCACCAAAGAAAACATAACATTAAGGTTCACTAGATCCTTAATAATTAAATTATTTTATAACTATACTAGCTGTTACCCGCAGGCTTCGCCCTGCGAATTATTTATAAAAACGGTGATAGTTTTGTGTGCTGCATTCTGTGGTTAGCCTGTGGAACTACTATGAATCAGCTGTTTGAATTTTCATCAGCTCAAACAAAAATGAATGTCCATAAGGAATACATGGGAACTTTGAACCCCCGTGGGGCATAGCCCTATTGGATTTTCACAACTTTAATATGCCTATATGTTACTCAGGACTATCAAGTACCTCTCTGCAAAATTTCAGCTCAATCGGTCCAATGGTTTTCACGTGATGGAACTTCAGAGTTGCACACAACAAACATTACTTTCACATTTATAATATTAGTATGATAATAATCCAAGGGTAAGGAGGGGTGAGTGTTAATATATCTCTTTTATCTCGCACCATAATACTTTGAGTATTTTGATTAGGGAAACAAAATGGTTGATGATATCGTGATTATTGGCAATTGCCCCCCCCCCCTTGCCATCACCAAATTACGCCTATGGCTCACACTAATAGTTTAAATATACACCGAATACTTACTGATTGTTTGTAATTGAACCTTAGATACATTTTTATATTCTACCTTAACACTATGATATTTTAACCGTCACATATCAAAATTGGACGTCAGGAAGTGGAAGTGATGGACAAGGTCAAAAAAAGTAACCAATACTTTTTGATTCCCAACCAAATGGTTTGAGAAATATTTACCTTTTTTTGTAGCATAAGGTGTTAAAAGTAGACAAATTGTGGCGAGACGCATTTCCTATCAATGACAATACTGATACACCTTCATTCGACACAGGTTAAAACAGCTCACATGGATGTTTGTCAGAGTTCCAGAAAAACAAATACATGAGCACAACAAACAAAACATAGTTCACCCTTTCCTTAAGATTTAACGTACAATTTACAAAAACAAAAACGACCCATCCTATTTCATATGTGTATAGTTGAATGAAACAAATCAAAACGGTTTGGTCTGGAATCAGTTTTGAGAAGCCATTTAGATAATATATTGTCTACATAAGATTGACACGGAAACTGCGAAGGCCAGTGGGGCAGAGCTTTTAACCCATTTATGCCATTTATGAAATCACCTCGACACACACAATTACTACTATTTTATTAGTATAGATTAATTATTTTTTCCAATAATCTATTCATAGTTATCAAAATGTTGCCGAAACTAATCATCATTAAATTTATTTTATTTTATTTTAAGAGCGTACAACATTTTATTACTTACCGCTTCTCAGTAGGCCGTCTTTAAAGTTGATTAATCTTGAGAATTAAATGGTTTGTAGACTAAATTCTGTTTTGCTGACTCAACAATTATTTCACTGCTATCCACTGTTGCAGCCTAGTTAGAGTTGTTTAAGAAACCACAAATTGTATGTAAAAAAACATATGCGTTGATTCTGCCAGTAATCTGCATAATACAAATTTGAAATTCAAAAGCTATAAACAACTTTTGTTCCTATACAATTCTTGCACAGTATATTTTGTGCTCCAATATTTTTATTATAATATTTTTAGTTTAACCTCATGAATACATAATATATGTAAATACACTCCACACACTCATTTTCACTGAATAAAACCTCTTTATCCCCAACATATTTAAGGTAGAAGCCAATTGATAATGCTGTGCCCTTTCCTCTCTGTGGGAAAACACAGACTGGTCACTTTGACGCCAGCAGGAAAACTGTTATAATAACCGGACTGGCAGATGACCCTGAACTTGCTGGCAAGATGCTGGTTTATCCACTTCGGGAATTTGGTTAGCTGTAAGGAGTGATATCGCATCTCTTTCATTCCACAAGTGTCCTAGGTGAAAAATTGCTTATTATTCGGAGCGATAAAAATAGGAAAAGTTATTTGAATAGTTTATTTATCAATAGACTGATAACATCATAGGATAATAAATGGAAAACAAAGGTTCACACCAGCCAGTTTTTTCTCTATTTTAGAATTTCCCCTAAAGGGAAGAAGCTATTACCGTAGGTCTCATGGTAAGACTTAAGCCCGAGACCATGATAACTTTTTGTTTTGAGGTCCCCGGATGCCAAAAACACTAATCGTTCTAATTTATTTATATGTAATATATATATATTACATATATATATATATATGTGTGTGTGTGTGTGTGTGTCCGTTAACACGATAACTTGAGTAAAAAACGTCCGATTTTGATGAATTTTGGCTCAAATATGTAAAGTGACATTTATGACTTTAAGTTCGAAAACCAGAAAAATCGGACCATGGGAAGGGGGGTTTTAAATTTTCCAAAAATCAGTTTTTCGTACTTTTCACCCTAAAATTTTTAAAACGCACAATTTTGGTTTTGAGCTTTTTATAGAGCTTAAAAAACAAATAATATAGTATTTAAAACTATTAACCTAGGTTAAAATTTTAAGTGGTTGCCGAGAAAATCCAAAAAAAACCTGCTCATAAAATCTCCCATGTTAATCCTATGGGAAAAAGGTTTTTGGCTTTTCCTCAGTTAATTTTAATGTAAACTTCACATTTGCTTTTACCAATCAATTCAGCTCTACAAAACAATCATTTTGGTCTTTAAATTGTGATTCTAGGTCCAACCGTTGCAGAGATATTCAAAGTGCTAAGCACAGTACGTTGTCCAATTTTATCCTTATGGAGAATAAATAAAAATTGATATCTCCATTATTTATGAATGTATATTGATGAAACTTGGTATGTGGCTTCACGTAGTACTGGTATATTGATATTTGTTCAACAAATTTATTTTTTATTGATTATCCCAGTAGCAGCAAACCTGCATAATCAGCCCTAATGTTATTCTTATGGAGAATAAGTAAAGTTTTATACCTCCCTTGACTATGAATATAAATTAATAAAACTTAGTATATTGCTTCATCTGGTTGAGTTATATTGATAATTGCACTAAAACATATTTCTTCTTTTTCTTTTTGCAGCAAACCTGTGTACTCAGCCCTAATGTTATTTTTATGGAGAATAAATAAAATGCTATAGATCAATTATTTATTTACGTCTTTTTATGAAACTTGGTAATGGGTTAATGTAGTTGTGAGAAACATATGCATGCATTGGGAATTCACTGAGTACGCAGGTTTGCTGCGACAGGGGTATTTTATTATGTGAGCTCTAATGGATTTTTCTCAGAAGTTTTTTGACTACTTAACAAATCATATAGTATAAATATCACTTAAAGCTGATTAAATTTTATTTTAAGCCATATACAAGCACCCATTATTATAAAACAGCTTACAATATATTTCAGCCTACCTGCTATCAGAATTAGGTTGGCTGAGACAGGTAACAATAATCCATACGATCTTTTTTTGTTCTTTATTCTATAATAATTCAATTTAAACCAAATTTAGAAAAATTTGCTAAATAAAAAAAAAAATACAGCTTAAAAACGTTAATTAATTATAGCCTGGAAATATACAAACCTTTAGAACCAATTAACTGATATTATTATCAGTTGATTACTTATTTTCAACCCACTTGAACTTAACATTTTCCTCTTTTATCGAATTTACCCTATAGGGAAGAAGTTATTACTGTAGGTGGCATGGTAAGAGTTAAGCCCGAGACCATGATAACTTTTTGTTTTGAGGTCCCCAGATGCCAAAAACACTATTCGTTCAAATATATATATATATATATATATATATATATATGTGTGTGTGTCCATTAACACGATAACTTGAGTAAAAAACGTCTTGATGAAATTTGGCTCAAATGTGTAAAGTGACTAGGGAATCCAATCCTGGGATTCCGAGATGCGGGATCCCTCCCAATTTTACGATTTCTTCCATCCCGGGATCCAAACGCCGAATCCCGAGATTGCTAAATTGTCTCAAGTTAGCAATACAGGTGACATTTCTAACTGATGTAACCGCAGTAAAACACTATAAAACCACTTTAATAAAGTTATAAATCAAAACTTCTTGATTTGATAATTTTTTTCTTTCTTACATATTAACTAGGTACAGGTTTACGTTTTAATCCAGTTTCTTACAGTCACTTGAAACAATCAGATTTTACCTGAATAGGGTAAGTGTTTGTCAGACAATTATCCCTTTTTTATGATAATTAATCTTTTTACTTTCTCCCCCTTATACGTAGTATATGGAGAAAGTATTGTTTTCGTCAGAATTTTCGAATTTGAGTTGTTAGTGGAAATATTCGTTTTGGTGCTCCCTGAACCCAAAAAAGTGGTTTTTACGTGATGTCTGTCTGTGTGTGTGTGTGTGTGTGTGTCCGTGTGTGTGTGTGTCTGTGTGGATGTGTACAGAGCTACAGCCCTAACCTATGGACCGATTTTGATGAAATTTGGTATGTAGGTACTAATCCACGATATCTCCAGGTGATTTTTCATTTTTTGGAATTTTGTATTTTTAAGGGTAATTATCCCCCAAAAACCGCCAAAAAACATTAAAAATCCAAATTTCTCAAAAACGGCTCTAACGATTTTGATTAAACTTTAGTCGTTTGTAGAACTTTAGTTCTCCTACAAAATGACACCACCCGCATTTCTGTAAAAATTCGGGTTCAGAAATTACAGGACTTAAAAAATCCAAAATTCAGTTTTTTGGATTTTTCATAAAAAAATAAATATTAAAAATATTACTATTCACCATTAAAAAGAGCTCTAAAAACTAAATAATTTAGTATTTTGAATTACTATTCTACGATTGTTGGTTTCGGAGAAAATTGAAATTTTCATTTTGCGGTAAACGCAGTACGATGTCCAATGTTATTCTTATGGGGAATACAAAATTACTATTTCTGTCTTATTTACTGATCAATTTCATTCAAACTTGATATGCTTGTCAATTTAGCATTGACCAACAGAGGAAATTCGAAATATGTTGCCCCTTAATAACCCTGGGGGGTATAGGGGGCATTTCCCCTCTTAAAACCAGGAGTGTAGCAATGGATTCTGTAGTACCTCCAAAGCAGGGATTTGGGTGGATGTTTTTTAAAACAACTTGTTTACAAGATTTTCTGTACATTCGACCATGTTTTTATTCTATATTTAGTAAATAAAAAGTAATTTATTCATTAAAGTTGGGCTAAAAGGGAGAAAGTATGTGTCAGTTTCCTGATACCGTTTATTTATTTTTATTAAGAAAAAATTTAGTTTGTTTTGATCCCAATATAAAAATAAGTAAATTCATTAAAATAACAACATTGGAATTTTTTAAAGTAATATTTACTTGATTAATTTTAGATCGTTTACAAATTATTATATGATTTTATTATGAAAGTACTGTGTTTTATGGAAGGATAGTTTTGTTTCTAGTTTTTTTTTATCAAGTAGGATTTATTCATAACTTGTCTTAGTAATCTATAATATTATAAAGAAGAGGTGGTTTCTGTCTGTCTGTCTGTCTGATGTTCCGGGTGAACGCAAAAACTACTTAACCGACTGGGCTGAAACTTTACAAAAGTTAGATCTTGGACCCATGCTACATATAGGCCTATTCACTTCCTTAATATCCCCTCGGGCTACGCTCCGTGAACGTAAGTTTCAATGTTTACATTTCATAAGAAATAAACATTCAGAAACTGTAATGCGAACAGCTGAGGGCACTTACGTTTGACAGCTTAAAGAGCAGAAGCAAGAACAACAGCTGTTTCAAGCTAACTGAAATACAATTTGCATTGACTATAGAACGGGTAAGGAAAACCCCTGTGCGAAGAACGTGTACATCAAGTACACATATATTTATTTCAATATACCGTATAATTAATCTATATAAATAAAATTAGAGTTTTGTCTGTACATTGCTTTGCTTGGAATTATGAAATTTTTGCATATTTTCACGTGTTACACCCTAGGGAAACCAAAAAAATCTTATATCAATTTATGTCTGTCTGTCTGCCGGTAACGCCCAAGGACGGGTTTTTGTTCGCTTTTCACTGGAAAACGGGTGCACTGACATTAATGAAACTTTGTTTCTTTGTTCTATATATGCGTGAGAAGGTTTTAGGGCACTATAAACTGGCATACGCCTTCTGAAAAAATAGTAATGGCCGCTTAAAAACGTAATTTTGTGCGGTTTTGGTCATGTTTTGTTCCCTTTTCACAGGAAAACGGGTGCACCGATTTTTATGCAACTTTTTTCTATGTTCTATATGTGCGTTAGAAAGTTTTAGGCTAATTGGATTGTTTTAAATTTCCTTAGGATTTTCTTAGGTCCATAGGGTTTAAGATCCTATGCTATTCTTATGGACAAAGCATTTATTTATATTGAACAAGATGATGGCATAGTTATTCTATAAATAGGTGTTGTAGTTCTTTTTTAAAATGTTGAGTGGAGATTGGTAATAAATAACATAAGTGGATATATGATCTAAATCTGTATTTTCCAGACTCATACACTCATACTGACATAGTGATCACTTTATCTAAGAAACGACAATGTCTATTGAAGATAAAATGTTGGATGCTGCAGATTCACAATAAGAATACTTTTAAAAAAGTCCTATAGGGTTCTTCGCTAATTTACTTTTATGGCAATTTTATGAGTATTAGTATTCACTGGACCTTTGTAAGTTACATTTCGGTAGAAACATAACTAATTCATCAGAACAAAACGCAAGCCTATTCCTGGTACGAAAATGTTTAAGGGCTTGCAAAATATTTTAACAATCATGCACATACTTCTTGGACTGATGGATTTGAAATTCGGTAGGAATGTAGCTGATAACTCAGTGCAGACATTTACCTACTCCAGACACAAATATACTCAAGGACTCTGGCCTAATGGCCTTTAATATAAGCGTGTTAGTCATAAAACACCAACTACTCAGCCAGTAGAGCTGAAATTTGATGCCTTAAAAGAAATAAGAAACAACATCATGGGGAGTCACGGTGTTCTCTGGAGATTTCACACAGACCCTTTGTCGTAAGTGAGACATGAGTGGACGAGTCTACGCCTCTCTAAAAATATATTTTATGTAGCCGACCACTGAGCGTCTGAACTTAACAGTAAATATGAAAATGTATTTTTGAGAAGATTAAGGGGTTGAGCAGTTTTCTTATGCGCTTTTAAAAGTTGAGATTGGGATATTGATAAACAAATTAAGTCTCAGAAACATCTATCCTTCACTCGGCATTATCGATGAATCACAGGATTTACTGATTGACAGTTTGTTACACCGAGGTTTATAAACAGTTTAATCTGGAAAGTACCTGGCTCTGTGATTGTGCTATCCTCACATCCACCAATGAACAAGCAACGGAGATCAACACAAATGTAGGTCTATTCCTAAGGGAGGAACGATCATATACAATATTTAATACCGTTCATTTAACCATGACCACTGATAGAACAGTTTGTATATATTGATTTACATTTATTTAAATAAAATCAAGTACCGTAGTCATATGTTTTTAAAACATGATTTTTCCAAGTTTAAATTGTTTATTCCATACTTCCCCATCAGAAATATCTCACCACATAAAGACATTAAAAAAGAAAAAATCTCCTGGTCATGATGGGATACCTAACATTGTACTCTAAAATTTACCTAAAAAACGACTTGCTTTCCTCGCATCTCTTTTCAATGCTTGCCTCAGTATCTCATACTTCCCAACAACGTGGAAACATTCCTTAATCACAGTAATCCATAAACCTGGAAAACCTTCATCTCAAGTAAATAGTTATCGTCCTATCAGCCTTCTCACAACTTTGTCAAAGTTATTCGAAAAAATTATAAAAAACAGTTTAGACACTTATGTGAAAAGTATATCTCTTATACCCCCACAACAATTTGGCTTCCGTTCTCATCATTCTACAAGTCACCAACTATTAAGAGTATCAGAAGATATAATACAGGGCTTTGAAAGAAAATGTCATACTACTGCTGTATTTCTAGATGTAGGTCAGGCTTTTGATCGTGTTTGGCATGATGGCTCATTATTTAAATTGAGAGAATTTGGTATCCCTGGTTATTTACAAAGTATTATAAAAAGCTTTCTTGAAGATAGGTCATTTGCAGTGAAAATTGGTGGAGTTTTATCTACAACCAGGCCCATACAAGCCGGAGTACCACAAGGTGCAATTTTGTCGCCTCTTTTATACAACATATACACTTCAGACATGCCTCTGTCAACTAATGTTAAAACCGCTGTTTTTGCTGATGATACCCTTATTTATTCCACACACCATGACATTCATATTGCTACAACAAACGTTCAAGAATCCCTGGACAATTTAATTCATTGGTTTACGAGATGGAGAATAGCAATCAATCCCAACAAAAGTGAGGCAAAAATCTTTACTCTTTGCAGACCTGAAGAACCTCAAAATCTTGAAATATTAGACGATGAAATACCATGGAACCCTCCAGATCAGGCAATAAAATATTAAGGAGTTTATTTTGACCGAAAACTAAATTGTAAATTTCACATAAACAAAAAGCTTAACTTAGCATATGGAAGATTATCAAAACTGTTCCCATTATTAAACAAGAAATCATCTCTTTCAGTGAAAAATGGTATTCTTCTCTACAAAACTATCCTCCGACCATTACTGTTGTATGCATGCCCAGTATGGGGCACTGCTTCGACCAGTGCAATTAATAAACTACAAACTTTCCAAAACAATACTTTGAGAATAATACTTAAATGCCCTTGGTATGTACGTAATGCCCAAATTCACCACAAACTTGGAATTTCCCAAATCAAAGAATTTATAAAAAATGTCAGCTCTGAAGTTTTTTTACAAAACTTGCATCTGTAAGAGGGATTCAATATTTCAACACAGGGCTCCCGTCCGATTTCAGAAGGCTTCGTCTCAAACCAAGGTTACCTCAAGATATTTTGTTAAATTAATGTAAAAAAAAGTTTGTGCACACCAAGATTACCCGAAGATTATGTTACTTGTTATGTTGTTTGTTAGATTATTACACAAAGAAGTTATGTGGCAATAAATACCCTGTGCCACTGAACATTATGAAATCTGTGCCTGAGGGGCTGATCGGCTGACCTCAATCTTTGTCATTTCTTATGTTATCCACATGTATTGTATTAAACTTTAGCCTGTATAGCAATTGTAATAATGCTGAACGGTTTAATAAAATGGTTAAAAAAAATTGTTTATTTACAATTATAATGAAAACAGGACCTGGCAAGAATGGTGATTTAAAAAGTGGTTTGTCAATGTTTTTAAAGTTGAATGTTTCGTTACATTACTATTAATTTATTGGAATGTAAAGATTAATGTATCAAAGTATTTAAAATGTTAAATTAAACAGGGTTAATATTTTGTTGTACTTGAGTTATTTTATTTCTAAAATCGAATCCAAAGTGTAACGTGTACCAATTTGAAGTAGCAAAAACCACACCGTTCACTACCCGACAGAGTTCCTCGACTTGGCAACAGTACCCAAACTATCTGCCATAGTATATTTCGTTAACTTTAATTTAATTCTACTTTAAAAGTGTAAATGTAATTTTAATATTGTAAAATTATGTGGGTTGTTAATTCTTTTAGTTAATCTACCATTTATATACAACCCGTACGAAGGACGGGTACACAGCTAGTAAGTTAATAATTTCATTCATCTGCAGCTGCAACTACATTAAAAAAATGTACTTCTACTTTTATTTTTAGGTAGAAATATTTGTTCATGGAAACTTTTTGAAAGATTTTTTCTGTCAATTTAAATACATATTATAGTGTTAAAAACCCAATTTTGAGTTGCTTTATTAGTTTATTGCACCGAAATCCTACCCAAACGTAATAGTACTAATAGTGTAATACAGATGTTTATCTATCACCGTTGATCATTTGTTCTATTTAAATAATTGTTTTGTATTTTTAATAAACAAAATAGTATTAATTTACTATAATTGTCATCATCATATACAAAAGTACACTTAATCACATTTTTCCAGGCTTTTTTTAAATTGCGGCCTATCCCGGGATTGGTCTCGGGATCCCGGGATTGTTTTTTCCAATCCCGTAATCCTGGGATTGAAAATATCGTCCGGGATTGGAATCCCTAAAAGTGACATTCATGACTTTAAGTTCGAAAACCAGAAAAATCGGACCATAGGAAGGAGGGTTTATGGAGGTTTACAATTTTCCAAAAATCAGTTTTTTGCATTCTTTACCCTACAATTTTTGAAAAACTCCATTTTGGTTTCGACCATTTTATAGAACTTAAAAAAACAAATATTATAGTATTTTTAATCATTAACGTAGGTTAAGTGGTTGCGGAGAAAATACAAAAAACGCGTTCATAAAATCTCCATGTTAATCTTATGGGAAAAAGGATTTTAGCATTTCCTCCGTTTATTTTAATGTAAAGATCACATTTACTTTTACCAATCTTTTCAGCTCTACAAAGCAATCATTTTGGTGTTTAAATTGTGATTCTATGTCCAACCATTGCAGAGATATTCAAAGAGCTAAACACAGTACGTTGTCCAATGTTATCCTTATGCAGAATAATTAAAATTTTATATATCGATTATTTATGAATGTATATTGATGAAACTTGGCATATGGCTTCACCTAGTACTGGTCTGTTGATATTTGCACTCAAAAATTATTTTTTGTTGATTTTCCCCACAGCAGCAAACCTGCATACTCAGCCCCTATGTTAATCTTATGGAGAATAAGTAAAATGTAATGTCTCCCTTAATTATGAACATAAATGAATAAAACTTGGTATGCAGCTTCGACTGGTTAAGTTGTAGTGATAATTATATAAAAAAACATGTTTTGTGTTATTTTCTGCAGCAAACCTACGTACTCAGCTTTTAATGTTATTCTTATGGAAAATAAGTAAAATGCTATATCACTTATTTATTCGGGTATTTTTTGAAACTTGGTGAGTGCCTTTATGTGGTAGTGAGAAACATGTACATGCATTGGAAATTCGCTGATTACGCAGCTTTGCTGCTACGGGGGTATTTTATTAACACGTTTTTATTAGCACACTTTCATTATAGTCAATGACACTTTCTTGTCTGTTCGGTACAAATTTTCCAATCGATTTTAAACTAACTTCTCAATGAGCTAGAGACTTCAAACTTGAAACAGAGCTCAAAAATGGATGACAATGCAATATATTAAATCATTTTATTGAACTTTTTTTGAATATTTCATTTAAGTTTTAACTCAAAATAACCTAAAATATAAATATAAACAAACATTTCAAAGTAAACCTAGAACATCTGATTACAGATAAAACAATTAAGCGAACCTTAAATTTCCCCCATGCCTCTATCATAATCTGATATAGATCTTTAAAATTGATTTAAAATGTTTATTGGCTTTTGATTTAGGGTTTATTGTTCAACCCACCAAAAATGAAAGCTTGATGATTCTAATTCTAAACTATTTATCATTAAATCATTTATCTTGTGTGATTTTAAGTGCTACAGGGAATATTTTAGTGGTTCTTTTAGATACAGACACAGATCTTTATTGTTTAAACATTTTACAAATGTGTACAATATATAAGAAATATTAATATGTTATAAGAAAGGAGAACAAAATGTATATAAGTTCACATTCATGCTGGCACTATGGTATTAGGTCCTTTGATTAGAGTTGTTGAATAAGAATAAGAATGTCTTTATTGTCTTTAACAATTACAATAATTGCAAACTACATTGTCTAAAATCTAAAATTGACTACAATGCTACAAACAACAATAACAATTAAGCAAGTCATGAATGATCATATAACGCACTGTAAGTAAATAAATACTAACATATTTTTAGGAAAACAGATCAAAAAATTTAAGTTTGTACAGTAAAAGAACTAATACAAGACTCATACTCATTTACTTGGTAGAAAGCTTGTGCCACCAGCCACTCATGCAGAATATTTTTAAAACTTTCTCTTGGTCTGCTTTTAATACTTTCGGGTAGCATATTAAAATACCTTAGCTTAATTTGCGAAAAGTGGTGTAGGGATTTAGTTAATCTTACATGGGGAATATTCAGATTTCTCTTATTTCTTGTGTTGTAGCTGTGAACACTATCCCTGGTGTTATAATTACCTAAATTGTCCTTGGCGTGGAGAAAGCAACATAAAATAAATACACCATGGACAGTTAACATGGATAACTCAACAAAATATTTTTTACAAGAGGTAAGTTTGTTTAATCCAAGAATGGTTCTGAGCACCCTTTTTTGCAAGATAAAAACTTCTTTTGCGCCAGAGGAATTGCCCCAAAGAATGATGCCGTAATTTAAATGTGAATAAAAAAGTGCATAATAAGTCATGAGTAAATGATGGCTGAGACATGTCCTAAGCTTCTGGATCAAGAAAATTACTTTAGATAATTTTTTTGCAGAGTAAAGAAGTGTGTTGATTCCAATATTGAGCTTACTGTCAAGAATTATACCGAGAAGTTTAACAGAATCTAATTCTTTATTATTTAAGGAGGAATAAGACAATGAAAAGAGTAGCTGTTCAGTTTTATTGGCATTAATTTTGAGAGAATTGGCTGCAAACCAACAGCAAGAGGCTTCCATCATTGATGCAGTCATAACTTCTAACTCCTGGGAATCTTTATTTGCTGACAAACATGTGGTGTCATCAGCGTAAAATATTGATTTATAGGGCAAACACTAGGAAAGTCATTAATGTAGACTATGGAAAGGAAAGGTGTGACGACCGTACCTTGCGGGATACCACCCTCAGTAGATCTTATTTTTTATCGTTAGAAATCACAGCTTGGTATCTGTCACTGAGGTAGGACTGAATTAGTGATAGTTCTAATCCATCTATTTTGTAATACCTTAACTTATTCAGAAGTTGCTTGTGGCAAATAGAACCAAGGGCTTTACTAAGATTAACCAGTGTGGGCCATAGCATAGCATTTGTTTTCAAATAATTCAAGTACAAAAGATACAACCTCTTTGATGGCTTTCATAGTATTCAGAACAAACCTGAAATCGAATTAGATGGATTAAGAAGATAGTTTGCTTCGAAGTGGCTATAGAGATGGCTATGTAAAATTCCTTCGATTATTTTAGAGAAACAAGATATTATTGAGACAGGTCGGTAATTTTCTACTTTTGTGCGGTCCCCTTTCTTGTAAATGGGAAGAATAATTTTTCCAGTTTTTCGAGGTATGGAGGTCTTTAGACAGGGTGGAAATGAGCCCTGTTTCAAAATGATATTTACTAAACAGCAAAGGGGTTCTAAAGTTATATGTATTATTTTTTCATTACGAAATTTGACAGACCTTGATAATCTTCTGCTCTAGAATTGCTCCAGTTTATTGACACAATGGAGGATACCTTGTGGTTATATTTTACTCCACTTAAACTTTAAGACATTTTCAGCATTTATATTCAGCAATTTCAGCATTTAGATTGTCCTGTGCTACTGACTGATGCGGACCAGGGTGATTTCCCAGGTTTATAAAACCTTTATTTAATTCATTAGGATCAATTGGGATGGGTGGGTTGGTGTCCTCCATCAGTACTACCTTTTATTATTTGCCAAGCTGTACGGCATTTGTTTTTTGCTCTTGAAATGGTATTATCATTATAACAAATCTTTTCTTTACATATTTCTTTTCCATATTTAGTTTTCAGGGAATTGTATGTAACTATTTAGGAAGGGTCACTTTTTGATTTTTTCAAAATCAATTAAGAGCAGAATTTTTAAGTTCTTAAGGTAAGGAGTATACCAGTTACTTTTTTTATTTGAATTATACCTTTTTTCGTATTAACTCTAGGACAATTTGCATTAAAACTATTAATGACTGATGAGTGAAGGAAAGCTTCAAACTTAATTTCTATATTTTCTTGGGAATAAATAATGTTATACCATTAAGAACCTCGAGGTTTACTTTTAAAATTATTCAGATTGCTATCACTTAAAAGCCCAAGAGAAATACATTCCTCTGATGGATCATCTGGTATAAAGGTAGAATTGTGATGCTTGCTAGGGATTTCACACAGTATACCCTTATGGTCAGACAAATGGGGTTGGACAACTTTAATTAAAATCTGATCAGTTTTGAAAGGAGATATCACATAGTCTAGGCAAGCAGAAAGCCTAGTTGGTTAATAATTATGACAGTAGAGGTTCAGAGCTCTTAAGCTGTTAAGAAAAAATGTATTTTTATTGGATTTATTTCTTATGTCATGATTAATATCTGCAAATACTATTATGTTACTGTTCTTGTACCTTTTTACCAAATGAACTGGTTCCTCAATGCCTTCAATAAATTTGTCTAAATAAGATTTGTGTACACAGTATGCCGAAACAACAATCAACCGATGTGGAGAAACAAATACTGCAGCACATTCAGAAACTCCTTCTATGCATAAAGATCTAACATTAATTTCTTTGCAGCATGAACTCAAATTTTGCCTCACATATATTGATGCCCCTCCATGTATCATAGTTAGTTGTCCTACAATAACTTGAGATCAAATGGAAATCATTAGGTACATGAAAATGTATTTAGTTGTTATGCAGCCACTGCTCATTAAGGCTGTGCAGTCACAAACCTTTTAGTACTTTTTCTCATAGTTTTTGGTGTATTACAGTTATACAAATCGTAAACACCCATTTTTTTAAAAAAATATTTCTGTAATATTGGGTTTTTCCACCTTTGAAGTACCGTTTTAGGGGTATTTTGAATTCTACACTAGTTAAAAACGGCCGATCTTTCAAAATTGGTTTATGTATTTTCAAAAAATATACTTAAGGGTTACCTAAATTGATTTAAATAAAATTTTAATTATTTCAGGAGATAATTTTTTTATTCAAGTGGTTTAAAACTTCAGGTAACTCAAGCCAAGGGTGTACAAAGGTATTTTTACACAAGTATATGGAAAAATACATTTTCATAACAATGTTTTGTAGAATAAAATTTTCAATTTCAGCCCACAGCCGCATGCCAGACACCTACCTACCCCTGAGCCGCCCATAGCGCCCCGACTCACATGTGCAGGCAGCCGCGCACCATATTTCTCTCTCACTCGCTCATCCCTTTACTCTCTCACACATCTTACCTCTCTCTCTCTCTCTCTCTCTCTCTCTCTCTCTCTCTTGTTACCCCTCATCGGCCTGCCAGCCCCCGTCACCCTGTCTCAGACGAGGTGTCTTCTTTGCAACCTATGTCTATAAGCCAGGTTGTGTAAGTTGTATGCAGGCCAGTCTTTAGGATTTTTTAGGACCATTGCAGATTGTTTTTTGTTTATTTTAATTACCAATTAGGCCCTAAAAATGGATTCTTAAGAAAATAACGTCAAATTGTAGCCTTACAAATTGACAAGTTGTTAGTGAAACGGGGGTGTTGTCAAGTTATCAAGTTACTACACTGATTTTGTAAAATGCAAATAAAACAAATTATTACGACTATTGTCAAATTTAACATTAAAATAATTTAACTGTCCACATGAGTCTCTAAAGTTACTATAAAGAAACTCAAGCTACACAAAATTCGGACCTGCAGTTCCTGCAGTAAGTTTGCAGTATCGAAAGACCTGTGCTAACTTCGAAGCACTAGAAAAATTACCTAGTTTTCACGTTTGTCGTTTGTTTCACTATATCTCCTAAAGTGCATTAAAAAAAACCAATATATTCCCATTTTTAAAGTAGATTATATTTACTACAATTTGATACCAGAATCAGCTTTGTAGGTACAATAGTGTGCTTACAAAAGTATGTTTTCAAAATTCGATTCGGATTTTAAATTTTAAATAGCATATTCATTGAGTATATTTACGTGTTATTTGAATGTCTGGGTAGCTGGCCCAGCTATGTCGGAATTTCCATATAAAAAATATGTCATCATTTAGTACCTATTTCATAATATGTAGTAACTCCATTAATCAAATTAGTACCTCACACAAATAGGAGTTAATTGGGTTTTTGTGTTTCCTGGCCAGCGACATACTTGCCCGGCTATCTTAAAGCAATTTATAAAATACAATTATCATGAGCACACAGAACGAAGTGAGGAAGTAGCACTGGATATATATTTTTTAATGCATTGAATGTAGGAGTATAGGATATAGGAACTTGCAAAAAACTTGTGAACCTGCACTGTGTTAGAGTTTGATGTGTGAATATTCTGTTTCACACTCTTTCCACACAATAAGCAGCGTCAATATTGTAGGCGATAGTGTCCTGATCGTTATTTATGCGAAGTTATAGTAGCTTCAGATTATCCGGATCATTTGCTGCTATCCAGATCAATATTCCGCCACATTCCTCCGAATAATCCAAGGTCTACTGTAGTTGAAAGTATAGTGGGGAGGTTTCTTGCCTACATGATATGTTTCTGAATGTGTTTGATGTATCAAAACTATACGAAGAACCGATAACACCAAATTTATCAATACACTGCCACTGGTAGTACCTTTTACGTTTTACCTGGTATTGTCTTTCAAGTCCTTCTATGAGTGGTGTTTTTTTTCACTGGATCGTACTCTACGATCGGAACTCTTAAAACAAAGTTTGTGATTTGTATTTTCCCCTCATTTGTTGATTTCTCTGCCGCACCAGTCCCTTCTTTCCAACGATACATAGCATCGTTATCTTCAGCTCGTCTAAAGACAATTTTGAATCCACCATCATAAATCGGATACATCAGGCTGTCAAAGAATCCTACCCCCAAGTGTGAAAACGTATCGAAAGAGCTTCGAACTTGCCACCACCTTTATTGAATTTCAATTTAAATCCGATGCTGTAGTATGTGTTCTCACTCGACTTGTTATACGTTGTTAAACTTTAATGGTGCTAATAATACTGACTTCATTGACTGCGACTTTCAACTGATTAGTTTTTTCAACTTGATTCTCTTAAACAAAGACCTCGCGAAATTATTTACTAGACTAATGGGGTCCACAGCAACGTAAGCAGTATCGCCAGCTTTTTTAACGACTTCACCCTGTATGTGAATCCCAGTATTCGTCCGTCATAAAACTAATCTTCATGGTCTAATTGGAACACTGTAAATTTATTTGTTAATTTGAAATTCAAATCTGATGTATTGTATCTGGGAATAGAATATTGTATTCACAGCATACGATTCTATCAGATCCTTCGTCGTAAAACTTTTCCATGTCTATATACAGTGTTAATATATACAGTGTTAATTTTTTTATGCCCACCATTGGGATCTCGTAAACCATAACAGTTACAAGGAAGGTTCAACGAGAAAAGTACAGGGGCGGATACATCCTATCGTTTTAGGGGTGTCATGAGTGAAAAAAATGGTCAAATAACCACAACTTTTACGGTGAAAATTGGTAAAATACGTGAAGGTCTGAGGTTTTGGGGGGGAGGGGGTCATGACCCCCATCACCTCCCCCCTGTATCCGCACCTGGAAAGGAGTGCATAATTATGAACTAAATAAAATGGTGCAAAGAAATCCTAAAATTTTCCACCAAACTCGTTCGCTGGATAAATCAGCTGTTTAAAAACGTAAATAAGTCATACAGATTTAATTTTTTTAATAACAACTATTTCAAAAACCTTATTTTTTACCTTTTTAAACAGCTGATTTCTTTGTGAATCAGCTGTTTTATGTAAATCAGCTGTAAAACATAAATTTAATACTTTTATGATGGATCCAGTACAAGATAAACAACGAAAGCATGGTTGCTAAAAAAAGGGTTTTTGTTAAATTATGGACTTGTTTTATGAACAAAATACCACATATGTGGTATTTTTGTATTCAGGAAAAATTTCCTTCAAATAAAACATATATAAAAAAAACACTATACTTGCATTAAAGAATTTGGACTTGACCATTTTATATCAGAAACCGAGTATATCCTGTACTCTAATATGAGTAAGGTTTGCTTGCTTGTTTGCTTGCTTCCTTGCTTGCGACACTGATCTCAATAACTGCTCCAACGATTTCCTTCAAATGTTAGAAATAACTAATTTCTGGGATAAAAATAAGTTCTAGACAGGCCTCATCCCCAGGAAAATTCAAATAATGTAAAAAACTAAAATGAAAAGTTAAAAAATTAATATTGGGCTTATGGAGGTTCAAATCAAAACAAAAGAATTTTAACAGTTCATAATCAACCAGAGAACTGTCAAAGTAATACTCATGTTGTTTATGATTATTAACATGTGATTTCCTGAAAGCAGAGATTAAACGATTTAAGTGAAGATTACGTATACAGAGTAGTAAAATAAATCAAAGGAACATTGAGCTATAAATAACAACTGGAGTGACCTTAAAACTGCAGAAAAGAGGCAAATTAGTTATACAAATCTGATTATCAGTAGGGGGAAGTGGTGAAATATTACTCCAAGTCATCTAAACAAACTGACTGGCCTTCCCCCGAGCAAAGCTCGGCCTCTCAGGTACTTCTACACTCCTGTATGAGTAAGATTTGCTTGCTTGCGACACGGATTTCAAAAACGGCTCCAACGATTTCCTTCAAATGTTTGAAATAATTTTTTTCTGAGATAAAAATAAGTTCTAGACAGGCCTCATCCCCAGGAAAAATCAAATAATGTAAAAAAACTAAAATAAAAAGAAAAAAATTAACATTGGGCTTATGGAGTTTCAAATCAAAACAAAAGAATTGTAACAGCTGTTCATAATCAACCAGGGAACTATAAAAGTAATATTCATGTTGTTTATGATTATTAATATGTGGTTTCCTGAGAGCAGAGATTTAAAGATTTGAGTGAAGATTACATAAATACAGTAGTAAAATAAATCAAATGGACATTGAGCTATAAATAACAACTGGAGTGACCTTAAAAATGTAGAAAAAAAGCAAATGAGTTATACAAATCTGATTATCAGAAGGAGGAAGTGGTGAAATATTACTCCAAGTCATCTAAACAAACTGACTGGCCTTCCTCCGAGCAAAGCTCGGCCCCCAGGTACTTATTTAAATTTAAGCTACACATTTAAATTTGATGTAAAATTTCACACAACTTTGATCAGACATAATTTGTTGTATCTTGAAGAATAAAAAAGTTATAAGCAATTTTTGTTTTTCGTCAAAAGTGGTTTTTTGAGAGAAGCAAACGAGTTTGGTGGAATATTTTCAATTTATTTATGCCAAATTTGATATTTTTTGTTACAAACCAAAAACATTAAAACCCAGTGTGTTCATTTTTGTATGCTCACCATTGAGATCTCGTAAACCATTATAGTTACAAGGAAGTTTAGATGAGCAAAGTAGTGCATAGTTGTAATCCTATACTCTGAGTAAGGTTTGCTTGTATGCTTGCGACACTGATCTCAAAAACGGCTCCAACGATTTCCTTCAAATGTTCGAAACAACTCATTTTTGGGATAAAAATAAGTTCTAGACAGGCCTCATCCCCAGGAAAAATCAAATAATGTAAAAAAACTAAAATGAAAAGTTAAAAAAATTAACATTGGGCTTATGGAATTTCAAATCAAAACAAAAGAATTGCAACAGCTGTTCATAATCAACCAGGGAACTGTAAAAGTAATACTCATGTTGTTTATGATTATTAATTAACATGTGGTTTCCTGAGAGTAGAGATTAAAAGATTTGAGGGAAGAATATAGAGTATTAAAATAAATCAAAGGGACATTGAGCTATAAATAACAACTGAAGTGACCTTAAAAATGTAGAAAAGAGGCAAATGAGTTATTCAAATTTGATTATCAGAAGGGGGAAGTGGTGAAATATTACTCCAAGTCATCTAAACAAACTGACTGGCCTTCCCCTGAGCAAAGCTCGGCCCCCAGGTACTCTAAATAAAATATTTAGATTACAATTAATTACACACTAAAAAAGATATATTTTCACAAAGAGCTGTTTGATAAAAGATGTCCGTATTGTTCAATCATGAAAAGAAAGTTCTCTCATTCTATATAATTGATTTGTGGTACAAAACTTATTTAGTTCCTAACTAATGTATTAAAGCATAACATTTTAAATTTTATAGTAGCTAGTTCCTATAAAATATCCTTACTAATATATAAAAATGGGATAGTGTGTGTCTGTTTGCTGTGTGTTCCTCACTCAAAAACTACTGAACCGCTTAGCATGAAAATTTATAGGAATTTTCCTTATATACAAAATAAACACATAGGCCTGTTTTCGTTTTGAAAATCCTATAGGGCTCTGCCCCATGGGACTTCCAAGTTCCCATGTTTTCCTTATGGACATTCATTTTTGTTTGAGCTGATGAAAATACAAACAGCTGATCATGATTCGTAGTAGTTCCACTGGTTAACCACAGAATGCAGCTCACACAACTGTCATAGTTTTATAAATCATTTGTGGGGTGAAGCCTGCGGGAAACATCTATCATTATAAATGTAAATTATGTATTTTCTTAAGTTTCAATTAGGTCTTCATATGTCATTTACATTTGTAATAAAGTTAATAATATATAAAAGTTGTAATAATAAAAATACCGACTGAATGTCTACATGTGGTAAAAGTTAGTGATATAATTTTGCTTTCAAACTGTTGATTGCATTTTTTATGATATTAAAAGGGAATAAAGACAATTAGGGGGTGAAAATATCATACAATAATATGAGATTTTGTATCAATCAGTCAAAAGATTCCAATTAAGAAATTTAATAGCACCATAAATAAATCTTGATATATAAAATCCAAATACAACTGACTGACTCACTCATCACAAAATCTCAAAAACGGATTGCAATGAAATTTGGAACATACCTTCCTCTTGGGTATTAGGTTCTCACTAAGAAATGGTTTTAAGAAATTCCCATAGGGTTCCGCCCCACGTGGGGTCAAAGTTCCAATCCTGTGTTATTCTTATGGACATTCAATTTAAGTTTGAGCTGATGAAAATACAAACAGCTTATATTGGTTCGTAGTAGTTCCACGGAATGTCCACAGAATGCAGCACACACACAGCCGTCAGTTTTTATATATTAAGATTATTACGGGGCGAAGCCTGCGAGAACAGCTAGTAAATGATAATCCCTCCGTACCTAAGTATTGGTTAAGTTAGCTCATCAGAGATTTACCCAATGATTATCAATACTTTTAATATACGGTGTATCTACTGTTTTGAGTCAATAACTTATGGTACATATTTTAATAATGCCAATATAAAATTAATTCACCAAGATGAAAACAGTAACCAAAAGCCAGCCAGGTGTTGAATAAAACAAAAGCAACAGGAGTAACCAGTTCAAGACTTTATTTCTTAAAATAATGTGACAAACTTAGCTCTTTACAAAACACCCATAACAATGAGGAAGATCAATACTGTACATAACAAGATCCAGGGCGGGGCGTGGTGCGACGCGACGCGGCGCTGCGCCGTCTGACAGTAACAGGAATGATGAGGCACTTGTTGGCCTTAGTTACAATTTGTACAAGGTTCAAAATTATGTATACAATCAAAAATGGTTTTGTTTTCACAATTTTTACTAGTCCCTATAAATGTACGTATACAAAAAGATCTGTGCCCCTATGCTAAGAGAAAGCACAAAAAGATCAGAATATGTACAAGAAAGCGAAGTTAAAGGTTAGTTCAGTGGGTGAAGCAGGAATTGTCGACCGAGCCGACGGAATTTAAGGAATCAAAAAATGTAACATCAAGCAGCCCGCTGCTCAAATGCTCGTTCGCTCAGCTGCTAATTCACACCTCCTAACTCCGCTACATAAAACCCCTTAAAACTGGGAAGTCGTCGATTTCGACAGATTTCTGTCTATCACTTTTTTAATTTAACGAGTTTATAAAATCAATTCCACAAATATAATCTACTGGAAGCCAGAATTTCCTCTTCGTAGTTTTCTGTTCAAAACGTCTTCTCAACCCTGGGAGCCACTGTAACATACAAACAAGATTTAATGTTTGGTTGATAATACCCGGGTAATAAAGCAAGCATCAAAAATGATCTGAAAAGGTAAAAAATCAGAATAGAGAAAAAGCAAAACATAGTAAAACGTTGTAATTAAAACAGTGTGTTCAAAACATAATTTGTTTAGAAAATTCATTCAACGTCAGTAAAATTGAATGATTTGTAATATTTCCATACAAAATAAACCTATCTGATGTGTGTGTTGAACTGAGTAAGGATCTTAATCCAAATATTTAATAAATTTAAATAAGAAACCTTATTTAAAACGCTATAATAAAATAAGAGCACCATTTTCGGAGAAAAATATTTCACAAAAAATTTGTATCAACTTATAGTTGGTTGAAAAGATTTTAAAAACAACTTCACAAACTGTAACAACTGATTTTCATCCAGTACGAAAAATAATTGTACATACTTTTTTGTCTTGTAATACTTTTCCTTATAAATCCATACTAAAGAGGTCAAAATATTTCTGAAACCAATCAATTTCACCTTTAAAAACTATAAATTTCTAATTTAAAAAATATTTTGAAATGGTTTATTTAAGTTTAACATAACTGGTATTATTACAATTTTGTATTAATTTACCAATGCATTATACCTTGTTCATTTTTCTAATACTCTGACAGCATTGCTCTGTGAAGGCATGCATGATTTACACCATGGGTACTGCGGGAATTATTTTGTTTATATGAAACAATATGGAAAATGGCTTAATTTATTTATTAATTCAGTTATTTAGCACTGTCGTATTAAACTGAGATAAAATTTAATGAAGTAAGGCAAAATAAAGTTAACAACAGAGCTACAGAACATTACTATTTTAGATTGATGCAGATTTAATGGGGCTTTTATAACATATTAAAATTAATCAATTTGCTAACTCATTGCCAAATTATTTCATTGCATCACTGCTATCATTTGCATTGAAATTATTTTTAAGATGGAATAAGTTAATATTGTGTATTTTAAATAGTATAATGTACAACATAACTCTTAGATAATAGCATTTCTTCTGAAAATGTATAATGATATTACATTACAAAAGTTGGCAGCATTAATCATATCTCTGCTTTCAATTTTTAGAGTATTCGTTATTGTAGTAATAAAATAACAACTAAAGAAGTCTTCCCAAGTAAAATACTGTTATTATGAATTGTGTAATAAAACTATTATTAAAGTTAATTTTACTAAAATAAAAAATGGATTTATTTGAGTATAGGTCAAAATTGTTGTACTAAGTAACAAAATAGAGTAAATATTGTCAACAATTTCTTTGTTTTTGAAGTTTGGCTTAGTAGGAATAACTATGAACATTTTTAAACTGTGAACATTATACAATTAGCATACAAAAAAAAAATTAAAATCTGCATAATAGTAGCAAAAAATGAACAAATAGTTATAAACAATTCAGATGTCAGCTACGATTGATAAATTTATCACATTACATTTCAGAAGTTTTTACCTTAACATTTGAAAGCAATTTGACAGCAGGTAAAAAAATGAGAACCAAAAGCAAATATATGATAAATGCAACCATAAAAATACAATATATGTGCTCGTCTCAAAGAGCCATAATACTCACTCAGAAGAAGGCAGCAAATTCAGGATAATACTGGGGGAAAAACATACAACACCGTAAGTATCAGTTTTGAGATTGTCGGCTGTTCACAACCTGTGTCATCCCAATCACTAAACATGTGATTTATCAGCTGTTAAAAAAGGGCAGTTCCGGATCTTGCACTAGTTAAAATCTAAAAACTGTTAGTTGTTGGAAAAGTATTGGGAGGGCACGAGTTGTGAACAAAATAAATATAAAACTAGGGTATTTACTGTCACAGATTTACTTATTGTTTTTTAATATTCTAAAATATGTATCTAACAAAATAAAGTACATACAATTAAATGTATTCAAAATGTCAAAATCAAATTTTGTTCAACACTGAAGTCACTTTGAATAAATAAATCGGTAACAGTAATTGCAAAGAAGAACTTATTTAAAGCGCAAGGGGAATAAATAATAAATATAAATGTACATGCATTCACTCCAGATTGTATATATTTGTTGTTTTATTTTTGTAGAGGAATATTCTGGAATTAGAGTAGGCTACTAGAATTGGCAATGCACAGCTTGTGCCTTGTGAGTTAGCACGCCTAATTTGAGTTAATGAGCTTGTCACTGTATAATGCCTCCAGTACACTGACGATAAATAAGTGAGAACCACCCATCAAATTATCAGTTTTATGGTTTTAAATTGTTTGTTTATTTTTCACATATGTATAATGTAATGAGCTTGTCACTGTATAATGGTTCCAGTACACTGACGATAAATAAGTGAGAACCACCCATCAAATTATCAGTTTTATGGTTTTAAATTGTTTGTTTATTTTTCACATATGTATAATGTAATGAGCTTGTCACTGTATAATGGCTCCAGTACACTGACGATAAATAAGTGAGAACCACCCATCAAATTATCAGTTTTATGGTTTTAAATTGTTTGTTTATTTTTCACATATGTATAATGTGTATAGTATATTTCTTCCCTATGAACATCTAAATCGCTGAACCAAAGTAAATAAAACTTTGCATAGTTATTCAGGATAACCTTAGGAAGGTTTAAAGCCATAGACCAAGGTCCTGGGACTTCAGGGCTTCACACCACTTGCCTTAAAAGTTGCAATGTTATTCATATAATGAAGCAAAAATTGTATTTAATTTAAATTACTGTTAACAGCTGTTAATTTATACATGTAGCGAGTTAAAATGTAATATTATTAGTGAAGATTTTTCATTGATATGCTATATTCTTGGGCGCGGCAACTATTTAAAGATAATAGATGATCATAAGTTTTTACATTTTTTGTATTCTGGTGGGGAGGCCTTCTCGAAGGTAACTGTTACAACTTGGTAACGCTTGTGGCAGGTTACCAGTCACAGTACCACCCATTTCCCCCACTAGTACCACCTTTCCTGTCCTCTCCCTAAGAAGTACAACAAGAAGTGCAGCATCAACGTCTCCACACTCGCAAAATTCCTTTGAACTACTCGAAATTACCCAACATGTCAGACTACATTATGAATTGAAGTTTTGTGTTTCTTGCTATTTTCTTTACTCAAGTACTGAGTTACTTTAAAGAGGTGAGGGAAGGTATTTTAGAATTACTAACACAGATTTTTCTATACGATTTGTACATTGTACACTGTGTTATTTCTCTTCCATTTAAGTGTTTTTAAACATAAAGCTTAGAAAAAAAATGAAATTAATGAAGCTTAGGGTTTATAAAATTAAAATATTCATATTTGGTATCAGTCGAAAGCTGTTACCCTCTATATGTGCCTTTTGGGGGTTTGAAAAACATCCACCAACAGAACTTTGCCCTCCAGGCCTTTAAACACCCAATGTTAATCTTATGGAGTTACATTTTATTTAGGAAATCAGCTGATCACAATGCAAACTTTTCAAATCATATGGATTTATGCCTGCTAGATTCCCGTGTGGAGAACGGGACATCAGCTAGTATTCCCTTACATAAGATTACAACAATTTGTATTACTCAAAGGTTAATTAACTCAAAAAGAGAATTTTTAATTGGTCCTCTCAGTTGGCACTCGTGTTTCCTGCAGTCCCAGCTTGTCCTGCCCTCCAAACAATGTCGACAAACAGCGTCTACACAGTGTGTGGTTGATATTACCGCGACAAACATTATCTGCCAGAAGTTATCCTTTCTGCTGATTTTTAGAATAATTCCAAACTTTAAAAATTGCCTCTTGGGCCATGATATCTAAAATGTATTGATAAATTTATTAACAAAATATGAACAATATGAGAATAAATTATGTAGTTATTTGTGAAACTTTACTGAAATTATTACACTTCAAAATGTCACTCCATAATTCTAAAATATTACACTCGATGGAAGTATTTACTCTTTATTGATTTTGCAAGATTTCTACAACTAAAACTAGGTGTCTAAAATCTTAGTTTTTCTTTTAAACATAAAAAAAACCATAGAAAATGTATTCTGTCTTAATAAATCACAAGTATTTTTGTAAATAACTTAACACAACAAAAAACTTAAATAAATGAAATTAGTTATATTTGGCTGAATACCTTATTTTAAAATAATGTGGGCAAAGATATGTGAATGAAAAATATGCTGTATAGTCTGTGAGCTGGTTTTGAATAGGTTTAGAGCTCATGCTGTAATTTGTTAATCAATAGAATGGGATTCAAACACATTATTTGGAGTTCAAAACAATCGGTAAAATATTTGCTTCAAGTCAATCTTATTAATACACAAGAGGTTGCAAACAAGTTATTAGAGGTATGAAATAATTATTTGAACAAGCTTTTGTAAAAGAGAAAGGGTATAAATTACTGGAGTGAATCCTGTGTCAAATGGAAGTATACCAATACAAACCTGAGCAATTCCTTGCAATATAGAATTCAAATACAAACATTGAGCATTATTAAAAATGTGTAATAATATTGTTTACACTAAACACATTAAATAGATGATTCTGTTTAATAAAATACCTTATAATTAGAAGATTGCAACATGTGTAAAATACCACAAAATCAACTCACCATTTTGTCCTTGAGAAGACATCAGCAAATACTCTGCAAACTCAGAATGCAAATGGGTCATGCATTAGTAGAAAGCCAGCACACACTCTGGCCGAAGGGTCGCAAACAATATGGCACTTTATTTTAAATATAATTTTTAATTTATTTCTGGAACATGAATTATTGTCCATATTTTACACTGGTGCCCTAACTCCATACTTTGTTATATACAAATGGATACTATCAATATAAATACAAATCAAAAACATAAATGCAAGGTATTATTTTACAAGGAAACACTAAAGTAAGGCGGAGCTGCTAGAAACAGTTATTCAGTTTGGAAGATGATAAAATATTCTTTATAAGTCAGAAGTACAGAAGTTTGGACTGAAATTTTACTAGTAGAAGGTGCCATATTTATATAATAATTATATGTATAATGAAACCCTTTGTAATGTTTAAGGAAAGTTATTACATTTGTTTGTTTTAGTGTTTGAGTCCGTGGCTTACGCAAACATTAAAATTGCATCACACAATAACGGGTGAACACACCTCAACCAAACTATGCACAGTCAATAAAAATAACTTTTTACCATTGAAAATACATTGGAGAATCAAATGTTATAGAATATAATGTATGTAGATCACTTAATGGCCAACAAGTAAACAAGTGGAGCAGAGGTAGTTCCCCCCCACAATCCTCCTTACTTATGCGATTGGATAAAGTGATTAGATTGCAATATTTTATTGCAGCTGACCA
Source organism: Allygus modestus (assembly GCA_963675035.1). Classification (NCBI taxonomy): domain Eukaryota; kingdom Metazoa; phylum Arthropoda; class Insecta; order Hemiptera; family Cicadellidae; genus Allygus; species Allygus modestus. The sequence continues at coordinate 305,221,284 of OY776111.1, forward strand.
TTAATACCTCTCACTATTTTATGATACTGTGTTTCCTTGGTTGGCTGTCACAATAAACACTGGGTATGAACTTATGAACAGTGGAGAGGGTGAGAGCCTCCTCGACCCCTTGTTGTTTACAAGCTTGCCATCAAATCATCTCTATACATCTCTCCTGATAGATGGACATAGTGTTTTGTTTAATTATGTTTTAACAAACAAACATGTTTGAAAACTGTAAACGTGTATTTACACTGTGCATTATTAACTCATGTGAACATCACTTTGCTAAATTGGCAGGCCAGAGACCGCATTCTAGTAATAACTGACGTCTCCCAATCCTGAATAGTAATAAACTGTCACGACAAACCCAAATAACAAATTACTGAAATGAATTTTGATGTAGACAATTAGTAATAGGAGAAATGCTGATTAATAAATTATATTAATACTCTAATTGGGATAATTAGATCAGAGTTCTAATTGATTGTTTAAAAACAGTACAAACATAAAATATTTAGGCCTGTAAGATTGTTAAAACAAAAAAATAATGATCTTAAATAACTTTTCCTAAAACCCATTTTACCGCAATAATAGGATGCGATTTCTGCACTTACTTTCACAAAAAACTTGGAAAATATCTTGGAAGAAATATCTTGGAATTTGTGTCAATCAGACAAACAGAACTAACAATTAAAACAATTAAGACTCTCAACGGCTTATGGATTACTCAAGTCCAATATATAACTGTACTGATTATCTCGTACCCGAATCTTTCAGTCTTTTGGTTGCAAACTAAATACAAAACTAGCAGCTCACTAATCACAGTCTGCATTAGCCTAATGCAGATAACGACTAACAACTGTTAGTCTCTCCTTAACATATTAGTCTCCACATCACACTATACTCACTCACGTAAGAAGGCCTTGTAAGACACTAATGTAGTAGCCTCTTACCTACTTGTTCCCTTAAAATGCATTACAATATTCAGAGGAGCAGTCAACAAGCAGAAAGTTTGTTTATTAACGCCACACCCTTGCCAGCAATACAGTGGTTAGCTTGTGTGTAAAATAGTTGGTCTGGTTAAACCTTTTGCCAGTTGACTAGACCCCCGATACTTCCATTATAAATAACAGCTAAATTAACATACTGCCATCCAACTTTTACTAATATATTCTTAAGTCAGCCAACAAAAGTGAATGCTTATCTTATACATACAAGGTATTAAATACAAAATATACAAAACATCAAAATATAACGTAGGCAACATTACTAAAGTTTAATGTTAGTATTTTTACTTACAAGGTTTATGGTACATTGTTGTGTATTTATACTACATGGCTAAGTTGTGTGTATTTATTATGATATCAATACATGGACGTAATCTGGTTATGTTTTTATACAACTGTACATTTGATTGAAGGGTTTGGATTTGTTAATTTATAGAGATGAATATTTGTAAACCGTAAGGATTGTTAATCAGTTACAATATTAACTTTAACAATTTAAACTATAAAAAGAAAACCATCAATTGAATGTGTGTACAAATTAAGCCATCAGTTATAACACTCTTTAAAGACCAAACATAAATTATTCTCTGAGCAAATTAGATGATATCATATTATGACTCTGTTTCAAATTAAATACCAAGATACAAATCTTCAAAATATAAGCATGAAGATTAAAAATAAAACAATTTTAAACTTTTAGATATAACTTTTTGGTTATAAATGTTTTTCCAGTTTAAAAAAAATTCAGACTCTATTGCAATAAAGACGTCACAATTTATAAAACCAACACACAACTTATAAGCAGTATGAACCAAACCAAATTAAGAACACCACAAACACACGAAATGCCATGATTTTAAAGTTCAAAAAAAGTATGGTTTTGAATTATAATGTAATCGCTTTTAGTTGTGTACTAATTACACTGATGTTCATTCTTATGCGACCTTTAGTCTAGCGAGCTGTTTTTTTCAATGAAATTATTTTGTCCTTGTAGGTAATTTTGAAACAAATATGCCTATCGTGTACAACACAGTTTTGATTGGATTTTCATTTGAAGGGTGAAACAATTTATACTTCAATCAGTATAGTGTAGTAATAATTTAGTGTATATTAATACCAATAATAAATTTTCGATGTGATCAGGTAAATTACCAGTGGGAAATTGTTTGTACTATCGAGACTTTAAATATGTTAATGTTAAGTTAATAAAGCAGTATGTTATGACTCCATTACATTAATTAATGTAGTAAAATGTTTTAGCATAAGAACTATTTTATGACAATTGTTAGGCTACATTTTTTGCTTGCACATCAGAATCCAAAAGCATGCGATTTCCCTAAAAGACTACTCACATTGTAAACAATTTATGTTACAAAAATACATATACAACGTTGGACAATAGTGAGAATTTGGATACAAATATTTAGTTTCAACAATAAAATTAGGGAAGCTCTCTTTGTCTTCAATGTTATCATCACATAATTACACATTATAAAAATCACATGTTAATAAATAATTATTTATTAAACGAAGACATATACTTGTTTATAATAAGAGGATGAAGACTGTTTATTTAGTAATAAATACCCCCGTTGTAGCAAACCTGCATACTAAGCGAATTTCAAATGGTACTTCACTAAGTCATGAAGCCACTTACCAACTTTAATCAAAGCATATTAATAAATAAGCGAGATATGACATTTTAATTATTCCCCATAAGAAAAACATTAGGACTGAGTATGCAGGTTTGTTGCATCAAGGACCACAAAATCTGGTTTTTATACAAATACCAATGGATCACCTCCATATGACGCAACATACCAAGTTTTATCAATTTATGTTCATAAACAAGCAAGATATCACATGTTTATTATTCTCCATAAGAATAACATTATAGCTGCTGAGTATGCAGGTTTACTGCCATGGGGACCACAAAAAATGAGTTTTGTATGCAAATAGCATTAAAACCCAACCATATAAAGTTTCATTAATATATGTTCATTAATCAGCGAGAGACACAATTTTACTTATTCTCCATAAGATTAACATTGGACAATGTACTGTGTTTAGCACTCTCAATATCTTGGTAACCAATTGACGTAGAGCGATGATCAAAATACCAAATAGTTTTTTTTTTAAAGCTGAATTTAATGGTGCAAACCAAAATTTAGGGTTACAAAATGCATGTAAAAAGCTCAAAAAACCCATTTTTGGGGTAAACCCCCCCCCCAAAAAAAAACCCTTAAAGTAGAGCGACCTGTTTGGTTCTCGAACTCATAAAAATAGATGCTGCCTCACACATTTATAAAAAAATTTCATCAATTTCATCAAGATCAGACCATTTTTACGAAATTTATCGTGCCTACGGACATATATATATACGAATTTGAACGAATGGTGTTTTTGGCATCTGAGGGACTCAAAACGAAAAGTTATCATGATCCCGGGCCTAGGTCTTACCATGCCACCTACGGTAATAGCTTCTTCCCTATAGAGGAAATTCGCTAAAAAGAACACCATCATTTAAAACTTATTAAAACTTGAGTTTAAACATTCGATCTTAATAAAAACAGAGCAAGCTAAGATCCTCATTTTGCCAGGAAATGTTTTTATTGTTGAAGTTTCCCACATATCTGCCAATAAGGGGGAAAATACCTTTAGCTTGAATTAGTGCACTGAAAAAATTGGTTATTACTTGATTTGAGTTTGTTTATACTAACACACACTATAAAAAATAGCAAATCATTACTAATATTACATTTGATGGAAAATGCATGTTAAAAAGGTGCAAGTCAAGGTTCAAATCTACAAACAAAAATCTGCTAAAGTACTTCTACAGAAACTGTAAAAAATAACTAAATTAATTACTGTGGATTCTTGGCAGTTGTTTTCAGAAATAATATTATGTTTTTGTTAAATGCTGAAAATACAAAACTTTTACTGTTTTAAATGTTATCGTTATCATTTTTTGCAGTAATTTTTAATATTTTTATTTTATTTTCCAGTGGGTAATGTAGAACATTTATCCACAACTAAGAGTAAATTGTTTTTAGAATTTAAATAGCAACTTAACATGGGACAATGTGAAATAGTTGAATAAATTCTGAAAAAATGGCAGTTCAAAACAACTTTTTCATGAATAACCAATTTTTAAAAACAGACAGCAACATAAGAAAAATAACCTCGTACAAAGATTCAACAAAATGCTCTCGAGTGCGAGTCACAAACGATTTTGCATATAGCTATAGGTACGGCATCCGACTACAAAACATAAATTAGGCCTATTTTTTAACAGGCATATTCCCAGTTAGGCCTTTTTAAGCCTTACATTAATGAAAAAACAACAAAAAGCCTTGCCCATTCGTGCCACAAAAAGAATCCACATTTACAAACGACTAAAAAAACCAGCTACAGTCGAATTAACGGAAGCACAGAAGACAAGAACTAAATGAGAGACGGAAGTAGCATGCGAGGTAGAGGTAGCTAGCGGCAGCGGAGAGGCCTTGCGATTGGCTGCGTCTCCGCCCCTGCCACACGACACCACATCACAAACAAACACAGTCACCATGTTAGACCATCTAAACTGTACTGTTAATCAACACTACCATTTCCTAACTTATATTTGACCTCATTATACCGAACTGTTCAATAATGTTGAAAGGCAATAATTGTTTTAAAAAAGATTTCCATTAACACTTTCAACTAAATATTTGACAAAAGAACACCAAGAAAAATTGGTAATGTGGGATTTCAACAACAGTTGTGGTATATTTATGTATCTTCTAAGTAAATATATGAAAACAGTTTGCTTTACATATCTGATTTAATTTTTCTGTTACATAATCATCTGTAGTTGTTCACTATATTGTTTGACTACAAATGCCTATTGTTGCCTTTTTAGAAGGAATTTCCCCAAGATTTTGAGATGTATCGAGTTATTATTAATAAATTTTTGGGAGTAAAAGTTACATACATACATTGTTTAAGGCTGGTTTGGGGCACCTATGATTTAACTGCCTAGGGCAGGGAACTTCTTACAGGTGACAAAAACAACAAAGGATGCGAAATCTAAATAAATACATGAAACACACATTTTCTAAAAAAATTACATTGGTAATTACATTAATCATTGGTTAACAACATTAGTCATTATATTGTTTTTAAAACAGTTGACCATAATATTTCTTTGATGTTATTGCTGTCAACTACCTTAGTTTCAAGTTATTACTCGTGTGGCTAACTGAAAAAAACATTTTACTGTAATATAAACCTGTACCAATAGCCTTCTTAATGTGAAATTTAATTTTGTACGTTTTATTTTCACAATTTAAATCAATAGACTATTACTATAAAAGGGAAGAGGATTCATAGGCGCGATTCAGGACCCCTAGTTAACAATAGGGCATGCTGGGTTATGTTATTGTGGTACCAGAGGAGGCAGCAAATATGACCTTTTGCCTCGGGCAGCAAGTGTTTGTGCCAGCCCCCGTTTGAGGAGTGTAATCTTTAAAAAGGTAATTTTTGCCCCTGTTCATAAAAAGATTGGTTATTTACAGAAAGTTTAGGTTGGAGTTATCTTCCATATTTAAAATATATTCAGAAAATTATAGCTTAAAGCTAATAATGTCCCAGAAACAAAGACACTGATCATATTTTTGTTTAGCTGATGTTTATTATATATTATTACCATACTCAATGCTATCACTGGCTCCTGGCTTGTGGGTGCTTTGGCTTGGTAGCTTATGTGAAAATGTTCACCGACCCTTGGGGTGTCCCCCAATGACTAAGGTCTTCATTAGTTAGTGGTACCTTACGTCACTATTCAATGACAAGTAAACTTATTGATGTAGGGGATCACAACAGACTTTTTTCTTCCAATGGGAGTCTAAAACCAGGTTGTTAAGTTTTATACTTAAACTGGTTTTCAGTATAAACTTACCTTATGTCTCCCTTAATTATTCAGCTGTAAAATCACTGCATTCAAAATTCACACTATTTACAAAATACCAGTCATCACTCAATGTCAACTTCAAATTTCGAACGGCAGTACTATAAATTTCTTTATCCTTCAAAAACCCATACTTGTATTTGATTTTAAACTTTACTTCTGGAAAAATTAAAAAAATGCTTTATTTTTCGCTTAAGCCAAACAGAAGTCACACTACCACACTTGATGTGTGATATTAAGTTGTTTAATGTTGGTTGGGGTCGATACGTGCAAGCCCACAACATATTTCACCAGATAAGTAATAGCAAGCCAAAAGTCTTAAGTGATGTGGTGTTGCAACTGAGAGTCTCATATGTCAGCTGCTTGTTCAAAAAGCGATTGTCATGCACTCAAGTCAAGCCAAAATACTTGCTTTCAAAACAAGTATGTCTCAAAATAATAATAGAAATAATAACTGGGATATCACGCTCATGATAACAACTTTGCAAGAAGTAAAGGTTGCCAAAATTGTCAATAATACAGGAAAAATAAAAAGGTAATAAGGATAAAATAAAAGACAAAACAAAATAAAAAAGTGGCATGTATTTGGAAACTGTCATGCTGGAGGAGGGAGTGCATAAGCTAGGCAATAAGCAAAATAATAAAAACTCTCTAGAAAAAAACCAACCACAAAATAATTTATTACCGATCATTAATATAACATCACAAGTTTAATATGTATATGATTTAACAATTCATCAATTATGCTACAAATTTACAAACATGATCTCGCTATAATGTTGGTTCATAAAACAAGAAACATAGCAATGTCAGCAATCCTCGAATGTGTCTTTGATGAAATAGGCCAAACCATGGGAAAAAAAACAAAAAATTAAAACAAAAACAAATTACAAGAGGAATTTAAACTGACATTGCCGTCGTGTTTCAAAGTAAAAGATGTTCCAAAACCGATCCCTGTGTGTACATCATATAAAAAATTCAGTCCACAGTGAAAATCGCACCGCACGTGTCGGAAACATTTACTACTTTGATTTCAGTTATCTACCCGGAATAAAACAGTCGTTCTGTGAAAAAACACAGTAGTTTGGGAATGTACAGCGGTGAGTTTGTCAGAAATAAATGCTACCAGTGGGAACATGTTTCCGACAACCACTGGTGCGATCACCGTGCCGATCAATACTGCCGCTCGTTTACGATGTCGTGACCACTCTCACTTACGTCCCTCGGGGGGCTCCTCACGTAACATCGAGTCCTAGAGCCCCCCTACAGCCGTTTAGATGATGCCACTCCAGATGACGAAGAAGTACACGCCCCACATCACAACGATCCCATGTACTGAGGAGAGCCAGTCATTCTTACCGTCAGCGTATTTGCGCGCAACAAACTTGAGCGTTTCGTCCAGCAGAACTACTGGCAGCGAGAACTTCATCACTACGATCCATTCATCTCCGGTCAACGGGCAGGTCTGGAACACAGTCTGCAACAACCACAAACAAACATCCAGGTAAAGAGCGATCAAAACTCGTTTCACAGGGATGTTCAGGAACATCAAACAAATCTCTAAAGAACTCTACACCTTCATTTGACTCCTCATCTTCTGCAGCATACTCTACGTCGTTCATGTATTAATTAGTATGATATATGCGATTTGTTTAACAAAATACCCTTCTCGCAACAAAACCTGTATACTCAGAGAATTTTCAATGCTTAGCATGCACCTCACTACCACATAAATCCTCTTGATATGTTTCCTAAAAGTACAGTCATAAATAAGCGATATATAGTATTTTATTTATTATTCTTCATAATAATAATATGTAAGTCTTCTTATTTTCAATAAGACATAGGCTACTGAGTCTCTCATTATCCAATTGATGAAGAGCAATGATTCAAAATATTAATTTTAATTTTAAAGCTGAATTTAATGGTAAACTGCATACTCATCCATAGTGTTATTCATGCGGAGAACAAATAAAATGTTGTTTCTTGCTTACTTATAAATATATTTTGATGAAACTTGGTTAGCGGATTAACCCATTGAATACTTTTCACGGAACGGTTACGTGATGGTCGTTTTGCCCCCAAATCTTTATCACGGAGTGGTTCTGTGATGATATAATACCATGTTTTTTTTTTCGAAAAACCTTTTTTTTTAAATTTTTTATTTTTAATTGTGTTTACTTTAAGATTGTATCCATGAATGATTTGTATAGGTAAAATTTTGCAATGTGATCCATTTTTGGCAAACGGGTAAAAATATAAATTATTCAAGAAAAAAGTGGTTTTGCAAAAAAATCATAAAAAATTTGTTTATTTAGATAAAGTAAAAAACTAAAAAGTTGTATGTAAGGAAATAGTTTTTGCACTTTACTAGATAACTAATTAGACATTTATTATTTTTTTATTTTTACTATATTCTTTTTTTCAAAAAGATTAAACATTTTTATTTGTATTTGTATAACAAAATATTTTAAATACGATTTTTTATTTTTTTGTTTTCTATTAACATAGTAAAATGAAAATGTATCCAGCTTCAAGAAAAACACTATGTTTGCTCAATTAGAAGCAAAAGAAAATTTTGTACAGTTAATTTACTAAAACACTGCAAAATATTGAAATTTAATTGGGTTTCTGGGGCCATGCAGTAATTAAAAAACTAAGTATCCAATGGGTTAATGCGGTAGTGAGGTATATTAAAAAATATTCTTTGAGGATTCACTGAGTACACAGGTTGCTGAGTTGGAGATGTTTAGTGATTACTATGATAATTCTCTATTTAGAAAAGAAATAAAACTACCAAAATAACTTAAAACAGAATTTCCAGTTAACTATGCTATTCAAAGGCAAAGGGAACTTTTAAATCATAAAGTTGGATTAATTTTTATAAGATTTCTGTATACCTATATGGGTCTAAAAATGATAAGTGACCACTGTACACATCAAATCACACTGTTACATCTTTGCACAGCGCTACGATAAAGTCAAACTTCTGTGCACCAGTGAAGAAGATATGTTATTGTCTAAGTTACTTACAGCCAGAATTTCGATGTAGAGGATGACAAAGTGCAGAGTGAAGGACAGGATCATGGCTCCCACCAGCCACAGGTTGCTCCATGGGGGCATGGCGATCAGGGACTGGTTCTCTGACAAGCTGCGCAACAAACGACGTGTCAGTCAATTGAATATCTTCAGGTTAATGCGTTGATTTTTCCTAACTATTATATTTAAGAAAAATAAATTCCACAAATAAAGTTATACAAAAACTTGCCAAAAAATACACCCACTATGGTTGTCACAGAAATACGATTGCATTTTTGATATAAATTAGAAAAAAGCTAGACCTTATTTCAATGGTTAAAAGATCGTCATATAATCAGATTATTAGAAATTACCTGGATCACTAGCCATCTTATTATACCTATCCCAAACGAGAGAAGACGTATTAAATTTCCCAAAATAATTTTAGGAAGAATATTTTCCTTCTGATAACTGTTGAGATCAATCTCTCTAAGGCATTTTCCCTTTTTGCTTTCAGGGCCAAGCAAACCTTTGAGTATTTTGTACGAGTGAAGGAGCTAACCTGTTCATGGCGTTCAACATTTCGATGGTGACAAGCACAGAGAGGGCCATGGTCATGGGGTGGGGGTCGTGGAAGATTTTGCAGTCAACACCGGCAAAGTCAGGGTTGTCAGCGATGCAGGACAAGTGGTGAGTCTGGACAATAAACAAACATACTAAATATTGACAAGTGAAATTTCATATGGATAATGCGAAACATTACATGGCCATGTGAAACGTATGGCTGAAGTGAATGGTAAAAAATACATTATTTTCTTATACCTTGTTTATAAGGATATGGAACAAACACAGAGAAATTTAAAATGGCACATAGATAAGCTGAAAGATCTGGTCTAAAATAAGGTATTAGCCGCTAAATGTGATCTTCAAACTGGTAACTCTGTAACATTCAGTACTCCTCCAGGAATTAATTGTTGTTTATAACAATGCCCTAATTCCACGAGTAACAATATTTTGGGTGGAAATGATAGGAAATTGCAAAACCTGAAAAAATGTTTTGTTCCAGAACTAACATTTTAAGTACTCAAATTGTGCTGATTTTCACCCTAAACACCAATGTGGGTGATCAAATTACACATATTTTTACGCGGAACATGAATTTGTTAACTGTATTTGTAATCTGACTCATCATAACCTAGTCCAAAAAGCTATGTTAAATTGTTGATGCAAGACGCTGGCTAAATTTCAACAACTCAAGTACTACTAAAAATGGCTTTCATTGTAAATTTTATGGGATTAAAATGGATTTGTTTTTAAGGTCATTTTATTTGCCTAATACTGCACAACAAATTCCAATAATGAACTTTACTGAAATTTTGCCCTTAAAAATTTGTAGGCAAAATTTCAAGTGGACCGGTGGAACCAATGACCATCAATAATAACTCAAGTAGGTTTCTCATCACTATTAGCATTGAAGTTTGGTATGAGGATAACTCATCTCGTTCAATATCTAAAAAACACTTGAATTTCACAAAAAATGTTTTACCTACAAAAAGTTTATTCAGATTTATACGTCGTAAGTTTTATAATCGTGTTTACTGCACATTATAGGTCAAATTTTGGACTCATTTCATCCATGACAATTTTAATACTCAGAGAATAATAGCCGTAATATTGGTCCTAATAGCTAATTTTTAATCAAAGCTTTCAAAAATATTTTAACTTTTTTTATTTTCACTTTAAAAGTAAAAAATAAACAATTTAAACACAAAAACAAACTTTCAATATTTTAATTTAAAATTAGCCTAAAAATGTAATAGTTGAACATTTAGATATGAACAAATTCACTCAAATAGTGCCGGGCTACCCTTAACACAAGATCATTTTTAAACTCAGCAGGAATATCATGCATGAGGCTTACAGGCATTGTACAACATTATTAATCATTGTATTCTATTTTATCTCAGTTCCTCCTTTTATTAGTTGCAAATCCCAAACCAGTATCCAGTACCAGTAGCTTTTGTATAAAGACAAACTAAAATTGTTCACTGGTTTAGTGAGTAAATACCAGTTGCCAGTAGGTCATCTGAGGTCCCTCTGGGCTGTACATGAACCACCAAGAAGCAGCACCAACAGTGGCGGCGCCGACGTAGCCTCCAATAGCCATGTATCGGAAGAACAGCCATCCAGAGATCAGACCTTCATCGGCCTTTCGGGGAGGCTGTGACACAAGTTATTGAGTAGTACATTAGGACGGGTATACTTTTAATGCCAAGTTCCAGAGAACTGGACATTTTTGGAAAATGTATAAAAAATGCATAAAATGCCAACGCCTGATTAACAATTGAAAAGTCGTCATAAAGACCAAATGGATTCTTAGATATTTTAAATAATATAAAACGCTGAATATCAAGAAATTTGATATGTTTAGTTCATAGTTATTTTTTGACATATATAAAATACAGAATACAGAATTTTTAACCAAAAGGTTGTCAGGAACAGTGTGGCACATTAAAGAGATAACTCAGAGAAATTAACCAGCACTTTTATGTGGGAAATTGATTTATTGCCTGGTACTGAAAGAGTTAAACGATAGTATAAAAATAATAGAATGTGCTATATACAATTTCAAAAGGAATTAGCCCCTATAACTAAATATGGGTGGGTTTCCAAGTAAGCTAGAAAGTGTTGCCAGTTTAATACCATTGAAACCAATAACACACCAATAACACACCAATAACACCAATTGACACCAATAACGTCTACTATTGTAAGAGTTGAAAAAAATGTTTAAATTTACTTTACTGAGTAAGATGCTCTATTAAATTAAAAAAAGCAATGCAAAATTTAATTTTTGATTACTCAGATAAACAAGAGAACTAATAAAAACAATACGAAATTGAGCTCATTGAAAACAACGTAATTAGTGTACTGCTATATCAATATTAGCAGTAATGTCAGATACCTTCTCCATGATGTCGAGGTCAGGAGGGTTGAAGCCCAGGGCGGTGGCGGGCAGACCATCAGTGACGAGGTTGACCCACAGAAGTTGGACAGGGATCAGGGCCTCAGGCAGACCGAGGGCAGCAGTAAGGAAAATACTGTGGCCACCGTACAGAATAGAATGTGAGAAAAGAAAAAACAATTGGTAAAATAAATGTGAGAACTAAGGCTTAGATAAGATGTTTTGAAAGCTTCAGTTCTGAGTTACCTGCCTTCCTTTATCCTTCCCCCCTCTTTCTCTGACTTTATGTAACAAAATTGTATATCCCTGACAGTCCCTGACTTTAGAAAATATTTAAATATTGAGATTTGACAGCTCAAGCATTTTATGCCTCTGTCAATCTGCAAGTGAGGGAAACGATAACGAATATTTTAACTGCTTCAGAAGAAAACAAATAAAATAAATCACTGGAATGAAAGATAGTTGACTTTACCACTGGCCACCAACAATCAAGAATGAAAATTACTGGTACATTTATAATATACAAGAAGTAAACTAACAAATTTTTAAGAGCAAGAAAAAACTTATGAAAGGAAAGAGCATTGTACTTGTTATACAAAATAGAGGCAACAACATTTTGGCAAAACAAAACCACTGACCTGACGACTTCACCAATGTTGGAGGAGATGAGGTATCGGATGAACTGCTTCATGTTGTTGTAGATAGCACGGCCCTCCTCAACAGCTGATACAATGGAGGAGAAGTTGTCGTCAGCCAACACCATCTCAGCAGCAGACTTGGCCACCGCCGTGCCTGAGCCCATGGCAATACCGATCTCAGCCTTCTTCAGCGCGGGAGCGTCATTCACACCGTCTCCTGTCTGTTTAGCCACAAAACATAATGTGTTGATGTTGTATTACACCCTCAGTTAAAAAAAAATAGATGGATTTAGTTAATAGAATTGTTAGTGTTTATTGGTTTTTAGAGTTATTTTTGCTTTATTAGTGAATTTCCTTTGGAAAGTGAACTATTAGCATGACCCGCACGGTGAAACTTAGCCCGGGACCACCATAGAAGTTCCTAACGTGACCCCCTGAACACGTTTTGGGGGGTCGTTCAAAGTTTTATATATATATATATATATATATATATGTGTGTGTGTATGCACTCTAGCAGTCACATTTTTTGTCCAATTTACTTCAAATGTAGTAGGGATGTTCTTTTCTATAATCTGTTGGACAAGTTCGTTGGGCAAAACAATCGGAAAACTCTAAACCCATTTTTTGGGGATTAATCTTTTAAATTTTGAGTTTTTGAGCCCAAAAAGGGTCAGAAAAGCTCCAGATGTAAAATTACTGCATGTAAAAAGATGGGAATTAGAAAGGCGAAAGTTTTAAGCCCTCTCTCGTCATTCTAGCATAAATATTTACCGAGTTATTAAAGAAAATGTGTCTCGGCTAAACACAGTATGTTGTCTTATGAGGGTTTTACACTAGAAAAGCCTGTTATTCCTTTGTTAGAGTACTTGTAACCCCCAGCAACCTCACGCCTACTTTCAAGCCTGTCTGGACCTTCTCCTAACCTTATAATGCGCAAAATTGTATTCCCAGCTTTGCAAGTAAATGAAACCAGGAGTATCAAAACAGCCAAAAAATCAATGTTTTCAGATTTCAATAAAAATTGGACAAATGTATGTTTTTACACTGATTTGGAGTTTTAAAAGTTTGTATGTGGAAATTCACTTCCCTCACGTCAGCGTGCTGCGTACAAACTCGTTTTCCCATGAAATAGACACAAAAGAATAGCCATGGTAGATAATCAACAGATGTTACAACTTTAGAGATAACTCTTTAGAGATAACTTTAGAGATAACAATCATCTCAAATTAATTGGCTGATAAGAAATCAAGTTAGTAGATTAGAGGGAAAATTTAATACTACTGTATTTCAACAACACAATCAGAAAAATGTATCAACAATAAAATAAAATACATAGCAGACATGGTTTTGTGATAAAATTGAAAACATATAGTTGGAAATAACAATAGCTGAGATACTAATTAAGAGCTCTTTGGATAAACTGAGGAGTAAATAAAATTAGCTAAGAAACTAAATGTAGTCAATTAAATAAGTAAGTAACGTGAAAAACTTCCTACTTCTACGGTTATAATTCATTTAAGCAAGATTTATCTACAGTCTGGCAAAACAATCTTGTTGACAAGGTAATTCTAGTAAAAAAAGTTCAAGCCTCCACATTTCCTCTGGAACATATTAATATTTACAATGTCATACAACAAATTACTGACCATGGCGGAGATTTCATTCATGGACTGCAGGAACTCAACAATCTTGGACTTGTGAGCAGGCTCCACCCGGGAGAACAGCCTAGCTCGGGCACAGGCAGCCTTCTGCTCGGAGAGTGGCAGGTCGTCAAACTCTCGGCCGCTGTACGACTTTCCAGTAGTGTCCTCATCTTCAGTGAACACACCAATACGCCTGCAGATAGCCTCAGCGGTAGCCTGCGACATGGGGCCATGGGTGGAATTAGCACCAATTACATCAAATCCAAGACAAAGATAAAAACCTTTTCTAGGTAATGTGTACATATTGTTTTTTTTAATGGTTCTTCACTTTTAAGTAACCTACACTCAGTTTTTTTTTGTTTTTATTAGATAGGTTTTTCACTTTTAGGAACCAAGAAGGAATGTCACTTTTGAGGTAAATAACTTTCCGCTTGCGAATTGTGCTTATCTAAAAAGTACCCCATCATAATCTTAAATGATAAAAAGTTTTAAAATGGGTATGTTATACATGAAGGCCTGATATAAATAAAATAATAAAATAATCATGTTTATAATGGTTTTGTTTAAGGATGAGTCGATACCAACATTGATTGATTCTCGATACCAATACCGATACCAGAAAAATCAATTTTAGATACCGATACTATCGATACCTAAGATTTTTCAGTACCTATAGTTAGTTGTTAAAACTATTTTTAAAAACAGTTACAAATTTATATTACAATTTAAAATTATTTTGTAGTAAACAATCAAACAAATTTTTGAATGCAATTTTGTACCTAATTTAATATTAATTTCACTAGTATGCTACAGTAATATAGAAAAACAAAAACTATCTTTATATATAATTCTGTAAGCGAAATTTTTAAGTCAAAATTGTGAAGATTGGCGAGTTGCAGGATGATGGGAGACGGCTTAATTTAAAGGTCTCGATCCCAGGGACTCAGGAAAAATAGCAGTATTTCTAAAAGGTTGTCAGCAAACGAGAAATACCGTGAAACATCACAAAAAAAGCATGGGGATTTAAAAACGTCTGCTTTGTTTACATTAAAACATGTGATTAAGAGTCTACTTTGTTTACGAACTCATGTGTTCAAATCAGATTAGGCAGAGTATTGGAGCAAGGTTAGGGCTTTGGCCCCTTCAAGCTACCAGTTTATTATAAATTCATAATGGGGAAAAACTTGGTTGTAAGATAATGACTCAAAGAAATAACGTTGGTCAGCCGACTGCTTTATTGCTTTCAACCGGACCCCACCCCTCCCCTCCCACCACTCTTCCTTCCTTATCTCCAAGGTAAGATTTTTTGCCGCCGACCCAAACATTCCCCGTGCCTTTTTTACCGCGGGTAAACGGCGGGAGTATCTCTTTCCGTGCACTTCGTAGCGCAGGTAAACGACGGGGTATCGATGGTATCGGTATCGATATTAAATGAATGAATCTTGACACCGATACCAATGTCCAAGAATCGGTGGTATCAAGAATCGACTCATCCCTAGTTCTGTTTAGGTTTTTAACTAGCATTTAATTTTCTGGCCCAACTAATCCCAAATATCTTACAAATTGCATTTGAAAAACAGTTTTATTACCTTATTAATTCTCAATACATAATTTGATAATAATATCATCAAACAGAAACAAAATGGTTACATTAATATTTGATTAGTTGTTAAAGAATTATTGGCCCAAAAATGAGTAGGTAACTTTATAGTAGGATTATTACTGCTGGTGGTTTATAGTGAACACATTGTTGGTGGTATTAACGATGAAAACTATTACGTTAACGATACCTTGTTGTCTCCAGTGATGACAATGACTCGGATTCCGGCAGCTCGGCACCTGACGATGGAGTCAAAAACTTCCTTACGAGGGGGGTCCAACATTCCCACAACACCGACGAAGGTCAAGTTCACCTCATACGTGTAGAATCTGAGACAGGCACAGATAGTTGAAAAGGAATTTATAACGAAAACGTTAAAATTTATTTTTGAATAAAATTAAATATATAGAACAAACAAATTGTAGAATTAAAGTTTCACTTCTAGGATATTAATGACTAGACTGAAATTCTGGAGTTTTCGCAGGTTTATAATTTGGTTCTTGTTTGATTTATAGTGGAATTTTAGCTTAATGGTTGTAAAGAAAAACGTGTCAACATCAAAAAGCATTAACCACATCAAGCCTAGTTGAACCGCTTCAAAAACTACCTTCTGGGTAGGGATAGGAGATTGTCGATTGTGCAATTAATAGACTGTTCTTTACAATAGATGCTCTAAATGATTTTTTCTTCATTTTGTTGTGTTTTGAACAATTAATGTTATTATGCGCACATTCTCTATCTTAAATGTCGACTGGAGTATTACATGATTAACTCCAATTGTGTGCTTTTCATTCTCCCTTGTTTGTTGAGGACCAACATGTGAATTTGTAGATAAGTTTTTACTTTTTGGCGAATTTCCACTATAGGGAAGAAGCTATTACCATAGGTCTCATGGTAAGACTTAAGCCCGAGACCATGATAACTTTTCATTTCGAGGTCCCCAGATGACAAAAACACCATTCGTTCAAATATTAGCAAATTTCCCCTATAGGGAAGAAGCTATTATCATTGACTATAAATACTGAAGGAGACATCCCATCCATATGGCCCAGCTGTCCCACTTTTAGTGTATGCTAGAATTTAAAGTTGAAGTAGTTTGATTGGGTCATCGACGACAGATTGTGCTACTGTCAACTTTTTATTTTAGTTGTTTACGTTAACTTTTAAAACATCTCCACCCCAGAAAGCAAATTATAATCAACTTAGGTTTGCTTATAGTCAATGCTATTATCGTAGGTCTCATGGTAAGACTTTAGCCCGAGACCATGATAACATTTCATTTTGAGGTCCCCAGATGCCAAAAACACCATTCGTTAAAATTTTAGCAAATTTCCCCTATAGGGAAGAAGCTATTACCGTAGGTCTCATGGTAAGACTTAAGCCCGAGACCATGATAACATTTCATTTCGAGGTCCCCAGATGCCAAAAACACCATTTGTTCAAATTTGTATATAATATATATATATGTGTCCGTAAGTACAAATGTGTAAAGTACCATTTATTTGAACCAGATCAAAAACCAGACGAATCGCACCATCTGATAGGGGGTTGTGTACCCCAAAAATGGGTTTTTTGGATTTCCACATGTTATTTTTGTTTAAGTAAAATTTGTAGTTTTACCATTGAATTCAGCATAAAAAAACTAACAATTTGTTATTTTGATCATTGCTCTACATCAGTTGGTTACTGAGATATTGAAACTGCTAAACACAGTACGTTGTCTAATGTTATTCTTATGGAGAAAAATAACAATTTTATATCTCGCTTATATCTCTTCTTATGAACATAAACTGACAAAATTATATGGCTGTTATATGGCTTCATCTGGTTGCGGTTTATTGTTGTTAGCACACACAAAAATCTTCACCTATGGTTCCCGTAGCAGCAAACCTAGGTACTCGGTCCCAATGTTATTCTTATAGAAAATAATTCAAATGTTATATATCGCTTATTTATGAATGCATATGGATGAAACTTGGTATATGACTTCACTTAGATGAGTTCTATTGATATTTGCATAAAAACCCATTATTACGAGGGTTGCAAAAAACCTGCGAACTCATCCCCAATGTTATTCTTATGGAGAATAATTAATATTTTAAATATCGCTTGTTTGTGAATATATGTCTTAAGAATCCTGGTAAATGTTTTAATGTGTTATGTTATATATTCATTGGAAATTCGCTGAGTATGCAGGCTTGCTGCGACAGGGGTATTTTTTAATCCTTGCAAATTCAGTCATTAAGATGTTCTAAAATTTAATTTTGACTTTAGTTCTACTGCAATATTGTATTACTAGGCTACAGTAATGTTGGTGATTTATCCATCCTGATAATAAATTAAATTTTGCTCTATTTGAAATGTTATAATATCAATGTATATCGTGAAAAAAATACAACAAAATAAATATCTCAATTTCCAATCAATACTATCGATTGTTAAGTGTCGATAATATCAAAACAATATATTGTAAGGAAAAAAATACACTGTCCATCCCTACTTCTCAGAAAACTTGTGCAAGAGAAATGGAGTGACAAGATTGTATAAGGCTGTTTCGCAATACAGTCGACTCCCTCTCGTTCGGACTCTGATGGTCCGGACTACTTCTTGGAAATGAGTCATGAGCGCGCGCCGGGTTTCCCATGGCCGAAAACGACAGGATTGAGCGTGTCTGTTGATTTCCGGCCTACATGGAAACAAATATCCTCAGTTCGGCTTACGATTGCGTTTGATTCGGATCATCATACAGTTGTTGTTGTTTTTAATAACTGCTACTGATATTTTTGTGTGTTTCAGTAATTTTAAATGTGAGTTATAAGTGAGTTTTTTGTTTCGTGAAATTGTAGTTTCAGTAACTCTAATTTGTTTACTATAGAATTCTCAAAAATGAGTGAAAAACGGAAGCATAATACGGTTAAAATGCAAGATAGACTTTACATTAAACAGTGTGTGCTGTATGTGGTGCTCTATAATTTCGTGTTCTTTCCTATTGTCTGGTGTCAAGTTTCTTTTTATCGATGTCACAAAAAATTAGAATACGAGTTAGTAGCAATGCCCCGTAATGTTTCGTAAGTACCGTACACTTATAATTGTCTTAAAATGTGATTGATGATTATAGATTCCCTATTACAGGTTGTAATTTATGTAAGTAAGAAACTGCCGGATGGTCCGGAATTTGTTTAATCCGGACAGGTGTCCGGTCCCGGGGTGTCCAAATTAGAAGGAGTTGACTGTAGCTTTAATTGGTGCAGCGAGTGGTAGGAAGCAGGACCAGTATTTTACACGTCCTAACTGTCATTCGTTGCATCTCTCTTGCAAAATTTAACTGTAAAAGTATTTGTTTAGCGGTTCAACATTGTGTCGGTAGAGTATACAAACAAAACTAACCATTAAAAATGTCAAATATATTAAATGGAGTTCAACTGTGATGGTTCTACGCTACTCACTTATTTGAGTCACCCAGGTCCATTTCCTCAGGCTTCATGGGGTTGTCGCAGGTGGCCAGAGCAAGGCAACGGAGGGTGTCACGACCAGTACCATATTGGCGGGTCAGTTCCAGAATCTTGTTCTTCAGGGCAGCAGTCAGAGGCACCTGCAGGCAGAAAATGTTCTCAATTAATATTCTGATGGCGTAACCTACATGTATGATAACCTACATAATATAGCCTATGTTATCCAATAAAATGGTCAAATGCTGGAATTGGATAAACTATAGGCCCAGTTTACTAAATTTCCCTAATATATTTATATAAAATTATTAGTATTGTTGGTAAAATTATTTATAAGAATATTAAAACTCTCCATACACACTCTTGTTAATTAGACCCCTAGCAAATAAAACTTACTTTTTAACCCAATATCAATATATTATTGGTTTGTGTTTCATCTGTCTAATAAACAAACCTTTATTATTAAATTCACACAATTTTCCTAGTATTTAAAAAAATAAAAGTAATTTTAACTTAATAATAATAACATTTAAAACCTCTGAACATACAACGGATTTATTAATGAGGTTCCCTTATTACACATTTTTCAAATGTAAATAACAGACATCATAGTGGTGACAACAAATTGCATTGGCATTCATAACACCCCCCCCCCCAAATAGTTCAGCCAAGCACGGCATCCCCTATCAGTGTGCCGTGGCCACTCCATTTAAAGTAGCTCCATGATTCAAATTGTCTTTTAACAATGCAAAAATTGTAAGCAAAATAATGGGCAAACTATAATGTGAAAAAAGAATGGCAGTAAAATTCAAAATGGGAAAGTGCAAGCCCACTTCACAAGTTGTAGAGGAAAAAGCTTTGTGTTAGAATGTGGGAGACCTCAAAAATATTTCCAACTAAAACATTTTAGTTTGGAATATTAGCGCTTGCACGCCATCTCCTGGCTCTGACCTTGGTGTTTCCAATACGAGCGTGAGTGCACCTCTCCAGGACACCCTCGGGTGCGCCCTTGACGAACAGCTTGGGTCCGGAGCCGAGCTTGGAGGGCTTGAGAGGAACGCAGTAGGAGGACATGGACTTCCTGTCTCGGGAGAACTCCAGGGTGAACTCCTTCTTCCACTTGGTCTCAATGTCCTGTTGAACAAGTTGCAAGTCAAAACATCTTCACTGACAACATTGTTTGGAAGGATAGTTTTACTTTCAAAAAATAAAAAACTTATTTTTACTCAAACATTGGTTTGTGGCTAATTGATAACAGCTTTTCCTCAGGCAATGCTTTAGAGGCTCAACATATTTTTGTCAACAATTTTAAAGGTATTAAAGTTGAAACATGCAGTATAGGTAGGTATATTTTGCAATCAAAATTAGCAAGAGTAAGCTTTATATTGATTGTATGCAACCATATTATTAAAAGGTAAAAACTTAAACTAATAATAATTTTCTTACTAACATTTTTGTTTTAGAGGTGAATTGTATCGACTAAAAAGATCATAATCGATCTACAAAATGTGGTTAGTAGTGAGATGGTGATGGTTACATGGTAATAAGAGGCACTGATGGGGGCATAGGCTTAAATTTGGTTACCAGTGCGAGTATTCAAACTTCGAGCTTTTTCGAATATTGCAGTATTCGGCTCGAGATTTGCAAAAAGGTTCGAAGGTCGAGCCGAATATTTTAAACGCCAACTAGGGAAAAGAGTCGTCTACAAAAGTAAATTTAATGCAAAAACTTTCCACAATCAATGTTAGAATTCTCGTAGTTTGCGTCAGTAGAGCTCCATAACAAATATAATTCAGCAATGCTAATGCTTTCGGTCCTTCATTTAAAACAATAACCAAATATTAAAGTACTGTAATATTTTCAACTGATCGACCAACGAAATGGAGCTACTTTCTCTACGCTCAATCACATCAAATGGACCTATTACACTATTCTGTTTGCACTTGCAGTGCACACTAGTGCAGTGTTGCCGTTGCCCAGTTGAGTTGTGCAATATTTCAAGGTTAATAATAATTAATTCAACAATCTTACTGCTCCAGAAAAAGTACCACAGCAAAAAACTAAAATCAATGAAAACACTTTTTCTAACTGTTGCATCGGTACAGTATTTTATACATTCAACTTACAACTTAGTTCATTACACAATAATTATATTCCCTGGAGTATGAAATTACGTCTGGCAACACTGTTGGCCTATCCACTTTGCGAACTGCCTTAAGACGTTGAGTGGAGACGGTTACCATGTAATAATGATTTAGCTTGACCAATAGCTAGGGATAAGGTTGAAGGTGATTAACCAATAGCCTAATATCATGACGGCATTTTAATGTGCAGCCAAAATAGTATTCTCCAAAAATTAGATTGTTAAAAAATCGACTAATTGCGAGGTTCACAAAATATAAGGATTTTATTCAAATTCTGAATGGTTACGTAACGCATGTTTATGATACCGGTGGTCATATTATTTAAAAGGTTGGTTATATTCTATGTACTCTGAAGGCCCTAACCAAGAACAAGACACGATAAAAATGGCGCAGTGTTTTGTTAAGCTACAACTGTGCGATTAAAATCATATTGTTAACTACACAATAATGAAAATAGACCTATTTCCCATCAACCCTATTTCTCATTAACAAAGCTTTATACTCTTAAGAGGAACTGCAGTCTTAATGGCATACAACCTTGATGTAACCAAACTTGTATTAGAATAAGTAACTAAATGACATTTATAATTTGACACCATTCTTGTATATTTTTGAAATGTACATAATTGAATAAAGATGTTTTGAATTGAATTGAAATGAACTCCCCGGGATTGTTTGAATTTGAGAATAAACATCAGTAGAACGCATATCATTTTGTAATTGTATGCTATCAAATTGTTAAAGCAGTGATGGAAAAATAATGCATTGACAATCCTCTTCCACCTTCTGTTTCAGAAGCAGATATAATAGCAGAATACAATAGTCTATTTGGTAGGCCTAGTAGGTTAGGTAGAACATAAGATACACCTATTGTTGGATAACTTATTTCTGTGAGTACAATAATATATAAGACTGGTTTAACTAACTTATATTTATAAAAGGATAACCTAAAATTTACTATTTACAAACAGTTGAATGAGAGATAGGCTACTGGGTTTTAGCAATTCCCAAGGCTAGGGCCTAAGTCTTTGGTAACATGGAAAGTAAATATTGACATATAGTAAATTATTGGTAACTTATTATGTCTATTAATTAGGGGTGTGCCAGTACTCGAAACTTCGAGTTTTCGGCCGAGTATTTTAATACTCGAACTCGACAAAACTACGATACTATCAAAAGTTAATGAGGGAATCGCACCTGTCGGACAACAATGGCAGTGGTACGTCGGTCCAGACCAGTCTTGTTGACGTTGAAGGGGTTCATCTTCTCAGCCAACACAATCAGGGCGGTCTCAGTCGCCTCTCCTACCTGCAAACACAAACGAACGTTAACAGAATTTCAAGGCAATTGTGACAGGGAAAGTTGAATTAGTTGCTTAAATCAAAACGATGGTAACTCAAAATAATAAATTAAGTATACATAACCGTTTTAATGTATTTTGGGTTTCAATAGAAAAATACAAAACCAATAATTTAATTTATGTATTGGACCCACGGGGTTTTTCAGAAAATCACTTCTACTTAGAAGTCATGAAATCAAAAAGTATTTGATTGCACAAGCAATTCTTTGGATAATTAAACATAAGACTATGAATGGTTTAGGTAGTTGAGGGATTATCAAATTTCCATGATGAATCTCGATAAAAGCCAGTTGAATAAACATTTCACCTTCTCAAAAGCCTGCTTGAATTCGTTGAAGTCAATAGCGGAGTCATTGCACATGATGCAGATTGTTCCTAGTTCGTGAAGGGTCTCGTAGTCGGATCCCTTAACCTTCTGGCCCTTCAGGAACACGTCACCAATGGGCTCATAGGTGGAACCAGTGATCTCAAACTCGAGGAAGGAGCTGTCATTGCCCTCAATCTTGTCAAACACAAACATCCTACAACACAATAATAACATTAGTATATATTGCCTCTTAAGAGAAGGATATTGGGACCAAAGAAAGATCAGTATTTAATTTCTGTGCACAAAAGGTTGTATTGAGACAGAACCTGAAACTTCTGAAAATTGTTATAACAAAAAATAACTTCAAAATCCCAAAATCCCGCCCATCCTTATTTTTAGTTTTGCTTATTTCAACAATCCGTAAAGATTAAAATGTTGGTGCACTCAGTAACATTACACAAGAAGAAAATACATCATAAATTAAGATTTTCAATCACCACAGTCAACTCCCAATGACTGGTTGGATAATCCAAAAACCAGTTAAAGAGACAATTAATTAATAAATTGACTGTTAATGTCATAGTAATGATTTATTAACATGATCAGAGTGCTAGTATTATAAGGTTCACAAGATTTAACATGAGCAAAGACTGAAAATATGGTAGATTTGAAACTGGACCCAGCTGCCATTTTTTATTGGGAAATTAATCAAAATTACTTTTAAGAACAGAGGTAGAACTTTGAGGTTAATGAGACCAGGGTTTTTAAAAAATCCTTTTAACATGAAAAAAAATGCCACTGGTGTAAATACTAAAAAATCTTAAAACTTTTAAAATTATAGACAGATTATCCTGCTGCGTTATTTATTCCTGCACTCACCTGGAGACGGACATCTGGTTGGTGGTGAGTGTGCCGGTCTTGTCGGAGCAGATGACAGATGTGCAGCCCAGAGTCTCTACAGAGGGCAGAGACCTAACAATGGCGTTCTTCTTGGCCATCCTCCTGGTGCCCAGGGCCAGACAAGTGGTGATGACAGCGGGCAGACCTTCAGGGATGGCAGCTACAGCCAGGGCGACAGCAATCTTGAAGTAGTACACGGCACCCTTTTGACAAAACACACGAGCTTAGATGGTAAAAGAATAGGTTTGCCAACTACTAAATATGATTAGATATTATCAATAAAGAAATATTTTCTGATTTGAATAAAATATTGCAAATATTAGTAGTTTGCCTCATAACATTTACCTTGATCCAAGAGCCTCCGTGAGCGGGGTCGTTGAAGTGGCCAATGTTGATGGCCCACACAGCAACGCAGATGACGGAGATTACCTTGGACAGCTGTTCACCAAACTCGTCCAGCTTCTGCTGCAGCGGTGTCTTGATCTCCTCAGTCTCGGACATCTCCACTCGGATCTTGCCGATGGCGGTGTTGAGGCCGGTGCCCATCACAACTCCGCGGGCCTTGCCAGCCGCCACGTTGGTGCCGGAGAACAGGATGTTCTTCTTGTCCTGCAGCACAACACATGTTTACGACTGAGTCTTACCCCAAATAAGCGTGTCAGATAACGCAGTTCCGGTGCCCAAAACATTGGTATTATTCAAAATGATAAGTTACTCAACTTTCCCTTACGTTCTATTCATAAACAAATATTGAATATTGTTACCATTATTGCTATAGAATTTCTAAGCTTATTGTGCAACTAAACTAAAGATTTCAGTATGAGTTTGCCCGTTTTACATTATCCATTCACATTAAAAATCCCAGCCACATACATTCACAACTTTTCTTTTTTTAGCCTACATACGTTTTGACATTCTCCGAATTATTATTGGACAGTATTCTTCACAAGTAGGGCCTATCTGGTAAATTACATGACTATTAGGGGTGTGCTAGTACTCGAAACTTTGAGTTGTCGGCAGAGTATTTTAATACTCAAACTCGACTCGGAAGTTAAAAAAAAACTCGAAAGTTCGAGCGAGTATTTCTCGCCGATCACTAACGATTGCAACCGGCCAAAACGTGTAGTAGCAGGTGCAAAAAGGAATCGCATCACGTAAAACCGACTGAAAATGACGATCGCTAATGATTGTGACCCGCCAAAACGCGTAGTAACAGCCGCAACTGGCCAACGCGTAGCAACTGGTACAGCCGCAACGCGTAGTAACAGCCGATTTTACATCACGTAAAATCGGCCGAAAATGACAATCGGACCGCATAATTTCGGCCGTAAATGACGACGGAAAACATAATACAGTAGAGTCTCGATTATCCGACCTAAACCGGCCGCGGCAAGGTCGGATAAGTGGGAAGGTTGGATAACACGGAAAATAAAACCAAAAAAATGTAAAAATTTTGATTTTGTTTTTCTAGGTTTGTGGAAATCAATCGTTCGATTGTGCACAGGGACGGCCGGATAACACATAAAATAGTAAAAACAATGAAAATTTTTTTTCTCCAGGCGCGCGGAATTTGATCGTTCGATCGTGTACGGGAACGGTCGGGTAACACGGAAGGTCGGATAACCGAAGGTCGGATAATCGAGACTCTACTGTATCGGCAAAGGTGGTAACCGGGCCACTTAATATCGGCCGTAACTAACGATTTCGTCATCTAACATTGATTACGGTACATGCAATGTATGGACCAGGTGATATTGGCCAAATGACAACCGGACCGTGTTTTATCGGCCTGAAACAAATGTCAAACGCGTTTTGTTTCCCAATACCCTAGTCCAGTTTGATTGTACTGGCCAAAACTTTGTATTGCTACTCATGTATTAGTTAGAAACCATGTTTAGATTATCAAATCTAGGGTGGTATTCAAATTCCATTAGGCCTACTCTTTTTTAAACTACCAACTGATGGCAAATACTTGCTCGAAAATACTCGAAACTCGAAAATAATTGGCACTACTCGACTCGACTCGATTCAAAAAATGACTACTCGCACACCCCTAATGACTATCCAGTTGTACACTGCTGTTGGGCATATTGTATATTATAGAATGACACGCTCATTGGTTAATCATAATAGTGAGGTACTCTTTTTATCATTTTGCTGGTTCATCTAGAATTTTGGCTTTTCGAATCAGGACATTGCCATATTAGTTCGGTTAAACCGGACTTTACCGGACAATAGGCCTAAAAGATATTCTAAAATAATAATGAAAAAAATTTTCAAATTGGCAAGTTGTGTACCTGGTTGACGGCCCGAGGGTCAGGAATGGCATCTGTGTGCTTGATGACTGACACGGACTCTCCAGTCAGGATGGACTGGTCGATCCTCAGAGTGGTGGAGTAGATCTTGATCAGCCTGATGTCAGCTGGGATCTTGTCACCCACTGAAACACATAACTGGTTTTCAAAATCTTATCACTTAGAATGCAGAAATTGTATACTTTACTTAAGAAAAATTATTAACCCTTTCTGCTCTCTTTTAGACTGGCCTATTTCTGTCTAGCTGCTTTAAAAAATCACAGCTGCTCACTTTATTAGTGAATGGAAAAGTAGACTATTAGCATGACCCGCACTGTGAAACTTCAGCCCGGGACCACCGTAGAAGTTCATAACATGACCTCCTGAACACGTTTGATACATATTTAATTATACATTTTGATATATATATATATATCATTTTGAATGACCCCTCAAAACGCGCTATAGGCTATTCAGGGTGAGTTTCTACTCGCTACATTAACTTCGCCTGTGAGTTCTACTCACTAAAAGGAACAATAATTTTCCTATAGGCCCATGTCTGATTCTCAACCGTTTGGCTGAAATAGGGAATTTTGCATTTTTTATAACTTACTTGACTTGGCCTTATTAATTGAGCTATAAAGTTGTAACCCGGTATTCTACAAAATTCTACTTAACACCAATAGAAAAAGCATTAAATTTTCAATAATTCTGAGGTTTTACAAAAGGATATGTGTTTGATAACACCAGGTTGTAACGAAAATAAAGTAAAAAACACTCTTAAATAGTCTTTTTATTGCAATTTCAAGGCCCCATTTTATCACCTAAAAGTTATGCCGTGTGATGTCAAGTTAAACTAAAGACTTCCTTATATGGTAACCTTTAAAATGGTGTGCTATGTTGTTAGTCAAAAAGACAGTATAACTACCTAAATAAATAATAATAACCTTGTTTACCACATATTCTTTCATTGATATTAACAAATTTAAGTACATTTGGACGTTCCGCTAATTAACAAAGGTATTAGAGTATTTTTATCAACAGAGTATGTTTACTTTATTTTCATTACAACCTGGTGTTTTCAAACACACATCCTCTTGTAAAATCTCAGATTTATTGCAAATTCAATGTTTTTCTATTGGTATTAAGTGGAATTGGGTAGAATAATGAGTTACAATTTTATAGCTCAATTAATAAGGCCAAGTCAAGTAAGTTATAAAAATCGGACATGGGTCAATAGGAAAATTGTTGTTCCTTTTAGTGAGTAGAACTCGCTGACGAAGTTAATGTAGCGAGTAGAAACTCACCCTGTATATATAGATGTGTTTGTACTCTAGTGGTCACATTTTTTGTCCGATTTACTTCAAATTTGGTAGGGAAACTCCTTTCCATAACAAGTTTGTTGGGCAAATAAATCTGAAAACCCTAACCCTCTCTATTGGTGATTATTTTTTTCAAATTTCAAGTTTTTGGGCCCAAAAAAGGGTCAGAATGCCTTGTATGTAAAATTAATGCATGTAAAAAGATGGAGATTGATGGGGTGAAAGTTTTAAGCTCTCTCTCATCACTCTCTCTCATCATTCTACCTTAAATATTTACCGAGTTATTAAAGATAATGTATATTAACTAAACACAGTAGTTGTCTTGTGGGGGTTTTACGTTAGAAAAGCCTGTTAATTCATTTGTTGGTATATTTTTATCATCCCCAGCAACCTCACGTCTACTTTCAATCCTGACTGGACCTTCTCCTAACCTTATAATGTACAATATTGTATTCCCAGCATTGAAAGGAATAGAACCAGGTGCATCAGTTCAGCAAAAAAAATCAGATTTCAATCAAAATTAGAAAAAATTATGTTTTAACACTAATTTTGACAAATTTGTATGTGGAAATTCACTTTCCTCACGTTCGAACTAGTTTTTTCTCTTGTTTGTTAAAAAAGCAGACTTTTGTTTTTTTATTTTAAAACAGTCGATTAGGGGATAAAAACAAAAATAACATTAAAAAAAAACTTAAGTGCGGCTATGCGGGTCAGGCCCGGCATGCAACAATGTAGCTAATATGCGGCGGGCGAGGCTGCCCCAACATACGAGCGGAAAGGGTTAAGAATCACTTTGTTAAATTTTCAGTTACACTTTTTCTACTATGGCCATAGAAAATTCAGATCTTCGGTTGCTTTTCTCCAAATCATTCTAAGTTGAACTTATATTAGAACAATGAAGAGGCCAAAGGTTTAAGCAGTGATTCAGTGAGAAAAATTTCCATTAATTATAAAATGGAGTTGTTACATATAACAGTAATTTTGAACTGCCCATTATGTGTTTTTACCCAGTAAAACTGTTTTTTTTTATCTGAACAACCGTATCTTTTATCTTTGTTATCTTTTGCATTTTATTCTGCATGATGTGGGGCATGCAACTGTAATGTTACAACATTGGTAACAAGAAGCATATGAATGTAAGACAATAAATGTAATTCAATCAGATTCTCCTTATTTCAATGATCGAAATGAGACGAGATATAAATAATGATTCTTTTAAATATTTTTGAAATTTCATTACAGATTTTCAAAAGAAATCAAGTTTGAAACATGTAAAGTAGCATTATGGACAAAACAAAATTTAGTGGTTCTAGGTTTAAGAGCATATCTGGATCACTATTAGCAGTCAACATTTATCCAACCGGGTGTCTATTGACTATGTTAGTGTTGCCTACCAGGCATGTCTCATGGGGCTAACTAAATAAGTAGGTACCGGTGCCCCAATTTCACTGCAAATACTCGAATGGCAGAAATATATTCTGTGAATTTTTAAAAGAAAATGTAAAATAAATCTGCCTATTTTTACACCCAATCACTAAATGTAAAACCTCTAGTTTTAATGACAAGTTTGGAACAGAGGGCAACACATGATTTTTCAGATGAACTATAGACATCTCGCACAAGAAGATGATTCCGCTCTCCTATTTCCTCCATCACTAGAAACTGTACCCTGTTTATAGAGATTGAAGGAGCTTAGAACCCGTAAAACAGAGAAATATGCATGTTGATATTACAATACAAGCTATTGATATGGTAGTAAAAAATTGATCATAGTAAAGGTAATGATGTGCATTAAAATAATTTCCAACTATGTGTTATGAGAACAAACATACTAACTGAAATGTTAGCAACAATTGTTTTTCAGTATAAATTATGATTTTATTTTTGTTTATGTTTGCAAAGTACTTCTTCCTATGGTGATATGGTAGATGATCTGAATATTTTTTAACAATTAAAACAGCTGTTTAATAAGCCTTAAGAGCTCCGCATAAAAAACATGTTATTCCTTTTTTACAGATATATATAATAAATACAATAACATCTCGTTTTTCCAAAGTCATTCAATTACGACAAACTCTGCACTCACCAGAGACTTCAACAACGTCCCCGGGCACGATCTCCTTGGCTCGCACCTTCTGCACACCAGCCTTGTCTCCTCTCACCACTTTGCCCATCTCTGGCTCGTATTCCTTCAGCGCTTCAATGGCTGATTCTGCATTTCTTTCCTGCACAAGACAAGATTTGTTATATTTATCATACACATGAGCAATGAAGAAGGGAAATAATTAAAGCTAAAATAACTTTTTTTATTAAAACAAACTTGGTATAGTTTTTTCTAGGATTTATATCAAGGGTCTGCTGAGATTTTTTTCAAATCACTTTAAACACAAGAAAAAACATTATATGGCACTGCTGGAACTTGATAATAACACAGATGAAAGGGTTTACAAGATAATCTTTTTATATATATTTATAATTTCTGGGTGTACAAAGAAAATAAATGATCCAAGTAAGAAAGCTTATTTATTTAGATAATTATTTTTGCTAAATATTAGTGTGACTTGATTATTCACCTTAACGTCAAGTTAATGATGTGACACCACATCGATTATCAACATACTTTTTAGGTTAGTACAATAGACTCTCAGAAATCCGGACTTTAGTTGCGGACGGCTGGTCCGGATTTAGAAAAATCCAGATTTCTTGGAGGTGGGCATGAATCATCAATTCCGTCTTTATAGTGAACAATTATGAAAATATACGTTTATGTGTATGTGCTAATATAAGAGTGAGCTTCCAGATGAAAGTTATAAACACTCTGCAATACCGTATATCCTCGCTAATCCGTCACCAACAGGACCGAGAGTATGAACGGAACACAAAAAGGTCAGATTATCAGAGAAACACATTTATTAATTGAAAACATGATAAAACAGAAAATACTGAAATGTATGGACATTCCTAAAGATTTAATATAACACTGTAAATCATAAATAAAATATACTGTAATAAAAACTGTTACCGGTCTAATTATTTATATAGTCAATGATGAGTCATCGACAGGAGAAAGCCTGAACAGACCTGCTTACTGGATACGTAAACAATAACAAAACACCAATAATGGCATGGAAACACAAGGCGCCTGATAATGCAAACTACATGACATTTGTGTAATGCGAGATAATCAAGTGAAAACTGAAGGCGCTAAACCTTGAAGTTCCGTTTTTTTTTTTATCAAGATTATT
Source organism: Allygus modestus (assembly GCA_963675035.1). Classification (NCBI taxonomy): domain Eukaryota; kingdom Metazoa; phylum Arthropoda; class Insecta; order Hemiptera; family Cicadellidae; genus Allygus; species Allygus modestus. The sequence continues at coordinate 305,252,106 of OY776111.1, forward strand.
GATCCGGATAACCGTGAGTCCGGATAAGTGCAATACGGATTTATGAGAGTCTACTGTACTTAGAAAAACAATTCAATACAAAATAAATAATAATGATAAAATAACAAGGGCCTGTTTAATTGCAAAATTACAAGATGCCCAAATTATATTTTCATTGCAATTTATACCATACAAATTTAAATTAGGGATCAAACATGAAGTGTGTACAAAACTTGGTCCAGAACATGTATAACAATAAGCTAAATACATAACATTAAATGTTCCCAAGTCCAAATTATTGTGCAAACTTTATTGAAATAGGCATTAAGCACTTAAAAATGAATATTAATGAAATCATGGTTTATTTTTACTAATGGTTTAGCATTAGTAAAATTACCATGGATTATTCTTGTCATATTTAAATTCTGTGGACAACAAACACAAAACAAGCAAGAGTGTGCAAATAAACTCTGCTAGTGTCGTGTGCCCTATTAAATAAAGTTGTCCAATTAATTCAAACAGAAGTTCAACACCAATGGCAAACTGTGTCTACTGCAATGAGGATAGGAAGTCGGACCGGACCAACTCTGGCCACAGAGATTACAACTTAGTTTATATTGTTTACTATTTCTATTTCAGAACTTCCCTTGATAAAAATGTGAAATTCTCAGAAGAACTATTTATTTTTACTTTCTCCCTCTATACATAGTATATGGAGAAAGTATTGTTTTCGTCAAAATTTTCGAATTTGAGTTGTTAGTGGAAATATTCGTTTTGGTGCCCCCTGAACCCAAAAAAGTGGTTTTTACGTGATGTCTGTCTGTGTGTGTGTGTGTGTGTGTCCGTGTGTGTGTGTGTCCGTGTGTGTGTGTGTGTGTCTGTGTGGATGTGTACAGAGCTAGAGCCCTAACCAATGGGCCGATTTTTATGAAATTTGGTATGTAGGTACTAATCCACGATATCTCCAGGCGTTTTTTTCATTTTTTTGAATTTTTGATTTTTAAGGGTAATTATCCCCCAAAAACCGCCAAAAAACATGAAAAACCAAAATTTCTCAAAAACGGCTCTAACGATTTTAATTAAACTTTGGTCGTTTGTAGAACTTTAGTTTTCCAACAAAATGACATCACCCGCATGTCTGTAAAAATTCGGGTTCAGAAACTACAGGATTTAAAACATCAAAAATTCAGTTTTTTGGATTTTTCATCAAAAATCATAAACATAAAAAAATATTACTATTCACCATTAAAAAGAGCTCAAAAAACTAAATAATTTAGTATCTTGAATTACTATTCTACGATTGCTGGTTGCGGAGAAAATTGGAATTTTCATTTTGCGGTAAACACAGTACGTTGTCCAATGTTATTCTTATGGGTAATACAAAATTACTATTTCTCTCATATTTACTGATAAATTTCATTCAAACTTGATATGCTTAGCAAGTTAGCATTGACGAACAGAGGAAATTCAAAATATGTTGCCCCTTAATAACCCTGGGGGGGGGGAATAGGGGGCATTTCCCCTCTTAAAACCACGAGTGTAGCAATGGATTCTGTAGTGCCTCCAAAGCAGGGATTTGGGTGGATTTTTTTGAAACAACTTGTTTACAAGATTTTCTGTACATTCGACTGTGCTTTGTATTCTATATTTAGTAAATAAAAAGTAATTTATTCATTAAATTTGGGCTAAAAGGGAGAAAGTATGTGTCAGTTTCCTGATACCGTTTATTTTAGTTTAAAAGCTCTCTTTTCCCACTGTTTAACATTCAATTTATGATATAATACCTGAATAACACATCAAGTTTAACGGTTCTAGTGAATAATTTCAATATAAACTGTTATGATCAAATCAAGGATGATTAATTATTTAAGTTATAAATTACATAAGATCTCAAAGAAACACATTGCAAATCGTCATTTCTTTTAAACGTACAGCTATTGTAAAAATATGTTTCTGTTATTCTCAACAGGGAACTTGAAAATAAATAGTTAATTCTAGTTTAATTCAACACACACACTACCTTATTGTAAAAGAAACATGATTACCTGCCATACACCAACGACGGCGTTTGCAATAAGGATAAGTAAAATGACGAAAGGTTCAACAAAAGCTGTGATCTGGTCATCGTGATCCTCAAATAAAGCGAGTACCTGTGAAAATAAAAATAAGGTTATAACTACTGGAAAGTGACGTTCATGATAAAACAACAGAAAAAAACATTATTCATGTACAATTTGGGTTCTCATATACAAAAATTAAATTAAAATTCTATGTAAAAAAATAAATTTGTTTGCAGTTAGAGAGTTCTCTTATATTTAGCGGATCTTTCCGGTTTTTGGTTATTTTACTCATGTCAATCGGCTGCTTTGAGCTACAAGGTTGTACCAAATGTCAATTACATTGCATCATTTAATAAAAGTTACCATGTCGGTAGTTTAGTAAAGTTCTGTAAAATCCTATAAAATATTCAATGAAATCAAGCCAAACAACTTTGGAGCTTATAGAATAAAATGTAGAGTGAAATAAATGCAACAAAGTGAACCCTAACATCCCCAGGATAGATAGGACAGTTATTAAAAACATGTCTCTCCTCTACTTTGATGAAAATTCTGCTTGACTTTGTGACACAGCACAAAGGCCTCCTCCAGTTACTTCCACATTTTGTTGACAGCAGTAAAACTTTACAAAATCAACTTTGAATGTGTTAATAATACTAAATATGATTAAAAGAAGCTGAACAACATACTAAAGAAATGCACTATTTTATATGTTTCAATGTAATTATATAAAAAATATGATTGTTCTTTGAGAAGTGACATAGTCTTAAGACAAATTTTGCAAAAAAATTGTTTAAATTGATCATGCACAATTTTAACAATACTTTAAGAGAAGTGATAGATTATTAAATTACCTTCTTCATAGTCATAGTCATAAATCTTTATTTATTTTTTGCACACGTAGTACAATAAATAGTGTCACAGTTCATTTACATAAACAAAATAATCTTATCATTAACATACAAAAATATCAATCAACGTTATTTAGATTTAGAGAGGGGTGGAAAGCTCTTCAATAGAATACAATGTTTTGTTTATTAGATAAATTTTCATTTTTTAGCGAATTTCCCCTATAGGGAAGAAGCTATTACCGTAGGTCTCATGGTAAGACTTAAGCCCGAGACCATGATAACTTTTCATTTTGAGGTCCCCAGATGCCAAAAACACCATTCGTTCAAATTTTTATATATGTAAATATATATATATGTGTATCCGTATCTTAAGCACGAATGTAAGCACGATAACTCTCGTAAAAAAGGTCCGATTTTAATGAAATTTTGTACAAATGGGTAAATCACCATTTATTTTAACGAGTTTGAAACCCAGATGAATCGCACCATCCGAAGGGGGGTTTTGGGGGGATCTTGTACCCCAAAAATGGGTTTTTTGGGGTTTCTACATGTAATTTTTATTTTAATCAAATATAAACTTTTACTATTGAATTCAGCATAAAAAAAACAATTTGGTATTTTGATCATTGCTCTACGTCAATTGGTTACTGAGATATTGAAAGTGCTAAACACAGTGTGTTGTTGTCTAATGTTATTCTTATGGAGAAAAGGAAAAATTGTATATCTCGCTTATTTATGAACGTAAACTGACGAAATTTGGTATATGGCTTCATCTGGTTGTGGTTCATTGTTGTTTGCACACAAAAATTTTTCGCCTATGGTTCCCTAGCAGCAAACCTAGGTACTTGGTCCCCATGTTATTCTTATGGAAAACAATTAAAATGTTATTTATCACTTATTTATGAATGTATATGGATGAAACTTGGTATGTGACTTCACTAAGATGAGTTATATTGATATTTGCATAAAAACCCATTATTTTGTGTTCCTTGTTGCAGCAAACCTGTGTACTCATCCCCAATGTTATTCTTATAGAGAATAATTAATATTTTAAATATTGCTTGTTTGTGAATATATTTCTTATGAATCCTGTTAAGTGTTTTAATGTGTTATGTTATATATTCATTGGAAATTCGCTGAGTATGCAGGTTTGCTGCAACGGGGGTTATTTTTAAATTTCAAGCCTTTATCAGCTTTTATATTTTTTGGAATGCATTTTAAACATACGTTCCCCATATATGTTGGTTTTTTTTTCAAAAATGTTAGCCGGTGGGGCTGGATAATTTTGTTCCTTCCTCTAGTATTATAGGGAAGAGTTGGTAAACGTTTAGTTTTTCATTTTTTGCTGCGAGAATAGATTCAAATATATATACTGACTGAAAACAGTAAAGATTTGCAAACTTTTAAAGTGATCCCTTGCCGAATCATCAAATTTTAGCTTTAGCATAATTCTAACAGCCTTTTTTTGTTGTTTTAAAATACTTTCCATATTTATTTGTTTTGTTGATCTGTAAAGTGCAATACAAAATGAAATGTGAGAATGCACATGGGCAAATATATGTTTTTCAGTGTTTTTACATCACAATAGTAACTCATTCTCGCTAATGCATAAACTCCAGAGTTTATTTTAGTTTAACGTTTATGTATATGATCATTCCAATTTAGATGCTGATCTATTGTTAACCCCAGAAAATTTACACTACGTACCGTATCCATCTTTTCAATGTCATTTGATTCATAAGTTACTTCTGGATCTTTCAACATTCTGTTTTGTGGAGTTTTAAAATTTACAAAATTTTTTTGTGTTCAACAGTAAATTGTGTTTTTTAAGAAAAATGCCAAAATTTTCTAATTCCCTATGCACATAAATTTCTGTTTCCTCTGGCAATCTTGTTGATACCACCACATTTGCATCATCAGCATATAGACAGAGGTCACTATTCAGGTTATGTACCAGTGCCCTATCCATCCCCCTTAGATAGTAAAGAAAGAGCAAAGGCCCTAAAATAGACCCCTGGGGTACACTAAATTTTAAGCTGTTAAACTGAGAAGAGGTTTTAATTATTTTGTTATTTTTTGATAAATGAGTAATTTCGACATACATTTTGAGATCTATCAAAAAGATATGATCGAAACCAGTCAAGGGCGTTTCTTGTCACTCCAAGTTCTTCTAATTTTTCTATCTTAGAGTGTTTAACACTGTCAAAAGCTTTTGAGATATCTATGAACACCCCAATTGTATTATTTCCCTTATCAACTGATTCAATTAATGATATAGCAGCACACATGACTGATCTTCCTGATCTAAAACCGTGCTGGCCTTCGTCTAATAAATGAAATTTTTCTAAAAAAACTGTGAACTGTAAATGTACTTCATGATTGTTACTTTAATACCACTATGGAAATGGGAAAGTATTTATAACAAATTAGTGTCAGTTATCAAATACAAGGAAAGAAATAGGAAACCCGCCATGTAAAGTTTGAGTGTGTTATCGTGATCAAACCTCATCATATATGTATCACATCAATATATTCGTTATGATTCCTATATGTGCCCCCAAAGCAGAACAATGGGTAGTAGTGGGACATTGTCGCAGGAAGAAAATGAGGGCTGCAGAAAGATAGGCCATAACACCAACAAAAAACGATCGATGTATGGTTCCATTTAAATAAATACCCCCGTCGCAGCAAACCTGCATACTCAGCAAATTTCCAATGGAGATATAAATGTCTTAATACTACATAAAGCCACTTACCAAGTTTCATAAAAATATATTAACAAATAAGCGATATGCACAATTTGAATTATTCTCTATAAGAATAACATTGGGGCTGAGTACGCAGGTTTGCTGCATCAACGAGTAAAAAAATGGGTTTTTATGCTAATATCAATAGAACTTAACTAAGTGAAGTCATATACCAGTTTTTATTAATTCATGTTCATAATTAAGGGAGACATAGCATTTAATTATTATTTAAAAGAATAACATGGGGATGAGTACGCAGGTTTGCTACTACGGGAGCCTTTGGCAAAAAAATTTTTTTTAGCAAATATCAGTATAACACAACCAGATAAAGCCATATACCAAATTTCGTCAGTATACGTTCATAAATAAGCGAGATATAAAATTGATCTTTTCCTCCATAAGAATAACATTAGACAACATACTGTGTAGCACTTTCAATATCTCGGGAACCAATTGATGTACATAAATGATCAAAATAGAAAATTGGGTGTTTTTTAAGCTGAATCCAATGGTAAAAACTAAAATTGGACTATTTCAAAAATTATATGTAAAAAATTCAAAAAACCCATTTTTGGGGGTACACAACCCCCTCCAAAATACCCCTTCGGGTAGAGCGATCGGCTGGTTTTTGAAATTAGTCATAAATGTTGCTTTACACATTTATACCAAATTTCATCAAAATCGGATCATTTTTACAAGAGTTATCGTGCTCAAGGACACACACATATATATATATATATATATATATATATACAGTTTCGAATGAATGGTGTTTTTGGGGTCTGGGGACCTCAAAACAAAACGTTATCATGGTCCCGGACCTAGGTCTTACCATGCCGACTACGGTAGTAGCTTCTTCCCTATAGGGGAAATTCGCTAAAATGGCAATTAAATGTCAAAGTCTGCAATAATTACAGTGTTCTGGCAATAATTACTCACAGACCGACTAGCAGGCTTACCACTACTATGGGGAACAACAGTTTTACCACTGCCTGGGTAGGTCAGCTGATCAGCTGCTAAACCGTGACATGATGTGTCAACATTGATAAAATATTAAACAAATCTCTTATTGCTTAGTTCCATTGGCATTAAACGTTTCAGTGTTTTCGACTGCAGACAATGTGTTTTTAAAAGGTCAGATAATTATTTAATCATATATATTAGTCATAGAAGTGCACTAGTTTTGCCACAGAGTACAGGAAAACAGATATATATTTGCTGTCCATAAAATGTATAGGCAAATAGGAAGGAATTTTTTTTTCGTGTAACCGAATGGCGTAGCCTAGTTTGATTAGTTACTACTTTGCTAACAATTACATTTTATGGACAAATCCTAATGTAACTTACTGGTTAAGTCAATCTTTTTATAATCAAGCCGATTAATGTTTAATTCTCTAAAAGTATTTTTTATATTTTTAATTTTAATTAAGGAGCTTAGTTGAAACCATTTATTCCACACGTTAACCCATCAACAGATTAACTCATCAATGTTAAGTCTCTTCATTTTGAGTTGTTTAATATCCAAATTTAAAACCTGACTTGGTCGTAGTGACCTGCCCTAATTACCTAAGGTCGAAAATCTATTCGGAGCTTCTGTCCGCTAGGATATTGTACAGGTGTCACTATGGGAGTTACGGAGTATAAATAACCTCCAGAGTCTCGGGTGTAGAGCCACTAAACATAGCCGCGGACATTGCTGCGCCTGCCCCTGTCAATCACACCCGTCACTCACCCGGGCGTATTTCTGGAGCGAAATATTAAACGCTTGTTTCACCCTAATTATAGCCGCTTCATAAACCAACGTAAATATTTGCTGGATTCGATTACTGCCAGAACAATATCCAGAACAAATATTACTGTAGTTCAAAGTGGCTTCAGACAACATGAAGACGACTTAAGTGAGACATAACATATATTCCAAATTATAACTTAAATATCTGTGAATATTTTGTCTTGTAAATAAACCCTCACATTTTTTAGTTTTATAACCTCATAAAAAAGCTTAAAAAGTACAATTCATGGCTGGCCACACTTGTTCAAATAAACTCCAAATAGCAAAGAATTATTTTGTAATACTTTTGTAAAAATGTTACTTAGGTCTATAAAAGATCCTTCTATATCTTTATACGATTTGCAGTTTAAAATTTGTAATCTACAGCAACATAGGTGAATTGCTTTATTCTTAACTAAAAATATGCACAGTTACTTACAAAAGAAATAATAGCAGCTAACAGTAAGATCTTCACTAAAAGATCGTCAAACTGCTCAAGAACTAGTTGCCATATTGACTTTCCTGTAACAGAAAAAAAACATTTCATTAAAATATATCCAATATAAATAACTCATGTTGTTTAATTCTAATTAATTTCCAATTACCTGTATTAAGAAGTAACTAAAGAAAATTAAAAATGGTTTTCTCACAGAATTATTAATGTAGCACATACAAGCAAGCAGCGTATTTAAAGTAAAAACCCTCTTCTCTGACCATGTCATATTTAATTTACTGTTTGTTACACCTCCTTGTTCTTGTATATGACTAAATGTCCTCTGCCTCTTGTTTTTGGAACTAACAAGTTGTTAAGAATATTGTTTTACTTATTTTAAAACTCTAGTAATTTCAACAAACCACAGTCGACCTATCTTATATATTAATTTGCTAAGAATTTCATTTTTGCTCCACTACGTCTTTATTTTTCAACCGATTTGGACAATCGATGTGTCATTTTAAAGATTTTACACTGCAGATTAACATAAAAATGTAAAACTCAAAAATTCCGCTTTAATTTTTAAAATATTGCCATTTAAAAAATTGCTCCTTGTTATTTAAATGGGAGAATATTTTTGAAGGAACTCGGCCTTAGTTTGAGAATACCAGGTTACGTGAGGTCATGAAATTTGTAACAATTTGAAGCTTAAACATTCCGATACTCCCTAAAATTGTCAGATTTACCATTTCCTCCCTTTAAGTTTGTTAAATGATACAAAGCATAAAGTCCTAAAATTTCTCCATGTTATTCATATGGAAGAATTTTTACTTACGGTTTTGAGGAACTCGGGCTTAGTTTGAGAAAACCAGGCAATGTTTAGTCATGTAATTTGTTCCAATTTGAAGCTTAAACATTCCGATACTCCCCTAAATTGTCATATTTATAGTTTTCTCCTTTTAAGTTTTTTAAATGATACAAACTGTAAATGTTTACAAACCGTTTTGGTAGGATTTATAGTATGTTTTGTTTTCAACAAACAGTTGATTACAATCCAGACTCTGTGATTTTCATTAGACAGCTGATCAGCTCATCAAGCTTTTGATTCATTTTCGTCTGAAGGAAACATTAACGTAGACATCAAATGTAACCTTTAAAAAGTATCTTATTTTTAAGTACTAATTTTTAGTTTTGTGATATTGTGACTTTTTAACTGTACTGTGTCACATATAAAGGTGCATTTTTATAATTTGTAACATTTTCAGTAGGTGGGCTATATATTAAAAACTGGAGGTATTTCATTGTTGGTGATTGCTCTTACATGGCATTTTGAGTATACTCAGCCTTAATATTGTGGCTATCGAATTTCGACGGGCACCCACTAGTTTCAATAAATCTGCTAATGTTCAATGTTCAACTGATTAAAGCAGGAGGATTCAATATAATAAAAATTGTGTCTATATTTATATATAAAACAAAATGATAACAATGATTTTACAATAAATAAATGAATAAAACCATATTATAGAAATAATACCAGGGAAACATGAAAGGTCAGATTAACTAATTAGTCCGTCAGAGTGTAAGGAGAGATGGCTGATATTAGCAACCCTCCCTCCCCCCCTTTCACTCTGGATATTGAAGTGGACATTCCTCCACCTCTGCATCCCCTACTTGACCTGCATACATCTGAGCTTTGTCCAGAATAAGTTAATCATCCTTGCCTTGTTACGTTTTGACTATAATAATTTTAAGTTAAAGAGATTATTTGTTCAGTGGGTAGTAGATTGGCAGATTTTAAATCTAACACAAGTTTGTATGCTTTTTAACTTAAAAACTTAATTTTTACCGTGCTGTCAAAATAATAAAGAATTTAATTTGTTTAATTATGGGTGTCATAGTTGTATTAGATTTATTTTTTCTTACATTAAATTCCTGATTTATGAGTAAAACAAGTTGTTACCAATATTCTGAAAAAAGCCCTTTCCCCTGAATTTTAATAATCCAAATAATTTTCTCAAGGGAAAAATTAAATGTCTTTGATATAAACCATACTTGGTACAATGGTCCCGTCTTTTAACCAGTATGAATAACTGAATTATTTTAACGGATTCCTGTAACAACAATTTTTGCACATGTAGGGGTGGACAACACACCTTTTAGCGAGGTTGCGTGTAATGTTGCCTATTGCACTGTTCATACTAAACATTGGTCGGAAAACCTTAGTGATGAACTAATAAACTATTTTTTTAAAACAGTAATAACTATTTTTACAACTTCAATTATTCCATCTCTCTAGTAACAATTCTCATTTATTAATCTTAGATCAACTGTTTGTCAATAACAGTTACAAAGAAGATACGGAAAAACTGCTTTACGGATCTGTTGAACCAAGTGTATATATTTATAATTAAGAGTCTTATTAAAACAAGTAAATTTAAAAATGTACACACTGTAACAAATTACATTTTATCAGGTCGTAATTTCTTTAATTTTGCATTTCTAGCCAGTAAAATGATTATTTATTTATATAGTTGTAGTCTAATTTGTCCGTATCATTTATCATTTTCTCCCTTTAAGTTTGTATAATGATATAAAGTATAAAGACCTCAAATTTCCACATGAGATTCTTATGGCAGAAATTTTGACCAGGAACTCGGCCTTAGTTGGAGAAAACCAGGTAACGCGTGTGGTTGCTGAAATTGACTGCAGTGTTAATTAGCATATGAAACCCAAATGGTTATACACCTAGTGGCTTCATTGCCTAAAGAAAAGGTTTCCACATCTAAGAAGTGGTTTTAGACAGAGTATCCTTTGTTTATTAGTGAATTTCCTTTGGAAAGTGAACTATTAGCATGACCCGCACGGTGAAACTTAAGCCCGGGATCACCATAGAAGTTCCTAACGTGACCCCCTGAACACGTTTTGGGGGGTCGTTCAAAATTTTATATATCTATATATATATATGTATATAGACATATATATACGTGTTTGCACTCTAGCGGTCACATTTTTTGTCCGATTAACTTCAAATTTGGTAGGGACATTCCTTTCTGTAAACAGTTGGACAAGTTCGTTGGGCAAAAAAGTCGGAAAACTCTAAACCCCTTTTTTGGAGATTAATCTTTCAAATTTCGAGTTTTTGGGCCCAAAAAGGGTCAGAAAAGCCCCGGATGTAAAATTAATGCATTTAAACAGATAGGAATTAGTGAGGCGAAAGTTTTAAGCCCTCTCTTGTCATTCTAGCATAAATATTAACTGAGTTATTAAAGAAAATGTGTTTATACTAAACACAGTACGTTGTCTTATGGGGGTTTTATGCTAGAAAAACCTGTTATTCCTTTGTTAGAGTACTTTTATCATCCCCAGCAACCTCACGCCTACTTTCAAGCCTCTCTGGACCTTCTCCTAACATTATAATGCGCAAAATTGTATTCTCAGCTTTGCAGGTAAATGAAACCAGGAGCATCAGAACAGCCAAAAAATCAATGTTTTCAGATTGCAATAAAAATTGGAATACATGTATGGTTTTACACAGATTTTGAGTTTTAAAAATTTGTATATGGAAATTCACTTCCCTCACATCAGCTTACTACGTGCGAACTTGTTTTGATATTAAATGGGGAAAAAAACTGAAATTAATTCTTGAAATTAACAAAACCTATCTGTCTGATTCGGCATTCTATTCCATTGAAGATTTCATGGAAAAATAGGTAAATCACTTAAATGTAATGAGTAGGCCTAATTGTAATGTAGGCTATACCAGGATTTAGTCTTTCACTTTATGACATGTAATGTAAATTGTATTTACTTAGATTAATTAACATGACTATTCTTTGGATGCTGATACAAGTTTAGAATAAAGATGATTTTGATTTGATTTGATTTCAGATTAGTGCAGATTAGTGTTTTAAAATGTATGTCTTCTTATTGTGGTGTACCACCTGTTAATTCTAATTATTTCAAACATAGTTTTCAAAAATATATTCAGTATTTCTATTTAAAAATTAACTGATGAAATATATAATTATTTAAAAATAGTTATTCTAAATGAAAACAAGGGTTCAACTTATGCACTTTTAAATTGTGTTTTTCAAGTGGCCTTAAAACTTCTCAAAAGGGATTTGTTTATGTGTCAGGATTCAGAAAATACAATTAACCTGAGCCAACCATTTAGTACAGGAAAAACTGTATTGGCAGTAAAAATCAAATTTTAAAATACATATGAAGATTGATTATAATATTGTTTACTATCCTACCACCTATTATTATTATTATTGTAGACCATAAATTATTGTTATACAAAATACAACTCACCGATCCAATTGTACAGAATTTTACATATTCAGCAAATCAATTTGTGTAGAGAAAACTGTTTCAATGGATTGGTGTGTACCACCTGTTAGTTATTACTGTAATGTATGTTTATGTTTTTTCAGTGCTACAGATTCACTGTCAGGTATCATTCTTCGTTTTATACTTGCATACATTGCTCCCTTTTTTTAAACTAAATATTATAATACAATTTTAAAATTCTATAAATGTATAGTTTATTAAGACCTACACCATTAATAAAAGGTATTGTAAAATTGAGTCAAACAATATTTACTATAACGGGAGCCAGTGTAAAACGATTGCATGGCTAACGGTTATTCAAATAAATGCAAACGTAAATATATTCTCCGACTCACTGCTGGAACAGCATGTTCTCTCAATAACATAACATTCTACCCAGAGTGCCAAAATCAATTTTTGATGATTTTTTAAATTTAAAAATGAGAAAACAAAAAATACTCTTCCGAGGAGGACTGGTCTTTTTTATTTACGCTAGGCTTACGTTGTGTCTGAATCTAGGGTAGAAGAAAATTTAAAAATACAAATAAACACCATTGTGAGCACAACTGTCAAATTTGGACCGAATGATCAAACACTTATTTGATTGAAACAAAGGAAATGTTGGTGAGTTTTAACATGTGCCAAAATAAAATTTGAACAGTACTGATATGTACACATGTATTTAAATAAAATGTTTAAATACATATTTTAAAAACATAAAACAAAAATAGATTGTTTTTTTTAAAAGGAAACTTATTATTGAAAGTTATATTATGTTGTTCTAGAGTTTAAGACAGAGTTAGTTGAGACAGTTATGATAAATGTCCAAAGCGAAGAGAAGAAAAAAGAGAGGGAGAGGGAGGGACACAAAACCTCTATGTCAATACATTCATCCCTCTAACTTTGTGTGCTTAACATTAACAATACATTCAAAACAATGTAAGCCCTTTCAAATATAAGTTTGCTTTGACAGATATATGGGTCACACACACTGAAATGCACGTTTGCAAAGGGCACTTACATTTATTTAAACCGTAATATTTTATATTCAATAAGTATGTATAAATTGTTACAAACATCCATTTCAGCATTCTATTTATTTTGATTAAATGCCATACTCAAATTTTCTAATCAGAATGAAAGGTATTAAAGATATAGTTTATAAATATCATAATAATTCCCTTTTTTCACAGAAAAGAAGAAAACACTTTAATGAGTCACCCAAATTAAAACAAACCTTCATCTTGTATTATGTGCGTACAATATTAGAAAGTGGTGTGATTGTTATAAAAAATGTGACTTTAAAAAATCCCCTTTACAAAAAAAAATCATCAGTATGCTGATTGATTGGCTGGAGTCTAAAGAAATATACAACTTCATTTCACAACTCATTTGATATTTTTTTATGAGTCCAAGCAAACGTAAATTCATACATACACCAATTTTATAGCAATAATTTTTGAATCAATGTTGCATGTATTTGATTTGAACGGATAGAAATGTGTATAACAAGTTGTAACATTCACTACTTCGTAAGCAAACTCCTATTTATGTGTTTTAAATTTGTTTCATACTTTTTTCAATTTTAGTAATGTTGGCATCTTTATTTCAGTAAGTGGGATCCAAACACACGATATTAGATGGTTAAAATTTTGAATTTTTGACTCGGACAGGACAATGTTTACTCGCCTGTGGCACGGTATGCGCCCAATTAGCCGAGACTTAATTGGCTGCCATTAACTGATTACCAATTGCTGACCAATTACCATAATTGCACAGCTCCTAGGCTTAGTTTAGCTTACTATCTACAAATTTCAAAGGTTCTTAAGCTTAAAGTTTATACTTTAAAAACATTTTAAGTCTTATAACTTATAACATATTCCTAATGTATTAAATTTCAAACACAACATATTTTAGGCCAATGAAAATCTGAAGTAAAATTAAACTTTAATCAAGGGTAAGACAGGATGAACTTGTTTCATCACATGCAAAAAAAATCTATAGTAGGCAACAATCAGGGAGAAGTCACTTAGGTATATAATTCCCATACGGTATTTTTAAAGTTTTAAAAGTAATTTGAATTAGCTACAGTTTGCTCCCTTCAACTAGATTAATAAACAGTGTTTTTGAATTAGTTTATTTCTGGTATTATTAGCAATTCTTAATTGTTTTAATATAATCTCAAACCAACTTGCAGGGTAAGAATGCTATAGCAACAATTTGTGATATCCTGATGCATTTTGCTGGTTTGATTGCCCTACTTAAATTGCAAATTAGAATTAAAATTGTTACTATCAAGCTAAACTCAACAAATAAATTGTAATGTAAGATCAATAAAATTAACGGGACTAGGAGAAAGTTTAATCTCTGAAAAGATAAATTATTAGAATAGCTGATGAAGGGAAAAGTGTGGGAGAGGAAGAGGGTGAACACTTGACCTAACCTCCTTCCTCCCTCCCCGTCTCTAAACACCTCTCCTAACCCCCAGTACATGCATGTCTCCCAACCCTTCCTAGCAATTTACACCCTGAATCTGTCCCTGTAAAACTATTGCCCTCTAGTTTCATAAATAACTAAGAAACAAATCAATTTTTGTATATGCAAAGCAAAGCTAACGATGTATTGAATTGCAACAATGGAATACATGAAATACACTATTTTCATCCGAGTCATTTTAAGAAAGTCAGCACTAGTAACCAAAGCAAACTTTAATCCTTCCCACAGTTATAAATTTGTCTACCAGTTTCGCAATACAATTGGACCTGATAAGGTCAATTATAATTAAAAACGTGAAAATAAAGCCATTTAAGTTATAATCCTTGATATCTGTGGATATCTTAAGACTAAAATGTCGGGTGAACGAATGTTAATTGGTAATATGGTTTCACGTGATCCAAGAGGAAATAAGCCAGATAACGGAATGTGGGATTAATCTGGATTTAGTAGGATCCACTTCAAGCACCTCTGGTAATATTCGATTGTGTACATGATTACATATTACATTACACTAGCGATCCACTAATCTAAAATAATTGGGGCTGAAACCTGTTTGGACTAGCCAGAATATCGCACTTCCATTACTGGGCCAAATATATATTTAAATAATTTATTTTGTGTATTTGTAAACTATTTAGTACTTTAATTGATAACTGTCAGTTAATTACTGCACATTTCAGTTCACAGTATTGTTAAGAAATAATATTATATGGTTTTACTAACTCTTTCATGCACAATTTAACTTAATTACTGCACATTTCAGTTCACAGTATTGTTAAGAAATAATATTATATGGTTTTACTAACTCTTTCATGCACAATTTAACTTGCTGCATCTGCATTAGCTCTTCTGTCATGATAAAATTCTACTACTAATTTGGTTTTACTTCTTTCATATCTCAGGCAATGTTTCCCACTAAAGGGAACTGTATCCAATCCCGTCCAAAACTGCAAGAGATAAAGTGGGGGTTTAAAGTTGTCTATGAAATTAGTGATAACCTTGTTTTAAATTAATTTATTTCAGTAAAAGTAAAAGAATAGAATAGTGAGATTATAGTTTGCTTATAATATGTTTATGGTACTTAAATTGTGTTCTTTGTATACTGTAAACTTGACAAAAATATTAAAATTCTGTTCTGATTAAATTTATTTTTAAATTTGATAGGATTAAAGGGGTCTTTAGTGTATTACTAAATCATATTTCAATTATTGGTAAATTTGTAATGCCTTTTTGGATGTTCTAGAATGTCTGAACTTTATTAATGTTACAAAATATATCTCTATATAAATTATATTGTTGAAATCATCTGTGTATAAAAACTAATTATTTATGGAAGCTTTCAATTCATGGCTTTAAGCTAGATATTAAACTCTATCGCCAATTAAAGATACATTGCCCGGAACATTGCTATCGGAACACTGCCCGTAGAACAGCCCTGGTCGGTTTAGTAAGATACTTCTTTGATTAATTCGACCATATAACTGAGTTAGTTTCTTATATAAAGAATCCTTTAGGACTTTGAGCAATAATTGCTATAAGCCCTGATGATAGACAATTGCTTCCCATAAAGGACTTCTGGACAAGGCTATTGAGTTTAAAACTGTTGTCCCAAACTAATTGAACAACAGTCCCTTTTACAAACAAAAAAAATAAATAAATAAATAACAAAAACTGAGTTATACATCTCAAGTGTTGACAAGTTGTATGCTTCATTAAAAAAATTTTAGATGAAAAAATGTTGAAAATGATAATTTTCTTGGCTGTGAACTTCCTTGTCAAAATTTGTATAATGGGGTAGTAAGGGACGTAACGTTACCAAGACGTGATTATTGATTGGCGGCTTAGCTAAACCACCATCCATCTTATCTGAAGGCTCTTGCCATAAAACAACACAACAGCTACTTCCGTGATTCCACTCAAAAAACACCAATATCTCTTATCATTTATCTTTCATTTAATTTAACTAAATAAACAAATTTGGAAATAGGGAGATATCTCCATAAAAGGTTCAGGGGAAGATACATATTTTATAAATTACAAATGATAATATTGATATTTGATATTTATATATCTTTATTATTCTGTAAGCGAAATTTTTAGTTCAAAATTGTGGGGGTTTGGAAAATTGCAGGATGATGGGAGATGGCTCAAATTAAAGGTCTCGAACCCAGGAACTCGGGAAAAATAGCAGTAGTTCTAAAAAGTGACCAGCAAATGAGAAATAACGTAAAACATCCCCCATAAGAAAAGCATGGGGATTTAAAAACGTCTGCTTTGTTTGCATTAAAACATGTGATTAAGAGTCTACTTTGTTTACGAACTGATATGTGTTCCTACTTGAAGCAAGGTTAGGGGCTATGGCCCCTTCAAGCCACTAGTTGATTTATTTTGTTCTGATTGATTTACCGACCATGCAAAAATTTAATTGCGGGTTCTAATTATACTTGTAATCATGACAAAAGTACACATAAAATATATCATACTTAAAAACTGTTATTTATGAACAAGGAGATTGTTCTACTCACCTTCTTCTGTGGGCAGTTCTGAAACCAATAATAAAAAATATTAGTCCATGTATTAAGCACAAGAATTTCATCAAAAACATTATGATAAACCTTATAAGTAAAACTTAAAATACAGTAAATTTAAAAATAATGTGAATCCAAACAATTCTTATCAAATCTATTGACTATTCATCTAGATTATTGTATGGGGAGTTAGTATCCAAGTCATCTAGGTTTAATCTTGTGCTTCCGTTAGGAACAGTAGTTCGGAATTCACATGAGAGAAAGTCTGCAATTCTTACTACACAATGGCCCATGGCTCCTGAGGTAAGCCTTGACGACAAAAACGATCATAAAGTTTCTTTTACTCAATATATGGTAGTGATATGGTTTTTTAAGTAATACATCAATGTTTTTTATTCAATATACCAATAAAAAACACATATCCTATTAACTTAAATAGGAAATAAAAATCATGATTCATAATGATAACTTTGCCACCAATACATTTTATTTTACTTCTGGCCAAGGAACTCAACAAATTGCAGAGTAATTGTCATAAACGTAATTAAAAGATCCACAACTCCAATAGAAACCATGACCCATCAATAAAGAACCACAAGATTAAATCTCAAACAAATATAAAACCGAGTATTTTTTTGGGGATAGAATTTGGAAAAGTTTGCTTCCCCTTGCGGGGAGGAGGGAAGGGTGGCAAATAGGATCTCACAGTCAATCCCCTAACACGATCACGCGATCAGTGGCGGCAGAGGCACCCCGTGCACATCACTCCTCCCTAGCGTATCTGCTGACTTCTCCCCGCTATATTCGGTTATCTGCTTAACACCTCTAATATGGATCAACAGCTAGCAGGAGTTTAAAGCAGGCACATTTACAATGAGAAAATATTATTTAGCAACATCCATTGCAAAAATGTAATAATTTTAAGTAATTTAGACAATTAATTATTTAATTTATCTTCCACTTTCAAGCTCTTATACATTGATCCTCACAATTATTTTTACATTTAGAGTAAACAGGGAAATGGAGCAGAATGAGGATAGTTATATTATTTATTTCAACCAATTATACTAAAAACAAATCATTAAAAAAATATAAAATAACAACATTAGAACAATTCAAAATTGTCATCAGTTAATGCACCACACTAATCATTGCAATAGTCCTATTTAAAAACAATCTTGAAGAATTTTTAGATTAGAATTATTAAGAGTAGTTTAACAAATTATAACACACATTATTTTAAAGTTAGGAATATCATAATTTATTTTCATTTTAATTTGAAAATGTGTTCTTACAATCATCCCAGACTCCTCAGAATAGGTAATCCGCCTACATAGTTTTCAATTAGTTCAACAATCCAAGATTAACTTAAGTACAGTATGTCATTCACACTGGCATGGTTTTAATTACAAAACTTTCAGATAACACATTATCACATTCACTGATACTGCCACAGTAAACAAGAACAATTACTCCAGACACAAACAGTTAAATAAATTCAAGGAAGGAAGTTTTTTATATATACAAATATTAATAAGTTAAGGTGATTTTTGTGAACATAAATCATTCCTTCCAATTTTAACGATCGAGTGAACTCTCCTTCAGTAAATCCTTTGGGGCTCTGCCTGCCTGGCCTTCAAAAGCTCCATTCTACTATTACTAGAAATAACACAAGGGTTTGAGTGCTAAAATTACTAGGGCTATATTTTTTGGGTAGTTCTAACTAAACTTCGGTAGGAAGATAAGTACGTAATATACTAGAACCAAACACACAGTCTTAATCAGTCCTGTTTGGGAAATAGTTTTAGGTTTTACCCCATTGGCCTTAAAAAATCCCATATTAACCATAATATTAACTAATGGGTCGAGAGACCTGAAATTTGCTTTGAGTATTGGTAATAAATTAACAAATAATATCAAACACAGCCCTACTCAGGTTCCAGTAATAATTTAGCAATCTGCACCACTGGGTATTAAAATTCCTATGCTAAGGTTCAACAACATGAGATATATTTTAGACTAAAGGAGGTGAAATTTGGTAAGAAGATTTGTAATTCACAAGAATCAAAAATTGATTTCTGTACAAACAAAAATTAAATACATTCTAGTTAGGTAGTAATTTTATATTTTACAATTAATATTTTGTATGTGATTGCCAAGTAAACCCCAATAGAGACCTAGTAAGAATTAATACATTAAAAACCATTCCAAATATCTAGTTTCCCACTATTCTCTATTCTAGGTACTACTAAATTGAAAAAAATCTTTAAAGTTACTGAGAGATTTAAAATTATTATGGCAGTATTTATTGTTAAGTTTGTTATTACTATTATTTGATATGCCATATTTATTTTATATCTTAACACACCCTTTTACTAAGCACCTAAAGTAACTTTTTAAGTTCAATACAAGGTCAAAGTTGGCATCCCTACTTCTTTACTTCGTCCTTTATCAGCTGATTTGCATTGTTGCAATGGTTTTGATTTTACTTGCTGTTATTATTTTATTAAGTAACGTGTACATCAGGAGTACAATTATGGTTATTGAAAAAGGAGGACAAATATGGGTTTTCAAACTTTCTAAATATATTAGACTGTTGAATAATAAATGCTTAGATGGTGTCTTTGAGAACATTATCTAAAATCTTTATTTTTAGATTAGGAAACTTTAGGTTTAAGCAAGTAACAAGCGCAATAAAACATATTTTAGCTATATCAATAATTTGCAGCTTTTACATCCAAATTCTGGGTTGGGTTTTAAAAGTAACACCCTGTATATTCATTAAAACTGCTTTAATTTAAGGGAGTCATGGTTATTAAGAATGCAACTTAAAGTAAAAAGTATCAAAATAGTAAAGCAGAAGAAAGTAATTACAAATACTAACAAGAAAAGACAAATTAGTTTGAGAGATGGGTAGTTTAGGTGAGGGCTACAAGGGCGGTGGAGGGAGGCTGGGGGACTTCAAGTCACCAGCACTTATAGTTTGAGAGATGAGTAGTTTAGGTGAGGGCTACAAGGGCGGTGGAGGGAGGCTGGGGGACTTCAAGTCACCAGCACTTATAGTTTGAGAGATGAGTAGTTTAGGTGAGGGCTACAAGGGCGGTGGAGGGAGGCTAGGGGACTTCAAGTCACCAGCACTTGTAGTTTGAGAGATGAGTAGTTTAGATGAGGGCTACAAGGGCGGTGGAGGGAGGCTGGGGGACTTCAAGTCACCAGCACTTATAGTTTGAGAGATAGGTATTTTAGGTGAGGGCTACAAGGGCGGTGGAGGGAGGCTGGGGGACTTCAAGTCACCAGCACTTATAGTTTGAGAGATAGGTAGTTTAGGTGAGGGCTACAAGGGCGGTGGAGGGAGGCTGGGGGACTTCAAGTCACCAGCACTTATAGTTTGAGAGATGGGTAGTTTAGGTGAGGGCTACAAGGGCGGTGGAGGGAGGCTGGGGGACTTCAAGTCACCAGCACTTATAGTTTGAGAGATAGGTATTTTAGGTGAGGGCTACAAGGGCAGTGGAGGGAGGCTGGGGGACTTCAAGTCACCAGCACTTATAGTTTGAGAGATGGGTAGTTTAGGTGAGGACTACAAGGGCGGTGGAGGGAGGCTGGGGGACTTCAAGTCACCAGCACTTATAGTTTGAGAGATAGGTAGTTTAGGTGAGGGCTACAAGGGCGGTGGAGGGAGGCTGGGGGACTTCAAGTCACCAGCACTTATAGTTTGAGAGATGGGTAGTTTAGGTGAGGACTACAAGGGCGGTGGAGGGAGGCTGGGGGACTTCAAGTCACCAGCACTTATAGTTTGAGAGATGGGTAGTTTAGGTGAGGACTACAAGGGCGGTGGAGGGAGGCTGGGGGACTTCAAGTCACCAGCACTTATAGTTTGAGAGATAGGTAGTTTAGGTGAGGGCTACAAGGGCGGTGGAGGGAGGCTGGGGGACTTCAAGTCACCAGCACTTATAGTTTGAGAGATGGGTAGTTTAGGTGAGGGCTACAAAGGCGGTAGAAGGAGGCTGGGGGACTTCAAGTCACCAGCACTTATCTCAATTTCTCTACGTTTCTTTACATTTTGCCGCCTTCATTTAGCAGCTTCTTTTTCCATTTTACATTTTGTCCCATTAAAAATAGTTGTATATAAACAATATTTTTTCTTTCGGCTGAGAGACTAATGCAAAGTCAAACAAGTTTTAAACTTAAAATTGGGTAGATGGTAGGTATTGGTATTGAAAATTCAGTGTTTAATTCATTTAATTTGATTTGACTTGGTATTTTTAGTAGTGATGCCATTTAAGAACTAAACGAAGAGGAAATTCTTATAAAGGTCTTTACAACACCTCTAAACCATTCACAGGCCGTTTTTCCATTTGTACTGCCATTTATAGACATTTTTGAATGAAAGAATTGAATCAGGCAATAAATAATTAAAAAATGATTCAACTTGTTTTTAATCATTTTTTTCTAACTATTGATGAGTTGACAAACTCAATAATATCATAGGGCCGGTGAGAGGGCGGACGGCCAAGGATTAAAAACTACTGATGTTGAATTCACTCAATCAAGTCTTATCATGATTTATTTGATTCTTTAATTAGTTGCATTTCTGAATATTATGGGTCTAGGCATATAGTCAGTTTTACAACAGATTAAATTAAAATTTGTAATTCAAGCTTGAGATATTTTCAGTGAAAATAAGAAGAGCACCATTTCACCCACTACTGCTCTCACTAGCCCTGTTCGTAAATTACTACTGTGCAAATACCAGCAGAATCTTTTTCATTACGCTGGATGCTTCAACAGGCAACACTCGCAAAGATTTATTTACAAACCTTACATAACTAAATAGCAACTAAAGCTCCATTTGTGTGGCCTGTTCCAATGTTTACTGCCTACGTAAGCGTCTGTCAGTCTCTGGACGAGTGTTTAGTGTTTGCCAACTTTAACCGATGCGTTTACAACTGAACGTACCGACAACGACTGACAATCCCACAAACAGTTGTAGGCATTGCTATTTTTAATTCATGACATGGTTGCATTAAAGGAGTGGTACTAACTTTACAATTTTTTAACCTCAAAATATTCATTGCTAAATTGCATTTTGAAACTTGAACGGATAATTCTGCTGTCACTTGTCTGTAATATTATTGTGGACTTGAGGCAGTGTTCATGTACATAGTTTCAGGCATCTGTTGATTCTCCCAAAGTTAATATGACCAGTTGCAGATATAGTTGTATATGATGAGCATGTTGTAGAAATGGTCCCCATACATTAACACGTTGGATGCGGGCCGGCCACCGGTGACATTTTTAATTATCACGGAATTAAATGGTAACTAACATGTTTAAACGTGTTTGCAGTACCTAACGTGTTAACAAACCAACTAGAGATGGCTTGGTGCTCAAAACCGAGAAAATTAGTGTCTATGGATGTTACATTTATTTTACTGGTCAAAAGAGTTAGCTATAAAAGCATTATTCATTATTGTCCTAATGTTGGCTACAGCCATCAGCTTCAATATTTGTAATAGGCACTCGCTTTGTTTGTTCCTATTTCAAGCTTTAAGACAAAAATATAAATTATTTCAAAAACATTTCTATGAAACTACAGCTGGAGAAATTTGTTATACTGATACTTTAACAATATTGCAAATAGAAAAGAAAGCTAGATGAGTTTTCTGAACAAAAATCAACCAAGAATATTATTATATTTGAGGTAATTTAATTAATTTTTAACACATAAATAAACCAACTGTTATACAAGAAATATAAGTGACAAAGAAAGATGACAGAAGGGGACAAAAGGAGAAACAGTGTGTGAATAGAGATAAGAAACAGAGCTGGAAACAAAGCACAATCAATGCCTGGGGTAGGATTAGGCCCGGAGGCTGCAATTTGAAAAATTACTTTGCCAGTGCAACCAATTCTCAATACTGCATGACAACCAGAGGAAAACTACACCTTGAAACTAGAAAATATCAATAAATATAATGCTAATTTGCAATGTATTAATAATTCTTTTGTTGTACAAGGAAATATATCACAAACAGAATTTTTTTATTGTAGAATTGTTTGCTTCCGCAGCATTTATTTACTCATATCCCTGGGTTAACATAACGTGGCCCCACAATTCTCATGACGATTCACGATCGTTGAGAGAAAAAAAAAACTTTGGTTTGTGCTGAATACTGTGGAGAAAATTATGAACTTTTAAAATAACGCAAACAATTCACATTTGTATATAATCAGACAAATAAAATCATTGTCTGCTATATATAGGCTACAAAATAAACTTTAAGACCAATAAGGTGGGCCCCTGAGGACACTCTGGGCTTTTCTCAATTTTGACTCATGTAGGTTTAGTCAATAGTCAAATATCTTTATTCATATTCATGTACATAAATGAGACAAAGAACAGTGTCACATTAAACAATAACCATGTTAATCTAATATAGATTTTCATCATCAATTAAATTATAAAAAAAAATACCCCTGTTGCAGAAAACCTGTTTACTAAGCGAAATTCGAATGTTGTAGCCTATATGTTTCTCACTACCACATAGAGCCATTTACCAAGTTTCATAAAAATATATTTATAAATAAGTGATATATGGCAACTTATTTATTCTCCATAAGAAAACATTAGGGCTGAGTATGCAGGTTTGCTGCAATAAGAAGTATAAAAAATGTGTTTTTATGCAATTATCAATATAACTCAACCAGGTGAAGTATGTGCTAAGTTTTAATCATTTATGTGCATAATCAATGGAGATATAAAACTTTACTTATTGTCCATAAGAGTAACATTAGGGATGAGTATGCAGGTTTGCTGCTATGGAGACAATCAACAAAAAATCATTTTTTTTTGCAAATATTAATATGTACTAGATGAAGCGACATACCAAATTTCATCGATATACATTCATAAATAATCGAGATATCAAATTTTAATTATTCTCTATAAGGATAGCATTGGAAACGTACTGTGTTTAGCGCATTAAATATCTCTGCAACGAATGGACGTAGAATCACAATTTAAATACCAAAATGATTGTTTTGTAGAGCTGAACCAATTGGTAAAAGCAAATTTGAAGTTTACACTAAAATTAATTGTGGAAAAGCTAAAAACCTTTTTCCCATAAGATTAACATGGGAGATTTTATGAACACTTTTTTGATTCTCTCTGCAACCACTTAACCTAGGTTAATAATTCAAAATACCATACTATTTGTTTTTTTGAGCTCTATAAAACAGTCAAAACCAAAATTAAGTGTTTTACAAATTTTAGGGTAAAAAATTCAAAAAGCTGACTTTTTGAAAAATTAAAACCCCCATAAATTTAAACCCCTTCCCATGGTCCGATCTTTCTGGTTTTCGAACTTAAAGTCATGAATGTTGCTTTACATGTTCGTGCCAAATTTCATCGAAATGAGATGTTTTTTCAAAATGTATCGAGTTAACGAACACACATATAATATATACATATATATATATAGATATAGATATATAATAAACAAAAAGTAAATAAACTTGAGTGCCCTGGTAAAATCATTTTAATTACACTTACACGTGTTTCAGCTCTTAGGCCATGTTCACAGTTTTAATACCTAACCTTATTTAAAACTAATCCTTATCAACAAGAGTAAAGATTTTCACATGTGACTATAAATCATATGATGAATTTTTATCAATGCATGTTGTTAGGAGCACTTCTAATGTGTATTATTTGGTCGAAAATTGTTTTTTTCTGGACTTGCATTGAGTTTAAAATGTTATCTTTGTCAATTTGATAATTTTGATATATATGAAACTCGTCTTTGATATTCATTTTGTACCCTTTATTATGAATGTCAAGAACTGTCATATTTTCCTCAGTATTTTTGTAATTATGATCAGTTGTTAATATATGGTCAGCAAATGCAGACTTTTGACTTGTCATATTGTTTGATTTTGTAATAATACCCATTAGAAGTGCTCCTAACAACCTGCACTGATAAAAATTCATCATATGATTTATAGTCACATGTGAAAATCTTTACTCTTGTTGATAAGGATTAGTTTTAAAATAAGGTTAGGTATTATAACTAACACTGTGAAAATGGCCTAAGAGCTGAAACACGCGTAAGTGTAATTAAAATGATTTTACCAGGGTATTCAAGTTTATTTACTTTTTGTTTATTATATTTATCAGTAGCCCTAATCTGTGAATTTAATGTTTTGATATATATATATATACATATATATAAATTTGAACGAATAGTGTTTTTGGCATCTAGGGATCTCAAAACAAAAAGTTATCATGGTCTCGGGCTTAAGTCTTACCGTGAGACCTACGGTAATAGCTTCTTCCTTATAGGGGAAATTCACTAAAACAGCTCTGAAAATTTAATAAACAGCAATTTTTTAACCCAATTGAATTGGTTTCTTTTTTCAGGAATATATTTTAGAAAAAATGTATAACCTGTTAAGGTTGGGTTTTTCTCAAAAACTTCAGCCTATGAGGTTGAAAAATTTCACTCCTCTTCCTAGTGTTATAAAAGTGAATGGGTGACTTAAAGGTTATTTTTATTTTTGTGTTTTTTCAATGAGAATGCACTCAGATAAATTTACCATTAACTGTAAGCCATGTATTGAATGAAACAATCAACATTTTCAAATTGTTAAACTATTCCAAATCATCATGATTTAACTTAAGCGTAATTCACATAATCCTAATGAACATTTCGATACACAATACGTTAAGGATATTTCACGAAAACGCCTCCAAATTTGGCAAGGGGGATTTCACATTTGATTATATGCATTTCAAAGATAGTGTTTTAAATAGTCTATAAAAGATGTGCTAAATCGCCCAAGTTTTTTAAAAGCAATTTTATCGGAGGAAAAATTATTGTCAAGTGAACCTTACACCTTTTGGTAAATGTAACTGAAACTTAAGTTAATTTTATTTCAACAGTTTTAACGTTTTTGAAACCTAAATTTTCAATCTTTATTTAAATTGCGATACTGTAACTTAGTTATAAAGTAGATTGTACAAACAAACAAGGGATTTTCAGTTACTACATTTATGTTTTACAGTTAAAACAAACATTGACATCATAAAATATGTGAACACAATGGTTATGTGGTTAACAGTATTTGCTTCTCATACACAACAATTCTGCTTCATTAGGCGTACAGTATGTGGTCATTTCAAAAATTGTTTATATTAATTTTGTAACAACAAATTACCTATTTTGCTTGTAACTATGTGTCAGTTAATAAGAGAGGATTTCTTCAGATGGCAGAGCACTCAACCACAAAATTTTAGAGGGGGCCATAACACATTTCTATTAGTTTTTTTGAATAGGCTTCCTCATAATATCTGGAAAGAGAAAAGGATAACCGTTTTCAGGAAAAAATTAAAGACATTCTATTTGAATATGTATTTTTAGTTTATCTATATTAAAAATAATGTTTTCCTTTTCTGTTTTGTTTTAGCATAAGATTGCAGCAAATTGTGTACATTATAATGTTTTCAAATAAACATCAAATTTGGATTGAATAAAATTAGTGAGTTTATCTTCTAGAAAATGTTAAGCAATATATAAAAGTTATGGACTGTCATCGAACGTTCCCCAACTTCCCATTATGTTGGGGAGGTCAAATTTGGAACACTGATTCTTTAGATCAAAGGCAGGAAAAGTAAAGGGTTTTGACTCCGATCTGACTTTAGGGCTCCGCCTCACAGATCGTCATTTATCGGCCAATGTATTAGGTCATATGATAACATAAACAGATGTTACCTGATCTAAATAGTTCATAAAGTTAACCAAAGAGCGTAATACACATAACTGTTATATTCCCTGGTGGAAACGGGTTTAATGGTGGCTAATATAGTATGACTTAATTGGATAATTGAACGAAGTGAAGTTATCCTTATACACAACTTTACTGCTTAGACTGGTAAGAGAATTGGGCATATAGACATTTTCAAAATAAATATATTTTTGATATATA
Source organism: Allygus modestus (assembly GCA_963675035.1). Taxonomy (NCBI): domain Eukaryota; kingdom Metazoa; phylum Arthropoda; class Insecta; order Hemiptera; family Cicadellidae; genus Allygus; species Allygus modestus. Next base: position 305,279,287 of record OY776111.1, read on the forward strand.
TATTATTTCAAAATACCTTTCATGTAGCATACCAAAGTTCATCACGAGTAATAAATTTTAGTCGGGAAAAAGTGGCGAGTAGTGGTTTATAAAATACAGAGTATTCTGTAAATGTCAATATTTTACACAAAAATGGCCACCATTTTGAAATTGGTAAAGATAGGTGAATTCTGTTTTCGCCAAAATGTTTCTTTTAAATAGACCTTAACAATGATATATAATTTTGCCTATGTTTACATAAGAAAATGTTGAGATTCATTTTGGAACATCCTGTGCATAGATTTTGATGAAAATATTTGAAATAACCCATATGCGTTTTAGTGGGGAAGAATTTTGTTTGATGACTTTAGACCAAACCGTTCTCCCGTTATAAATGCTGGACAGGTGGTCTGACTCACCCTGTATAGGCTGTATTTAAATTATGAACCAATCATGATTATAAAACAGTAAGTTTTTTTACAACAAAAGGAAATGTGAGCTGACAAATACAAAATCCAAAAGTGATCAATCCCTGAAAAAGTGATTACTAAATCGTCACTTAAAGTGCACAATTATGCGAAACCTTAAAAAACCAAAATTATAATAGAATAAATTATAACAATACTACATTAACTCATTATTTTAAATGCATGACTGTTCAATTTATTCCACTGCATAACAACAAACAACTTTTAAAAATAAATGACAACATTTATAAAAGTTACACAGAACCTAGTGAGATTTTAAGAAAACTTTTATTTTGAACATATGTTTACTAACTTACACTGTAAAATTTAAAATGAATGGATTAGATAAGTTTGGCCTAACTCCATATAAAGAGATACGATTTGTTTCACCTATCAACCAAACCCACGCCACAAAAGAAAACACAATAACAGTAACTAAGCCTCTCTAACCAGATGACAAGCTAAAGCCTACTGACAATAACAATAACAATATTTTGACCACCATTCAAACAATATATGTTAAGCAATGTTAAAACTGACTAATAATTTTGAAGTTAACTAAAGCAATTAGAAAATCTTATTATCCATTTAGATCCATAACCTTTAGTCATTGAACATGTCAACTATACTAAAGCTGAATGTCTGTTTGTATTACATTATGTTCACAAATTTAATTGCAAAATACAACTGAAATTTTATTTCATTGATTACAAAAATATTTATTTAATAAATAAACCCGAGGTGTAAAACTGGCAGTATATAGTTGAAGTGATTGATACGGTGACGCTACTGATAGTGGTTATCATTGGTTTCAAGGTCAAGGCAGCACTGCTGCTGACTACCACCTCGCGCTGTCTTATGTTATCTAGGTAACCAAATCAGAGTTACACTGCATATGTGGGTAAGGGCCTTACAAGTATTACAAAACACTGAAGTGCGAGAGGGGATATGTCATATTGTTATGTTGTGTTATTAGAGACACAACATCATGTTAATGACACAACATCATGTTAAATCATGTTAATGAATTATTAACATCTTTTTATCACAACGTAAATTATTCAAATTTTACACAAATTATTTTATTATGTTTTGGATTATTTATTTCAGTTTTATTTTCTATTTCCTTTGCCATTTTCTAAATGTCTAAATTAACATTAAAGTGTTGCCTACGTTAAGAGGAACTTATTTTTACAAAGGTAATTATTTAACCCATCAATAACATAAAGTGTTCATACTTATTGAAACGTGGGAAGCACTTATATATCATTGACTCGCTTTGCTCGAGCTGTGGACTCTACCCCCAGACCCCTGTGGGGGCTTCGCCATCAGGTAGCTGTTTGGCCTTAGTATAAATTGGTGTCATATAAAGTGGCCCAGAACCGACACATTACAACTACTCATACTATGAATTCTTCAGACAAATCAGCAGATATTTAAAATTAGAGAGGGTTAAATATTGAAATATTAGGGTTTTTAGGCTTCGTCCACAGGTCCATAATTGGCCTCAGGTTAAAGTGTTTATTTGAGGAAATTGACCCTCGAAGTAATTCTAGAGTAAACAAGACAACATTTAAGCAAACGAAAGAATTGTAATTTTTTTAAGGGTTTATAACCTGTAATGCTGAAATGGCTCTTGTTAAATATATGCCATGGTGAGGGGAAAATGTCTGCCAATCAATAAGGCTCCGGGTATAATTTAAGTTATTGAAATAATTAAATATCTTTGACAGATTTTTGAGTCTAGTCCATAGGAAATTTAGAAATCTTTGAAAATTGTCTACCTAAGGGTAAAGGAAACGACATACGACAAAAAGTCATAAGACCAAAGATGCAGATCTTGCAAAATTCGGGTGGCGTGGTGGTGTCCGTTTCTCGATAGGTGCATCCATTCGCCCGCTAGAGCCCAAAAATCATAAATCTAAATTAAGCCTTTTTTAAGGAATTTTAAATCAGTACCCAAAGTTGTATAAGATAGTATAATATTCATTGCACGAATGTAAAAACATACCAACAACACAATACGACAAACATGAAATGGCAAATAATTTTGTTGATAGGTTTTAGTTGTTAACAATGCAATTATAACCACTGTTGCATGGATGGATGAAAAAATTACTAGGTCCACCAACCGTTATATTTGTACTATTATATTTTTAGAGATCAGCAAGTACATATCAAACTTATAATATATAAAATGCTATGTAGAGTTACTTTGTGCCAAAATATAAGCCTTCATTTGTCATACAAACTTGCAAAACAAAATTAATAATAGATAGTTTTTAAAATTTGCCAGGGTTGAAGTCAAAACAAACAACAAACAACCCAAAACATAGCAAGTATGATAGCTATCGATCATCTGTAGTTCACGTAGCCTAAATAAAAATAATCTTGGTCATTAAAGTGAGCCTTGAATACGAAATTACCAAGTAAAAAGGGTAAAAAGATTCAATACTGGCAACCATCAATCAGTTGTCTTTCGATAAGCTTAAATAACGTTTTTGATAATTTAAGTGAGCCTTAAATACTAAAACACCAAGAAAATACGTCTAAATATTTAGTTTCTCAAAAATGTTAGTATTTTTCAGGCTTTGCTCGATTTTCAATTTGTTTGAGGGATTCAAAATGTAAAATTATAATAATTTCCCTAGGGTTTATTAAGGAATTCCAAAGGTCAAGATTAAGTTTATCTTATCTAAAAGACATTTTAAAATTTAAATACCTCAGTGAGTGAGCGGGTGAGCCTTAAGCTAGTTAGGAGCTCTAACCCAATTTTAGGGTGTAAATATGTACATTAATAGGATTAAAGGTAACATTAGCGAACCTTCAAAATATAATTACTCTCGAGCCACAGAACAAGCCATATGTAACCAGTTAATATAAATAATTCAAAATGGGCTTATTTTTCACAGGAGCATAACTTACAAACTTGAAACAATATTTATAAAATATTAGGATTTTCGTTTAAGGGGGTTAAAACTTTTTAAATTGTTCATTTGGTGACTGCTTTATAAAGTTCATAGTTTTCAGAAATCGAATGTCAAATTTTAATAATTTAGATACAGTTTAAAGAAAGAGGCCTTGGTATGGAAATATCATGTGTTAATTACTATGTAATGAGGTAATATCTAAGTGCGTGAAATAAATTAAAATACAGAAGAAATTATTTAAATATTACCCTTGACAACTTGCATTTTTTAATGGATTAGACTACCAATAAATCAATAAACGTTACAACTATAATCCATTATGTCTGTAGCGAATAAAATACATCTGTAACATATTTAATCTAATGTAGGGCTTTTCCCACAAACAATATGAAACAAAAACAAACCAAAAGACCAACAAATCTACATAGTGTGCTAATTATTTGGTTTCTAGCGTTTATTTGAGAGTAAAAACTTCAAATTCATTAAAGTAATTTTGTAAATATCATCCGTGATGATGAAACCTCGTTGTACAGTATGTCGTCTAGAATCCGTTTCACAGTGTGGTGTTCGTGAGAAGCTTTCTTTAAGAAAATAATTCAGTCACATAAGTTATTACTTTTGAATACTTAATGTTGATAAACTGTGTGATTTATAAGAAATACATTTGTACGTCTGGGCTATGTACAAAAAACATGAAACCTTTTAAAAATAACTAAGTTTATAACAAAAATATCAAAATACAACCAGTACAACATACCAATTTAGCTGCATACTGCATTACCGACAACGGTTAACCTCAAAAACGAGAACTAAATTATTTATATTTATTTTTACGGAGTTTCAAATATAAAATTGTAAGTTTTGGATATTTTCCTAGGGGTTTCGAACTATAAACTGCGTGCATGCCAAATTTAAAGGTCCTAGCTTATCTAGAAGTAGTCTAGAATTCCTATGTCTGGGTGTGTTACACATGCGGCTGTATATGTAATAGATTAATTTATATAGGCCTAGTGAAAAAACTAGGCCTTTTTGTCATTTTTAACACTCTATTTAGGATAGATATATAGCTTAAATCTATACTTTATACACTAAGTTATTAAGTGACTGGAACTACATCTATTCTATTATCTCTACCTAATGCTAACGATAATTTAATTTGGACAGGTGATGATTCAATTGCATATTTATATCTTCTCAGTGTAACTGCGGGATTGTCAGGGCTAGTTCAACTTTACACACAGGTCATTATTTTAACAAATTGCAAAAACAAAAGTAAAAATTCAAAACAAAATTTTAAATTTAATGTCATAAATCCTAACAACTCAATATAACTAAATAAAAAATAGGGGAAAATGTGCAAGTCTACAAGCATATTTTTCAAATAAATATAGGCCTATCTAAGAATTTGTTGGAACACTCAAAATATCACATAATCCTTAAAGCCTTCTAGTATAAAGTGAACAAATAGGTTGAAACTATAATTATGTTTAACTACATCAACTACGTTTTCATTTCAGTTATAATCATCCTGAATTTGTTATACCTTTAAGCACACACCATCAAATACAGATCGGGACAAGTGCTCAATCACTTCTGTTTTAGTGATAAATGACTGTCGAGACACAAAACTAATGCTCAGTGGGGGGGAGGTGGAGGGTTGAAACGTAAGAGGGGCAAGCAATTAGAGTCTGACTTAACAAAATCCACCTGTGTAATTGTTAACAAAGCAAGTCTCCTAAACTCACAAATATCTATCTGTTATTGGAAAACGATCAGAGTATTTAATATTCGTTTTTATATTTTAACAATTCATTTAATGGGTTTTTATGTCTAATTGCAATATAAAAGAATCACTTCAGTATTGTACGATTCAAATTTCTGCAACATTTTGTTGATTAATTAAATGAAACTTCAATAATCATGCTTGTATTTCGACAAATTAGAAAAACCTATTTACTAGGAAGATAACAGTAGATTATTTATAAAGAAAGAAATAGAAATATATAAAAATAAATGGAAGTTTTTGTCATTGTAACAATAACATTTGATAGTTTGCACAAACATTAGAGAACAATAATCTACATTGTCATGATTCATACATTGTCATGATTAATGTTTTGTTTAACATCAGAATATAAGCTTGTAACTGTATTTCTCAGGAAATATTAACTCATAGGCCTACCTAATTGTTTACAAAGAAAAGAAAAATGTAGTGTAACACTGTTAGTTTAAAGTTAGTAACTATCTATATATAACTTAACCTATACTCCAATGATAAATTTAATTCTAGAACAAAGTCTTAAACGTTTTCTGGGGTAACAGGTGAGGTTTTAAATGCTACGTAATATACCTGAACTAAGAAACTCTTCTATTCCAATCTCTACAGTTTCGATACCCAATAATGTTATGCGTCTCATTCCCATTCAAACACTCTCTAGCATGTAAACTAACTGTCACAGGAACATCATGCGCGATACTATCCCACGACAACTACAGTAAATAGTGCAACTATGTAACATCCCTCTCATAAAAATTGACAAGGCTTGAGTATGTACCAGCTATCTTTGATTCATGAGTCTACTGCTCATAGGAGAACCAAAGTTTTACAAATTATAAGTCTAAAATAATTGTGTACATAAACTGAGCAACCACATGAGGGCATGAGGTGTCTTTATAAATAGTGTATTGTGTTAGGTAAACTATAGTAGAACTTTTCCACAACCCACAAATAAATAATGTTAAACTATTAAATGTTTATCATCAAGGTAACCCTTGATAGACCAATAATTTCATAACTAGTTCCCATCAACCAACTAAGGGTCTAAGGGTTAACTTTAAATAATTATTGACTACGTGTATGACAAAGTAAATAAACTTTTCGACTAGTAAACAAGCAGAAATTAGATATATTAAATAAAAAACGTGGATACACATAGGGCCTACATAAGAAATTATACACAAAGAACTAAACAAAAACATGAAAACGAAATTAAAAACCTAAGATAGGCCTAAAATTTGTAGTGATAAATTTATTTTTCAAACAACAAAAGTTAAGGCAACGCCATGCTCAGCTTATTTTGGTTACTGATGTGATTTTTATATGTTTAGAATAGATATTATCAGTGCAATTATTTTAATTAAAAAGTCCTAGCTACAAGTTGTTTTCTTTAAGTCATATGATGATGCATACAACATTTCAATCAGTATGTTAGATAATAAATTTGCCAATACTGTGGAAAGAAAGAGTATTTTTTCCGAAATATTTGTAGTTTATATCTCACACGCTAATTTCAAAAGAAACACCTTAACAATAATCTCAGGAATAACTACAATAGTAAATGGCTCGTGTTAGAAGTACCATTCCTAGATGTGCCTATGCATATCTAACACAACACAATAGGAACTAACTGACTAGATGACGTTAATAATATAAATAATTCAGGAATTTATTAAAATAATGATAGCTACTAATGGATAATAACAGGGAATTAATGTAATACTGGGCGACAAAATTATGAAATCAAATTATTGTGTGATTAAAATTAAACAGCTCCAAGCAGGCAACATGGGACATTAGCGTTAGGTCTAGAAGAAACAACATCCATCAGCTGACCAACGCCAATGCGTCATGAATCGCAGGTTTGAGGTTATGTCCATGTTGCCCCCTACTCCAGTCAGCTGTGTCTCGTGCGTCACAGTGACGTCAACAGATTTGTTACATCACACACGCTACAACCTTCTCGATACGACGTTCCGCCGCGCGGCCTTCTTGATCACGACACCGTTGCTATTGCTTCAACGCCATCACGCACCGAGGATGTGAGAATGTGTGTCGTTGTCCGCACAGCCAAATCAGGGACCGGAATAGTTCCGACGTTTTGCTTGCTAGTTTTATTCCACTGCCGGATTTATTACGCATGTTTATTATTGCAAATTGCGCCACCCTTTATAATTTAGTAACACTAATTATCGTTTATTTATAATCCCTTGGGCTATTTCCTTATTTCATTTTTAGGTGGGTATCGAATTTCCGATGTTAGTAAATGATATGGATTCGTTTTAAATTATAATCTGAGTTGTCAACATGTAGTTAAGGGGTTTCCCTAGGCCTTATTTTCAACAAATAAAATCAATACTGATGTAAACATATCATGAGTAGTCGTAACTAGATTAACTTACCAATGTAATCAGATCAAAATGTAACAGGTAAACCAATTATAGTAAACGGTATCAGAAAACTGAGACATACTTTCTCCCATCAAGCTCTATTTTTCAATTGTTACATTAATTTATTTACTAAATATATATTTTTAGTACCGATATGGTAGTACAGAAAATCTTCTAGTAGTAAACCTTTTTTCAGAAATTTTGACCCTAATCCCTTTGTTGGAGGCACTACAGTGTCATGCTGCTCACAATGGCTTTAATAGAGGAAATCTCATCCACACCACTCAATGTTAGGAGGCAACTTGTTCAAAATATTCTTTATTGGCATTCTTTATTCTATAAACTACCAAGTTTTAATGAAAACTAATCAGTAAATAAGAGAGAAATTATATATTTTTATTCCCCATCAGTATAGCATTGAACAACTTAATGTGGGGCCCAAATTTTCAGCATTGAACAACAACTTAATGTGGGGCCCAAATTTTCCCCAAAATGCGGGTGTGGTGTAATTTTATTAGAGCAATGGTTCCCAACCATTGGTTCGCCAGAGCATTTCAGATGGTAGCAAGAGAATTTTTGGTTGTATGCAGATTTGTTAAAATGCAAAAATGAAAAATCAATCTTTAAATTTTAATTATCTTAGTAATAATAATTTGCAGATTTGTTAAAAAGCAAAAAAGAAAAATCAATCTTTAAATTTTAATTATCTTAGTAATAACAATTTATATCAAAGTGGGGAATATTCGTGATACCATTTCAGATGGTAGCAAGAGAATTTTTTGTTGTATGCAGATTTGTTAGAATGCAAAAATGAAAAATCAATCTTTAAATTTTAATTATCTTAGTAATAATAATTTATGTCAAAGTGGGGAATATTCGTGCTACCATTTCAGATGGTAGCAAGAGAATTTTTGGTTGTATGCAGATTTGTTAAAATGCAAAAATGAAAAATCAATCTTTAAATTTTAATTATCTTAGTAATAATAATTTATGTCAAAGTGGGGAATATTCGTGCTACCATTTCAGATGGTAGCAAGAGAATTTTTGGTTGTATGCAGATTTGTTAAAATGCAAAAATGAAAAATCAATCTTTAAATTTTAATTATCTTAGTAATAATAATTTATGTCAAAGTGGGGAATATTCGTGCTACCATTTCAGATGGTAGCAAGAGAATTTTTGGTTGTGTGCAGATTTGTTAAAATGCAAAAATGAAAAATCAATCTTTAAATTTTAATTATCTTAGTAATAATAATTTATGTCAAAGTGGGGAATATTCGTGCTACCATTTCAGATGGTAGCAAGAGAATTTTTGGTTGTATGCAGATTTGTTAAAATGCAAAAATTAAAAATCAATCTTTAAATTTTAATTATCTTAGTAATAATAATTTATGTCAAAGTGGGGAATATTCGTGCTACTCTGTGAGGAAATTTATTCTACATAAGGTTTCTTGCTAAGGTTTTTTTTTCACAGCATCATCGCTTAATTATTTGATTGTATCAATATTAATTTAATATTTTTTATTTGTTTGGTTATTTTCCTAGGAATTACATTGACATCACAATAATTATTACAGATAATATTTACTTTATATGACTGCCTATTGTTTATTTTTTATATTTAAAATGAAATAACAATAATTCAAAACATTTGACCTGAATCACTATAACCACCAAATTTTAATTAAATCTGTTTCTGAAAAACGTTTACTTTGTGTTTTTTGCGGTTTTCAGGGGAATTGTCCTTGAAAATAAAAAATAAACACCTGGAGATAAGTTATCATAGATTAGTACCTATAGCAAACATTACTACTGCTTTATCTGTATTCAATTTAATAATAGCAGAAATGGTGAAATGCCTCAGTAGTTTCCTCTTTCAAGCAACTTAAAATGCCTCTGAATTTGGAGTGGCAACGTTAGCCTGGCTATAGTTTTCATTCTAAAAAATACCTGCCAACAAAGGTGCGAGCCAAAGTATGACTTGCATTGTGTTGAGAAAATCCTATTTAAATGTTGTAAAACGTAAAAACATGAGGTAAGCAAATATTGAAGGTTCTTCGTTCTGGAGTCACAGTCAATCCTCATGAACGTTATGACGGAGTGAGGGGCGCGATTTACTCTATGTAGAATCTTGTCAAAGCACAATATTAAAATGGTCAATATCCGAATGAGTTACAAAAAATTCAATACAGATTCAGTTTGCTTACACATCGTTTGTATAGAATAAGAAACATAAGGTTTATTCTTGCAGCAATGCGACTTTAAGCAATATTGCAACTGCATTTTACATCGATGTCCCTATAAAACAATCTACATCTGTGCACTAATTCAGACCTTTGTTAAACAATGTAAACTTATATCCCTTAATACATAAAGGAACATAATAGAGAACTAAGCTAGAGCAGTATTTCCCTACAAATACATTAATACACTACAGTAATAACATAATATTTCATGTAGACTGTTTTTTTTTTACTTTGTTTCGCCTGATGTTTAAAGTAACCATTTTATTTCCAAGACATGGTCCGTTAACCAATTACAACTCTGTGTTTGAAAAAAACGTCATACATCTCGGGTTAGTTGTTGGAACTTGTAATATTAATTTTTACCCAGAACTTCTCATGACTTTCTTGACAGTCTAAAATATTAAAAAAATATTAAAAAGTCAATGCAAATAAATACTTACGATTAAATAAATTTAAAAATTATATTTTAATTTACCTGCTATCGGTGCTAACGCGAATAGCACCTACAACTTTATTACAATCAGTGTTGCTACTTGATGGCAATTTAAAGTCATTTCTAGAGTTATCTAAACATTTTAATGAAAAATAAAACTACACAAATCGCAATAAGCAATATAAAGGCAATCTACTGCAGGAAGATTTTAATCCAGTTGGTCAAAGACCATTATGAATACTATAACAGTCTAAGGGTCAATTTGCCTATATTTCTGTTAGTTATTAATTGCTATTAAAGTTAAGTTAATTGCCATTAACACCACACACCACCAGTCTCTCTGCCGAGTGTTGTATGGTATCCTTTTAAATTTCCCTGTTTGGAAATTTCCAAAATTTTTGTAATTCAAACTTTTGATCTTCAAACTGCAGTGTCAAAACAATGAAACACAATTTTAACATACAACAATAAATAATAACATATACTTTTGACATAGATATAAAAAGTTTTACAGGACCAAGGAATTTCATTGATTCAATAATATCATTTTACACAATTAAAATATCTAGTATTTCAGAATTTAATTTAAAAAATTGTTATAAAAAAATTCCTCTTTAACTTTGAATATCTTCTTGTCGTTTTTAAAGGCCACTGAAATCCAAAATAAAACCACGTGTGGTTTGAAAACATGAAAATTGAATCTCTTCTTTAAAATTGCATAAGCTTTTTAATTTCCAATACATTTTTTACTATTTATTTAATTTTTAAAATTTGAATCTAAAATTAATGTAATTTATCCCTGAATAAATACTAATTCTCGGTGTTATAATACAACTAGAGTGAAAAGATATATTCTTTATATTCTTGTTTGTAGCTCAAAAAACTGTGTTTAATGAACCACTTGTATTCAACTACTGTAACAGTTATACAGTCTGAAACTGAACCGTGACAATGACAGTGCAGCCAACAGACTGCCAAACAATGCACTTTAGTTGGAAAGAGCTTGAAAATTCTTGACTAACTAATCAATCAATATTTCTCTCAGTATGCCTATTGTGACTTCAAGGAAATTATTTCAATAATGTTTTCATTTTCTAGCCTATATATACAATTTTTCTGGGGTCCATTTGCCATGGTTGAAATTTTAGTTACAAAAGCCATGATTATGAGTTTGATGAATTTACTATTATCCAATGAACAGTTTCTTCTGGCAATAAAAACTCACAGTTACATTGGGTTTTAATCTTAACTAGGTTTCGCTATAGCTTCGCTTGTTCGCCTGATTTCAACTTTATAGTCGGATAAAATCACACAGCTGATGAAATTCCAATATTTAAAAACACATTTTAATTTTATAGGTACATTAATTTAGTTTATGACCTGATGAGAGGTATCAACAAACTGATATTTTTCATCTAATTTTCTCACCGAGACCGTTCATAGCTTATAAGGTTCATAGGTCTCAGGCTTATGCTTTTCTCAAAAACCAATTCCTAAATATTCCTAGGATGGTCCCAGAAAGAAAGCAAGGCTGCAGAAAGATTGGCTACATAAAATTACTGCTGCAAACAAATCAAAAATGTCTCATTAGATTTATTGCTGCAGAAAAATTATCCATTATGCAAAAGAAAACTACTATCGAGAACCATATGAATTTGTGTAAACGTAATAGACTATTGTAACCCCAAAGTTGCGCAGTCTATTTTTAGAGGCAGAATACGATCCGCGAGTGTAGACAGCAGTTACTTGTAGAATGAATGAGCTCTTGCTGGCTGGTAGTGAGCGATGTCCGCTACCTATCGCATCGTTCCGCAATATTGCCATATGAGAAGATGCGATACAATATTTTGATGATATATTTGGGAAGCGATATATATCGTCCATTTCAATGTTTCAAATTGCGTCGGCACATAAAAAAGATAAATCTTACTTATAATGTTTTTGAGTGCTTGTTTTGGAATCAAGACACATTATATAAGGGAAAACTGTATTTTGTGAATGACACAGAATGCCAAAAATGACGCAATGTTAGTGATACCGTACACTAATCAAGCCTGATACGATTCGGCAATATGATATTTAATCGATATGATATTTAAAGAGAATCGGCGTGTTCGTAGTGCCACTGCGCAACGCTCAGATAGGTCAGGTGATCGTGCGGCTCCAATCAGTAACGCTAATACATCGTGTTTCTGATTCTACCACTACCAACCAACCAATGATCGTTAGCAATGTGTAGCGCTATTACCTGTAGTTTGGTTAATACTGTTGTGGAGCATCAATGAGCAAATGGCCTCATCTGGTGAGCGGGTTATTTGATCAGTTTATTTACAAAGATTATTCTAAAGATTTCAAAACCTTAACTTGAGGCATAACCCAGCATTGTCCGTTAAATATAAGTCTGCTACGGGCGAAAATATCGGAACATTATTTCCAATTCAGGGTCATCGGCGAAAAGACCTAAAATATATGAAAGTCACAAAATTAATTAAATATCTAACGTTAACACTAGCAAAAACCAGCCCTTTGTTAAAAATATGGCTTTCTAGGCTACCACAACCATTTCAAGCCAGTTTCAAAAAGGAAACTAACTTAATGTCTGAAGTGGCAACATCAAAAGTTGTTAGGGGAAAACAAGAAGACCTAAATATTTGATTGCCTTTTTTAAGTGTTAGGGAATAATCAAGTACAATACATTTATACAACTTAGGGATGTGACTAGGGTCATTTCAATATTTTAAAAAACCTACTTAAGAACTATACAAATATTGATTGGTTGGTTGTAAAGAGCCAACTGTGTTTCAAAATATATTAGTTTTAATACAGCACATTAAGCCTATAGACCATTGTGCCTTGAATCTAGTCTAAAAATTAATTTAGAAGTAGTACTTATTTTAGACTTTGGTTATTTATACTGTACTAGCTGATGAATATCATAGGCTATTATTATTAACACTATATAGTCTAAGGCATACAGTACATTGTTGTAATTGTTGCAATTCAATTAATTTTTTTTTTTGTTGGCAAAAAGAGAATTAATTGGAGAGTTTTCTAATAAGGATGGTTTATTTAAATAATTTGTTACTAGTTTTTTAACAAGTGGCTTTATATGATTCCAACGGTTGCGGTAGGTGTAAAAATTGTGTTAGGCTTGCAGAAAGTTTTGGGATTTTACATATTCCGTTGCAGAAAGAATGAATACATTCTGCCTTGGGGGTATAGCCTAAGCCTACATGATTTAACCAATGAACAAATTAATTGTAAACAAGACTTAACCCTAAACTATGAGTTTGTGTTAATTTTAGCGAATTTCGCCTATAGGGAAGAAGCTATTACCGTAGGTCTCATGGTAAGACTTAAGCCGGAGACCATGATAACTTTTCATTTTGAGGTCCCCAGATGCCAAAAACACCATTCGTTCAAATTTTTATATATGTATATATATATATATATATATATATATATATGTGTCCGTAAGCACGATAACTCTCGTAAAAAAGGTCCGATCTTAATGAAATTTGGCACAAATGTGTAAAGTACTATTTATGTGAACAAGTTCGAAAACCAGATGAATCGCACCATCCAAAGAGGGTTTTTTGGGGAGTTTTGTACCCCAAAAATGTGTTTTTTGGGGTTTTCACATGTAATTTTAATTTAAATCAAATTTTAATGTATACCATTGAATTCAGCTTAAAAAAACAAACAATTTGGTATTTTGATCATTGCTCTACATTAATTTGTTACCGAGATATTGAAAGTGCTAAACACAGTACGTTGTCTAATGTTATTCTTATGGAGAAAAAGAAAATTGTATATCTCGCTTATTTATGAACATAAACTGGCGAAATTTGGTATATGGCTTGATCTGGTTGTGGCTTATTGTTGTTTGCACAAAAAAACAATTTTTCGCCTATGGTTCCTGTAGCAGCAAACCTAGGTACTTGGTCCCCATGTTATTCTTATGGAAAATACTTAAAATGTTATATATCGCTTATTTATGAATGTATATGGATGAAACTTGTTATGTGACTTCACTAAGATGAGTTCTATTGATATTTGTATAAAAATACATTATTTTTTGTTCCTTTTTGCAGCAAACCTGCGTACTCATCCCCAATGTTATTCTTATAGAGAATAATTAATATTTTAAATATCGCTTGTTTGTGAATACATTTCTTATGAATTCTGTTAAGTGTTTTAATGTGTTATGTTATATATTCATTGGAAATTTGCTGAGTATGCAGGTTTGCTGCGACGGGGGTATTATATATATTTTATTTATTTGGTTCAAACCGTTATTAACAAAATTATAACATTCAATTTTAAGTGAAAATGTTAAATTTTCAATGCAAGGAGTAGGCCTACCAGGCTATCAAATAAAATTCTGGTCTTTATTAAGCTTACTACAATCCCAAAATCCTCACTGTATCAGAGGTAAACCTGCCCCAGATTTCAAAACTGTTGGGGTTAACATATCAAGCTCAAAAATGTTTATTGAGAAACGCCAACCCAGGAAGGTGTCTTGTTTGGTTTATGCTTTCAAGTCTGACGCCAGAGGTACAGAAATAGTTACAATGTAACTCCATCGCAGATGCTAGAGGTGGTGTGCACTGCTGCTAAGTGTTGGTTCATAAACCCCATATGCAGACCTAGTATTGGCAATTGAGCTTAATGTAACAACATTTATCTCTAGCCTTAAGTTGTTTAATTTAAGATAAATGTAAGCCTGAATAGTTTTAAAAAGTTGGCGTCTTGCTTCAAAAATGTTGGGAGGCAATTTTCTGGTTATGGTAGGCCTACTAAATTAAAGAGACATTTCAGCTTCTGATTAATCTGAACAGTGAACAAACAAAATTAAGAAAACATTTATGGAACCACCAACATATAGGGCCTATACCTAAAAATACATATCTAAACACAAAAGGGTATAACTGGTTATTCTGGTTACATTGATATTGATACTTTCAATTAAATTTTAAATGTCTCATTGATTTTGTTTATTTATTACAAATAAATTTATGAGGGAAATTAGAAAAGCTTATTTTCCATCCTCTAAAGGCATCAAAATAAAATCTTTAGGGCTATAACTCATATTATTTTCTTATAGCGACTGCTCTTGTTATTAAATGAATACATTCTGCCTTGGGGGTATACTCTAAGCCTACATGATTTAACCAATGAACAAATTAATTGTAAACAAGACTTAACCCTAAACTATGAGTTTGTGTTAAATTAATTAATCAACATGATTAATTCAATCATATTGTTTGAATTGTTTAATTTGTAAAAATATAAGGTAGGATATATAGTATAGATTCCCTCATAAAATAAAATTAAGTGTCCTTGAACAAGAATAAAATAAAATGATTAATTGATTTAATTTTGCCATCTTGTAATTTGAATGTTTCTGCAAATTAACTATTTTAAATTTCACAATTTTGGATTCTATGCTGTCTTTGCTTGTTTGCTGTTTCAAATTGATGAAATGCGATGAAAAAAAGGGACAGGATTTCTAAGCACAAATTTCAATCCTACAATAGCAATTATTTAAAAATTAAAACTAATTGGCTTGTTAGTACTGATGGATTTTATAAAAATTATAATAGATAGATTTTCTAACAATAGTTACCAACAACTGTGAAGCAACAGTAGTATAGAAAAAATATTGGGAGGGTTTTTTAGAAACCCCAAACAAACTAATGTCACCTCAATATTTGTACACTATATACATTGTGTACAAAAGGTAAACACCTTTATTTAACAGCTTAAAAAGTTATTTATTATTTCTAGTATATAATGTATTTTGAATTTTTTAAGATTGGAGGTACCGGAAACAGTTTATTACATGACTTTTTATATCACATTAACAAGTTAGTGCAGAAATTAAAGATGTTTATATTATTTACACAAAAAGTTATTATTTAAAATCGAGCAAGAAACCAAAATTATCTTTTACAATACCAAAATTTCTTAATCTTCCAATCAATATTTTGTAAATCTCAGTTAAAACTTTTACTCCTTAAAAAAGTTGACTATTATTTGTACAATGTAATTATTCTGAATGGGTGATTAGAGCAAGCCTATGGTTCTATTATGCTATTAGTCCTACTCATAATGTCACAACTGACGTTTGCATAACACAACCTTGTCAATCATTTCAGTCACCTTGTTTACGCTGCATGTAATAGTTCCATGCTCAATTACTTTGGCAAGTTAGCTTGTTCATTGTGAGTATTATCACAAGCGTGTCAGTTAACATTGTTTTAAAACCATTAAATGATATTGTCAACCGATGCATTCATTAATTGGGTGATGAAACTATGTAAAAGACACGAAAATCTATGACTTACTTCGGTAAACAATTTATAAATTATTTAGTTGTTTTAAATGCTTCGAATGATGGTTTTACAGGTTAAAATTACAGAGGTGGGTCTTGATGTGGGTGCTAAACACCGTAAACAAGGTGACTGAAATGATTGACAAGGTTGTGTTATGCAAACGTCAGTTGTGACATTATGAGTAGGACTAATAGCATAATAGAACCATAGGCTTGCTCTAATCACCCATTCAGAATTCAATCCCTACAATCTTTTTTGATTTTGAGATTCAATTTTCACAAGCTAATGAAAAATAATGTTACCCGTACGTTTCTGAACACAATCCGTATACATCATTCTGTAAGCAAAATTTTAAAGTAAAAATTGTGTGTTTGGCAAATCGCAGGATGACGAGAGATGGCTCAAATTAAAGGTCTTTATCCCAGGGACTCGCAGGATGACGAGAGATGGCTCAAATTAAAGGTCTTGATCCCAGGGACTCGGGAAAAATAGCAGTTTTTCTAAAAGGTTGTAGCAAAATAGAATTAACGTAAAACATCACCTATAAGAAAAGCATGGGGATTTAAAAACGTCTGCTTTGTTTACATTAAACCATTTTATTGTGTCTACTTTGTTTACATACTGGCATGTGTTCCTATTTATATTGTTTTATTTTCCTCAGCATGCAAAGAATGTAAAAATCAGATGAATTTTGAAGCAAAAGGTTAGGGGCTGCGCCCCTTCAAGCCACTAGTTTTATAGAATTCAGATATCCAAAGACCTAGGGCTTACAATGTCATTCAAAACTATAATGCACTAACTATGTATGACTATGCAACTAAAAAATATATGAATTTTCAGATGCCGCAAGATAGATCTTTAATGATTTATGAAGAATACAAACAAATGGTTTGTAGTTATTTAATATTTATTTGCATCAAAGCATCCTATTTAATGCATTGAATCAAAACATCAACTCTGACTGCATACGGAGATAGTATTAAGGGTGATATTTACAGATATGAGAGGGTTGAAGCCAGATGCCCATATTTAATGGAGCCCAGAATAGATTTGCCAGACAATACCTTGTTTAGTGGCCTTTCAATGTAATTTAAAATATTTAATTATTTTTTCTAGGTAGGTAACTTATACAGTAGGCCTAACTTCAAGTTCACAAAGTATATAGCAATTAACCCTAGCAGTGGCCTAATGTTGAAGTGGGAAATGGCCAGCAGATTTGGCGATTTTGCAGACCTTTTTTTAAAAATACGTATAAATTACAATTTTGGAGTAAACCTATCAATATGCATACTCATTTTATTCAGAAAGACCAGGGGAATCTGAATATATATAAAACAAATGAATCTGGAAATTTATTTTTTTTATAAAATAAAAAAAAATGAAAAATTCAAAAATTTTTGATTGAAATTTCAAAAGTAAAGTTTTGTAATTTGTACATTAGATTTTTTAGGTGAAAACCATTATATACATTTTGTAGTAAATCCAATTCCCTACATAGAAATGTATAACACATGGGGAAAATATTTTTTTGTACATGTGTTATGTAATAAAATACGAAAATTCGCAACTTTTGTCGAGTAACACGAATAATTAGTGAATCGGAGATAACTCATGTAAGGTAATTATTTATAATAATATTGTATATATATTTCTTTAGGTTATGAACTAAGGAAAACAAATATGTAATATTGTGGGGAGTAAAAAAATTATTATTACCCGTTTACTTTACAAATAACTAGAAAATTAGCATTTACGTAAAAAAAATTTCCGACACATTGAAGTACAAAAATCTTGTCAAGATTTTTTTAAGGCCAAATATATTATAAACATGTTGTAGTACATTCAATTCCCTACATAGAAATGTATAACACATGGGGGGAATATTTTTTGTACATGTGTTATGTAATAAAATACGAAAAATCGCAACTTTCGTCGAGTAAGACGAATAATTAGTGAATCGGAGATAACTCATGTAAGGTAATTTTTTATAATAATATTGTACATAAATCTTTTTAGGTTATGAACTAAGGAAAACAAATATGTAATATTGTGGGGAGTAAAAAAATTATTATTACCCGTTTACTATACAAATAACTAGAAAATTAGCATTTACGTAAAACAATTTCCCACACATTGAAGTACAAAAATCTTGTACAGATTTTTTTAGGCCAAATATATTATAAACATGTTGTAGTACATTCAATTCCCTACATAGAAATGTATAACACATGGGGAAAATATTTTTATGTACATGTGTTATGTAATAAAATTCGAAAAATCGCAACTTTTGTCGAGTAAGACGAATAATTAGTGAATCGGAGATAACTCATGTAAGGTAAATATTTATAATAATATTGTACATATATTTCTTTAGGTTATGAACTAAGGAAAACAAATCTGTAATATTGTGGGGAGTAAAAAAATATTATTACCCGTTTACTATAAAATAACTAGAAAATTAGCATTTACGTAAAAACATTTCCGAGCCACTGAAGTACAAAAATCTTGTACAGATTTTCTTAGGCCAAAAATATTATAAACATGTTGTAGTAAATTCAATTCCCTACACAGTAAAGTATAACACATGGGAAAAACATTTTTATTTATATGTCTTATGTATATAAACAAATATACACGCGATACTATGAATGATAGGCCTAACAATCGTCTAACATTATGCTACAACACACAAAAACATTACTCACTTTCACTTCACCAATTGACTAATTTATCCCTTTCCAGTAATATTTATGCATAAAGATTACTGTTATAAACACACAACCACTACACTGTCACTATAAACTCCGAATTTAGAACAATTTCTGAAATAATCGCGGATAAAAATTCACTTACAAAGATGTAGGTTATACTTGAGGTTCATCTGACAACAGCAAGAATCGGCCAAACACCTGCCTAACTAATATTTACTTGCGTTGCTGAAGGTTGTGAGAGTGACCAGTGCTGCCATTTGTCAAAACAAAATTATTCTACGTTTCTTCTGCTACAATTTGACACAACTATTGACTAGTTATAAAACTTCCTATATACAGGGTCTCCGAAAAAGAATGACGGGATTTCGGACGGCCGTTGCGTGGGGACTATTCAAGATAACTAAACGATTTAAACGTCAAATAGAAGAGAAAAGAACTAAGTTTTTTTTTCATACCTTAATATGTTTCGATGTGAACTCCATTTGTTGCCCAGCATACATCGAAGCGATATTCGATTTCTCGCCAAGTGTTGTGAAGCATCTCTGGTGTCACAGTTGCGATCGCTTCCGAAATTCGCCCACGCAGATGTGGCAAATCATGAATTTTCTCAGCATAAACAATGTTCTCTACGTAACCCCACAAAAAAAAGTCCAAAGGAGTCAAATCAGGACTCCTGGGAGGCCAGGGAATAGGCGTACCCCTGCCTATCCAACTACTTGGAAACTTGTTGTTAAGTGTGTCGCGCACGTAGGGTGATAGGGCCTTTCTTTTTCGCCAAAAAAACAATAAATGGCATAATTTATTTAGATATGCTAGAACAATTTTTGTTTCCTCAAATTGAAGAAATTGAAGAACAAGCCGGTGAACGAGTCATTTTGATGCAGGACGGCGCCCCGCCTCATTACCTTCGGGAAGTGCGCGACACACTTAACAAGTTTCCAAATGGTTGGATAGGCAGGGGTGCGCCTATTCCCTGGCCTCCCAGGAGTCCTGATTTGACCCCTTTGCACTTTTTTTTGAGGGGTTACGTAGAGAACATTTTTTATGCTGAGAAAATTCGTGATTTGCCACATCTGTGTGGGCGAATTTCGGAAGCGATCGCAACTGTGACACCAGAGATGCTTCACAACACTTGGCGAGAAATCGAATATCGCTTCGATGTATGCAGAGCAACAAATGGAGCGCACATCGAAACATATTAAGGTATGAAAACAAACTTAGTTCTTTTCTCTTCTATTTGACGTTTAAATCGTTTAGTTATCTTGAATAGTCCCCACGCAACGGCCGTTCGAAATCCCGTCATTCTTTTTCGGAAACCCTGTATATATTTACAGCGTTTCATAATGGTCGCCGGGCGACCATTGGCCATTCCTTAGTATTGGCAAAAACACCTGTTTTATAAAAATCATATGCTCTTTGTTATCAATGTATCGTTCAAATAATAAATACGATAATGTACAGCAACTCGTCTGCTGTCCAGTGGTACCACCCGCTACTCCATACGACGAAATTTACCCCAGTTATGTTATCTTGTCCCAGGCCATGTTTGACGAATTTCGACGTGTCAGTTGCAGGTATTGATTTGCACTAAAAAAACCATTCACTTTATATAGTCGTTACGTTCTTATACAACTGCTATACGGTTCATTTATATAATAAAATGAAAGTTCCGAAGGTCATCTTTCAAATGGTATATAACTTGTCCACTTTCGAGTTAATTATAAATTACTTTTTAGCATTGGAAAATTTGTGGACCTTAATGGTCGCCCGGCGACCATGGCCATTTCAAGGGTACGATTTCAATGGTCGCCGGGCGACCATTGGCCACGGCTAGGGTTAAATCAAATATATTATACGTTTAAAAAAACGTGGATAATATAATACTGAATTAGCCTAGTAAAATAAACATGACAAACAAATCATAGTCAAATCAGTCATTTAATATGAATGCAAAGCTGCAATCTTAATTACAAAAAGCAAAACAAATTTGTATAAAGTTTTAATGACATAAGTTTTAAGGTCATTGAACTGTTAACAATAGCTGTGACCATAAAAGTTAAGATAGCTGAACCAAGCATACTGTTTATCTTCAAAAATAACTACCGATACTACTGGAGCAAGTCAACAAATAAGGTACCGTAAACACATTTGGATCGTCTAATAATGTAACAAACACAAAAGAAGCATGCAAGATTTCCATACTAACTAATAGGCAATGTTCGTAAACCATGACAGGACCACATAACACTATCAATCAGTCTCAATAGTCTGTTCATTACTAAACCTTCAATAATTGCTCAACAATTGTCTGTGCAACTTGCTATGGTCGGAAGCTCATTGTCTAATACTGTGGGTGATTATAATTGCATTTGGTAACTCCACTGATAACCCGAACTTTGTTATTTGACCACAAGGATCGCTAGCTAAACAATTCATATCCAACATTAATGCCCGCTTCATCCTATAACTCAAGCACTTATCACACACTCACACACAACACTGTTATTATGGACTTGAGGCTTGGATTTTATACTTATTTCAAAGTACAAGCTGGCCATTTAGTAACCAAGAATGTCATAATGATACTAGCTAACATATATGCCTCCGCACCTTAAATAATCATTGTTTAGACCATATGCAATAACTCATTTCATACAGTAACAAATACATTATCAATCATGAAAACCATTCTATAAAACTTGTGTGCTTGCCTTTAAAATACAGAAATGTCTTACTATATGTAAGATTTATCCACATTTTCTGAAATTGCAGGCGTAGGGGTCAATACCACCAAATGGGATAACTTAGGTCTCCATGAGAAAAATGAAAAATTAAATTATATATTTTAAAAACCTTTATTGTTTTGATTAAACAACTTTTTTCCCTACAT
Organism: Allygus modestus; assembly: GCA_963675035.1. Classification (NCBI taxonomy): domain Eukaryota; kingdom Metazoa; phylum Arthropoda; class Insecta; order Hemiptera; family Cicadellidae; genus Allygus; species Allygus modestus. The sequence goes on from OY776111.1 coordinate 305,301,446, forward strand.
CCAACAACCTTTCAACCCTATCCTACATTCCAAATAATAAATAAATAAAGTGTAAAAGATTAAATGTGTCTTTATTTACCCATCGGTCACTCGTCTCCAACTGGCTTGGAGGTTATGCTGGTCAAAACAAATATGTCAAGCAGACGATTGCCAACGACTGTGGTGTATAACCAATGACAATGTAACCTGTACTTCTACACGTTAACATCGGTCTGGAGAAAGTTGAGTGGGAAAATGGTTTTTTCCTATTGACAAGTAATGTCTCCGAATGTCCGTGGTTCAAGGACGCGTAAAACTAACGGAGTGTCCAGAAAAAGGTGTGGCGGTAAAAAGAGCAGGAAACATCTGATCTATTCTTTTAACAGTTGACAGTTTATTTCATGAGTGTAGTTTTTTTTTTCAGAAAAAGTTATAGATTTTCTGAAATATCTACAAAACCAGGGAAGAATTATATCGTACCTCAATTCACAAACAGTACGGTCACACTTATAAATCATAACATGTTATTCTTTTATGAAAAAGCTAAATATATCATAACAAGTTAACAAGAACTAAACACAACCTCAAGACGTGGTTAGCCTACAAAGCTTAACTGAACGACTATTAAAAATAATGTCTCGAATATACATATCGGTCACGAACAGATCTATCACGTGACTGGTACTGTTATGTGTGACCGATCTGTATATTCGAGACATTATTTCTAATAGTCATTCAGTTAAGCTTTGTAGGCTCGCCACGTTTTGAGGTTGTGTTAAGTTCTTGTTAACTTGTTATGATATATTTAGCTTTTTCATAAAAGATTAACATGATATGATTTATAAGTGTGACCATACTGTTTGTGAATTGAGATACGTCATAATTCTTCCCTGGTTTTGTAGATATTTCAGGAAATCTATAATTTTAATACTAAGTTTCATATTTTAAAGTAATGAATAAGTTTTATTGTCTTTTAGATGTATTATGTTACCTTTTAGTGGCATAAATCACGTGAGTTTACCAAACGGTCACTGTTTTTACCCGCCGGTCATGTCTGTTACAGACCGGTCACGTCTGCTACAGGCCGGTCACGGGGTAAAAATACTAACTAAACGACGATAATATATTTTTTTCATATATATATTTACATAAAACTGATGAAAAAATGTATTCACATCTCACAATAGTAAAATCATTATTTAAAAATGTTTTCCAATGAATAAATTTTAGGTATTAGGTACCAAATTATGATACACTTCCAACTTCAATACCATCTTCTAATTTTTAAAGGTTAAAATGATGGAATCAGGAAATAAATACACGTTATGTTTTTGTTATTGTTTATTTAATTAAACATTCTGTCAGTTGTTTGCATAAAATGTCTTAAACTCGTTTTTTGTGGGAGGTTAAGTGAGTGTGACCGATCACTGAAAATGTTTGTTTTTTCATATAAAAAATGAAAATTGTGCTCTGCTGCAGCATTGGAGTGTTCCCAAAAATGTATGAGACAAAACAATCAATAGTAGAAGAAAATTTGACAATTTTAATTTTAAAAATTTTCCTTAACCTAAATTATCCCATTTGGTGGGAATGACCCGTAGCCTAACTAAGTTATCACTACTCACATAAGACAAATTAAAACTCATAAGACCTAAATGTAGGTATAAGAATCGCAATATTATTTAAATTTGAAATGGACCTAACGAATATAGGCTAGAAATAATCTTGAAAGACTTACCGTTGGGACCGTATTTTTCTTGATTTCTTTTTATTTGGTCTGGCGATAATCCCCGTTCAGGATCAACACTGAAAAAATTTAAAACCTCGTCTACTGTCTTTGCGTGGGCGTCTTCCATGGCGACGTGTGTACCTGACCTCACCGGCACATGAACTGGTTAATCTGAAACAAAAACATATTCATTAGCGTTTAGCTACCTTGCCTAGTTTTTATACCGTAAGATATAATGTAGAAAGAGAAATTATTAATTAACCTAGACCAATGAAAAGACTAAATTAGTTAGACCCTAAAACTTGACATTTAAAGGCTTACAGCCTGAATTGGATTAGGGGCCTATATACCTCTAGGCTATACCGTATACCAAGAGTAAGGAACCGGAACTGTAAGAAATATAAATACCCCCGTCGCAGCAAACCTGCATACTCAGCGAATTTCCAATGAATATATAACGTAACACATTAAGCCACTTAACAGAATTCATAAGAAATATATTCACAAACAAGCGATATTTAAAATATTAATTATTCTCTACAAGAATAACATTGGGGATGAGTACGCAGGTTTGCTGCAATAAGGCACACAAAATAATAGGTTTTTATGCAAATATCAATATAACTCATCTTAGTGAAGTCACATACCAAGTTTCACCCATATACGTTCATAAATAAGTGATATATAACATTTTAAGTATTTTCCATAAGATTAACATGGGGACCTAGTACCTAGGTTTGCTGCTACAGGAACCATAGGCGAAAAATTGTTTTTTTGTGCAAACAACAATAAACCAGAACCAGATCAAGCCATATACCAAATTTCACCAGTTTATGTTCATAAATAAGCGAGATATACAATTTTTCTTTTTCTCCATAAGAATAACATTAGACAACGTACTGTGTTTAGCACTTTTAATATCTCGGTAACAAATTGACGCAGAGCAATGACCAAAATACCAAATTGTTTGTTTTTTAAGCTGAATTTAATGGTATAAATTAAAATTTGATTTAAATTAAAATTGCAAGTGAAAACCCCAATAAACACATTTTTGGGGTACAAAACCCCCCAAAAACCCCCCTTAGGATGGTGCGATTCATCTGGTTTTCGAACTCGTTCAAATAAATGGTACTTTACACATTTGTACCAAATTTCATTAAGATCGGAGCTTTTTTACGAGAGTTATCGTGCTTACGGACACATATATATATATATATATATATATATACATATATAAAAATTTGAACGAATGGTGTTTTTGGCATCTGGGGACCTCAAAATGAAAAGTTATCATGGTCTCGGGCTTAAGTCTTACCATGAGACCTACGGTAATAGCTTCTTCCCTATAGGGGAAATTCGCTAAAATTAGGCTTACAATTACAGAACATTTTTTTCAGATTGGAATAAGCTAAAACTTTTAAATAAGCAAACTTTACTGCTTACAGGCCTAACACTTTCCGGCGGTTTAAATATTGTAAGGTTAACCCAGGAGCTGAAAATGTTTTTCACTAAAATCATTGGTTATAAATGTCCAAACAATGTTTGAGTGTTCAAAAAAAGTTTATAGTTCTTACATCTAATTATTATTGATACATTTTCGGAGTTCATGAACTCTACATGCAGTTTTGGATCGGCACAATGGCAGTAGGTGCCTGCTGCGACGCGACGCAACACAATCCCACGGCTGAAATGCACTATTATTCCTTTCTAGAAATGTAAACAAAAACCGAGCACTGATAAGAGCCGGAGTATTGGTACACACCTTGGAAAAGAGTGCAGGGGAAGTGCCCCCCCCCCGCACATTCAAGGGGGGAACCGAAAACTGACCTTATTGCAGACATTATATGCGCATACGTGACAAAGTTCCATTCATCCAGCTGCATTGGCTGGGCACAGTATTCCTTTGAAAACAACATTAGACTATGCAGCTCATGAATTCCACACCATACACTGGCAAGGCCAGCTTGGAATTCATATACTCTACCCGCATGGAAAATGTTAATTCATTGAACTTTTAGCTACTAATTTTGCATAGGTAGTATTAGGAAAATCTCAGTGAGCGGGCATAGCTACTTTCATACATAGGCTCATATTTAGAGTTGTTATTCATGGTTAGATACCTATTTTAAAATAATGTATGGTACCTACTGTTAATCATGTCAAAAGTACTAGGCTTATTTGATACCAACAACAAAACTTGAACCCAAAAGAGCACTCTGAATTTGTAAACCTGTTGATGAATCTGAACTCAAAATGCTAATTAACCTAGTGAGTCATTAGTCTCACTTCAAAACAACCACTTGGATAGGCCTATAAACAGCTTCATTCTCTTCACCTGGTTTAGGTACAACGTCAGTTCATACCATATATGCCTTTTAATTAGGCTACCTACCTATCTTAAAATATTGTATGGCAGCTTTCTAATTGCATTAGGCCTATATGAAAGTATTTTTATAGCTAACTTAATTTTACAAAATATTCTCTTAAAACGCCTAGGAGCCCTACCATATTAGGTTCATTGGACGGCTAAATTATTAAATATTCTAGAGCCCATTGAATATTACTGTGATATATTAGTCCCTAGAACAAATTCTTTACAGTATACAAACTCCAGTACTTACTCTTGAGTCTTTAAAACGATACCTTGAAATACATCTATTCTAAGATAGGCCTAGTTATTTGTTTATTTTTATACAAACTATGCTACCTACTGTCGTTGTAAGATAGACCTTTACTAGAGAATAAGTTATAAATTTATAAAAATCAGAATATTTTAGATACGGTAGCCTACCTATACTTAGGTGGTTTAGGTTTCTATTCATTTTTATAGTTGAACATCAAAACTAAGTTAGGTATCAGAATTTAATCTAACCCTGCAGCACACTGTCTAAGCTAGTACTCCAGACATCAAGAATAATAATCAAGACGACCTAACTTAAGTTAGGCCTAATATTCAGTTTAAGTCACACTGACTATACAGACATTTGTAGGTTTTTTGATTTTTTTTTCAACATTTAAACGTTAAGCTTTTAGGCATATAGGTATAATTTTTAGGCTAGTACTTTTCCAGTGACTGTTTACTTAAAAACACAAATTAATAGGGCTAACTGGCCAATTGTGGTAGTTCTGGTAAGTTTAAGTATAGGCCCTATTGATTTTTAGAGTGGAATTCGGTTTCCTATTTGAAAAGGCCCCTCAAGTTACCCACACTGCCAAACAAGGAAAAATTTTTTCAGGGTTTTATAATTTGATAGGAATTTCTTTCCCACAGCCAAATTAAATTATCATTTCACTGCAGCAATTTAGAACTGCAAAATAAATTTTAACTGTGGGAGAGTGTGGTACAGGATGTTGCAGTTCCCTGGCTGTAAAGGGTAAGTGCACAGGTCATTTTCGATATGAGTCCTATCATAATCTGACAAAAGGAATTGCAAATTATTGATGCCATTTTCTAAATTAATGAGCAAATTATTGTCTGCACCACTCTTTGATATTGAATGAGGAATTAATGAGCAAATTATTGTCTGCACCACTCTTTGATATTGAATGAGGAATCAAACTGCCCTACAGTACTTTACTTTCACCAAAGATTAAGTTAAAGCCTATAACAGTGTTTCTAAAATCACAACAAAAGACCTAAACTAGAATAATGGGCCAAGACTGTGACAAAAGGTTTGCAATTTTAATATAGCTTAACTTTAGAACATAACCTAAAACTGAGTTAACCAAGGCTGGGCCATTTTAATTTGGCATTTTTGTTAACTCAGTGGTTAACTAGGCCAACAATTTAACAACTTTACTCACCAAGACGAGTTCGGAATTTCCCGAACTTAACTGAAACGCTGTTCGTCGATTATCACAATTTTCGTAGTGCGTATTCGGGCAATAAGACTTAAAACAGTAAAGTCACTTGATCGTAAGCTAACCTAGCTTCAAACGTATTGTGCACACTTTCAAAATCAGTTTCAGATTCCTGTAGTACGTGGTTTTATTGTCATAAAAGCGCCATGTGCTCATTGGTTATTAACTGAAATAAAACTATTAAAAATGACATTTTTATTTATCGCTAAACAACTTGCAAAATGATGTTCACTAACACGGCTCACTTGATAATCCTCCACTGCATTGTTAAACGTTCAACCAAACGCCTAAAAGGTGCCACGTATTAAGAAAAAGAGAAAATTTCTGCACTTAAATTACAAAAGAACTCTTTACAAAATAATAAAGACCAGAATCACGTAACGAAATTACATCGGCAAACTAGGACCTACGACCTACGACTGCAAACTACACGGAAAGAGGCCACAGCCACAGCTACACTAACATTCTTAAAAACATTCGCTCATGGAAGCCTTTGCATGTGGAATTATCTGATTGGTTGTTTCATGGTACTGTTATGACGTCCTATTACTCGCTAGCCCGCGAAAATTTGAATGAAGATACTTTGTGGCAAAGTGTACAAACCACAGTTTCCCACGGCAGAATGAGGATTTTCAATTTAACAGCCAAGCAAATGTTTTATCCTAAACTCTCGCCTTTTTCATCCTAAAATATGTTAGATGTAATCTATATTCATGCGTAATATTCCAGAAACACATTTATCCTGATTATTAAACCATCGTCTGCGTCAATAAATAAATATAGATGTTGTAAATAATCAGTTACGCCTGAAAACCGATTATAATTGTCTATAAACAAACCTATCAATGTATAAACATGTATTGTGAATATTATTGAATCATATAAAACTACTCAAACGTAAATAATTTGAACGTGTAAATAAGAAATTCAACACACATACTTACGGAGAGCGGCACACGCTCGGGCACGGTGCAATATGGGAATTGGCAACACGTTTTTTATGTAAATAGTCCCAAAATACAGGCGAGGGACAGGAGTGGGGGATAAAACGAGCGACAATCGCAGTAAAGCCCGGGCAACCCTCGGTGACGGTTTTAGCAACGCAAAGAACCCTCAATTATTTTGGCAGAGAACTCGCGCGGCAAGGGAAGGGAAGGGGGGATGAGCCCCAGCCTGTCTATAAAGAGACAAGACTACCTGGAAAAGCGTCAACGTTTAATCTGGTACTCTAGGCAGCCGGAGTGGCAGCCCACTTAGATCGAATAACCAGGGGTCGAGCTGTACTTACATAACAATGTGTATTGCCTGGTTAAAAAGCGTATGGATGGCTCAACTCATCCATACGTTAGCTCCATTAAAAACAAAACTAAGAACGGGACTTCATTAAAAACATACGTCTGAAAAAATATTGAATAATTTGTATGGCAATTAGAACAATCGTTAAATACGAAATTTAATGTTTAAACAACTTCGTAAACATTCCAAAAACGTATTTTCAAAACTCCGATCACTCACAAGAGTAGTAAAACATTCATAACTTCGTCAATAAATTATTTTTGGATTGACCTGCAAACGTTGTTGTTTTATGACAGACATAATGTAGTCAATTTACAATCGTCTCTGGAGCCTCGGCCCACACAACATTGGCGGGGGTTCAGCAGCGTGTTTACATTACAGAATGACGTTGAAGTTGCCGAATCCGACAACAGTTTGACTGACAAGGTCCAGAAACACTAGGGTTTACACGTGGAGCAAACATGGGGGATTGCGTTTATGAATGACAGCATAAAGTAGTGACAACTAAAACAAAATCAAGTCTAGTGGGAACCAAATATATTAAGAAATACTATAGGCACTAGGAAGGACTGATTCATGTGTTTTGCAAAGCTCTCTATTTTTAGTAGTATGGATTTATCATAATTGAATTAGATTACATTTATCATAAAAATGTTAAAAAGCCTATCACAACAATGTTATGTAATTTTCGGTACACGGCCTCACAATGTATCCTCTCTTCTCGGATCGTGTTGTCATGTCACTAGTTTCTACTAATCGTCTGTGTACGTAGCATGTACAAAGTTAATATGTGGTTCACTGCGTCAATAGCTGTTTTAAAAGATAAATAAAGGAGAGAAATATTCATAAAAATAATAATCAAATCAAAAACATTCCAAAATGTAAGAATCCCTTCAGAGTAGCAATACATAAATTCAAAACTTAAAAACCTTTGTGACACATTATATACTTTTAAAAGAATGTAAACAATATTTCTTTGATATAATTCAATTATAAAACAAAAATAATTAATAAGAATAAAACTACTGTTTTACTGGTTTTACCTATTTTCTTAAAGTCATCCATTTTGCAAACATTTTTGCTCGAATTATAGGGTTGTGATTAACTTAATTGTAAGATACCTTCTCACTGCAAATCTAAGTTTCATTTAAATCTTGTTTATAAGCCTGATGGGGTTTATTTCAATATGTCCCTTCTTACAGACGGGACGTAGTCATAGCTTTAATATACTGTAGTATTTTCTTCCTTTGCACATGTATTTCATTGCACGTGCGAGAAAGGTATTAAAACTTAGGCCAAATCTTTAAACCTAAAATCATCAAGACGAAAACGTTAAAAGTATAGGCCTTCTTAACTTGAAATCTTATAATTTATTGACTTCTTAGGTGAATTGCAGTTGTTCAAAGTCAAACACAACTACTGTTTTTGACAGGCCGTAGGATACCTTGGGGTTCACTTAACACTCATCTCACTGCTTATCTTTTCTTTCTTATATCTATACAAATAATAAATGCACGGGTCATATAAAATTGTTGTAGTGTATTACTATTAGTTTATGATTTTAATATATTTATTCATGAAACGAAACATAAACTCAAACTTTGAAACATGCAGATAATATTGGTCTATGTATATGTTTGTTAAATTTTTCACTCTATACTCAAATTGATTTTACATTATTTTTTTATATTTGTAATTACGGAATTTTTTAATTTGGAATTACGGTTTTATTTCAGGGACATACAAATTTGTCTACCTTCCGCTGACTATCCTTGAGGTAACTTGGTAGAACGATTTTATATATTATTGATGGTCTAAATTAACGCATTCCGTCAATGATCCTAAACTCGTTTTTCTATTTCGTGGTTTATTTACATCCTCCTCATCAGGCCTCAATCCAATTCTGCCGTTCACTCAAATGAGGTCGTCAAATGAAATACACAGTGCATTAATACATAAAAAATTCACGAAGAAAACTGCACAATTAGGGGCTTAAATTCAGATTTGGCTATCCATTAAGCATTCATAAAGTGATTCTAGGCCAAACTAACAAAATGAGTATGAACGAATAAATTAATTAATCATATTAGGCCTTTGTGAAATAAACCAAATAAACTTTAGTCCGCGTTATGTTTTCCATACAAGTATATTTGCAATGTTATTAAAAGAGTTTACATTTTTTAAACACGATGGAAATTATTCATTTGGAACAATAATTTTATTTTGTACTCAAGAACTCAGCATAAATCACTGTCAACATTTTGACTGTATGTAATTTTGGTTGAAAATAAAATAGGAAAATATTATTTTTATATCACTTGAACTACATCACGCTGAACTGTTTAATTTATGTAGGCCTACTTACTTTTTCCTCCTCTATCCCAGACCGGTTTTACATGGTGTATTCCAATCACAGATAACGCATTAGGCTTGTACAAGTAAGATGAGATACGATTTTTGAAACATTTATGATTAAGTGCAGGTGGGCAAAAGTTTCTGCGCCCGTGGAATCGATGCAACTAACCACACAAAACACTGCCTTAGCTCAATGTTTATAGTATTACTTCATTTGTTTAAGTATAATATTTGAATCGAGATTTCTTGCCATTCAACTTGATGAGTATAGTACGTTTCTATGAAACCTTACTGTTTTTAAACGATCGTGTGGAGGCTCCAAAGCGTCGCATTGTAATACAGGATAACAAGTTCTATAGAGTAAGCTGAAATTAATTGGCGCTTCGAGAGGAAGTTGGTTCAAGTCCTCGTCGTTCACTTTGTTCCTCTCTGTCCCATTTACTTTGTCACATTTGATGAAACTGTTCTATTGTAAGGCAGAGAAGTTTGCCGCTTGAATTAAATAGAATCTAAACTGTAGGAAAATATATTGCTTTCTACCGGAAAGTTGAAATCGAGTTTTATGAAAACTTGTTTTAGAGTAAACTAATCTCATTCTTGGTTCACACGCGTTCTTTTTGCTTTAATAATTCGTTATGCATGATGCAAATTATTTTGTAAATTTATATTTAACTACTTAAATTAAGTAAAAATGGTTTTTACTCATGAGAAGATATCCTGTTATAAGAGTAATATTAATACACTGTTCTCGTAAATTGTATTTCATAACTCGTCCCAAGTTTTCCAACAGTATGATTTTGTTACTTAAAATGGTTAAAAACCTAATTGCAATAGTAAATTGATTCGCCTAGCCCCCGTAATGTGTATGTGCTTTTGGAACATTAGTTGTATATGTTATGTAATTCACATACCTGTAATCCTATACATTTCAGTACTGTATTTGTCTTAAAAGTGTGTAATCTATAATATTATAAAGAAGAGGTGGTTTCTATCTGTCTGTCTGTGTGTCTGTGTGTCTGATGTTCCAGGTAAACACAAAAACTACTGAACCGACGGGACTGAAACTTTACACAAAAGTAGATCTTGAACCCATGCAACAGATAGGCCTACTCCCTTCCTTAAAATCCCCTCGGGCTACGCCCCGTGAACGTCTTAAGTTTCGTTTACATTTCAGAAGAAAGTAAACATTCAGAAACTTTAACGGGTACATTCTACTAGTTGTTTCATAAGGGGTTGAACTTTCCTCTCCTTTATCAGATAAGGGAGAGGAAAGGATTCTCTCCATAATGTGATATTTTTAGCTTTGGTTTGGAATGTATTCGCAGTATCACAGCCAGGGAATTGGTTAAGACAATAGGCCCTTTTATCGTTACAATTTAATCAAAACAATTTCGGTGAAATCATTCATGGTCTTAGATATATTTTCTACATACAAATTTCGAGGTGACAATTATAATCCTCCTTAAATTAAGTAACTGGAAAATCATTAGTGTATAAGTTGTGTTCTAAATAGGAATCAATAGAGTTCGTGTGTTCTTGATCAAGTTTGTTTTATTATGTTTTGGAGATTTTAAAGATTGATTTCTTATGTGCCAAATATGCAGATAACACTCTTCTTTCAAATTTAAAATTAGTCAAGAAAACTAAAAAATATTTTCTAAAGCGTCGTTATGGTAAAAACTAAGTATTATTATCAACTAAATATTATTGTAATCAGTATGATTGCACTGTATACTGAACGAATTCGGTTCGTAGGAGGTACTACCTTCCTATAATAGGAGTTCATCAAAATGTTGTCGGATATTTAAAAACAACTTTTGGTCGTACTTTTTTACAGTTTATTTACTAAACTCAACCATTTATTCAGTAAATCCAGAAAATCCAAATAAATAATATATAACTATAGGAAAAAACATCAATGCTATTTGGTAACTCTATTCAACTTAATTACTTAAATTCACCAACTTAAAGCGTAATATTAAACTACTTAATAACAACATTTTTAAGTGTTTTTAATAAACAATATTCACGGAATAGCCTATGACATTAATATATAACAACTCTATGAAGCTAGTAGAAATAAAATAAAGGTATGGAATAGACTATTATAACAACCTGCCAATGAGGATAAATATTACGTGTTCCATGAGATGATACCAGTGTTATCATAACACTATCTAATGACCTCAGTACAAAATGGACACTAGTTTACCCAATCAAGTTTTGATAAGTCCGTGTTTTAATTTTCGGAACAAATTCCTCTATTTTAGTTGCTGACGTTTAGGTGTCAAAGTAATGTTAAAAATAACATTTTCTTACAGAGGTAAACTAATTTGTAAATTGTTCTTTCCTCGCAAAATGGGTGCTATGATTCAGTTATTACCTGCTGATAGTTTTAAATTAAGGAAATATAACATACAAAAGATAGATATGAAATGTAAAAAATGCCGAAATACTTTAGTTATATTAACAAGTTTTTAAACTGACAATATTCCATAGTTTTTATATCATCTTGTTATCTATTGCCCTAAAAGCGAGGCCGGCATGAGGTGTATGGAGCATGGCGTATCGTGTATTTCTTATACAGATGCAGGCCACCTGAACTAAACAACGCAACAATCCCGTAAGGTAATATCTTGCCTGTATCGTGTGATCGAGGTAGCATACCTTATTATTTAAAAACTAAGCTCGAGTCAGTTTTTTTTAAATAGTGTTCAGTTATTTAAAAACTAATAAATTACTAGATATCTTTTACGTACTTTTTATGACATATTACGTGATTTTATTATAAAAGGTTAACGCGTAAATAATTATTGCATCAACTGTTATTGATTTTGTGAGTTATAATCACACAAAAAAACAGTAATACTTGACAAAATAATTGTTTACGCGTTAAGCTTTTATAATAAAATAACGTAATATGTCATAATAAGTTCGTAAACAAAGAACAAATATATCTAGTAATTTATTAGTATTTAAATAACTGAACACTGTTTTTAAAAATTAAGTCAAGCTTAATTTTAAAATATCTAGTATGCTACCTCGATCACACGATACAGACAAGATAATGGTTACGGGATTGTTGCGTTGTTTAGTTTCATAAATCAGAGATGAATCAGGTGGCGTGCATCTCTCAAATAAACAACTAAATACCAACTGCCAACTGGCTACAAGGGGTGTTACCTGTTATCTGTTGGCTAACTAGGCTGTTGCTTATGTGTAGCATTACTACGACACAAATGTGGGTTAAAACGACGGTTGTTGTGGCCCGACACTTGATAGGCTATTGATAGAATAGTAAAACGGTAAAAACTAAAAGAAATACTTTACAAGTTATGAACTATCTTGGTATAAAACTGTTTTAGATTTGTTTACTCTGGGATGACAATTACTAAAACAATCAAATTACTATAATGTTTGTTATGTGAACAATTGGTTGTAATAACTTGATTGGAGTCTAAGGAATCAGAAATACTTTTTATTGATTTACAGATAAATTAAAGGGGAAAATACAAGTGGCGTCATTATCGAAAGTGTTTCTTTAACCTGTGAACAGATGTGAAACGCTTGCATTAAACGTAAAAAGAATGCGTAGTTTATTTAAATATACTCATAACTACTGGTGTAAAATAAATGTCATAAGGTGTCACTGAATCAATAAGAATATAAATTTTCATATGCAAACTGCGGATTAAGAATCACGCCAAATGTATTATTTTTGTCTGCTCTTATAAAAAATGTTACACCTCTATGATGCAAAACAATCAACGGTTAGTTGCTAACAGCACAGATAAATTTCAAAATGTATCTAAATTAAATATTTACAAGAACCTTAAATTAAATTGTAGTTATTTTTATTTAATGCCTACAGTACGTTTTTTCCTAATATGAAACGTTAATAATATAGTTAAAGCAAATGACAATTTTTGATTTTCAAACTTGTTCCTTATACTAGTAAAAGAAATAAATTTAAAAAATCATCAACATTGTATTTTTAAAATTTGAAAATGTAAAAAGTAATATTTAAAAATTCGGATAAAAGTTGTTAACTTACTTCATTTTAAGAGCAATTTTGTTTTTGTTTTTAAATTTCTTTATGCAAACTTGTACTCCAGAGTAGATATACCGGGTGTCCCACGAAGAGGTCGCTTTTTTTGAATTACTATACCAGACGTATTGAATACGCTACAAACTTGAAACTCTACTGTTATAATAAATACATATGTAAAAAAATACCCCGAGTCTCATTTGATTCTGATTAATCAGAACAAAATGGCGGAACACCAAGATAATGGTGCATTTTCGTTAAAGTAATTTTATTTGCAAAACCATTTCAAATTAATTCTTGATTTTTTACAACGTTATTAAGAAAAAAATTAAAATTAAACAAATTAAAGAGATAAGAAAGTGGTAAATCATAAATGAAATTAATTTGATTCATAACCCTTCATTCGAACTGATGTCCATCAATCTCTATGCACTGATGGCAACGAAACAAAAATGAGTCATAAGCGTTTTTGAAAAATTAGTGAGGTATCAACAACAGTTCCTCTTCAATCAACTTCATTAATTCATCATCTGTCGAAATGTTGTGAGAATAAACCTTTTCCTTCAATAAGCCCCATAGGACATTGCGACAGACGTTGAATTAATGAGGTTGATTGAAGAGGAACTGTTGTTGATACCTCGGAAATTTTTCAAAAACTCTTATGACTCATTTTTGTTTCGTTGCCATCAGTGCATAGCGATTGATGGACATCAGTTCCAATGAAGGGTTATGAATCAAATTAATTTCACTTATGATTTACCACTTTACTATCTCTTTAATTTCTTTAATTTTATTTAGTACTTAATAACATTGTAAAAATTAAGAATTAATTTGAAATGGTTTTGCCAATAAAATTACTTTAACGAGAACGCACCATTATTTTGAAGTTCCGCCATTTTGTTCTGATTAATCAGAATCAAATGAGACTCGGGGGTATTCTTTTTACATATGTATTTATTATAACTGTAGAGTTTCAAGTTTGTAGCGTGTTCGATACGCCTGGTATATTAATTCAAAAATATTGACCTCTTCGTGGGACACCCGGTATAAAAGAGTGGATCTTAAAAAAAGTGTTATCTCACAAAATCAAACTTTTTGAAAAAGACGGTAGTTTGAGGAGTTGAGAAAACTACTCGTATTTCACCAGGAACAAAGGCATTAATAATCAAGTAATCCAACTTTCTAGTGGTTTAAAAACAAAACGAAGGTATTACAATTATTTTATATGTATGTAAGAGGACGCTTTAAATGGCCGCAAATAAATATAGATATATACATGACATTTAATTAATTATTTTTGTTGGTCATATTTTATTTTATTTTATTAGTTTTATGCCAAAATAAACCTGATTTTAATTTACTCATTTCAATATTAATTTAGTCATATTAAAAACTCTCGGTGCTGAATTTTAAGGTACTATCGAACAAAAACCTATCATGAATCGTGTCAATGTATTCGTTGCATTCCTTTCGTAGATTCATTAGGAAAATACCCAAAAGCTCTTAAGGCTTTTCCAAGTTTAAAGTTTCAATTTATATCTTATAGATATAAAGATTTTATTTAGTCAGATGATTTTGAGTACATATTTTTACTAGCTGTAAAGTGTCTCTAGTCAACCACAGATTGCAGCACTCGTAACCTCGTAACTGCTACGTAGTGCCATACTAGTATCGGCACTATCTGGATCACGGACTAGCGATAGGCCTACTGATGATACTTTCAACAGCACGACATAGCAAGTTATAAGAATTAAGAATTAATATGAGTGTAGAGGCCGTTCCATAGCTTTCTCATTTGTATTGGTCTCATCTCTTTTGGATTAGCGCCCAAATTATCCGAAAAGAATTAGTGGTGTAAATACTAAACGAGATACATATTTAATTAAAAAGAAATAACTCTGATCTGGAATATTTAAGACGATTCGGTGGATCGTAACTGCCTATGTAATTAGTTAATTACTCAGCACCAAACACACTTTGATCAAAGGGGCGACCTGTATCTTATTGAGAGATATAATCAAAATTTTCTGTCGCGTACTCAAACTGAATTGAACTTGGATAATCAGGAACTAAGCTACAATAAAATTACAGTTTCTCATTTTATGAGGTAATCTCGTTAAGTTTGGTTATATGTTTAATGTTCTTCTTGTATGCCATAAAATGTTGTTCTCACATAAATAACTAAAGTAAACCTTTTATATTATGATAAAACTAAAATTAAAACAAAGTTATAATTTACATAATCGTGTTATATTCAAAAGTTCTGTTTCTTATTATAAAAATACGTATTTAATCATTTTCACAAGAACTGCCCGTAGATATTTTTAAGTCTTTAAAATCATTATCACTATGATTGTTATCTCAGAGTGACCTCCCTTCAAGTAACTTTTTTTTCTCTAGATATCAATGAATTGATTGAACTGACTTAAATTTATAGAACGTTTAAAACAGACAAACGTTACTTCCTGGATAGTAACGAATTTTTAAACTGAAAATGGACTGTAATGAATATTTAAAAATGGATATGTTTGATAACGATTAAACCGTTTTAAATTGTGCTAAGACTTTTAATTATTTTCAAGCCGTCACACTTACTAAATTTTGAAAAAATAGAACATTATAAAGAATATGTCGTTTAAAACGTGGTAATAAGAAGGCTCGCGAGATGTTTTGCATCGGTCATCAAGCCTCTATTCAAATATTAAAACCCCTACAACCCCCCCCCTCCCCCAAGGACCAGCCTTCCGAGGTCCATGTACTTTTGTCATTAAAAATTGATTAAATAAGTTACATATGTAACGATTAAACCGTTTTAAATTGTGCTAAGACTTTTAATTATTTTCAAGCCGTCACACTTACTAAATTTTGAAAAAATAGAACATTATAAAGAATATGTCGTTTAAAACGTGGTAATAAGAAGGCTCGCGAGATGTTTTGCATCGGTCATCAAGCCTCTATTCAAATATTAAAACCCCTACAACCCCCCCCCCTCCCCCGAGGACCAGCCTTCCGAGGTCCATGTACTTTTGTCATTAAAAATTGATTAAATAAGTTACATATGACATTAATGGGAGAATTCACTTATTTGAACCCTAACAGTCAACAATGAATTTTAACAAAAAGGATGCCAATGTTAGATTAATATTTCTTAAACTAGTAAAGACGAAAAAATCATCATGAACGGGGAAATAAATCATCATGTACCGGGATGGTCCCCATTTATTAGGTAGGTATCAAACACTAGTTTGATAAGGTATAATATAATATCTTCTCCAGCAAATTCTAGTATAATACAGAATGTTAAAAACTATATGTTTATGAAGTATCGCATCGGAATCTTACATTACATCAGCTTTTGAAAGTTGAAATGACAATGGAAATAATTTAGTTACTTATTTATCTCGATAAAAGGTTTTGGTGCACATATGGTGGGTCATACACCCCTTTTTCTAAACTTTTTGGAGTGTCCCGTCGGTTTCCGTTTTGTTTTGTTTTCTTGTACAAGTACAAACGTCCTGTTTTGGTGGCAACGAATAAAATATAGACAATATGTTAATCAGTTGAAAGGCAACCGTCTCGCTGGCTCCGCTTCGTTTTGGCCCGTTACATTTATAGCCTCGCTAGGTATATATCGTAAAAAACATCAATTTCCAAATCAATCAATTTAAAATGCAAGGTACATTTTAACTTCGAAATTAACTGCTAAGTGTGTTTAATAATTGTTTTCAAAAGCTCCAATGACATGAGACACAGCGTACAACTTTTTAAGAGTGGCCAACACTATTACAAACATTCAAGTACTTTGGAGTTCAATATTGTACATTCCTTAAGTTAAATATCTTTGGTTTACTAAATATAAAATTTAGATAAAATCTTGGGGTGCTCGTTGGTGGGCTAGCTTTATTTTAATAAATTAAAACATCAATAGTAAATGAATTTTCAGTTGAGAATATCAGAAATACACTGCAAATAAACCAATTAAAGTTACCAAGCCAATAGATAAACACAGTCAAGTATTGTAATTAGTTTCAAATATAACGTGAACATGTTACTAACGCATGCAGTGCGTTTGATAAGCAAAGTATAACTTACAAGACAGCGGCCTACCTAAGGGAAGTTGCGGTCCCAACTAACTCTAAACTCGGACTTGGACCAGCTCCCGGGACACCGCCAACTCTAGTGGTTTATTCCAGTACTTTTTCAATCACAAGTTATCTCGCCGCTTCTTCTATTATTGTACCGAGGTTTAACTATTTTTATTACTCCGTCAGGTGTTCTGGAAGTACTTTCACTCCTTATCGAGAATATATAAAATTATAATTCTTAGAGTTGTTGATTAATACTTTAAAAAATTATTTATGCCTACATTTAAGTTTATTTTTCTGAACAATACTTTTGGCAGTCACGGCTTTTTGTAGCATGGCTGATGATTTTATAAGGAGCCAAACTATTTGTATTTTACATTCACTAATGATAGTTATACTTAAGGTTAAATGTTTACTAAATTGAAAAATTAAATAATAATGTTTTGATAATTTTACATTAACGTTATAATTGGATAGGCTTTGAAAACTTTAGTGGATCTTATAAAGCGAGCGCTTTTAAAGCCTAAAAGATATAATGCATTCATCGTATAACATATATTTTAGCTGTAGTATAAACTAAGAATTAGTTCCCTACAATTGTAAGAATGTTTTTCAGAATTTCTTCAAAAACATGAAACTAGAGAGAGTGAGGTTAGGTCATAAAACAGCTGACAGGCAGGTCAGCGTTCGGCTGACTGCTTTCTGTAGGTGTTTACATTTCAGCTGTTTATTTTCAACTCCTCTGTGCAAACTCCTTTGATGGGAGTTAGATAATCCAACTTAACTAAAAATGGAATGTAAAATGAATCTTAAAGAGAATTCCTAATTAATTATTTACATTTTTTACACTTTTAAAATTGTTATTAAGTGTTTATTATTTTATAATTTAAATTAATGACCACTTTATATGACGTTTTTATACGAACTGTATTATTTAGGGATGATTAGGAAAACCAATTTTAATCAAATCTTGTACATAATGCCTTCATAAATTATATTGTTTTAATATTCATAACCAAACGACAGTGTTTCAAATTCTATGTGTCATGATAATTTCGAAAATTCAGTAATACCGTATATCGTTTTATTTTAATCATTCTAAGTTGTGCAAGTAATTAAAGAAAATAAACAACAAAATATTCCATTCGTGAATCTGTTGTTTTAAACTAAAAAAACAATAATTTAATTTTGTTTTCTTTATTTTATTCATTTGATAATATGTTTCTCCGTTCTGTCCAGAAATTTTTATAACGGCTGATTTCGCTTAAGTTATTTTGATTCACCAAAATCCAATTGCATCACGGTTAACGCTTACCCTAGTTACCACTATAAGGAGAAGAATCCACTTCTTACCTGAGGTTTAGGTAAATCCTCCTCTCCTGGCTTGTCCTGTCTTGTCTTATCACCCACTAGTTTATCACAGAGTCTTATCACTTATCACAACGCCACGAACACGCCACAGATGAGCGGGCCACCCGCCCAAGGGGGTAGGGGCTTAAATAGCCACCGGCAGCGCGCCTGGCGGCGACACTAACAACTATAAAGGAATTATTTTCGCCGCTACAACCGCGCTTCACATAGGCCCAAAATCCCGGAACTTCACTATCACACCAATTAATCGGTCAGGATGACTTAAAACGGAATTGAAATAAGCTTTGCAGCCCGGGAAACTGTAATTCTCAGTTTAGCTGAGATTCGGGGTTGTAAAATAGAATCAAGAAGGTTAGTTGGAACTCTTAAGCAGTATTTTATTCACGACGAAAACCTACATAATCTGTCACACTCAATATGGTTGAGGTATTTTGGATGTGAAAACTTTAGAATTCTACAGTTTGTCAGAAAAATATTGTTATTCGTGACAAAATATATGCCCCTGTGTATTTGGATAGTTGCATTGTTAATACAGACAAACAGATGAAAGTGAATACGTTTATTTAATCGTATTCATTTATTATTTGTTTTTGAATTTAAAAACTTAATTTTGTCTGGATAATTTTTGTTTTGGAAAGCCCGGTTAGACTTACATAAGAAGTTTGGAATTTCCATTTCAGTTGTCTGAATGTTTGTTGAGCGGTGTTTTTTTAAGTTGCTCTACAGATGTTTGTTTTTACTTTATATCTAAAAACAATGTTAGTTTACATCTTCTTTAGAAGTCTCACGTGTTTATTCAGTCCCAAGATTCTTCGGCGTTACTGACAATTTCAGTTTACAAAACTGAACATAAGATACACTAATTTATATCTTAAATAAAAGGTATTTTTATTTCAAAATCTATTTTGCATTTATGCAAACTTCCCGATCGGATAACTAATAATTTGGATAAAGCCGCACCAGTAATTTAAATTGCGGTTATTATTGGTGTGTTCCATAAACGTATAATTTACCTAAGAATAAAAATGTTTATTGTAATTAACTGTACACATAATGGGAAATTGTCGTAATTATAACCCAAATACAACAGGAGCTTAATGTTAAAAATTAAAATAACATTCTAATTAAACACTTTCGCAGTCAGAAAAACTTCTGGGCGCTACAGTATGATTTTGATACTAGCCTGTTTTGACTTTTACCCGCCTCTGAACTTATTGAGATCAGTCTGGTTTCCCATTTCCGATGGTAGTGCATTGGCAAGTTCGTGTAAGTCGTAGTATGAGTGTTACAAATAACCTTAGTGTTTTGGGGCTGTAGTTAATATAGAAGAATGCCTTAGATTGTAATGATTGATGTTGAACAAAATTAATAACGAATTGATTCCTGACAAAATAAAGACTCATAAATATACCAGCAACACGAAGTCAGCAAATTGTTTACAAAAAAATACCCCTACATGAATCAGGATTGTCATACCAAAGTTCAATTTAAATGGAAAATTTGCAAAGGATCTTTTGAAAAAGGAAAATGCCGCTCGTTTTGGAAGATTCTGCCCAAAGATGCAATTCCATAACAAATATATATTAAAAAGGTGAATGTGCAACATTAGGGCTTGCTAACTTAATGAATGATGAATATACAATAATAGACAAAGGCGAATGAACACAAAAAACTTTTTTTCAGATTCTGATATCGTAAAAAATCATAGAAATGTAAAGCCATGAAAATTGGACCGAAGTCCCTATGAGCCCGAGGATGAAGATAATGCAACACCATCTTAAACAAATTGTTTGTATTAACTGGGATTTCATTCCCGTTGAAGAAATAAATGTTAGGAAAACACAATAAAAATTGGATAATACCAGCAATTAGGAACCAGAGTAAATACATCAAATTTGTAAATTCACTTACTCAAACTGACCTCTAGCAGAGTCACATGGAAAATCAGATTCAGATTAATGGGGCCAATTTAAACAAAGCAAAATTGGCATACAATGATTAATTAATAGTAAACACAGATAACTGCACCAAGACTAGTTGTAACATTATTAATGAGTTATATCAGTAAAACAAGGCAAAAATAAATATCGGAATATTCAATTAAAAGTGGGTGATAAACTTTAAACTAATGCAATAACTGAAAACAGTGCCGTAGCTGACCATTTTGGTGAGCATTTTATTAACATTTGAAGTTATTCCACAACAGATTAAAACAGTCATGGTTTGAGTATCGAAGCCTATATTCCACCCATTTCTCACAGTTTTTTTTAGTGAATTTCCTTTGGAAAGTGAACTATTAGCATGACCCGCACGGTGAAACTTAAGCCCGGGAACACCATAGAAGTTCCTAACGTGACTCCCTGAACACGTTTTGGGGGGGTCGTTCAAAATGTTATATATATATATATATATATATATATATATATATATATATGAGCTGTCGCATTTTTTGTCCGATTTACTTC
This sequence comes from Allygus modestus, assembly GCA_963675035.1. Lineage (NCBI taxonomy): Eukaryota > Metazoa > Arthropoda > Insecta > Hemiptera > Cicadellidae > Allygus > Allygus modestus. Next base: position 305,322,635 of record OY776111.1, read on the forward strand.
AAATTTGGTAGTGACGTTCCTTTCTATAATCAGTTGGACAAGTTTTTTGGGCAAAACAATCAGAAAACTCTAAACCCCTTTTTGGGGATTAATCTTTCAAATTTCAAGTTTTTGGGCCCAAAAAGGGTCAGAAAAGCACCATATTTAAAATTAATGCATGTAAAAAGATGGGAATTAGAAAGGCGAAAGTTTTAAGCCCTCTCCCGTCGTTCTAGCATACATATTTATTATTAAAGAAAATGTGTTTCGACTAAACACAGTACGTTGTCTTATGGAGGTTTTACACTAGAAAAGCCTGTTATTCCTTTGTTAGAGTACTTTTATCATCCCCAGCAACCTCTCTGGACCTTCTCCTAACATTATAATGCGCAAACTTGTATTCCCAGCTTTGCAGGTAAATGAGACCAGGAGAATCAGTACAGCCAAGATTTTAATAAAAATTGGGGTAAATGTATGTTTTTACTCTGATTTTGAGTTTTAACAGTTTTTGTATGGAAATTCACTTCCCTCACGTCAGCGTGCTGCGTGCGAACTCGTTTTTTTGCAAATCAAGCCAGGCTTTTGACACAGCAAGGACGTTAACTCCGAATATTTCCAATGATACCAGTACACTCCCGCCAAGGCAATACGAGAGGTCGCGAGTGGGATAGTCTTAAGTACTTGGTGTGCTCGGCTTGTCTCGCGCTGTCTAGCCTCACCTGCGCTCTGTTTGGAGTCGGTTTTTAGCACTAGTTAAAGGAACCGAGACTGAACCCAGAGTCGTTTTAGCCGTGTAATACTAACTGAGACAAAGCGAGAGTGTACTTGGTTAGCTCGCATTGCGATCTCGTGCTTCTATTCCTCGCCCGAACTTTCACGAGGCACCCCGGCGAGAGTGTACTTGGTTAGCTCGCATTACGATCTCGTGCTTCTATTCCTCGCCCGAACTTTCACGAGGCACCCCGGCGAGAGTGTACTTGGTTAGCTCGCATTGCAATCTCGTGCTTCTATTCCTCGCCCGAACTTTCACGAGGCACCCCGGCGAGAGTGTACTTGGTTAGCTCGCATTGCAATCTCGTGCTTCTATTCCTCGCCCGAACTTTCACGAGGCACCCCGGCGAGAATTACTTGGTTAGCTCGCATTACGATCTCGTGCTTCTATTCCTCGCCCGAACTTTCACGAGGCACCCCGGCGAGAGTGTACTTGGTTAGCTCGCATTACGATCTCGTGCTTCTATTCCTCGCCCGAACTTTCGCGAGGCGCCCCGGCGAGAGTTTACTTGGTTAGCTCGCGTTGCGATCTCGTGCTTCTATTCCTCGCCCGAACTTTCACGAGGCACCCCGGCGAGAGTGTACTTGGTTAGCTCGCATTACGATCTCGTGCTTCTATTCCTCGCCCGAACTTTCACGAGGCACCCCGGCAAGAGTTTACTTGGTTAGCTCGCATTACGATCTCGTGCTTCTATTCCTCGCCCGAACTTTCACGAGGCACCCCGGCGAGAGTGTACTTGGTTAGCTCGCATTACGATCTCGTGCTTCTATTCCTCGCCCGAACTTTCACGAGGCACCCCGGCGAGAGTGTACTTGGTTAGCTCGCATTACGATCTCGTGCTTCTATTCCTCGCCCGAACTTTCACGAGGCACCCCGGCGAGAGTGTACTTGGTTAGCTCGCATTACGATCTCGTGCTTCTATTCCTCGCCCGAACTTTCACGAGGCACCCCGGCAAGAACTTACTTGGTTAGCTCGCATTACGATCTCGTGCTTCTATTCCTCGCCCGAACTTTCACGAGGCACCCGGGCGAGAGTGTACTTGGTTAGCTCGCATTACGATCTCGTGCTTCTATTCCTCGCCCGAACTTTCACGAGGCACCCCGGCGAGAGTGTACTTGGTTAGCTCGCATTACGATCTCGTGCTTCTATTCCTCGCCCGAACTTTCACGAGGCACCCCGGCGAGAGTGTACTTGGTTAGCTCGCATTACGATCTCGTGCTTCTATTCCTCGCCCGAACTTTCACGAGGCACCCCGGCGAGAGTGTACTTGGTTAGCTCGCATTACGATCTCGTGCTTCTATTCCTCGCCCGAACTTTCACGAGGCACCCCGGCGAGAGTTTACTTGGTTAGCTCGCATTACGATCTCGTGCTTCTATTCCTCGCCCAAACTTTCACGAGGCACCCCGGCGAGAGTGTACTCGGTTAGCTCTCATTACGATCTTGTGCTTCTATTCCTTGCCCGAACTTTCACGAGGCACCCCGGCGAGAGTTTACTTGGTTAGCTCGCATTACGATCTCGTGCTTCTATTCCTCGCCCAAACTTTCACGAGGCACCCCGGCGAGAGTGTACTCGGTTAGCTCGCATTGCGATCTCGTGCTTCTATTCCTCGCCCGAACTTTCACGAGGCGCCCAGGCGAGAGTGTACTTGGTTAGCTCGCATTGCGATCTCGTGATTCTATTCCTTGCCCGAACTTTCACGAGGCACCCCGGCGAGAGTGTACTCGGTTAGCTCGCATTGCGATCTCGTGCTTCTATTCCTCGCCCGAACTTTCACGAGGCGCCCAGGCGAGAGTGTACTTGGTTAGCTCGCATTACGATCTCGTGCTTCTATTCCTCGCCCGAACTTTCACGAGGCACCCCGGCGAGAGTGTACTTGGTTAGCTCGCATTACGATCTCGTGCTTCTATTCCTCGCCCGAACTTTCACGAGGCACCCCGGCGAGAGTGTACTTGGTTAGCTCGCATTACGATCTCGTGCTTCTATTCCTCGCCCGAACTTTCACGAGGCACCCCGGCGAGAGTGTACTTGGTTAGCTCGCATTGCGATCTCGTGCTTCTATTCCTCGCCCAAACTTTCACGAGGCACCCCGGCGAGAGTGTACTCGGTTAGCTCGCATTGCGATCTCGTGCTTCTATTCCTCGCCCGAACTTTCACGAGGCACCCCGGCAAGAGTTTACTTGGTTAGCTCGCATTACGATCTCGTGCTTCTATTCCTCGCCCGAACTATCGCGAGGCGCCCGGGCGAGAGTTTACTTGGTTAGCTTGCATTGCGATGTCGTGCTTCTATTCCTCGCCCGAACTTTCGCGAGGCACCCCGGCGAGAGTGTACTTGGTTAGCTCGCATTGCAATCTCGTGCTTCTATTCCTCGCCCAAACTTTCACGAGGCACCCCGGCGAGAGTGTACTTGGTTAGCTCGCATTACGATCTCGTGCTTCTATTCCTCGCCCGAACTTTCACGAGGCACCCCAGCGAGAGTGTACTTGGTTAGCTCGCATTGCGATCTCGTGCTTCTATTCCTCGCCCGAACTTTCACGAGGCACCCCGGCGAGAGTGTACTTGGTTAGCTCGCATTACGATCTCGTGCTTCTATTCCTCGCCCGAACTTTCACGAGGCACCCCGGCGAGAGTGTACTTGGTTAGCTCGCATTACGATCTCGTGCTTCTATTCCTCGCCCGAACTTTCACGAGGCACCCCGGCGAGAGTGTACTTGGTTAGCTCGCATTACGATCTCGTGCTTCTATTCCTCGCCCGAACTTTCACGAGGCACCCCGGCGAGAGTGTACTTGGTTAGCTCGCATTACGATCTCGTGCTTCTATTCCTCGCCCGAACTTTCACGAGGCACCCCGGCGAGAGTTTACTTGGTTAGCTCGCATTACGATCTCGTGCTTCTATTCCTCGCCCAAACTTTCACGAGGCACCCCGGCGAGAGTGTACTCGGTTAGCTCTCATTACGATCTTGTGCTTCTATTCCTTGCCCGAACTTTCACGAGGCACCCCGGCGAGAGTTTACTTGGTTAGCTCGCATTACGATCTCGTGCTTCTATTCCTCGCCCAAACTTTCACGAGGCACCCCGGCGAGAGTGTACTCGGTTAGCTCGCATTGCGATCTCGTGCTTCTATTCCTCGCCCGAACTTTCACGAGGCGCCCAGGCGAGAGTGTACTTGGTTAGCTCGCATTGCGATCTCGTGATTCTATTCCTTGCCCGAACTTTCACGAGGCACCCCGGCGAGAGTGTACTCGGTTAGCTCGCATTGCGATCTCGTGCTTCTATTCCTCGCCCGAACTTTCACGAGGCGCCCAGGCGAGAGTGTACTTGGTTAGCTCGCATTACGATCTCGTGCTTCTATTCCTCGCCCGAACTTTCACGAGGCACCCCGGCGAGAGTGTACTTGGTTAGCTCGCATTACGATCTCGTGCTTCTATTCCTCGCCCGAACTTTCACGAGGCACCCCGGCGAGAGTGTACTTGGTTAGCTCGCATTACGATCTCGTGCTTCTATTCCTCGCCCGAACTTTCACGAGGCACCCCGGCGAGAGTGTACTTGGTTAGCTCGCATTGCGATCTCGTGCTTCTATTCCTCGCCCAAACTTTCACGAGGCACCCCGGCGAGAGTGTACTCGGTTAGCTCGCATTGCGATCTCGTGCTTCTATTCCTCGCCCGAACTTTCACGAGGCACCCCGGCAAGAGTTTACTTGGTTAGCTCGCATTACGATCTCGTGCTTCTATTCCTCGCCCGAACTATCGCGAGGCGCCCGGGCGAGAGTTTACTTGGTTAGCTTGCATTGCGATGTCGTGCTTCTATTCCTCGCCCGAACTTTCGCGAGGCACCCCGGCGAGAGTGTACTTGGTTAGCTCGCATTGCAATCTCGTGCTTCTATTCCTCGCCCAAACTTTCACGAGGCACCCCGGCGAGAGTGTACTTGGTTAGCTCGCATTACGATCTCGTGCTTCTATTCCTCGCCCGAACTTTCACGAGGCACCCCAGCGAGAGTGTACTTGGTTAGCTCGCATTGCGATCTCGTGCTTCTATTCCTCGCCCGAACTTTCACGAGGCACCCCGGCGAGAGTGTACTTGGTTAGCTCGCATTACGATCTCGTGCTTCTATTCCTCGCCCGAACTTTCACGAGGCACCCCGGCGAGAGTGTACTTGGTTAGCTCGCATTACGATCTCGTGCTTCTATTCCTCGCCCGAACTTTCACGAGGCACCCCGGCAAGAGTTTACTTGGTTAGCTCGCATTACGATCTCGTGCTTCTATTCCTCGCCCGAACTTTCACGAGGCACCCCGGCGAGAGTGTACTTGGTTAGCTCGCATTACGATCTCGTGCTTCTATTCCTCGCCCGAACTTTCACGAGGCACCCCGGCGAGAGTGTACTTGGTTAGCTCGCATTACGATCTCGTGCTTCTATTCCTCGCCCGAACTTTCACGAGGCACCCCGGCGAGAGTGTACTTGGTTAGCTCGCATTACGATCTCGTGCTTCTATTCCTCGCCCGAACTTTCACGAGGCACCCCGGCAAGAGTTTACTTGGTTAGCTCGCATTACGATCTCGTGCTTCTATTCCTCGCCCGAACTTTCACGAGGCACCCCGGCGAGAGTGTACTTGGTTAGCTCGCATTACGATCTCGTGCTTCTATTCCTCGCCCGAACTTTCACGAGGCACCCCGGCGAGAGTGTACTTGGTTAGCTCGCATTACGATCTCGTGCTTCTATTCCTCGCCCGAACTTTCACGAGGCACCCCGGCGAGAGTGTACTTGGTTAGCTCGCATTACGATCTCGTGCTTCTATTCCTCGCCCGAACTTTCACGAGGCACCCCGGCGAGAGTGTACTTGGTTAGCTCGCATTACGATCTCGTGCTTCTATTCCTCGCCCGAACTTTCACGAGGCACCCCGGCGAGAGTTTACTTGGTTAGCTCGCATTACGATCTCGTGCTTCTATTCCTCGCCCAAACTTTCACGAGGCACCCCGGCGAGAGTGTACTCGGTTAGCTCTCATTACGATCTTGTGCTTCTATTCCTTGCCCGAACTTTCACGAGGCACCCCGGCGAGAGTTTACTTGGTTAGCTCGCATTACGATCTCGTGCTTCTATTCCTCGCCCAAACTTTCACGAGGCACCCCGGCGAGAGTGTACTCGGTTAGCTCGCATTGCGATCTCGTGCTTCTATTCCTCGCCCGAACTTTCACGAGGCGCCCAGGCGAGAGTGTACTTGGTTAGCTCGCATTGCGATCTCGTGCTTCTATTCCTTGCCCGAACTTTCACGAGGCACCCCGGCGAGAGTGTACTCGGTTAGCTCGCATTGCGATCTCGTGCTTCTATTCCTCGCCCGAACTTTCACGAGGCGCCCAGGCGAGAGTGTACTTGGTTAGCTCGCATTACGATCTCGTGCTTCTATTCCTCGCCCGAACTTTCACGAGGCACCCCGGCGAGAGTGTACTTGGTTAGCTCGCATTACGATCTCGTGCTTCTATTCCTCGCCCGAACTTTCACGAGGCACCCCGGCGAGAGTGTACTTGGTTAGCTCGCATTACGATCTCGTGCTTCTATTCCTCGCCCGAACTTTCACGAGGCACCCCGGCGAGAGTGTACTTGGTTAGCTCGCATTGCGATCTCGTGCTTCTATTCCTCGCCCAAACTTTCACGAGGCACCCCGGCGAGAGTGTACTTGGTTAGCTCGCATTACGATCTCGTGCTTCTATTCCTCGCCCGAACTTTCACGAGGCACCCCGGCAAGAGTTTACTTGGTTAGCTCGCATTACGATCTCGTGCTTCTATTCCTCGCCCGAACTATCGCGAGGCGCCCGGGCGAGAGTTTACTTGGTTAGCTTGCATTGCGATGTCGTGCTTCTATTCCTCGCCCGAACTTTCGCGAGGCACCCCGGCGAGAGTGTACTTGGTTAGCTCGCATTGCAATCTCGTGCTTCTATTCCTCGCCCAAACTTTCACGAGGCACCCCGGCGAGAGTGTACTTGGTTAGCTCGCATTGCGATCTCGTGCTTCTATTCCTCGCCCGAACTTTCACGAGGCACCCCGGCGAGAGTGTACTTGGTTAGCTCGCATTACGATCTCGTGCTTCTATTCCTCGCCCGAACTTTCACGAGGCACCCCGGCGAGAGTGTACTTGGTTAGCTCGCATTGCGATCTCGTGCTTCTATTCCTCGCCCGAACTTTCACGAGGCACCCCGGCGAGAGTGTACTTGGTTAGCTCGCATTACGATCTCGTGCTTCTATTCCTCGCCCGAACTTTCACGAGGCACCCCGGCGAGAGTGTACTTGGTTAGCTCGCATTGCGATCTCGTGCTTCTATTCCTCGCCCGAACTTTCACGAGGCACCCCGGCGAGAGTGTACTTGGTTAGCTCGCATTACGATCTCGTGCTTCTATTCTTCGCCCGAACTTTCACGAGGCACCCCGGCGAGAGTGTACTTGGTTAGCTCGCATTGCGATCTCGTGCTTCTATTCCTCGCCCGAACTTTCACGAGGCACCCCGGCGAGAGTGTACTTGGTTAGCTCGCATTGCGATCTCGTGCTTCTATTCCTCGCCCAAACTTTCACGAGGCACCCCGGCGAGAGTGTACTTGGTTAGCTCGCATTGCGATCTCGTGCTTCTATTCCTCGCCCGAACTTTCACGAGGCACCCCGGCGAGAGTGTACTTGGTTAGCTCGCATTGCAATCTCGTGCTTCTATTCCTCGCCCAAACTTTCACGAGGCACCCCGGCGAGAGTGTACTTGGTTAGCTCGCATTGCGATCTCGTGCTTCTATTCCTCGCCCGAACTTTCACGAGGCACCCCGGCGAGAGTGTACTTGGTTAGCTCGCATTACGATCTCGTGCTTCTATTCCTCGCCCGAACTTTCGCGAGGCACCCCGGCGAGAGTGTACTTGGTTAGCTCGCATTGCAATCTCGTGCTTCTATTCCTCGCCCAAACTTTCACGAGGCACCCCGGCGAGAGTGTACTTGGTTAGCTCGCATTACGATCTCGTGCTTCTATTCCTCGCCCGAACTTTCGCGAGGCGCCCGGGCGAGAGTTTACTTGGTTAGCTTGCATTGCGATGTCGTGCTTCTATTCCTCGCCCGAACTTTCGCGAGGCGCCCGGGCGAGAGTTTACTTGGTTAGCTCGCATTGCGATCTCGTGCTTCTATTCCTCGCCCGAACTTTCACGAGGCACCCCGGCGAGAGTGTACTTGGTTAGCTCGCATTACGATCTCGTGCTTCTATTCCTCGCCCGAACTTTCACGAGGCACCCCGGCGAGAGTGTACTTGGATAGCTCGCATTACGATCTCGTGCTTCTATTCCTCGCCCGAACTTTCGCGAGGCACCCGGGCGAGAGTTTACTTGGTTAGCTTGCATTGCGATGTCGTGCTTCTATTCCTCGCCCGAACTTTCGCGAGGCGCCCCGGCGCGGCGAGAGTGTACTGCTAGCATAAGGAAGTTAGATAATTACGAAATCAGAGATCACGGCCTCGTTTTGTTACAATCCTATTTGAATTACAGAGAACAAATCGTAGAGATGGGTGGTAACAATGATTCTCCGTTCGATCTATTCCTAAGACATTAAGGGTGTTCCAAGGATCAGTTTAGGGACCTGTCCTGTTCTTACTTTATACCAATGATCTACCGAACTTTTTCAAAATTCTAATTTAGTAATGTTTGCTGACTGTTCTTTAAGTAGCCTATTTTAGCGAATTTCCCCTATAGGGAAGAAGCTATTACCGTAGTCGGCATGGTAAGACCTAGGCCCGGGACCATGATAACTTTTCGTTTTGAGGTCCCAGATGCCAAAAACACCATTCGCTAAAAACTCTATATATATATATATATTTATATATATATATATATGTGTGTGTGTGTGTGTGTGTGTGTGTGTGTGTGTATGTGTGTGTGTGTCCGTGAGCATAATAACTCTCGTAAAAATAAACCGATTTTGACGAAATTTGGTATAAACGTGTAAAGCAGCATTTATGACTTTAAGTTAGAAAACCAGACAGTTCGACCTATCCGCAGGGGTATTTTTTTTTTGGGGGGGGGGGTTTGTACACCAAAAATTTTTTTTTTAGTTTTTTACTTATAATTTTTGAAAAAGTCAAATTTTAGTTTTTTCGATTGGAATTAGCTTAAAATGACGCATAATTTGGTGTTTTGATCATTGCTCTATGTCAAATGTTTACAGAGATATTGAAAGTTCTAAACACAGTACGTTGTCCAATGTTATTCTTATGGAGAATAAGAAAAATTGTATATCTCGCTTATTTATCAACTTATCCTGATGAAACTTGGTATATTGCTTCATATCGTTGTGGTATATTGATATTTGCACAAAAAAACATTTTTTGGCCGATAGTTCCCGTAGCAGCAAACCTGCTTACTCAGTTCCCATGTTATTCTAATGGAGAATGAGTAACGTGTTATCTCCCTTAATTATGAACATAAATTAATCAAATTTGGTATGTGGCTTTACATACTTGATTTATATTGATATTTGTATGAAACCCCATTTTTTGTGTTCCTTCCTTCAGCAAACCTGCATACTCAGCCGCCATGTTATTCTTATGGAGAATAATTAAAATGTCATAAATCGTTTATTTATGAATGTATATTGATGAAACTTGGTATGTGGCTTTATGTGGTACCAAGATACACACACACACACACACACACACACACACACACACACACACACACACACACACACACACACACACACACACACACATATATATATATATATATATTAAAGTGCCATGATAAAAATAATTAAAATGAATAATTAAAATGTCATAAATCGTTTATTTATGAATGTATATTGATGAAACTTGGTATGTGGCTTTATGTGGTACACACATATATATATATATATATATATATATATATATATATGCATTGGAAATTCGCTGAGTACGCAGGTTTGCTGCTACGGGGGTATTTTTTTTTAGTCTTAACTGTCAGTATTATCAATAACAATTAGTCATCTCGCGGAAATCCAAAATTTATTCAAGCAAAATAGTTTAAATCTCAATATTAGGAAAACCAATATTGTTGAATATTATTTCACTTGAAATAATCAAATTACGTACAAGGATAAAATTAGTTTAGGGTAGGATCGCGTTAATAAAGTTGACTCTCATACACTGGGTTTGCAAACGTATAATTTACCTAAGAATAAAAATGTTTATTGTAATTAACTGTACACATAATGGGAAATTGTCGTAATTATAACCCAAATACAACAGGAGCTTAATGTTAAAAATTAAAATAACATTCTAATTAAACACTTTCGCAGTCAGAAAAACTTCTGGGCGCTACAGTATGATTTTGATACTAGCCTGTTTTGACTTTTACCCGCCTCTGAACTTATTGAGATCAGTCTGGTTTCCCATTTCCGATGGTAGTGCATTGGCAAGTTCGTGTAAGTCGTAGTATGAGTGTTACAAATAACCTTAGTGTTTTGGGGCTGTAGTTAATATAGAAGAATGCCTTAGATTGTAATGATTGATGTTGAACAAAATTAATAACGAATTGATTCCTGACAAAATAAAGACTCATAAATATACCAGCAACACGAAGTCAGCAAATTGTTTACAAAAAAATACCCCTACATGAATCAGGATTGTCATACCAAAGTTCAATTTAAAAGGAAAATTTGCAAAGGATCTTTTGAAAAAGGAAAATGCCGCTCGTTTTGGAAGATTCTGCCCAAAGATGCAATTCCATAACAAATATATATTAAAAAGGTGAATGTGCAACATTAGGGCTTGCAAACTTAATGAATGATGAATATACAATAATAGACAAAGGCGAATGAACACAAAAAACTTTTTTTCAGATTCTGATATCGTAAAAAATCATAGAAATGTAAAGCCATGAAAATTGGACCGAAGTCCCTATGAGCCCGAGGATGAAGATAATGCAACACCATCTTAAACAAATTGTTTGTATTAACTGGGATTTCATTCCCGTTGAAGAAATAAATGTTAGGAAAACACAATAAAAATTGGATAATACCAGCAATTAGGAACCAGAGTAAATACATCAAATTTGTAAATTCACTTACTCAAACTGACCTCTAGCAGAGTCACATGGAAAATCAGATTCAGATTAATGGGGCCAATTTAAACAAAGCAAAATTGGCATACAATGATTAATTAATAGTAAACACAGATAACTGCACCAAGACTAGTTGTAACATTATTAATGAGTTATATCAGTAAAACAAGGCAAAAATAAATATCGGAATATTCAATTAAAAGTGGGTGATAAACTTTAAACTAATGCAATAACTGAAAACAGTGCCGTAGCTGACCATTTTGGTGAGCATTTTATTAACATTTGAAGTTATTCCACAACAGATTAAAACATTCATGGTTTGAGTATCGAAGCCTATATTCCACCCATTTCTCACAGTTTTTTTTAGTGAATTTCCTTTGGAAAGTGAACTATTAGCATGACCCGCACGGTGAAACTTAAGCCCGGGAACACCATAGAAGTTCCTAACGTGACTCCCTGAACACGTTTTGGGGGGGTCGTTCAAAATGTTTTATATATATATATATATATATATATATATATATATATATATATATATATATGAGCTGTCGCATTTTTTGTCCGATTTACTTCAAATTTGGTAGTGACGTTCCTTTCTATAATCAGTTGGACAAGTTTTTTGGGCAAAACAATCAGAAAACTCTAAACCCCTTTTTGGGGATTAATCTTTCAAATTTCAAGTTTTTGGGCCCAAAAAGGGTCAGAAAAGCACCATATTTAAAATTAATGCATGTAAAAAGATGGGAATTAGAAAGGCGAAAGTTTTAAGCCCTCTCCCGTCGTTCTAGCATACATATTTATTATTAAAGAAAATGTGTTTCGACTAAACACAGTACGTTGTCTTATGGAGGTTTTACACTAGAAAAGCCTGTTATTCCTTTGTTAGAGTACTTTTATCATCCCCAGCAACCTCTCTGGACCTTCTCCTAACATTATAATGCGCAAACTTGTATTCCCAGCTTTGCAGGTAAATGAGACCAGGAGAATCAGTACAGCCAAGATTTTAATAAAAATTGGGGTAAATGTATGTTTTTACTCTGATTTTGAGTTTTAACAGTTTTTGTATGGAAATTCACTTCCCTCACGTCAGCGTGCTGCGTGCGAACTCGTTTTTTTGCAAATCAAGCCAGGCTTTTGACACAGCAAGGACGTTAACTCCGAATATTTCCAATGATACCAGTACACTCCCGCCAAGGCAATACGAGAGGTCGCGAGTGGGATAGTCTTAAGTACTTGGTGTGCTCGGCTTGTCTCGCGCTGTCTAGCCTCACCTGCGCTCTGTTTGGAGTCGGTTTTTAGCACTAGTTAAAGGAACCGAGACTGAACCCAGAGTCGTTTTAGCCGTGTAATACTAACTGAGACAAAGCGAGAGTGTACTTGGTTAGCTCGCATTGCGATCTCGTGCTTCTATTCCTCGCCCGAACTTTCACGAGGCACCCCGGCGAGAGTGTACTTGGTTAGCTCGCATTACGATCTCGTGCTTCTATTCCTCGCCCGAACTTTCACGAGGCACCCCGGCGAGAGTGTACTTGGTTAGCTCGCATTACGATCTCGTGCTTCTATTCCTCGCCCGAACTTTCACGAGGCACCCCGGCGAGAGTGTACTTGGTTAGCTCGCATTGCAATCTCGTGCTTCTATTCCTCGCCCGAACTTTCACGAGGCACCCCGGCGAGAGTGTACTTGGTTAGCTCGCATTGCAATCTCGTGCTTCTATTCCTCGCCCGAACTTTCACGAGGCACCCCGGCGAGAATTACTTGGTTAGCTCGCATTACGATCTCGTGCTTCTATTCCTCGCCCGAACTTTCACGAGGCACCCCGGCGAGAGTGTACTTGGTTAGCTCGCATTACGATCTCGTGCTTCTATTCCTCGCCCGAACTTTCGCGAGGCGCCCCGGCGAGAGTTTACTTGGTTAGCTCGCGTTGCGATCTCGTGCTTCTATTCCTCGCCCGAACTTTCACGAGGCACCCCGGCGAGAGTGTACTTGGTTAGCTCGCATTACGATCTCGTGCTTCTATTCCTCGCCCGAACTTTCACGAGGCACCCCGGCAAGAGTTTACTTGGTTAGCTCGCATTACGATCTCGTGCTTCTATTCCTCGCCCGAACTTTCACGAGGCACCCCGGCGAGAGTGTACTTGGTTAGCTCGCATTACGATCTCGTGCTTCTATTCCTCGCCCGAACTTTCACGAGGCACCCCGGCGAGAGTGTACTTGGTTAGCTCGCATTACGATCTCGTGCTTCTATTCCTCGCCCGAACTTTCACGAGGCACCCCGGCGAGAGTGTACTTGGTTAGCTCGCATTACGATCTCGTGCTTCTATTCCTCGCCCGAACTTTCACGAGGCACCCCGGCAAGAGTTTACTTGGTTAGCTCGCATTACGATCTCGTGCTTCTATTCCTCGCCCGAACTTTCACGAGGCACCCCGGCGAGAGTGTACTTGGTTAGCTCGCATTACGATCTCGTGCTTCTATTCCTCGCCCGAACTTTCACGAGGCACCCCGGCGAGAGTGTACTTGGTTAGCTCGCATTACGATCTCGTGCTTCTATTCCTCGCCCGAACTTTCACGAGGCACCCCGGCGAGAGTTTACTTGGTTAGCTCGCATTACGATCTCGTGCTTCTATTCCTCGCCCGAACTTTCACGAGGCACCCCGGCGAGAGTGTACTTGGTTAGCTCGCATTACGATCTCGTGCTTCTATTCCTCGCCCGAACTTTCACGAGGCACCCCGGCGAGAGTTTACTTGGTTAGCTCGCATTACGATCTCGTGCTTCTATTCCTCGCCCAAACTTTCACGAGGCACCCCGGCGAGAGTGTACTCGGTTAGCTCTCATTACGATCTTGTGCTTCTATTCCTTGCCCGAACTTTCACGAGGCACCCCGGCGAGAGTTTACTTGGTTAGCTCGCATTACGATCTCGTGCTTCTATTCCTCGCCCAAACTTTCACGAGGCACCCCGGCGAGAGTGTACTCGGTTAGCTCGCATTGCGATCTCGTGCTTCTATTCCTCGCCCGAACTTTCACGAGGCGCCCAGGCGAGAGTGTACTTGGTTAGCTCGCATTGCGATCTCGTGCTTCTATTCCTTGCCTGAACTTTCACGAGGCACCCCGGCGAGAGTGTACTCGGTTAGCTCGCATTGCGATCTCGTGCTTCTATTCCTCGCCCGAACTTTCACGAGGCGCCCAGGCGAGAGTGTACTTGGTTAGCTCGCATTACGATCTCGTGCTTCTATTCCTCGCCCGAACTTTCACGAGGCACCCCGGCGAGAGTGTACTTGGTTAGCTCGCATTACGATCTCGTGCTTCTATTCCTCGCCCGAACTTTCACGAGGCACCCCGGCGAGAGTGTACTTGGTTAGCTCGCATTACGATCTCGTGCTTCTATTCCTCGCCCGAACTTTCACGAGGCACCCCGGCGAGAGTGTACTTGGTTAGCTCGCATTGCGATCTCGTGCTTCTATTCCTCGCCCAAACTTTCACGAGGCACCCCGGCGAGAGTGTACTTGGTTAGCTCGCATTACGATCTCGTGCTTCTATTCCTCGCCCGAACTTTCACGAGGCACCCCGGCAAGAGTTTACTTGGTTAGCTCGCATTACGATCTCGTGCTTCTATTCCTCGCCCGAACTATCGCGAGGCGCCCGGGCGAGAGTTTACTTGGTTAGCTTGCATTGCGATGTCGTGCTTCTATTTCTCGCCCGAACTTTCGCGAGGCACCCCGGCGAGAGTGTACTTGGTTAGCTCGCATTGCAATCTCGTGCTTCTATTCCTCGCCCAAACTTTCACGAGGCACCCCGGCGAGAGTGTACTTGGTTAGCTCGCATTGCGATCTCGTGCTTCTATTCCTCGCCCGAACTTTCACGAGGCACCCCGACGAGAGTGTACTTGGTTAGCTCGCATTACGATCTCGTGCTTCTATTCCTCGCCCGAACTTTCACGAGGCACCCCGGCGAGAGTGTACTTGGTTAGCTCGCATTGCGATCTCGTGCTTCTATTCCTCGCCCGAACTTTCACGAGGCACCCCGGCGAGAGTGTACTTGGTTAGCTCGCATTACGATCTCGTGCTTCTATTCCTCGCCCGAACTTTCACGAGGCACCCCGGCGAGAGTGTACTTGGTTAGCTCGCATTGCGATCTCGTGCTTCTATTCCTCGCCCGAACTTTCACGAGGCACCCCGGCGAGAGTTTACTTGGTTAGCTCGCATTACGATCTCGTGCTTCTATTCCTCGCCCGAACTTTCACGAGGCACCCCGGCGAGAGTGTACTTGGTTAGCTCGCATTACGATCTCGTGCTTCTATTCCTCGCCCGAACTTTCACGAGGCACCCCGGCGAGAGTGTACTTGGTTAGCTCGCATTACGATCTCGTGCTTCTATTCCTCGCCCGAACTTTCACGAGGCACCCCGGCGAGAGTGTACTTGGTTAGCTCGCATTGCGATCTCGTGCTTCTATTCCTCGCCCAAACTTTCACGAGGCACCCCGGCGAGAGTGTACTTGGTTAGCTCGCATTACGATCTCGTGCTTCTATTCCTCGCCCGAACTTTCACGAGGCACCCCGGCAAGAGTTTACTTGGTTAGCTCGCATTACGATCTCGTGCTTCTATTCCTCGCCCGAACTATCGCGAGGCGCCCGGGCGAGAGTTTACTTGGTTAGCTTGCATTGCGATGTCGTGCTTCTATTCCTCGCCCGAACTTTCGCGAGGCACCCCGGCGAGAGTGTACTTGGTTAGCTCGCATTGCAATCTCGTGCTTCTATTCCTCGCCCAAACTTTCACGAGGCACCCCGGCGAGAGTGTACTTGGTTAGCTCGCATTGCGATCTCGTGCTTCTATTCCTCGCCCGAACTTTCACGAGGCACCCCGGCGAGAGTGTACTTGGTTAGCTCGCATTACGATCTCGTGCTTCTATTCCTCGCCCGAACTTTCACGAGGCACCCCGGCGAGAGTGTACTTGGTTAGCTCGCATTGCGATCTCGTGCTTCTATTCCTCGCCCGAACTTTCACGAGGCACCCCGGCGAGAGTGTACTTGGTTAGCTCGCATTACGATCTCGTGCTTCTATTCCTCGCCCGAACTTTCACGAGGCACCCCGGCGAGAGTGTACTTGGTTAGCTCGCATTGCGATCTCGTGCTTCTATTCCTCGCCCGAACTTTCACGAGGCACCCCGGCGAGAGTGTACTTGGTTAGCTCGCATTACGATCTCGTGCTTCTATTCCTCGCCCGAACTTTCACGAGGCACCCCGGCGAGAGTGTACTTGGTTAGCTCGCATTGCGATCTCGTGCTTCTATTCCTCGCCCGAACTTTCACGAGGCACCCCGGCGAGAGTGTACTTGGTTAGCTCGCATTGCGATCTCGTGCTTCTATTCCTCGCCCGAACTTTCACGAGGCACCCCGGCGAGAGTGTACTTGGTTAGCTCGCATTGCGATCTCGTGCTTCTATTCCTCGCCCGAACTTTCACGAGGCACCCCGGCGAGAGTGTACTTGGTTAGCTCGCATTGCAATCTCGTGCTTCTATTCCTCGCCCAAACTTTCACGAGGCACCCCGGCGAGAGTGTACTTGGTTAGCTCGCATTGCGATCTCGTGCTTCTATTCCTCGCCCGAACTTTCACGAGGCACCCCGGCGAGAGTGTACTTGGTTAGCTCGCATTACGATCTCGTGCTTCTATTCCTCGCCCGAACTTTCGCGAGGCACCCCGGCGAGAGTGTACTTGGTTAGCTCGCATTGCAATCTCGTGCTTCTATTCCTCGCCCAAACTTTCACGAGGCACCCCGGCGAGAGTGTACTTGGTTAGCTCGCATTACGATCTCGTGCTTCTATTCCTCGCCCGAACTTTCGCGAGGCGCCCGGGCGAGAGTTTACTTGGTTAGCTTGCATTGCGATGTCGTGCTTCTATTCCTCGCCCGAACTTTCGCGAGGCGCCCGGGCGAGAGTTTACTTGGTTAGCTCGCATTGCGATCTCGTGCTTCTATTCCTCGCCCGAACTTTCACGAGGCACCCCGGCGAGAGTGTACTTGGTTAGCTCGCATTACGATCTCGTGCTTCTATTCCTCGCCCGAACTTTCACGAGGCACCCCGGCGAGAGTGTACTTGGATAGCTCGCATTACGATCTCGTGCTTCTATTCCTCGCCCGAACTTTCGCGAGGCGCCCGGGCGAGAGTTTACTTGGTTAGCTTGCATTGCGATGTCGTGCTTCTATTCCTCGCCCGAACTTTCGCGAGGCGCCCCGGCGCGGCGAGAGTGTACTGCTAGCATAAGGAAGTTAGATAATTACGAAATCAGAGATCACGGCCTCGTTTTGTTACAATCCTATTTGAATTACAGAGAACAAATCGTAGAGATGGGTGGTAACAATGATTCTCCGTTCGATCTATTCCTAAGACATTAAGGGTGTTCCAAGGATCAGTTTAGGGACCTGTCCTGTTCTTACTTTATACCAATGATCTACCGAACTTTTTCAAAATTCTAATTTAGTAATGTTTGCTGACTGTTCTTTAAGTAGCCTATTTTAGCGAATTTCCCCTATAGGGAAGAAGCTATTACCGTAGTCGGCATGGTAAGACCTAGGCCCGGGACCATGATAACTTTTCGTTTTGAGGTCCCAGATGCCAAAAACACCATTCGCTAAAAACTCTATATATATATATATATTTATATATATATATATATGTGTGTGTGTGTGTGTGTGTGTGTGTGTGTATGTGTGTGTGTGTCCGTGAGCATAATAACTCTCGTAAAAATAAACCGATTTTGACGAAATTTGGTATAAACGTGTAAAGCAGCATTTATGACTTTAAGTTAGAAAACCAGACAGTTCGACCTATCCGCAGGGGTATTTTTTTTTGGGGGGGGGGGTTTGTACACCAAAAATTTTTTTTTTAGTTTTTTACTTATAATTTTTGAAAAAGTCAAATTTTAGTTTTTTCGATTGGAATTAGCTTAAAATGACGCATAATTTGGTGTTTTGATCATTGCTCTATGTCAAATGTTTACAGAGATATTGAAAGTTCTAAACACAGTACGTTGTCCAATGTTATTCTTATGGAGAATAAGAAAAATTGTATATCTCGCTTATTTATCAACTTATCCTGATGAAACTTGGTATATTGCTTCATATCGTTGTGGTATATTGATATTTGCACAAAAAAACATTTTTTGGCCGATAGTTCCCGTAGCAGCAAACCTGCTTACTCAGTTCCCATGTTATTCTAATGGAGAATGAGTAACGTGTTATCTCCCTTAATTATGAACATAAATTAATCAAATTTGGTATGTGGCTTTACATACTTGATTTATATTGATATTTGTATGAAACCCCATTTTTTGTGTTCCTTCCTTCAGCAAACCTGCATACTCAGCCGCCATGTTATTCTTATGGAGAATAATTAAAATGTCATAAATCGTTTATTTATGAATGTATATTGATGAAACTTGGTATGTTGCTTTATGTGGTACCATGATACACACACACACACACACACACACACATATATATATATATATATATATATTAAAGTGCCATGATAAAAATAATTAAAATGAATAATTAAAATGTCATAAATCGTTTATTTATGAATGTATATTGATGAAACTTGGTATGTGGCTTTATGTGGTACACACATATATATATATATGCATTGGAAATTCGCTGAGTACGCAGGTTTGCTGCTACGGGGGTATTTTTTTTTAGTCTTAACTGTCAGTATTATCAATAACAATTAGTCATCTCGCGGAAATCCAAAATTTATTCAAGCAAAATAGTTTAAATCTCAATATTAGGAAAACCAATATTGTTGAATATTATTTCACTTGAAATAATCAAATTACGTACAAGGATAAAATTAGTTTAGGGTAGGATCGCGTTAATAAAGTTGACTCTCATACACTGGGTTTGCACGTCGACGGAAGACTAAAGTGATTTCGCACGTGACGGTAAAAGACTTCGGCCAATGAGTTTCGACCATTAACTTCGGCTTTGAGCTGTCTGGCTAACATGTGCAGTCCAGAAGTATTGAGAACGTATACTTCCCGCATGTTGAATCTGTGATGAGATACGGGGCAATATTCTTGGATTCTCTAGTATACACAATTTTAAGAGGGTTTTAAAAAATTAATTCATACATACCTTTGTTTAAGAACAACGAACCATTAACCTTTACTGGTCTAGCAGGGCCAGAGGGTCTGAGGCCTGCCTTTTTATAAGAGAAAGTGGCATATATTTGTAAAAAATGGAAGATTGCATGACTATCCGACAAGATCCCATGCATGAAATTTGTGGTTTGCCATTCAGGTAGTAGCTGTTAAAGAGGACCATATGTTCTGTGTTTGTCAGTTTCCAAAAAAATTCCGAGATAAACTAGACAGGAAAGAAATGAGGAGGTTTTTAAAAGAAAAGTAAAACACCATTTTCTGAATAAAATCCCTTATACTGTTAATGAAGTCGTCGAGTGATTTATTTCATATATTTTTTTGATTTATTTGGTTTTTATGTTGTTTTTCCTGTTATTTTAAGTGTAATTTCAGATGTGTATACTTACAATAATTGAATCTATATATTAAGAGTTAAAGGGGAACCTCGATAACTCGAACCTCAATAAGTCGAATTCCTTGATAACTCGAATTTGTGTTATTCCCCTTGAACTTTCCTATTTAATTCTATATTATTTTGCCTCTATAAGTTCAAGGGTATTAGTCGAATTTTTTCAGTATTCTTTGTCTGTCACCGCACCTCTGTAAGTCGAAGGTTTAGTTGTAGAACCTCCACAACTCGAATATGTACTATCACCATACCTCTATAAGTCGAAGTATTGACTAGAGAATCTCTGTAAGTCGAAGTTGTTCATTCAACAAACCTCCAGTGACTTTTCAGCCGGAAATTCCAACCCCCTCCCTCAGTACATCTCTTTTCCGGGTGCTGCTGGTGTCGGTAAATCAACCGGCAAATTTATGTTGATGTACAACGCGCATATCAAACAAACGCACGGGTTACACCTATGAGGATTTCATTTCATAAATAAGGAACAGTCTCATATTGTTGTAAATTATGTTTTTTCTTAAATAAAATGGTTTTGATTTTATTAGATTTGTGTCCGGTGTGTCGTTAGTCAGTGCCAGTTTTAGAAGTTCTGATTATGTTGTTTAAGAGATCATTGTGGATATTTTACATCACTGATTAGTAAAAACAATTTTCAATACTAATCAGTGATGGAAAATGTCCGCAATAATCTCTTAAACAACATAAACTCACCATCACCAACAATGGATTTTAAACAAAGAAGTAGTTTTCAGGTTGTGTTTTTACTAAGTGTTTGCAGTTTTGGCAAAACGTGTTGGCAAACCTCTACCCTATGAGGACAAGTTGAAGATTATTCGAGGCTGTTGACACAGGAAATAAAATAGTGACATCGGGAAGAAGTTTGAAACACCAGTGAACACTCTTTCGACAATTTTAAAACAAAATTAAGTATCCTTTTGCTTCATCCAAATTCCAACAATGCTCTGCAATTTTAATTGTTATCATGTTTTGTTCCCTTTTAGTTTTGCAAATTATTATAATAGCCTACAGTACATTGATGTTCAGCTAAATTGAAATTGATGCGTAGTTGGTCAGAACTGACTTCCGTAAGGGGGAGGAATTTGTTTGGGGCAGGAGATAAGAAGTGAGCAAAAAACGTCTATAAATAGACAGGAAGTGGTCGAACGGGGAAAACATCACCAAAATACCGAACTATGAGTCATTATTTGTTTACTTTCCTACTCTACAATATTTTAACTGAAAGAAGTGTTTTGAAGTATTTCATCCTCTACTACGTTAACCAAAGAAGCTTTACAAAATATTTCCGGGCTTATTTTATACATTAAAATTGTTCAAATCCTTTTTTAATTTAATAATAATTATTATCGGGTATGATTATTTATGATAAAAAGCACGAAGTGATGTAAGGATTCTACCCTTCCATGATCCATCTATTGCGTTACCGTGACCCTCAATAAGTCGAAGTCTGTGGAGAATCACCTTGATAAGTCGAACCTCGATATTTCGAAATATTCTATAACTCGAATTTTTCTCGTTCCTTCTGAGGTTCGAATTATCAAGTTTCCACTGTATTTTCACAAATTGCATTTTAACATTGATCTATAAATAGTATTATTTTGACGTGTTCAGCACTGTATCAGTATTTGAACTTATAAATGAGTTTGAGTTTGATTTTATACTACTTTGCGACTTACTTTACAATCGCGTTGGGCGAGAATCAACTGCAACACATTTTGTACAAAACATAATAGATCCAAAACAAATCATCTTATTCTAGGAGATAATGAAAATCTGTCAAAACTTACTCTACACATTTTCGTGGTTTAATTGTAAGTAAACTCCTGTTTTGGGATTTACACGTCAAATCGGTAATCAAACAAATTAGTTCTGGAGTTTTTGCACTAAAACAACTATCATGTACATGTAGATTTCTAGTCTTAAGATTGCATTTCACTCCTACTTAGAATCACATATATCTTATGGTATATGTAAGGAGGGACTTCGGAGAGAAATCTAAAAACAATTTTAGACTGTTTGCAGAGTAATCTGCAAAAAAAGATTGGAGAACAATTTTAAAAATCAAGAGTTTTAAGTTAGTCAAACAACATATTGTTGTATTTATATTAAGATTTTAACTGTATATACTCTTTATAAATTGTATCATGTATATTAGGATAAATAATTAAAATTTTATAAGCAGTAAGCAAAGAGCGTTTTTTATGTTCTCCACCATCATTTAACCATTATCAAAATTAAAATAGTATATGTATTAATAGTATTTTAAAAAGCAGTGTAACATAAAATGTAAAATACTGTTGTCATGAAAATGCTAACTGTTACCGAGGTTGGCGGGTTGGCCCCGATGAGGGCAGAGAAGGCAATACCCGCAGCACACGCGAGTAGCTCGATTGCCTACCTGGCGCCTTGCATCTCCCCGCCTACATCATCGACAGTTGGCTGTAATAGGACATTGCACCAAAGTAAGGGCTGGGAATAAGTGTAAATTAGGAGATATATCAACCTGCAAGTAATTAAAATACCCCCGTAGCAGCAAACCTGCATACTCAGCGAATTTCCAATGCATATTAATTTATATTAATACCACATAAAGCCACATACCAAGTTTCATCAATATACATTCATAAATAAACGATTTATGACATTTTAATTATTCTCCATAAGAATAACATGGCGGCTGAGTATGCAGGTTTGCTGAAATAAGGAACACTAAAAATGGGCTTTTATACAAATATCATTATAACTCAACTAGGTAAAGCCACATACCAAGTTCTATTAATTTATGTTCATAATTAAAGGAGATAACACGTTAATTATTCTCCATAAGAATAACATGGGGCTGAGTATGCAGGTTTGCTGCTACGGGAACTATCGGGCAAAAAATGGATTTTTGTGCAAATATCAATAGACCACAACCAAATAAAGCCATATACCAAATTTTGCCAGTTTACGTTCATAAATAAGCGAGATATACAATTTTTCTTTTTCTCCATAAGAATAACATTAGACAACGTACTGTGTTTAGCACTTTCAATATCTCGGTAACCAATTGACGTAGAGCAATGATCAAAATACCAAATTGTTTTTTTTTTAAGCTGAATTTAATGGTATAAATTAAAATTTGATTTAAATTAAAATTACATGTGAAAACCCCAAAAAACACATTTTTGGGGTACAAAACCCCCCAAAACCCCTCTTCCGATGGTGCGATTCATCTGGTTTTCGAACTCGTTCAAATAAATGGTACTTTACACATTTGTACCAAATTTCATTAAGATCGGACATTTTTTACGAGAGTTATCGTGCTTACGGACACATACATATATAAATATATATATATATATACATATATAAAAATTTGAAAGAATGGTGTTTTTGGCATCTGGGGACCTCAAAATGAAAAGTTATCATGGTCTCGGGCTTAAGTCTTACCATGAGACCTACGGTAATAGCTTCTTCCCTATAGGGGAAATTCGCTAACACGAGTATATTACTTTTTAGAACAAAATCAGCTTCAGTAACAGTTTTTATTCATTGCTTTGTTACAGTATTGCACATAAACATATAATAAATGCAGACACATTATATAACTATTCTGAATGTCACATCACTATTAAACATGAAAACTTTACTATAGTCCGATTATCGAAAGAAAGTGACTGGCGGAGCGGCCGCGCGGCGACGGCGACCAAACATTATGTTTCATAACCTCGTGGATTGGACACACATGATTGGAAATTTTCAATAAACGTTATTTCAATCGTCAGTTAGATACATTTTTAAAATATTTTGTATCTTATTCCGATGACTTTATATATATATATATATATATATATATATATATATATATATAGTTATATTAAAAAAAAACATGAATTACAATTTAAAATGTCTTATTCCGTTTTGTTTTTTTCGAATTTCCCCTATAGGGAAGAAGCTATTACCATAGATGGCATGGTAAGATTTAAGCCCGAGACCATGATAACTTCTTTTTTTGAGGTCCTCAGATGCCAAAAACACTATTCGTTCAAATTTATATATGTGTGTGTGTGTGTGTGTGTGTGTGTGTGTGTGTGTGTGTGTGTGTGTGTGTGTTTGTCCGTTACCTCGATAACTTTTGAAAGAAACCGCCCGATTTTGATGAAATTTGACAAAAATGTGGAGAGCAAAATGTATGACTTTAAGTTAGAAAACCAGATCGATCGGACTATGGGAGGAGGATTTTTTAGGAGTATTTATGTATGTATGGCAAATGTATGGGAAGGTAGTTTAAAATTGTCCAAAAATCAGTTTTTTCAACTTTTTATCCTACAATTTTAAAAACACTCGATTTTGGTTACAGCCATTTTATAGAGCTTAAAAACAAGCAAATAATTTAGTATTTTGAATCATTAAGCTAGGATAAGTGGTTGTGGAGAAAAGTCAAAAAATGCGTCCATAACATTTCCCATGTTAATCTTATGGGAATAAGGTTTATAGGTTTTCCTCGGATAATTTTACTAAAAACTTCTTTCTACCAATAGGATTAGCTCTACAAAACAATCATTTTGGTGTTTTAATTGTTGTTCTACGTCCAACCTTTGCAGAGATATTCAAAGTGCTAAACACAGAACGTTGTCCAATGTTATCTTTATGGAGAATTAATACAATTTTATACCTCGATTATTTATGAATGTATATTGATGAAACTTGGTATGTGGCTTCAACTAGTTGTGGTATATTGATATTTTCACACAAAAAAATGGTTTTTGTTGAATTTTCCAGTAGCAGCAAACCTGCACACTCGGCCCCCCTGTTATTCATATGGATAATAAGTAAAGTTTTATACCGCCTTAGTTATGAACCTAAATTAATAAAACTTTGTAAGTAGCTCACATGGTTGAGTTATATTGATAATTGCGAAAACAATTTTTCTTATCTTCCTCGTTGCAGCAAACCTGCGTACTCAGCCCTAATGTTATTCTTATGGAGAATAAATCAAGTGCTATATATCACTTATTAATGAATGTATTTTTTTGAACCTTGGCAAGTGGCTCTAGGTAGTAGTGAGACTCATGTATATGCAATGGAAATTCGCTTAGTACGCAGGTTTGCTGCGACGGGGGTATTTAATATAACCATCAATATAAACTCATCGGAATAAGATTCAAAATATTTTTTAAATGTGCTGTATTTAACAGACGATTGAAATAATGTTTATTGGAAATTTCTAACCATATGTTTTACGTTTCCACGAGGCTCTGAAATTGAATGTTCGGTCACCGTGCGGCCGCTCCGCCAATCACTTTCTTTTGAAAATCGGGCTACAATGTTAGAGAATTGCACATTTTCAATATAGGTAGTATTTACAATATATTTTTGTTTTGTACGCCTCTAAGCTAAGGATCAAAATTATTTAATTATCATATTTTTTATTATTTTAGTATCTATAAAACACCGGTTAAAAATACTGAAGTTGTATGATTGATAAGACTTTTCACGATTTATTCATTAAAATGCCTATCAGTAAATCAAATTAAATAAGTGGATTATTTTTTAAGAAAGTTAACATATACTGCATTGGTTTCTAGGTGAACTGTAGAGATTAACGTATTTTTATAGGTTCCTCTTTCACTAATTTTCCCCGTTCCCACGATCCTCGAGGCTGTGCGGGGATCGTATCAAGGCGTGAGCCGTTATAGTTTTAAATAATAGGTATGCTAAGATTTACTTGCCATCACTATAAACGGAACCCACGTTAGGGCCGCTGACCTTGGCAATATTTCACGGTATTTTTCTTTACAAAAATCAGGGGAAGAATTTATATGGCCAGTTTCGATAAACACATAAACTACATTATTTATTTTGCGATTGTCCTAAAAATGTTGAACTAAATAAGCCTCTATAAAGAATCAGGCAAATCACAAAGACTCGACAACCGAGGGGAAAGAGAACATTTACATAATTTATTAAGTAAACACAGATTACGCTAACTGACAGTAATATTTCCGCATTGAATTTAATCCAATTTAACGGGAATTCTTCCAGACAAGCAAACTAATGAATATAATTTAAAAAGAAATATGGAAAACAGGTCATGCCTTATCTCTTATACCTCGCTTTATCAGACATCACTCATAAATCAACACTGGATAGTGAGGAAAACTAACCAATTGCATTATAAATTGTATTTCTACCTGCTTAGCTTGACTAATTAATTTAAAACAAATTATTCTCATTGTCAAACATATCACACCAAAATTTTAACTGGACTGTCTTATAACAAAAACAATACTTTCATATGAAATTCTTCTATATACAGATGGCCCAAAATCTGTGAATGAAGGAATATTTGCAATTTATTGCAGTTCTTATCATAAACAAGCGATATTTTTCATTATTTTATTTTAACAAGTTTAAATAATGAAATGGTGACAGGCTGCCCCGCAGTGAAACGCAGCGCCTCGTATTGAGTAGTTATATTTGATTGCTCCACCACTCGACCCGAACTAAACATTATTACGTTCGTCTTTGAAACACGGGAGACTTTAGGAATTCCACGACCATCAAGGAGAAATAAATAGCCACTAGCCTCTGAGTACAGAGAGCGTGAGCGCCAGCAGCGGTCTGGATTATGCTTCAGCACCGTAACCGAAGGTCTTTGACCTGAGTGGATTGCATCGTCGCCCTCACCACAATGCCGATTAAAAAGGTATTTGTTGTACATGAATGATTTTACCTGTTTTGTTCTACTTTAACACGAGTTGTGTGCATTGTCACCTTACCGCCCTTTGAATGCCGAGATTTTTAGTTATTATTTTTGACACTATTTATTTTTGTTCTAACATGCATAGTGGATAAAGGTTATAGTTTTTCACACATTATACCTTTAAGTTATTTGAAAATACTTGTCCGTTTTTGTATGAAACCAACGGGATTAGTAGTCTCTCACTCTCGCACGCGCACTCACGGTCGTCCGCACCCGACACCTACTATAGTAGACCTGCGCGGTGCAGAGGCGCGTGATACAGTTCAAGTCTATGAATTGTGTTATCTTTTTTAATCCCAATTATATAGCGATTTGTCTAATCTTTGTTAAGTTCCGAGACAAATTAGATCTCGCAAGACGTATTTACATTTAAAAGATAATTGAGTTTTGTTTTGACTTTTTAGCTGCTCTTATTTATTTTCTTATTACTTACTTAATTATGATCCTAAATTACTAACTTTTAATTAATTATCTGCTCGGATGTGCCCGGGAAAAGTGGATATAAAAAGTGACGCTACCTAATCTGTGGGCAATGGCTACCATGTGCTAAGCCTAGCTTCTCTTCACAATTATGAGTGTTACTACTTACAAAATTCACTAGGCTATTTAAATATAGCTCACAAATGATCTTATTGATTTCTTAATAAATATATTTATACCTATGGTCTTCTTTGGTTTATTGTAGTGAGTAGAATGTGTTTTGTATTTACTCTGACTATCAACAAAAGGTAGGTGTACAATTTCTGTAAATATCTTTAACTATTTGAATGAAGTACAAAGTTACAGAGGAACAATACAATATTTATTTATCTAATAATACAATTATGTGTCAAAAAGGTTCTCAATCAAAGGGATTTACAATAATATACAACTCAGGGGAATCAGTTACAATGAATGGCCTAGGCTAGAAGATGAATGACAATAATACTTGTAGGCCTAAGACTAAATGTTCATATTTTGGTTCTAAATGGGTTTCTTTACAAATGAGGGCTCTTTTTCTCAGGGGGGAAGTATCGTGCTGACTTGAATAACGTTGAAATGATATTTGAAAGAATATTTAGTCCAATTAGGTTGATGTGTTTACAAATTGCAACAATGGAAAATTTTGGTGTTGTCCAAAAGGAGAGTCCAATGGTTTCACTGAATTTACTAATGGTTAAAATACTCAAAATTAAATTTAGAAAAGATAGTTCA
The DNA here is from genome assembly GCA_963675035.1 of Allygus modestus. Lineage (NCBI taxonomy): Eukaryota > Metazoa > Arthropoda > Insecta > Hemiptera > Cicadellidae > Allygus > Allygus modestus. The sequence goes on from OY776111.1 coordinate 305,349,938, forward strand.
ATGTAAAAATATACTCTTAAGGTTAACTTTAACTTTCAGAACATTAGACTTGTTCTATTTAAATGTCTGTATTCTTTCAAGTCCCTAAGAGAATACAATGGAAGTTGTTTACCAATCTGCTCACAAATGTTCTTCGCTCAATACCAGTATTTTGGGGATAAAACAAATAAAAGGGGATGAATTTAAAGATGGTATTAATTGAGCAGTAAGTCCCTAATAAAATGAGCACTAAGCAATGCAAAACTTAGGCCATACTGGGAGAATTTAAATAGGAACTGTGTCCTTCACAGATTTTAGGTCTTAACACTATGGCATCTGGAACAAGAAGAAAGATCTAGCAGAGATGAGGTCTGGAAGCATGGTCCATTGTTGAGAAGCACATGGTCACACAATTGTTAACACTGGTCACTGTAATTTAGATTCCTTAAGGACTATTTTTGAAAAGTATATTATATTAAATTTTAATTCTATTACAATCCTCTCACATAACTTATATCTAAAATATTATTATTAGCAACATATTAAATTAAGTGAGAAGGCTATTAGATGTGGATAGGCTGTGGATAATTATTGGTGATTAATTAATGAAATAATATTATTTTACAATTGCACAGATAAATAAACATTAAATACATAGAGGGGACTGGTTTTTCTGAGGAGTGATGATAAGGATGATTATTATTAGGCATGGACATAGGGCAATTAATACAAATAACACATTTAGGGGACATTGATTAATTAACACATTGATAGGGAAACTTAAATAAAATAACACATAATAGGAAAATTATCACTAAATAATGAATGAATGACATGTAATACTATACTGCAGGGGGAGGGGTGGCTGCTTTTGTGACGGAGCATAGTATTAGATTGAATTATCATGTTTATTTACATCTACTTTGTTTTTACTTTATTTTTTGTCCCTATATAATGGCATTAGTATAAAAAGCGAGAGGTATTTAACAGGGTATACTTTTTTATTTGTTTACACTATTTTATTTCATTTATTTCAGCCCATTAACAGCAAACTCAATATATAAAAGACAAAGTAATCCGGTTCTGATGACATACAGTTAATTATTACAGATACGATTTTTGATAGCATGTTAACACCACAACATCAAACCTCCTGCGAACTACCCCCCCTCCCCCATCCAAACTCTAGGTCTCTACCTAGATCTATGTGCTTTCAACAGTGCACAATAATAGACATTGAACACTATTGCTAATAGCAGCCCATGTACTTTTATATGTTTTATAAGCAATTAAACAATAATAGATGCTGTTTTACTTTTCTTTCGTCCGATAGGTTTTGCAATTATACCATTAAAGAGAATTGAAACACCTAAAAACATTCTTTTACAATTTTTTATAACAATTTACGGTTTTGAGTAATATTTTGGTTTGAAATTGTCAAATGGCCACTATTCTTTAGATAATTAATTATAATCAACCAGATTATTAATTAATCTTTCGATAATTACATCTAACTGATTACTTTTGTGTAATCAAATCAGCAGTCAAGTCAAGGTAAAGAACTATGACTAATAGGAAATCAATTGGTTAAAAACAAACAGTTTTGGAGATATAATTACTGAAAAATAGTGGCTACACGGGAAAAGGAGCGTATTAGGACCTTTTATTGCTGTTAGGGAACAGGTTTATTGGTTAACTGTGTATAACAAACACGCTGGTAAAAATAATTTCCTTTTTTCAACAACCCAACAGCAGTTGTCACTCTTATTTAGTTAAATTTCATCATGTTCATTATGGTCGTTGTTAAAATCACCTTCATATTATTTTTTAGCGAATTTCCCCTATAGGGAAGAAGCTATTACCGTAGGTCTCATGGTAAGGCTTAAGCCCGAGATCATGATAAATTTTCGTTTTGAGGTCCCCAGATGCCAAAAACACCATTCGTCCAAATTTTTATATATGTATGTATATATGTATTATATTTATTTATTTATTTATGTGTCCGTAAGCACGATAACTCTCGTAAAGAAGCTCCGATCGTAATGACATTTAGTACAAATATGTAAAGTACCATTTATTTGAACGAGTTCGAAAACCAGACGAATCGCTCTATCCAAAGGGGCATTTTTGGGGGTTTTCAGATGTAATTTTGAATTAAATCAGATTTTAATTTCCACCATTGAATTCAGCTTAAAAAAAAAACTATTTGGTATTTTGATCATTGCTCTACGTCAATTGGTTGCTGAGATATTGAAAGTGATAAACACAGTACGTTGTCTAATGTTATTCTTATGGAGAAAAAGAAAATTTTTGTTTCTCGCTTATTTGTTAACACAAACTGACGAAACTTGGTATATGGCTTCACCTGGTTTTGGTTTATTGTTGTTTCCACAAAACAATAATTTCTCGCCTATGGTTCCCGTAGCATAGGTACTCGGTCCCCAATGTTATTCTTATGGTGATTAATTAAAATTGTATATATCGCTTACTTGTGAATATATTTTAATGAAACTTGGTATGCGGCTTTATTTGGTATTTAGACATAAAATATGCATTTGAAATTCGCTGAGTACGCAGGTTTGCTGCGACGCGGTATTTAAGTAAGTGCTAATCATTTCATTCAAACAAAGCTGTTGCAAACGCTAAACAACATTATTGCCGAGTGACACTACAAGCTGGTGAGCAATCTTGCTATGAATATTATGAAACTATAATATTCCAGATAAAACCGGTGGCCGTCAACATTGTCAGAGAGTCAGTGAAGCGATAAAAATAGAGAATAAACAGAGAGAGACAGAGAGAAGATTTTACGACAAAAATATCACGGGGACAGGCGGATGAAGAATGCCTCCTGAAAAAGACTCGACAAGTGTCTCTGACCAAGTAAACAGCCACTTCTCTGGAGATTATCTTCATGTTACAAGAAAACCGTATCATCCGTTATTACATATTTCAAAGCGTTACATAATTATTCATTTAAATGGATGCAACTCAAAGCTAATAGTACAGTATCAAAATAACATAGTAACATAATGTTTTTGAATTCCCTTTTATGCGGAGAGTAAACAATAGTATATAATTTTAAGGAAGATATTTTCGAATCTTAATATTCAAATATTTTTTGAAGGGAAGAGTGGGTTTTCCATATTTTACTTTCTCCCCCTATACATAGTATATGGAGAAAGTATTGTTTTCGTCAAAATTTTCGAATTTGAGTTGTTAGTGGAAATATTCATTTTGGTGCTTCCTGAACACAAAAAAGTGATTTTTACGTCTGTTTGTCTGTCTGTCTGTCTGGATTTGTACAGAGCTAGAGCCCCTAACCAATGGGCCGATTTGTATTATTTTTGGTATGAGGTACTAATCCACGATATCTCCAGGCGTTTTTTATTTTTAAGGCTAATATCCCCCAAGAACCGCCAAAAATCATGAAAAATCCAAATTTCTCAAACACGGCTCTAACAATTTTGATTAAACTTTAGTGGTTTGTAGAACTTTAGGTTTTTAACAAAATGACATAACCCGCATTTCTAAAAAAAATCTGGTTCAGAAATTACAGGTCTTCAAACATACAAGATTAAGTTTTTCGAATATTTCATAAAATAAACGGTATCAGGAAACTGACACATACTTTCTCCCTTTTAGCCAAACTTTAATAAAAAAAATATTTGTTATTTACTAAATATAGGATATGAAGTATAGATAAATGTACAGAAAATTGTCTAAAATAGTTGTTTTCAGAAATATCCACCCAAATCCCTTTTTGGGAGGCACAATAGAGTCCGTTGCCACACACAGTGGTTTTGAGAGGGGAAATCCCGCTTGCCCCCCCAAGGTTAAATAGCAACATATTTCGAACATCCTCTGTTGGTCAATGCTAACTTGACCTGCATATCAAATTTTAATGAAATTGATCAGTAAATAAGAGAGAAATAGTTATTTTTTATTCCCCATAAGAATAACATTGGACAACGTACTGCGTTTACCGCTAAATGAAAATTTCAATTTTCTCCGCAACTAGCAATCGTAGAATAGTAATTTAAAATACTAATTTATTTAATTTTTTGAGCTTTTTTTAATGGTGAATAGTAATCTTTTTTAACATTTATGATTTTTTATAAAAAATCCAAAAAACTGAATTTTGGATGTTTTAAGTCCTGTAATTTCTGAACCCGAATTTTTCCAGAAATGCGGGTGGTGTCATTTTGTTGGAAACCTAAAGTTCTACAAACCACTAAAGTTTAATCAAAATCGTTAGAGCCATTTTTGAGAAATTTGGATTTTACATGTTTTTTGGCGATTTTTGGGGGATAATTACCCTTAAAAAACAAAATTTCAAAAAAATGAAAAAATACCTGGGGATATCGTGGATTAGAACCTACATACCAAATTTCATAAAAATCGGCCTGTTGGTTAGGGCTCTAGCTCTGTACACATCCACACAGACACACACACACACACACACACACACACACACACACACACACACACACACACACACACACACACACACACACACACACACACACACACACACACACACACACACACACACACACACACACACACACACACAGACAGACATCACGTAAAAACCACTTTTTTGGGTTCAGGGAGCACCAAAACGAATATTTCCACTAACAACTCAAATTCGAAAATTTTTATGAAAACAATACTTTCTCCATATACTATGTATAGGGGGAGAAAGTAAAAACATAAATGTTAAAAAAGATTACTTATCACCATTAAAATTAGCTCAAAAAACTAAATAATTTAGTTTTTTGAATTGTTATTCGACGATTGCTGGTTGCGGAGAAAACTAAAAGTTTCATTTTGCAGTAAACGCAGTACGTTGTCCAATGTTATTCTTAAGGTGAATACAACAATTACTATTTCTCTCTTATTTACTGATCAATTTCGTTAAAACTTGATATGCAGATCAAGTTAGCATTGACCAACAGAGGATATTCAAAATATGTTGCCATTTAACCCTGGGGGGTACGAGGGGACATTTCCCCTCTTATAACTAATTTGTGTAACGAAGAATTCTGTAATGTCCCCATAAAAGGGACTTGGGTGGATATTTTTGAAAAAAACTTATTTAGAAGATTTTCTGGACATTCGACCGCACTTTGTATTATATATTTAGTAAATGAAAAGTAATTTGTTCATTAAAGTTGGGCTAAAAGGGAGAAAGTATGTCTCAGTTTCCTGATACCGTTTATTAACTGTAGGATTTCTATTCGGAAACTTCCTCTCGGGCTACGTACACTTTATCGTACAAGTCGACAAGTTGTCTTTAAGCAAGGCAAAAGAATTTGTGAACCACTGGTATAAAATAAAATCTGTGCTAATTCAGTTACTTATCCAATCCGTACAGCATTATATTTCATTCCTACTCTAGTTCTGAATGAAATTTTGAATTGAATTGAAAGTTAATTTAATTTAATTTACTCTAGTTCTGACACACCGTCGTATTGCATAAGTTTATTTTTCATTGAGGTGCTCCATACGCAAAGCAAGGCCAATCATACTGTGGAAATAGAAGCACAATTAATTTATGAAGTGACTAAATCCATTCTCCTTATGACTAAAGGCGATCTGGTTGCCAACAGACACAAAACCGGAGACGAGAGAGCCAGCGTGACGTGATTGGCGCGAGTCTCCTTCGATGCCAAGATGGTTTAGATGAAAGACGACGAAGCAAATAATACTTGGTGATGTCACCTCGCCAATACTCTGTGTTGGCTTATCAGTTGAAAGGGGCGTGAAGTAATGTAAGAATAAGCTCGCGTTGAGGAAGAATTTCAAATTGTGTGTTAACGTTAAAGTTCTATCTGAAGGAAAGTTTCGTAAAAAGAGGCACGACCTTCTAGTTAAGTTTAGAAAGAAAATATTGGAGTTTATTCCGACGGTACATTAGTCAGTAATACCGGGAAGACCGAGCCATAATCTGTGATTTTTATTCGTTTTTTTTTCGAAACATGGATTTATATACAATCTTTAATGTATGGTTCTAGCCACTGTTTTCAATAAATCATCTGTTGATACTTTACCTTGTGTAAGTGCACCTTTGACATCTCACAGGTTAATTTATTCCCAGCTGTTATGACTCTTGTTTTGATTTGAAACTCCATAAGCCCGTGTTAAAATTTCCAATTTTTAAACATGATTTTTAACAAAATATGAATTTTCCTGGGATTGAAGTTTTTACCAATCGATTTTTCAGGTCCAAAAGCCCCTAATTCAAAAGTTTTAACACAATCGTTCCGTTGGATTGTGAAATAATTGTTGTCGAAACAAAAAACATACTTTGCTTGTACTGTGTATTATAGAATAGCACGATAAGTTTAACTCGTCTAATACCAGTAGACAACCACGTGAAATCGTTATGGCCTTTTCTGGTGTCGTGCTTTCTTAGACGGCACTGCATATAAAACTACTGGCAATAACTAATTGTAACAAGGTATCAAAATGCGAGGACATAGTAGTACAAGATTTATTTTATTTACATTATGTATATTTTATTTACGTATAATTTATTATTAATTTATTTATTATATTTAGGTATTATTTATACTCGAAGTATTAGGAACATTAATCTGAGAAAATATATATTTTTTCAGGATTATAAAATTAAAATGAAATGAAAATGCTTCTTTATTGAGGCGAACTTAGGACCACATGGTCCTTTCTTACAGTTAACTTCTAATAACTAAAATAATCTCTTAAACTTGTATTAAAATAAAACAAAAACTGATAAACTACAGAGACTAAATTAATTTAAAACGAGTTCGCACGCAGCACGCTGACGTGAGGGAAGTGAATTTCCACATACAAAACTTTTAAAACTTAAAACCAGTGTAAAAACAAACATTTATTCCAATTTTATTGAAATCTGAAAACATTGATTTTTTGGCTGTTCTGATGCTCTTGGTTTCATTTACCTGCAGTGCTATAGGAATACAATTTTTCGCATTATAAGGTTAGGAGAAGGTCTAGTCAGGCTTTAAAGTAGGCGCGAGGTTGCTGGGGATGATACAAATACACCAACAAATGAATAACATTATTTTCTATTGTAAAAACCCGGTAAGACAACGTACTGTGTTTAGCAGATATACATTTTCTTTAATAACTCGGTAAATATTTATGCTAGAATGACGAGAGAGGGCTTAACACTTTTGCCTCACTAATTTTCATCTTTTTACTTACATTAATTTTACATACGGGGCTTTTCTGACCCTTTTTAGGCCCAAAAACTCGGAATTTGAAAGATTAATCTCCTAAAAGGGGTTTAGAGTTTTCCGATTGTTTTGCCCAACGAACTTGTCCAAGTGATTACAGAAAGGAATGTCCCTACCAAATTCGAAGTAAATCGGACAACAAATGCGACCGCTAGAGTGCAAACACACACACACACACATACACACACACACACACACACACACACACACACACACACACACACATATATATAAAATTTTGAACGACCCCCCAAAACGTGTTCAGGGGGTCATGTTAGGAACTTCTATGGTGGTCCCGGGCTTAAGTTTCACCGTGCGGGTCACGCTAATAGTTCACTTTTCCATAGGAAATTCACTGAAAAGGAAAATTGGTTTTCCGTCGTTTTAGTTCTTCGAAGTATTTTCCATTCTGACCTTAAGGCTCTGCTCTACAGGTTGTCAAGGATCCAATGTTATGCTTATGGACAGTCAATTTATCTGATCATAAGCAGGTATTTCTTTTTCAAACATTTCACAAGGTTAACCACAGAATGCAGCTCACACTGATGTTGTACTCCCGGAGATAACCATGCACTATGACGGCTTGTATTGTTGTAGATTCATTGTAAGGTTTTAGAATATCTTATCTAATTCAGCCCGTAAACGTTGTTTTGACTCTCCTAGAAGTGTAAACAAAACAGACTTGTAAAATCGTTATGAACATCTAAGAGAGACCCCATAGTAAATGGTTACACTATGTTAATTTTGGCTAGTAGCTACAGACGTATTATTGACGGAAAGCAGAGAGATCTTTACCTTTCTGCAGCTAGTATTAAAATTAAACATAAATCATGACAAAGATAAATCCAGTGGTGCATGATACAACTAAATTATTTGGGCAAAATACGTTCAGAAGATTAAAGGAATAAATTGTAAGAATTTTAGGGTGTTTGAGCTTTAAATGCTTTAAATGGTTTATAAATATATTGAGTTATAAAACACTCTTGTGTAATTACATTGTAACTGTACTTATTACAATTTTGTTTTTGTATAAAAAGCCCGTTGCAACTTTTGAACGAAGTTGGAGACAATTTATTTAATTATGAGTTCTGTTGAGACATTCACAATGGGCTGGAGAGAGGGAAAGTGTTGAATACAAAGGACAGGTTGGTTACGCCAAGTTCCAAGCTCTTTGGTAAAAACAACACATACATCCATGGTAGAAAGCCGTCATCCTTATCATACAATTTAGAAATAAAAAATAAAAATTACGCAAATAATGCGCTTTTGAATTACTAATTTATTGGCCTAACTCACTTAAACTATACAGGACCAATTTAAATTTATACTGAGTACCAAGTGAATACATTACGCTACTAGATACCATATTCTGCATTACATGGTCTTCAATAATCTATACCATATTTATCGGCTGGACTTACAATTATAGAAATACCCCCGTAGCAGCAAACCTGCGTACACAGCGAATTTCCAATGCTTATATATCTTAATGCCACATACCAAGTTTCATCAATATAGTCATAAATAAACGATTTATGACATTTTTATTATTCTCCATAAGAACAACATGGCGGCTGAGTATGCAGGGTTGCTGAAGTAAGGAACACAAAAAAAGGGGTTTTATACAAATATCAATTTAACTCAAGAAGGTAAAGCCACATACCAAATTTGATTAATTTATGTTCATAATTAAGGGAGATAACACGTTACTTCTTCTCCATAACAATAACATGGGAGCTGAGTACGCAGGTTTGCTGCTACGGGAAATATCGGCCAAAAAATATTTTTTAGTGCAAATATCAATAGACCACAACGAGATGATGCCGTATACCAAGTTTAATCAAGATAAGTTGATAAATAAATGAGACAATTTTTCTTATTCTCCATAAGAATAACATTGGACAACGTACTGTGTTTAGCACTTTCAATATCTCTATAACCAATTGACATTGAGCAATTATCAAAGCACTAAACTGTTCATCTTTTTAAGCTGATTCCAATAAAAAAAAAACTAAAATTTGACTTTTTCAAGAATTAAATGTAAAAAATTCAAAAAACCCATTTTTGGGGTACAAAACCCTCCCAAAATACCCCTTCAGATAGGTCTATTTGTCTGGTTTTCGAACTTAAAGTCATAAATGCTGCTTTACACGTTTATACCAAATTTCGTCAAAATCGGACAATGTTTACAAGAGTTATCATGCTCACGGACACAATATATATATATATATATATATATATATACAGTTTTGAACGAATGGTGTTTTTGGCATCTGGGGACCTCAAAACGAAAAGTTATCATGGTCCCGGGCCTAGGTCTTGCCATAACGACTACGGTAATAGCTTCTTCCCTATTTGGTTTAGCAATGTAGTTGCAACAAGGAATCCACTAATAAAATACCTACGTTACTCAGTCATAAATCTCACTGTAGAACACTTTTTTAAACATCTTAAAACGGTCGCACACTTCTCGCGATCACACCCGAACATTTGGCCGAACTCCGAATTCCCCTGTGTTTTGAAAACATAGGGGAATATACGGGACGGAATGTTCAGTGAACATTCGGGAGAATGTTCGGCCGAATGTTCAGGCCTGTTCACGAGAAGTGTGGAATCGCTTAAGGGTTGAAACAAACAGAAAATGTAGAGGAGCAGTGCGATTCAGCGCGAAGGAGCTTTCTATATAAACTACGTGCAAGTAAATAATTTAAGGTTCGAAAATATTACATTAAATTTTGGGATCCCACAGGGCTCAGTTTTGGGGCCCATTATTTATAATTTATATACAAATAGCGTTACAAAACCATTTCCAAATCTACAAGTAACTATGTTCGCGGATGACATAGCTATTTTGTTTAGAAATAATATTTTTACAGACCTTGAAATTGAAAGTTGTTTGCAATTAACAAATGTTGACCAATATTTAAACAGCAATAGCTTGCACGCAAACCCGAATAAGACTAACTGTTTGTTTTTTACCAGTGGAAGAAATGTTCAAACCAAACCTTTAATTATTCTCATGAACGATTATGAGCTACCATTTGCTCCCAACAGCAAATATCTTGGATTGATCTTTGATGAAATTTTTCGTTGACCCAATACATCAACGCGCTATGTTATAAATTATCGTCACAACTATTTTTATTAAGCAGATTTGCAAAATTTCAAAACATTTTTCTCATAAGGTTAATTTAAACCTCACTTTTAGAGTCGTGACTAATATACGGCATTGTGCTCTGGGGTTCTGCGTCTCATACTTTACTCACACGAGTCTTTAGATTGCAGAAAAGAGCAATCCGTATTTTGGTTGGAGTGAATAGACGAACGTCTTGCCAAACGTTTTTTAAATCATTAAATATTTTAACATTGCCATCTCATTATATCTATGAAATGCTCATTTTTTATAAATTTAAATACGCTAAATTCAAAACCGGAGCAGACGATCATGCATATAACATCAGACAACGGCAACATCACAGACATACATCCCACAGATTGGAACTAGCGGCATCTCTTCCACAAAACATTGGGCCTCAACTATTTAACAAACTCCCTCAGCAAATAAAATCACAAAATATCCCCAAAACTTTCAAAATTTGTTTAAAAGAATATCTTGCAGATAGAGCAGTTTACTCTGTTGGTGAGTTTTTGGGTTATTGAATTAACATTTGATATATTAGTTATATTTTTGTTTAATTAGTTTATTTTAAGTGAAAATTGTGTACTGTATAGATGTAATAAAACGGTATCAGGAAACTGACACATACTTTCACACTTTTAGCCCAAGTTTAATGAATAAATTACTTTTTATTTACTAAATATAGAATACAAAGTGCGGTCGAATGTACAGAAAATATTCTAAATAATTGTTTTCAAAAACATCCATCCAAATCCCTGTTTTGGAGGCACTACAGAATCCATTGCTACACACGTGGTTTTTAGGAGGGGAAATGTTATACCCCCAGGGTTATTAAGGGGCAACATATTTCGGATTTCCTCTGTTGGTCAGTTCGAAAACCAGAAAAATCGGACCATGGGAAGGGGGGTTTATGGGGGTTTTAAATTTTCCAAAAATCTTTTTTTGCATTATTCACCCTAAAATTTTTTAAAAACTTAATTTTGGTTTTGACCATGTTATAAAGCTTAAAAAAACAAATAATATAGTATTTTGAATTATTAACCTAGGTTAAGTGGTTGCGGAGAAAATCCAAAAAAACCTACTCATAAAATCTCCCATGTTAATCTTATGGGAAAAATGTTTTTGGCATTTCCTCAGTTTATTTTAATTTAAACTTCACATTTGCTTTTAGAAATCTGTTCAGTTCCACAAAACAATCATTTTGGTGTTTAAATTGTGATTCTACGCCCAACCGTTGCTGAGATATTCAAAGTGCTAAACACAGTACGTTGTCCAATGTTATCCTTATGGAGAATAAATAAAATTTGATATCTCGATTATTTATGAATGTATGTTGATGAAACTTGGTATGTGGCTTCACATAGTACTGGTATATTGATATTTGCACGAAAAATTGATTTTTTGTTGATTATTCCCGTAGCAGCATACCTGCGCACTCAGCCCCCATATTATTCTTATGGAGAATAAGTAAAATGTAATGACTCCCTTAATTTTGAACATAAATTAATAAAACTTGGTATGTAGCTTCACTTGGTTGAGTTATATTCATAATTGCATAAAAACCCATTTTTTTGTTCTTTGTTGCAGCAAACCTGCTTACTCAGCCCCCATGTTATTCTTATGGAGAATAACTAAAATGTTATATAGCGCTTATTTATGATTGAATATTGATGAAACTTGGTATGTGGCTTCGCCTAGTTAAATTATATTTATATTAGCATAAAAATCAATTGTTTGTCTTCCTCGTTTCAGCAAACCTATGTACTCATTACCAATGTTATTCTTATGGAGAATAATTAAAATCGCTTATATAAGAATATAGTTTTATGAAACTTGGTACGTGGCTTTATGTGGAATTCAGACAAATATTATGCAGTGGAAATTCGTTGAGTACGCAGGTTTGCTGCGACGGAGGTATTTTTTATACTTATGATTTTTATGAAAAATCCAAAAAACAGAATTTTTGATGTTTTAAGTCCTGTAATTTCTGAACCCGAAGATTTACAGAAATGCGGGTGGTGTCATTTTGTTGGAAAACTAAAGCTCTATGAACGAATAAAGTTTAATTAAAATCGTTGGAGCCGTTTTTGAGAAATTTTGATTTTTCCCGTTTTTTGGCGGGTTTGGGGGGATAATTACCCTTAAAAATCAAAAATTAAAAAAATTAAAAAGCCTGGAGATATTGTGGATTAGTACCTACATAGCAAATTTCATAAAAATCTGACCATTGGTTAGGGATCTAGCTCTGTACACATCCAGACAGACAGACAGACAGATAACATGTAAAAATATTTTTGTTGGGTTCAGGAAGCACCAAAACAAATATATCCACTAAGAACTCAAATTCGAAAATATTGACAAAAACAATACTTTCTCCATATACTATGTATAAGGGGAGAAACTAAAAAACTAAAAAAAAAATACTGAATAAATATATGTATATATCTATATATATATATATATATATGGACACATTATTGACGTTTGCAATAATACAATTGTAAGAAATTGTCATCTGCAAATAAAGAATTTTTGAATTTGTATTTGAACGTAAGAAGCGCTTCGCTAAGCTTCATCTCTAGGTTTATGTAAAGCTGGGGTTTCCTAGCTCCGAATTCAGCGCGCAACTGCGCAATGCGCAGTCCGCACTGCGGAGTATACCCAAGAACATGTAATTAAAGTAGGACACATTTTCCTACAATACTGCGCGATGCGCACTACGTTCAGCGCAACAGGACGACTCCTCTGAGAGTAGTCTAGTGTGGAGTGCGGAGCGCAACAGACGTTATTTTCGACAAATTAATTTAGTTTTAATCGTTCACTAATGAATTTCTGGTCAAAATTACCAAATTTACAGCTTCCGAGATGAAATAGTAGCATAATGATTTGTTTAATGGCAAGTCAAAATAATAGGGGTGAAATGGTTTGGTAGTTGAACCTAAATTAGGTACACAAAAACATTTGAAACGTAATTTACTCATGAAGCAGAGTAATTTTTAAAACTTTGATAAGCGTTGTAAAAAGATTTATTTACTAATGAGAGGCTAAAATTTGGATATTATTAATAATTTTAACATAGCTAGTTTACCGTTATCATTGTGGGGATCTCACATCTCGCAGATATAAAGAGTAATTCAGTGGAAACATAGTTTAAATAAAATATCTTTACTGTCGCAAAAGAACAAGACATATACTGCATGACAACAGTCAAATGATATTACTATCTAAACAGCTCCTATTTATTCACAAACTTAAGCACACAAGAATAAGTCAACGGCCATACTCTCCATTCAAAAGAAAAAGAGAAACAGCACAGTTAAAATTACAGCAGACAGTTTTCAGTTATAGACTCATCAAACACCAGCAACAAAGTGTGAAAATACATAATTCCGCACTGCGCAGTGCGGAGCTAGGAAAACACAACTGCGTAGCGCACTGAATAGCACGGAGTGCAGTAATAATGCGCAGTGCGCTCCGCACAAAATGCGGAGCTAGGAAAACCCAGCTTAAAGACGAAGCGTAGCGCAGCACTGCTTACAAAAACCTAGGGACAAAGCGTATCGCAGCGCGTTTACAAAAACCTAGACACCAAGCGTAGCGTAAGCTGGGTTTTCCTAGCTCCGTATTTTGTGTGCAGCGCACTGCGCAGTATACCCAACAACATGTAATTAAATGTGAGCGTTTTCCTACACCACTGGTGGGTGCGCACTGCGCTGAGCGCAACAGGAGGACTCCTCCAAGAGCAGTTCAGTTCGCAGTGCGGAGCGCAACAGACGTTATTTTAGACGAATACATTTAGTTTTAATCGTTCACTAGTGAATTTTTGGCCAAAATTACCAAATTTACTGCTTCCGATGATCAACGTCTTATCATATTATAGAAGTAATATATATTAGCATAGTGAGTTATTTAATGCAAGTCAAAATAACAGGCTGAGTATTGGTTGGTAATTGAATCAAAATTAGATAGGTATACAACAATATATTGAACGTAATTTACTGACGAAGCAGGGTAATTCATACAACTTTGATAAGTTAGTGTTGTAAACAGATTTATTTACTAATGAGAGGTCAAAATTCGGGGATATTATTAATAATTCTACTATAGCTGGTATCTCGTTATCCTTACGGGGTATCGCATCTCGCAGACATAAAGAGTAATTCAGTGAAAATATAGTTCAAATAAAATATCTTTACTGTCGCAAAAGAACAAGACATATACTGCATGGCAACAATCAAATAAATGGTCTTACTTTCGAAACTGCTCCTATTCATTCACACAATCAAGCATACACAAAAATAAGTCATACATACTCCCATACTTCCATACAGCCATTCTCTACATTCTACAGCCATACTCTACATTCTACTACATTCTACAGCCATACTCTACAGTCAAACGTAAAAGGTAAACAGCACAGAGATAGTCTGCAGAATGTGCAGTGCGCTCCGCACAAGATATATGCGGAGCTAAGAAAACCCATCTTAACACTTCGTCTCCAGGTACTCCCACAGCAATCGACCCATCTTAACACTTCGTCTCCAGGTACTCCCACAGCAATCGACCCATCTTAACACTTCGTCTCCAGGTACTCCCACAGAAATCGACCCATCTTAACACTTCGTCTCCAGGTACTCCCACAGCAATCGACCCATCTTAACACTTCGTCTCCAGGTACTCCCACAGCAATCGACCCATCGAATCAAACATCTCTGTGGTGTTTCTATTCGATTTTGAAAGCCTACGAGATGTATTGATAAATCTGCAAACTCCATAGCTTCATTGTTACAAATTGTACTCTTAGATGAACATATTTGCAAGGTAATTTTAAGAAATGTTTATAATAATCAGTAGTTTAGTTAATACATAATGCATTGAAAACTTGTAGTGTCTTGTCAGTAATATATTTAAAGTACATTTTAAATTACCGGTGATTACCTTATAAACTCCCACCAAGGCATTTGCCACTGTGTACGCCGCATTTAAAATAAATATATCAAAATTAAGGGTATGTGTTGTTTATTGTAAAACATCTCGTAGACCTTGAAGATTTGAAATTTTGGTATTCTAGACAATTTTGGCTAATCTGGCCGAGAATGATATATTTACGGTGACATTGTGCCTAAGGCCTTTTATTTTTGAGAGACAGCCCGGCGGACGATGCAAGGTGAGCTATTTTGGAGGGAATGTTGGAATATGGCGGGAAGAGCTGACCTAGACCGACTAGTACAGAAATAGCAATAGGTTAGGTTTTATGATCAAAACCTAATCTCTTGCCTGGGTGGTTAAATTAAAACTAGGGTCTAGGCTATTTTACTCATAGCGTATATGTTTTGCTAGGATTTTGGAAAAAGCACCATAGTATCAGACCTTTATGTGTATAGCTGGTGACCTGATCTCCGCACGGGGATCTTGCAGCCTAATGGCCACACGTCTAAAAACTTTCCACTTTACTTTCTGTTATCATGATGATCATAAACTAAATCTATTCCCATGCGATTAACATTATAGCTATTGCTGACTTCGAGGCAGAGCACCAATAACGTGTGAATTGAAATAACCTCAACGTTTTTCATACCTCCACACGACGCGACGGCAAAAGGTTTGGTCAAATTCAGTAAAGCCGTTTAACCATAAAAAGCGGACAAAATCTGGCCTATGAGACATACATTTTCAACAGACAGACATCCTTTTTTTAACACAGATTTTGACTTGTTTAATGTATTGAGCACCCGAGGCTCCGCTCACGAAAAATTAAAAACCAAACCAAACCAAAAGGACTCATAGTAAACCAAAAGGATAGACGACGGAAAGGTATGTAAACCTGTTTTATTTAGAGTGACAACAATAACCTTATTTATTCTGTTTATATTAGATTGAATATATCAAATTAATTTTAATCTATGATATATAAACTGTATTTATTGGATTGAATATACTAAATTAATGATCTTCATTAAACACAAATAAACTAAAAATAACAACATTTAAGTAACAAAAACAACATGTGTGATGCATGTGGTGTATACCAAAAGTGTTTGCATTTGCAATAGTTAGTTTATAAATACTTGGGCAATTACTGTATAACCTAGTTAATTTCTACAACCACATGTATAGTACGTGTACCTGGGATGAAATGGAGGCCTATTCGTTAGTTCAATTAGACTTTCTAGAAATGGTCTTCTAGAATTTATAGAAACTTTTCTAGAATTTTGGACTCTTGTTTCTAGAAATCGATCAATATAAAACTATTTGAATTAAACTGGCCAATTTCCATACAGTTCTAGCCTTAATGTAATTTCTTTTCAATGGCAAAAACAATGACTTAAAATATTACGAAACTAATTTTATGCCACTCAACTTCAAAGTGTCTTTTTTACTACCCCTCCAACGAAAAGCGTTAATTGAGCTAAAAGAGAAACATTACCATACTATTAACAAGTTCATACCACAAGCAAACACTTAATATTTTATACGTTTATTTGTAAAAACGTTTTATTTGTTATTATTTAAATAATAAATTGTTACCCAAACACATAATTATTTCTTCGCATAAACACCCATTGGTAGAAATAAGATAAAGCAGGGTGTATACACCTAAAAAACAAAAACAAAATAATGTCGAGATCTTAAAAAACGCATGATAGGTGTAAATAAGGATTAAGGATGTAAGAGGTTTTGGTATTTAAAACAATTGGAAATTCAAGAACTTAAGGGTATGGAAATAACATTTGATTTACAACCCAAAGTTAAATTAATACCAAAATCCATTTAATTCCGAATCTCGAAAGCTCTCAAAAATTATATTTTACCCCGACATTAATTATTAAACGAGCCAAGCTATTTGACTGTCAACATGAACACAATCCAGTGCAAGTGTATGCGTCAGAAAGAGCGCTTTCTCTGAAGTTTTATAACCAAACAGCCTTGAACACCAACTAAAATATGATGATAAGCATCCACCATTACAACATAAGATTGGTAAAATGTCTAAAACAACATCGGTTAAGAGTGCTTAAAGCGACTATAAACATAATAAACCTCCTTATGTTGGAGCCAAAACGGGTTATCACTTAGTAGTTATACTTTTGGCTTGGCCTAATAGGCAACTCGTGTTTTTCAGTATATAATGATTTAGTAATGAGTGTTATCCATAATATGTTTTTACTAGAATATCCCTTGCAGAAAATCTGGGTGACTCAATTTCGTGAAAGAAAAGGTTCTATTTGATATAAGGTATCTTAGACTCAAGTAGATACCGTATCTATCAGGTTAACGGACGTGAAATATCTCATTTAAAAGTCTTGGTAAGACTAAAAAATAGAACCAACCATCCAAAATAAAAAGCTACAGTAAAAGTATTTTATAAAATGAAACTAGTGTATATATAATATATAAACCATTTTGGTGTTGCAGTTATGAGAACCCAGGTTTCGCCAACCTTCTCCTTTCCTCACGTTTAAAATTGCATATCACAAGCCTAAACATGAGTGTCGTCCAACTCCAAAATGTTGAACAAATCTAAATCTTAGTATTTTTTTCTGCTACTCTTACCTAAATAGATTGATGCACAAAAACTGCTATAGAATATTGCCGTAATGTGGGTTCTGATCTCTGAAAATAACGTGTGTGTTTGGTCTCACGTACAGTGTATAGTCAATGATACATTCAGAGCCGCCACATGTGTTATTTACCTTGTCTTACTGGCTTTAAAATGAGAAGTTTCACGATCAATAAACCAATTCAAATGTTTTACCTATCCCTAACCCCCACACCTTCTCCTGACCCTTCGTTAATATAGATTGCCGCTAGCAAAAAAATTAGAAAAAATTACAAATATTGTGTAGCAAAAAAACCTATAGGGTAAAGTAGTCAAGTTAATGGATAGGAGGGTGATAGTTACTTTTCAGCCACCCTGTGTAATGTAATATTTCGATTAGGGGAAACGCGCTTAATCAACTGTTAAGATTTTTAAGGTGGAAAAGAATATTATTACTAAACATGAACTTAAAGGATAAATAAGTGCGAGGCATAAGGAAAAATTATAGTCATGGCAAATTGTATGAAAATCAGCTACAGGACACGGCCATGCTTACTCTAGTTAAAAAAGAAAAAACCCATTCTTACACTGTGATTTAAATTATTATAATTGAAATTCATGCGAAGATTTTAGGATTTAATGAGATAGGATAAATGTATTCAGTATTATAGAGAAATAACGTTATGTTGACATTCTAAACAATTGAACACCTAATCAGAAGCGACGCCAACTGGCCAAGCCAGGTCCTAGCCTATAATTTGTACTTTTGTTTTAGCCAAATTACCTCGTTAATAAACTCTCAATCTTCAAACGGCATTGGTAATGAGGAGGAAGATGACATTTGAGTTTGGATGAGTTCCCCATTATGGAAAAAGATAATAATGTCAAATCATTGATCTACTATATTACGGGCTCTGTCTTAGACCGACTAACTTAAAGACGTGCCTAATTCTGGGAAATCCAGGTCTGAGTTTTGTGCAAACAACGTAGTTTTTTAGGCTTCACAGCTCATTTAAACCTCCACCAGGTTGATAATCCCTGTACTATTTATATTTAAGTAGTTATAAAATACTACTTAAATAGTTATTTAAGGGTTATTCCTATACTATGCTGTATCATTTATCTGTTATAAATTGAATAATCATTGTTTATTCACTTGTTTGTGAACGGCTGTAAAAGCTTCCTTGAAATTTCACAGTTGTATAATCAGGGCTGGCCCACTACCTAATGGTTTGCTGAAAGATGGTTTGCCAAGCATAAACCAAGATTCAATATAGTGCAATTAAACAATATGTATTATAAGCGTAAAGTAGGTCTTTTTCGCTTGAGAGAAAAGTGTTACAGCGAAAGTGTTAGTTTTCCGAAAGCGACAAGGACACTTTACACTCAAATTACATATACACAATTTCTAGAAATGTAAAAAATTAAATTTAATCCATTTTTGCTCCCTGAAAGAAAACAGCTGTTTGACGTCGTGTGTTTGGGTCGTAAAGAAGCACTTTAGACGCGGTTGTATGAAAACCTATTTAAAAGTTAAAATACGTTAGGTGTTAACACACCCAGGTTTTTTAAATAATTTGAGCTGATTATATAAGATAGTAAGAATATGTGCCCCAAGTCTAAACTTTGTCCGAACTGTCGGCTTTTATTGTGGGAAACATGTATCTCAAACATTTTAATTTTTATTCATTTTTAAAATGGGAAGGCTGTAACAAATTACGAAACCTGCTACTTGAAATCTGTGTCGATCGTAATAGGACCATAGACCGTACCGTTAGGGTAAGTAGCTATGTATTAAAACACGTTCTAACAGCATCATGAGTGTTCTCTTCAACTAGATTTTTCCCTGAGCGGCAAAATAGCTACAATTGGAGAAGGTATGTAATTAGAATTTGGCATAGAGGAGCACGGGGGGAAGCACGGGCAGTTGGGAGTCCGGCCAACGGATTAATGGAGGTTATTTGTGGTAATGTGACCAGCAGAGGCGTGCTCGACGTGGCTCACGAAGGGTAAGGTAGGCCTAGTTAGACCGTGGGTGGCATTTCCAATACGCAGTAGCCATTCGGCTAAAAAAACAATAATCAGGAATGCCTTTGGCTAATGGCTGGTGAAGGTAGGATGGGCCCAGATGGTCCATGGGTAGGTAGTATGGTATGGTCCATGGTACGGCAGTACGCAGTGGTCCATTGGACCATGGACACTTTAATCATGGGTAGTATATTTGCAAGTACGTAGTGGCCATTGGATCTTTGGTTCTTTTATCATGGGCGGCAATTTGCAGTGGTCATGTAGTGGTTGTTACAGTGACCTACAATAAATTAAGAGACATTTGGATCATTGGCTAACTGAGGATGAGATGGGCCTACCAACTCACCCACCAGAGTAACTGAATGTTCAAAAACTTGTGCACACCAACATTCCAAACATTGAATCATTAGTTATACAACCTCTCATATATAATTACAACCTCTAATTGTTTCATAAATTATACTATGAGACATACATTTTCAACAGACAGACATCCTTTTTTTAACACAGATTTTGACTTGTTTAATGTATTGAGCACCCTCATTCAAGCAAACTGTTAAGATTTTCAAAATTTAATTAAAACCATGAAAACTTGCATGAATAAAACACAGGTTAAAACATTTGACCGAGAACAGTGCCATGATGATGTACAAAGCACTTTTCAACGCCAATGGCATTTTTCGTCAATAGAGCATACATACATTATTGTCTAACATTTTTTGTTGAATAATCTAACAAATCTGAAATGTTAAAGATTTCAAAAATTTATCATTTCATGTCCAAAAAAATAAAATCAGAAACAAATACTACCCCGTGAGCTTACCCAGGCTCGACAGAAAACAATGGCATTGACAGGAAAAAATTGATTTTTTAACATAGAGGCTCACATCACTGAGGACAAAGATTTAGACTATGTGGTCATGCCTTTGAGATCAGATAAACAAACCTAAAGGCGAGAAGTAGGACCAAAGTTAGTTGGACAGAAAACAAAGTGGCTAGTTCAAAGTAATTGTCAACGTCGTCGTGCCAAATACCATCAACCAAAATTTCACAAAATTCAAATATAACTCTCTCAAAACAGAAGAAAAATAATCTATGTAGTCAACTTTAAAAATGTAAAAATAAATTCTCTGCAGGGTTCTTCTCATTAAAAGGCTGTGAAAATGCATATCTTTCAAATTTTAAGATAGATTCAACGATACAAGTGATATTTTGGAATGAAGGTCAGATTTAAAAAAAAACATCAAAATGTTCAGCAGGGGAGGATGATATTATTTATGTGATCAAGTGTTGCAATTATGAGATTGTTGAACCGTTCGTGCATTTACACTGATTGATTTTGAGTAGCCTACTTTAGAGGCCGGTATGAGATGTTATGGAGCCTTTTCGCTGATCTTTCTAAGGCCTTCGACTGCATCGGTCCAACCGTTTTCACTGAAATATTGCTACCCGTGCAATCACCGAAACATCACTTAATTAATTGGCTTATATCTGATTTGACAACCCGCGTTATGTATGTTGAAATAAAACATCAAACACTATTAAAATTAAAATTGTGGAGTTATCTGTGGTTCCAACAGGGATTGGTTCATAACCCAATATTGTTCTTGATCTACATAAACGAAATCACCAATGTCATTCCTAGAAAAATGTATTTTGTTGGCCGACACACTGGTCATCAAAATTTAAAATGTGTTGAATTTGAAATGTAATCTGGATACTTTGTTTTGGTTGATGATTTTTTCATTGATCTAAATAAATTGTTGTTGTCACCCCGCACTGGGCACATGTGGAGCTACAAGCCACTTTGAAGGGTGAAGGGCTACAGACGAAATCGTCAATTACGCAAGTGAGTAAATAAATAAGAACTAGGGGGGGGGGTAGAACCATGACACGGCCACATTTACAAATGGCCAGAGGAGGTTCAGCAAAAGTCCCTTCTATATTTCGACAAGAATCCAGGAAAATTTCATATAGTTAAATTTATTTTGAAAAGAACATATATATGCCTTAGATGGTTATGACGGTTAGACGGTTAGTTATGACGGTTAGATTTTTTTAGATTTTTTGTCAAAATGGTTATCAAATAAACATTTTGAGTTAGTAAAAATAGTCAAACAAAAAATGCGACAGCCCTGAGTTTGTAAGTATTAGCAATCAGAGTACACGTTTGCAGTTATTTAAATTGGGTATAATCTAATTTGAAACGGGGAATCTTTTTTGAACTGTAAGATATAACAAAAACGATACAGCTCTAGTTGTAAAAAATATGTTCCTTCAAACTCGTGGCAACATTCGAGAAACTCAGTTCCTGCCCAACGCAACTCACTTTGCAACTTGGTGGAATAATACCCCGGTGTAACCGCTCGGATACGCGATTGGACTGATAATCTACCGCATTTGTAAAGTTGTTACAAAGACTATTAAAACAATCAAACACTTACACTGATAATAACAAAATTGTATTATAATCTTTTAATTTGAAGCAATATAAGGAATTATGACAATTACAGTTTCAAAGTAATTATTTAGGCGTTATAACATCAATTTGAAATATTAGTAGTACAGTAATAGTAACCACAGTAATAGTAACCATTTGAAACCCTTAGAATGTAGTAACCTAATGTATTTTAGTACGTTTTAACTAAATGTATTACCTGATGTAAACATAGCAACTTCCATGTTTAGTTGTTAACTTTATCATTAGGGATTTTATTCATTGTGATAAAATGTTGTACAGTAGTTAATTCAACCTTCAGTCAATGGTTATGACTAGAATACATTTAAACAAGTTTAACCTAAAACAGTCAAACTTAATTGATTATCTTTTTTATAAATTTATGATTAATTTTTTATGGAATAACAAATCGGTAAGATCTCAAACTTGTTTTCGTGGAAACTCCGGGAATCCACCCGTTAGCCTTTAACTATGTGGCATTTAAGAAGTTCATAAAAATGTACTTAGTCAAATAATTTTGGACTTGTCCACGGCAATGTGTTCTAAATTTATGTACACTCAAAAATCCTTAATATCATTACAAGTTGATCATCTCGGTATTTCGACTTTTTATAATGACGTACAATGGTTAAAACTGTACTAGAAGATTGTTTTTTTCTTAGGTTACCAGTTGCTTCATACTAATCGTAAAACATATTCTCATGTCGCCACATATGTTATAGTACACTTTTGTTCCTCGCCAACATGGACTCATTTTGGCAGTTTACAATAAACAACATAACTGCGATGGCAATACTAAAGGTAAATAGATAGACATCAAAGGCAAACAATTAGTTTCAGCTAGTCGCATTACGGCGAGGGCGGGGCGTGGTGATGAGGTGACAGCCGAGTCGAACTGTTTCGAAAACTTGTCTTTCAACACGCGGCCCACTTGGCGCGAACTCTGACTGCAGGTGCTCGTCCGCAGCTGATCTTGACTTGACGAATATCATTGTCACACATAGAAAACAACCATATCGACAAAACTGGTCAACGGTGATTATATCTGAGAGTCTGTGATTGTTTAAGTCCCAGTTGTAAAGTGATCACACCGCACCGTGACAAAGGGACAGTAACGTGATTGATAAAGAAGACAATGTATTTTTGAAACTTATAATAGCGATGGATTTGATTTTTTTATTTTTATTTAATAACCTTAACCTATCGCTATAGCTTCTTTAAACACAAGAAGCGATAGGTAAAGTCCAAATAAATCAATACCCCCTGTCGCAGCAAACCTGCGTACTCAGCGAATTTCCAATGAATATATATGTCTTATTAACACACTAAGCCTCTTACCAGAATTCAAAAGAAATATATTCATAAGTAAGCGATATTTAAAATATTCATTATTATCTATAAGAATAACATTAGGGATGAGTGTGCAGGTTTGCCGCAACAAAGAGCACAAAATAAGGGGTTTTTATGCAAATATCAACTGAACTCATCTAAGTGAAGTCACATACTAAGTTTCATCGATATTCATTCATAAATAAGCGATATATAACATTTTTATTACTCTCCATAAGAATAACATGGGGACCGAGTACCTAGGTTTGCTGCTACGGGAACCATAGGCGAAAAATTTTTTTTGTTCAAACAACAACAAACCACAATCAGATGAAGCGATATACCAAGTTTTGTCAGTTTATGTTAATAAATAACCGAGATATAAATTTTTCTTTTTCTCCATAAGAATAACATTGGGCAACGTATTGCGTTTAGCACTTTCAATATCTCACTAACCAATTAACATAGGGCAATGATCTAAATACCAGATTGTTTGTTTTTTTAAGCTGAATTCAATGGTATGAATTAAAATTTGATTTAAATAACAATTACATGTGAAAACTAAAAAAAAACATTTTTGGGGTACAAAACCCCCCCAAAACCCCCCTTCGGATGGTGCGATTTGTCTGGTTTTCGAACTCGTTCAAATAAATGGTACTTTACATATTTTTACCAAATTTTATTAAGATAGGACCTTTTTTACGAGAGTTATCGTGCTTACGGACACACACACACACATATATTTATATATATATAAATATATATATATAAATTTGAACGAATGGTGTTTTTAGCATCTGGGGACCTCAAAACGAAAAGTTATCATGGTCTCGGGCTTAAGTCTTACCGTGAGATCTACGGTAATAGCTTCTTCCCTATAGGGGAAATTCGCTAAACAATAAAAGAAAGACAAATATGTTAGTCGGACGGCGGCAAAGTCGGACAGCGTCATATCCGGACACTTTAGAAGCTGTCCGGGTTTGTCGGGTGCGTAAGGCATCAAATTCGGACACTTTTATTTCTGTACTGATTCGACATAGTCGGACGGTGACAAATCAGGACTAAAAAGTGTCTGGATTTGACGGTGTCCGACTTTGTCGCTGACCGACTTTGACACGGTCCCGTCATTGTTATTTATATGTCATTAAAGGGATTGCCAAATGTAGTTAATGAGGATAAATATGTTTATAGTAGTGGCTTGAAGGGGCCATAACCCCTAACCTTGCTCTAATACTTTGCCTCATCTGATTTTTTTTACTATTTACATGCTGAGGAAAATTCGTAAAGAAAGTAGATACGTAATTCCATTTTTTGTATTTGGTTTTGTACCATTTTTAGCCAGTATATATTTGAATTAATGCCCCATAATCAATTGTTCATGTCATAAAACATCTTTCAAATGTTCATACCCTGGGAAACCCAATAAATATGCAACAAGGAATACAAATAGAATTGTATTTCAATTACACAATTTTAAGTTTATTTTTTTAAACTTCCTATGCTGGAATAGTTATTATTATAATTGTTTGTCAGAGATAATTGTAGATACAGAAGATGTATTATGTTGAAATCAATTTATTCCTTAAAAAGTTTTTGTTATTTGAACGATTTTGTATTGTCTATTTAGCTTGGTTATATTGTGTTCGTTTATTGTTTGGTTTTATTGTGTTAGGACTCATTCGTGTACTATGTCAGTGCAAATATTTTACTATTGACTAAAAAATTCTTTCCCACTCCAAAATGCAAGTCCGACACGTTGTTCAAGTCGGCAAAAAATAAGTATAAGGTCTCTCGAACGAATGACATTACAAATGTAATAAGCAAAAATGTTGTTCCATACTGCCACTGACGGACGACGCTAGTAGGCTCGGCAAGGGAGTGTGGGCCAGGGATGAGTAAAAGCCTGCCGTATTTAAAATTATTGTACCAGTTAATTTGATTAGTCCACCAGATAATTTTGCTGAAACGTATTATGCACCGTTTTCACAAATAAACTATACCGGTAACTAACCGTTGTGATCACATATTATATAAAACATGGTTAAAAAGTAATTTCATCAATGGCCAATACTTTTAATAAGTTCATACTTTAATTTTCAAACTAACAATACATCATCGTAGTGTATCTGTTATTTTACAAATCGTCAATGCTGATGTTGACTTATAAATCTTCATTATAATCGTGTGTATAATCTTCTAATCTTTCTACTTATAGATTCATTCTATTTTGAATACTTATCAAATTAGATATACTTACAAACAGATATACATGATTCAAGAGTTCAACAAGTTGATTTATATTTCTACAATGTTAATCAATACTAAACAGGGAGTGTTAATTAGTTCCTTTGTTGCAAAAATATTAAATTTAAAGGGAATATTCATCATACTATATAAAGTTTTAAAATTGTTCATATGAAAACAATATCTTTGATGGCTTTAAAAAATAGTGGATAAAGTAGACCCTAAATGTAATAAAACTGTGTACTTCAAACGCTCCCTATTAAAACACTATATAAAAAGCATTTTTTCCTATTTTGTATAAATTTGAGCTTAGTACTATTACAATCAAACTTAATTTTCTTAGTTTATATGAGCTTGTTTTGAAATTGTTAATACATTTTGTATTTACCATAAGATTTAAATCCAGATAATGGACAAAACGAATAATAATTTGTATTAATTATTAAATAAGAATTTATATTTAAGGTTACAGTTGAAAGTTTGGATAAATCAGGATTTTTAGAATTCAAAATCTTATATAAGCTCAAAATACTCTATTTAAATTATTTCAAGGTTTGGCAGATGTTTCAAAAACTTGATCATTAAATAAGCTTTAACACGCTGTGCCATAATTAACATGAGCATTATTTCGATAGTTTATGCTCTGAGGTTTACTTCAGTTAAATCATACGTACAGTATGTGTTTAACCGAAGAAAACCTGAGATTATCAAACCTTTAATTGACGCCCAGAAAAAATAGTGAGTAATGCCCAGAAAGAGTGAGTGAGCGAACTGAGCTCATGACAAGTAGCACCGTAAACCCCGTTATACGACAGACGAATACTCTCGGCTAAAGTGAGTGAGCGAACTGAGCTCCATGACAAGTAGCACCGTAAACCCCGTTATACGACAGACGAATACTCTCGGCTAAAGTGAGTGAGCGAACTGAGCTCCATGACAAGTAGCACCGTAAACCCCGTTATACGACAGACGAATACTCTCGGCTAAAGTGAGTGAGCGAACTGAGCTTCATGACAAGTAGCACCGTAAACCCCGTTATACGACAGACGAATACTCTCGGCTAAAGTGAGTGAGCGAACTGAGCTCCATGACAAGTAGCACCGTAAACCCCGTTATACGACAGACGAATACTCTCAGCTAAAGTGAGTGAGCGAACTGAGCTCCATGACAAGTAGCACCGTAAACCCCGTTATACGACAGACGAATACTCTCGGCTAAAGTGAGTGAGCGAACTGAGCTCCATGACAAGTAGCACCGTAAACCCCGTTATACGAAAGACGAATACTCTCGGCTAAAGTGAGTGAGCGAACTGAGCTCCATGACAAGTAGCACCGTAAACCCCGTTATACGACAGACGAATACTCTCGGCTAAAGTGAGTGAGCGAACTGAGCTCCATGACAAGTAGCACCGTAAACCCCGTTATACGACAGACAAATACTCTCGGCTAAAGTGAGTGAGCGAACTGAGCTCCATGACAAGTAGCACCGTAAACCCCGTTATACGACAGACAAATACTCTCGGCTAAAGTGAGTGAGCAAACTGAGCTCCAACACAAGTAGCACCATAAACCCCGTTATACGACAGACGAATACTCTCGGCTAAAGTGAGTGAGTGAACTGAGCTTCATGACAAGTAGCACCGTAAACCCCGTTATACGACAGACGAATACTCTCGGCTAAAGTGAGTGAGCGAACTGAGCTCCATGACAAGTAGCACCGTAAACCCCGTTATACGACAGACGAATACTCTCGGCTAAAGTGAGTGAGCGAACTGAGCTCCATGACAAGTAGCACCGTAAACCCCGTTATACGACAGACGAATACTCTCGGCTAAAGTGAGTGAGCGAACTGAGCTCCATGACAAGTAGCACCATAAACCCCGTTATACGACAGACGAATACTCTCGGCTAAAGTGAGTGAGCGAACTGAGCTCCATGACAAGTAGCACCGTAAACCCCGTTATACGACAGACGAATACTCTCGGCTAAAGTGAGTGAGCGAACTAAGCTCCAACACAAGTAGCACCATAAACCCCGTTATACGACAGACGAATACTCTCGGCTAAAGTGAGTGAGTGAACTGAGCTTCATGACAAGTAGCACCGTAAACCCCGTTATACGACAGACGAATACTCTCGGCTAAAGTGAGTGAGCGAACTGAGCTCCATGACAAGTAGCACCGTAAACCCCGTTATACGACAGACGAATACTCTCGGCTAAAGTGAGTGAGCGAACTGAGCTCCATGACAAGTAGCACCGTAAACCCCGTTATACGACAGACGAATACTCTCGGCTAAAGTGAGTGAGCGAACTGAGCTCCATGACAAGTAGCACCATAAACCCCGTTATACGACAGACGAATACTCTCGGCTAAAGTGAGTGAGCGAACTGAGCTCCATGACAAGTAGCACCGTAAACCCCGTTATACGACAGACGAATACTCTGGGCTAAAGTGAGTGAGCAAACTGAGCTCCATGACAAGTAGCACCGTAAACCCCCTTATACGACAGACAAATACTCTCGGCTAAAGTGAGTGAGCGAACTGAGCTCCATGACAAGTAGCACCGTAAACCCCGTTATACGACAGACAAATACTCTCGGCTAAAGTGAGTGAGCGAACTGAGCTCCATGACAAGTAGCACCGTAAATCCCGTTATACGACAGACGAATACTCTCGGCTAAAGTGAGTGAGCGAACTGAGCTCCATGACAAGTAGCACCATAAACCCCGTTATACGACAGACAAATACTCTCGGCTAAAGTGAGTGAGCGAACTGAGCTTCATGACAAGTAGCACCGTAAACCCCGTTATACGACAGACGAATACTCTCGGCTAAAGTGAGTGAGCGAACTGAGCTCCATGACAAGTAGCACCGTAAACCCCGTTATACGACAGACGAATACTCTCGGCTAAAGTGAGTGAGCGAACTGAGCTCCATGACAAGTAGCACCGTAAACCCCGTTATACGACAGACGAATACTCTCGGCTAAAGTGAGTGAGCGAACTGAGCTCCATGACAAGTAGCACCGTAAACCCCGTTATACGACAGACGAATACTCTCGGCTAAAGTGAGTGAGCGAACTGAGCTCCATGACAAGTAGCACCGTAAACCCCGTTATACGACAGACGAATACTCTCGGCTAAAGTGAGTGAGCGAACTGAGCTCCATGACAAGTAGCACCGTAAACCCCCTTATACGACAGACGAATACTCTCGGCTAAATCATCAGCTCATTCAGAAGAACGTAACCAACCAACTGAACAGCACACACACAACACCACTTTAAACTACGAGCAGTCTGTGTGTACGTTTCTGTGTCGTGGGTAAACTCTTGCACGGATATTAGAACCAATCTCGTGGGTCATTTGTAACAACGATGTATGACCTTTTATAAAAGCTCACATTGTTATCTACCGTAGTGTTTTCCTCAGTACCATCTGTTTATTCAAATCAGCATTTTCCATAATTCATTTCAATATTTTGAGATTGTTCTCTAAGGCCTGCTCGTGTTTGCTCTTGCAGTTTATGAATATATTTGTACCTTACCATTTTTGGAAAAATTATGACTGATAACTTTGTATGTTAAATAAATAATATTAAACATATTTTGTAAATAAATAATATATATTATGATAAATAAATATATACATATTTCGTGCATTTTAAGAATATTGTGTAACCAAAAAATCAGTAAATTTCAAAATAATATATTAAAATGTTTATTTTTAAATCTTCCTTATTTATCATATGAAAATGTTATACCCGCGCATTAAACCTGTTTATGTTTGAATGTTAACTACTGATATTTAAAAAAAAAAATCAGCACATTGGCCATTTTTCTATTTTTAACATATTTTATAAGGGAACTTAAAAAAATCATTTTAGATACCCAGAGGTTTCAAAATTGAACCTTAAGATAAATTACTGAATAATGTCCAGATTTAAATTAAGTAGAACAGCCAATTGTATGATCACAGAGACAATAAATCAGCAAGTTCTGGCTTATTAAGAAGCACGATATAGATACTATGTAACATCTTTGAATTCAGAGCTTAGAATAAAGACATTGAAACATGATGTGCGAGAACGAGAACGCCAAGTCGTTCATTAACCGGTACGGTCTTGCAACCGGCGACTTTGAATAAGTGGAGCTCTTTAAACTGAAAGAAGTCGTTTTGAATCGTGATTTGTATTAACAATGCTTCTTCTTTGATCACTGTAAAAAGGGTAATGCATTATTTGTTTATTTGTTTGCTGTATATTTGAATTTGAGGAAACTACGCAGTTAAATAATATGAGTACCCTATTTATATTGAACATGAAACAATAAATTACGTCTTACAACACTACAAAATACAGAGTGTACACAAACTCCCTGGAAAAATTGCGTGTATTTGTTCCTTAGGTCGAGACAATAAAAAAAAATCATAAAAACATGGGTCTAAAATGCCTAGTTTTCTGTATGTCAGTGTGTTTGTGATTTTTACAAATTATTTAATAACTTGAGTATTATTTTAGATAGAAACTTCTTAATCGGCAAAAATGTGTACCGTAGTAGATAAAACAAGTGTATGGAATTTCGTTACGATATCTTTAACCGTTTCAAGAGGGCGGCCATTTAAAATCTTTGATGTCAAATTTCACAATAACCGTAAGTTAAAAAAGGTTTTAAGAAATACAAAATGTATAATGTTAAGACGAACAAAATGACACCTTTTTTGCTGCAATCAAATTAAGATAAGAAATAACTGAGTATGTGGACATTTACTGAAATAAATATCCTACAATTATTTATGGTAATTTATTTATAAGGAAATATCTAATTACTCTATTATTTATTATCCAATAGCAGCAAACAATGAGTCATTTTATTTTTCTTAACATTCACATTTTGTATTACCAGAGACAATGATTTAAAAAAAACTTACGGTTTTCGTGAAATTTGACATCAAAGATTTTATTTAAATGGCCGCCATCTCGAAACGGTTTAAGATATCGTAACGAAATTCCATACACTTGTTTTACCTACAAAGGTACACATTTGTACCGAATTCGAAGTTGCTGTATACAATAATACTCAAGTTAAAAAATAATTTGATAATCACAAACAGACTGACAGACAGAAATCTAGGCAATTTAGACCCAGGACTAGAGACAGAAGGGCTGCGCCTTGCCGCCGCCGCCCGATCCCGCTCCCGCCAATCCTCCCTCAAAGTGACGTAGCGGCGGGAGCATCCACGCGGTATTGCCATTGTCGCACATGCTTTCGCTCGCTTGTTGCTGTTACTTGTTGATATCCATGTGTAACAATTAGCTATTACTAAATTAATTTGTAACTAGTTATGCTGTATTAGTTATATAATGTAGTTGCCAAGTGTTTTCTGTTAATATGGTCGGATGTAGTGTAGCAACTTGTAGTTGATTCATTCAAAGAAAACTGAAAATGTTATTTATCACGTTTTTCCAACAAACCTATCAGTGAGCGACGTGTGGTTCGTAAAGTGCAAAAGAGCTGATAGTTTTGATGTTCAAACTGTTTTCAACATTTTGAACAAATTAGTTTTCGTAGATGTATTAATTCTCAAATTGGAATTGAAAATTAGATTTATATAAAATAAATAAATTGGAGAAATAATATGGAAAATAAATATATAAAAATTCAGTAAAATGTTTGGACAATGCATTTAATAACAATAGGTTAACGTTAAACCGTTAGAAACTGTAAATAAATATAGAACTCTCGTCTCGTGTTAAAAAAGTGAATCCTCACTGGAGGAT
Source organism: Allygus modestus (assembly GCA_963675035.1). Taxonomy (NCBI): domain Eukaryota; kingdom Metazoa; phylum Arthropoda; class Insecta; order Hemiptera; family Cicadellidae; genus Allygus; species Allygus modestus. The sequence goes on from OY776111.1 coordinate 305,381,676, forward strand.
ATATTTTTGTAAACAAAACATCTGGCCAAAGAGTAAGTCATAAAGGCTAACATAGCTTGAGGAGAGAGCATAGGTGTAATTCGGGGTGGCAAGGGGGGCAGGAGAAAATATTACTATAATATATTTAAAGTCACAGTAATCACGATCACGATTGTTTTGATTTAAAAAATCAGCTGTAAGACCGATTCCTCCAACCAGCCATTAACCTCCCTTAAATTTGCAAAGAAAAAGTTTAAATATAAATAAGTAAATAACAAGGTAAAAATAACTAGCTTATGACCCGTTCATGTACCGCACGGAATCTAGCAGGCACAGAGCCAGATATTTAAAAAATATGCCGACATTTCAATCAGCTGACTAAATAAATAAAATATAACGGTTTTTTTTAATGGTTTTATTTAATGCTTTTAGTTACTGCTCCCAGGAAATCACATGTTAATACTTGACCATTCACTGGTTGAATATAAGCAGCTGTTATGATTCCATTGTTTTTACTTGAAACTCCATAAGCCCAATGTTAACTTTTTGAACTTTTCAAATACGTTTCTTCACATAATTATATTTTTCCTGGAGATGAGACCGGACTATAACTTGTTTTTAACCCAGAAATTAAATAAGTACAACCTTTGAAGAAAATCGTTGGAGCCGTTTTTGAGATCAGAGTTGCAATCAAGCAAGCATACAAGCAAGCAAGCAAACACGCACGCAAGCAAACTTTACTCATCATATTAGATATAGGATAAGTTTTATAAAATCTAAATCTGTATGGAGTAAACTGTTGTTTTAACGTAAATTTTTTTTAAGGTTTTGAACATTGTTATACCATTATTATATTTATAAATTGCTAATTGTGGTAATAATAGACGTTTGTAATACATAACTTGAAAATCGTTTTTACTCAAATTTATTCTTTAATTATAATTCTAAGCCCCATAAAAATCAAATAAAAACCCTTTGTGATGTTTGACCTTAACACTTAGTTCCCTTAAATCATTATAAGTTTTGTCATATATGTATTTCTGCTCAGTCATCAATCCCTTATAGATAATTTAGTTAAAAACATTGCATAAATGTACAACATGTTGGTTATTTACGACTAAAGCACTGTAATACTAGCGCTCACACAGGGAAAGGTATAGGGCGCCGCGCGCCTGAGCTCCCGCAGTGACGTCACAGCGGTGGCCGGTTGGAATCACTTATTGAGCCCGCAAGGCGTAGCCCTTCTATCCATAGTCCTGTTTTAGACCCATGTTTGTATGTTTTTTGATTTCCTCAACCTAGGAAACAAATAGGCAGTGGCTACGTACACGTCCGACGTGAGCCGCTACTGTTCACGTCCGTTCCAAATTATGCACCGTACGTTACTTTTCCTGTGATTTTTAAAACAAATTGAGAGCCAGAAAACCTCCTAACCTAACCTAACGTAACCTAACCTATCCTAACCTAACGTAACATAACGTAACGTAACCTAACCCAACCTAACCTAAGCGGTAGCGAAGTGAATTTGCCCTTACATTGGACGTGTACGCAGTCACTTCGAAACAAATACACACGATTTTTCCAGGGAGTTTTTATACACCCTATTTTACACAGTTTACTTACACACCAGAGGGTAAAAGCAATGTACATAAAAAATGGTACAGTTGATTTATACTATTCACACCATTCATTAGGCCCAATCAGAGAATGTACGATATTAAAATATTTGAAAATAACCCCAAAGCATTTTTTACCATTATATATAAACTATGGGTACGTGCACACCGGAGTGGGGATTGGACCCGGGTTGGTACCCGGGATGGTAGCTTTGATCCTGGATCCGACCTTAGATCTGATCCTAGATCTATGCCGGTATACAAGCGGGGATAGCAGCCGATATAGTCGCCTGTTACTATTTTAGTCAGCTGATTGGGAATATTTGTTTCAAATCAAATACAAAATAAGTAAACTCATTGGTTCTAAATCATGTTTTGAACTATCTACATATTTTTAAAAAATCCTGCTTTTTGTTCACCCACTTCCTGAAGTTAATACTTAACCGATTTTGATGATTTTTTAAATTTAAAATATAATTTCAAGTTTTAAGTCATTGTCTAGCCATAATTTCGATTTAGGCCCAGGGTCCTGCCCCTCGGGACTTCCAAGTTCCCATGTTATTCATATGGAGGAGAGTTTTATTTGGTTTATGACATGTGTTTTTCTTGATTCAATAAACAGCTGTTACAAGGATCATATCAGCAAAATATTGCGGGAAGCAGCTCGTTTTTCATTAATTGTAAACGTTGTTAAATTTATTGTAATCTTTCTATTTAGTAATATGTTTTTATTTTCAATATATAAAAAAGAGTCGAATCTTGTAATGAAGACGAGCTATTTTCAATAGAATGATTTTAACAACTGATAACAATTATTTTTTGATCAACATGAAAAGTGACTGTGGCAGCGCAACTATGTACCGTACTTTTGACGCAAAATAGGTTCTGTAAATTAAACACTTGTTGTAGATCACTGAATTTATTGTCAGTTGGCAAATCAAAAGGTGAAACACTATCTAAAACTGGACTAAATAAATGAACCGAATATTAATGAAATGAATCTAATCCAAAAATTAATATAATCGTGAGCCTCCGAGGTGTCACGAGGTTGTAGTTAGACGGACGACTGAAGTGTTGAGGGCGAGGGCCTAAACAATAACCCCCTCCAACACCCCCGCAATAGTAAGTTATGATTTCTGGTAGGATAGGTTGGGCGGTTTTTACCTACAGTTTATCCTTGGTTTATGAGTAAGCTATTCACCATAAAATAAATTTATAACATAATAATGGGATTATGTAAAATATATTGGCCTGATAAAGGCCTAATAACTTATACGCAGTTTTCAGACAGAAAAATATGTTTAACTCCAAAGAATATCACGTTTTAAACGCTAACTTAGGTCATAACCTTCAAAGAGGCATTTATTTAAGAAATAAAGTAAAATAACAACAAATATTTACAGCTATACGATTAATAACATTTATATTATTTCCACATAAACTTTACTTACGTCGCAAGTCATTCCCCAATTTACATAAAACATTAAATTATAATTACAAAACATATACATAAACTAGGCTCTATTTAAGTTTTTGTACTATCCTCGATCAAAGTAATCAGTTAAAACTCTGTCTTTTCAACATTTCATTAATGTAGGCTGTAAGTGTGTTTGTAAATCCATTATTCAGTAATTACTTCAATGTAAATAGAAAAGAGTATTTAAGTCTACATGGTTCTAAACACATGATTCGATTTTTGTTTAATCAGATGATAAATAGCAACCTCCTTTGTTTACATCCAGAAACAATCCTGGATCTGATCCTAGATCTGACCCTTGCTCACTGCTTCTATCCCGGCTAGCATCCTAGTTCCGAGCTTCTGATTGGCTGAAATAAACCGTCTTGTATGCCTTAATGCGAGTATGCTTGTATCCCGGCTCCGGTGTACACGTACCCTATGATATGTATACGTTTCAGTAATATTGCTTGTTGAAATGTATTTTCCTAAATAACGCAAACAATTGGACCGATCAAACTATGTTGGACCATACATAAATTACTGGTTTCTTTAATGTTCCTGTGGTATTCTTCCTGATAATTTTATATCACAGTCTTAAATTCAGCAAACTCAAAACTAGAGTTTCATAGTAAATACCGTTGCAACGCAATTTGATAAACATTTCAACATTTAGCCCGGTATCATGTGGTCCGATTTTTTTGTTACAACCGATACTACAATTACTAAAGCCATTGACGTCCGATACTCGATTCAATCGTTATTCACGGCCAATAAAACCAAGTCCGGTTGGCATTTATATAAAACGTGATCTGGTCATCATTTATGGCATAAATTACGCAGTTAGATCGTAAATGACGCCTTTACCGATATACCACGAATCAGCAGGAAAAACTTCGACCTCTTCAGATTTAAACAGATTATTTTGAAACTTCAGGTCAAGTTCAAATATTAAAATACTCAAATTTTCGTGTACTTTCAAACCCCTGATTTCAGTAAAGCCCCTGTTGCACATTTTAATACATATTGAGATATTTTCTGAGAAAAATCAAGAAAATTTAGATTTACCATAACTTTGTAGCTGTTATACATATATTTACAGTTACATGCTACTTTCATGTTTTTACATATTTTTGTTATATATGTGTTATACCTTTCTTCTTTCGTATTTAACAATTTGCTAATATATTGAACTTTGCATTGTTTAAATAAAAGTCTACATGTGTGATAACATGTTAAAATTTAAAATAGTATAGGCCTATTTCATCACTAAGACGAACAGTGACGCTTTTCGATACCAGCTCAACTTTAACGGCCGAGGACGGAAAATGAGTGAGGATGAGCTGAGAAAAATTACCTCGACCGAAAAGTGTCATCAAATAATTTTTTTCCTGACAAAAAATATCATTAAAATGATACTTTTTATCCTAGAATGAAAAATAAAAACTTTAGCACCTCGATGCATGTGTTGATAACAGCTTCTTTAGAAGCAGTATGACAAAAAAAGTTGTTATACTTTCCTTGCAGAAAACCTGTATTTGACTAAGCAAATTTCTTATGATATTAGCTGTAAAAATAAATACCCCCCGTCGCAGCAAACCTGCGTACTCAGCGAATTTCCAATGCATCGATATGTTTCTCACTAGTACATAAAGCCACTCACCAAGTTTGACAAAAATACATTCATAAATAAGTGATTTATTACATTTTATTTATTCCCCATAAGAATAACATTAGGACTGAGTACGCAGGTTTGCTGCAACGAGGAAGATAAGAAATGAGTTTTTATGCAATTATCAATATAACTGAACCAGGTGAAGCTACTTACCATGTTTTATTAATTTATGTTCATAATTAAGGGAGATATAAAACGTTACTTATTCTCCATAAGAATAACATTAGGGCTGAGTATGCAGGTTAGCTGCTACGGGGACAATCAACAAAACATTTATTTTTTGTGCAATTATCAATATACCAGTACAACATGAAGCCACATACCAAATTTCATCAATATACATTCATAAATAATCAAGATATCAAATTTTATTTATTCTCCATAAGGATAACATTGGACAACGTACTGTGTTTAGCACTTTGAATATCTCTGCAACGGTTTGACGTAGAATCACAATTTAAACACCAAAATGATTGTTTTGTGGAGCTGAAGTGATTGGTAAAAGAAAATGTGAAGTTTAAAGTAAAATTAACTGAGGAAAAGCCAAAAACCTTTTTCCCATAAGATTAACATGGGAGATTTTATGAGCATGTTTTTTGGATTTTTTCCGCAACCACTTAACCTAGGTTAATAATTCAAAATACCATATTATTTGTTTTTTTAAGCTCTATAACATGGTCTAAACCTAAATTAAGTGTTTTAAAAATGTTAGGGTAAAAAATGCAAAAAACTGATTTTTGGAAAATTTAAAACCCCCATAAACCCCCCTTCCCATAGTCCGATTTTTCTGGTTTTCGAACTTAAAGTCATAAATGTCAGTTTACACATTTGAGCCAAATTTCATCGAAATCGGACGTTTTTTACTCAAGTTATCGCATTCACGGACACATATATAGATATATATATATATATATATAGATATATATATATATATATATATATATATAGATATATATATACATATATATAAATTTGAACGAATAGTGTTTTGGACATCTGGGGACCTCAAAACAAAAAGTTATCATGGTCTCGGGCTTAAGTCTTACCATGAGACCTACGGTAATAGCTTCTTCCCTATAGGGGAAATTCGCTAAAACAACCACTTACATTTATTAAGGTGTTTTATTGACAGTAAATACAATATCGAAAATTTTTTGTGACAATCAACCATAGGCAGACGACCGTAGGTGACGAGTTTACCATAGGCAGATATTTTACTTCGCGGTAAAAACAGGGCCTCACAATTACTAGGGGGCCCTGTCCAAGTGTGTGCCATGGAAAAATCCCCTCCAAAAACTTAATTCTAAACTACCATGCTTTTACTGATTGTGATCACAAAAAAGGATCCTTTTAGGATACTACCTGTGACACAAGTCAATATGAACTAAGAGTTTTCATAAATCATTTATTGGTTAGAACTCATTTGCGACTCAGACATTTTACAGAGTATTTGTTCAGTTCCGCTTAAACCGCCACATTAGAGACCTGACTCGAGTTGGTTTGTTGACAAACATGCCATCACGTGTTTTTATTGTGCCTAACAAGGGACAATAAATAGAAATGACCTGAGAGTGATAAACAACTAAGGTGCCAACGCTGTCACTCCATCTATTCTGGGCTGCCATCAAGGGGACAATTCTTTGCTCTCTTTAACTTTCCTACCTCAAGCTTCCTCCATGGGATGTTTAACTATAAATTATTTTAAGGATATTGAATAGGCCTAAATGACTCTAACTTTAATAAGGGTACCGGTTTGCATTTTATCTTTTGTTTGACTAATTCTAAATGACAAGAGGGAGTATTATTTTGTGACATATTTTCGTCACAAATGTTTGTTGAAAAATCATCGAGATTCTTTTAAGCCATTAAATAAATATTATTGTAAAATAAACACACATTCTTTCTCCTAAGTGAACCACCTATTAATCATAAATTAACTGGTTACCTATGATGTACAACCACAAACTAAATTCTGGCAAGCCCTGTCTCCCATTTTCTCCAAAGAAGGATTTGTCCAGAGAGTTACACGACAACCTATATAATATAATCCACATTTATTTTTATTGAATTATTGGTGGACAAACTTAGGGGCCTCGAAGACATAGTCTGTTTCGAGGCCTCCAGCAGTGATCAGTTATTATAAGGGCTATGAAGGAGAATTGTCAAGTATGCATTTGTGATAGTTAATAATATTAACAAACTAAAATTTAAAAAAATGTTCTGCAAGAACATCTGTAGAAAAAACATATTCTACTGCAAACTTACTTGTTAGGGAGTACTTAAAACAACCTTAACTATGAATACCATATTAGGATGGCAATCCTTATCACCTGTCAAGCTTATTTGATATAATGTGTTGATTGTAATAAATAAATAAATAGCTACATAACTACAAAGTAATATGTCAAATATCATGTTAAAATAAAAATAAATATAATACAAGTATAATACGGTATCACTTGTATGTAGATCAACCCATAATTTTAAATAACAATTATATATTTTAAACTGTAAATAACCATCGTTTCAAACTGCTGAAGTGTTCAGCAATAGGGCTTTTATTTTCTATGTTATATACTATAGTATTGTTAATTCGAGGGGTATTACAAATGTTTATAAAGTGTGAGCTCAAGGCTGGGTCACACTGGGCCGGGTCACACTAGGCCGGGTCACACTAGGCCGGGTCACACTGGGCCGGGTCACACTAGGCCGGGTCACACTGGGCCGGGTCACACTGGGCCGGGTCACACTGGGCCGGGTCACACTAGGCCGGGTCACACTGGGCCGGGTCACGCTAGGCCGGGTCACACTGGGCCGGGTCACACTAGGCCGGGTCACACTGGGCCGGGTCACACTAGGCCGGGTCACACTAGGCTGGTTACCAGCACTAGTTACTAGCAGCTTGTAAATTCAAAACAAACAAGTAAATAAAAATATTGCGAGCTACTAGCTGAACAAGTTATTGTCAATATTTACTTTACATCTTGAATAAAACAAAAAATGTACAACAATTCTGGTGTGAACTTGAAACAGCTGATATTTAACTACAGAAAAAGAGCAGACAATCAGATAATTTTGGCAGTCTATATTTCATTCCAAGGAGGTCTATTGGTAAAAGGCCTACTGGAGACAACACTACTCAACAAAATTGCGTGTCGCCTTGTCGCTGCCATTTTGTGGTGAGGAAAATAAACTATTACGTATATGGCGGTGTTGCTGTTTTGCCTGGCTTGTGAGGCTTAAATTGGTATTAAATTCCGTTCAATCCTGTTTCTGGAAGTAGTTGTGTTGCCTCTATAGATTGTGAAAAACTATAAAATGCAACCTGCCTGATCTGCAGGCAACAATCATGGTTCCGAGCCTAATAAAGTTCAACATCCAACCTTCAGTAAAAAAATGTTCTACCAAACAACACCATTTCATAATAGCTAATTGAGTTATTAATGAAGCATTTATATGTCCGTTTAAAAATGTTAGTCATGCCTATTATGAAACGCCTTATCAATCGTATTCTAATATCATACAATGATCATTAAATAAATTTAAATCCACGCATGTACAAGGAATTTCTAGAAGTGATAGTGAAAAATCAAATTTGTTGGCTTTAATCAGAAATTTGGAAATTCCAAATGCATTGAAACCACTAGCACGTCATCTAGCCTGATAATTAATAATTTGCCACTACTAGCAACCAGCTTAATGTGACCACTCAAACCTCTCTGTTTTGCTAGAGCTAGCAACAGATCATGTGGTCAGACCAGCTATTTTCCTATGACTACCGCTACTAAGCAGCCAACAACTACCAGCTGGTAACCAGCGTAGTGTGACCTGGGCTTTAGGACTAGGATATATTGATTTATAACATTTTATACAATCCCAGAAATACAATTGTATCCTATCATTATTAATAATTAAGTTTTGAAGAAATAGTTGTTCATTTTCCATGTTTTATGAGGAAAATCTAGTTTTGTTAAATTTGATGATATTATATTTGGTTTGATATAAAACAATGATCCAACAATAATTAATTAAAATAAATGATTAGTCTAAATGTGTTACTTTTTTATACGTAAAGTTTAATCCCCAGGCTAAAATAAAATGTATGATTTTATGAAATTCAAAAGTATTTATTTAAAAAATACATGTTTATATAATTCTAGCATAAAAAATGCTTTAAGCTTATAACAGAAGATAAGCTGTGTTATGTAACGCAAGGGAGTGAGAATATGCTTTTGATGCATTACACAGTTGTTTTTGTGTGTTTCAACTCCAGTCATGTTTTTTTTTACGTTTTGACAGGAAACGGTCCAAACCTTGGTCTTGTTTCCATCTAAACCCAACCTTTTGTCAGAAAGCCAATGTCCAGTATCAAACCTTTACAGTGAAATGGAGTAAGGTACTTTTCCAAAGCGGTTTTTCCTGCAACATAACCCTGATGGACTTCATCGACACCTCAAATGGAGCTTATTGGATAAGGAAAGTAAGTGGAAAAGTGAAATTAATAAGTAATTAAAGTTACTAAAGTTACAAAATATGAGTACAACTCCTGACTGGTTTTCCCACTAGCAAATTACTTTAAAGATAGCTTAAACTCTTTGTAGTGGTAACAAATAGCAACACTCATAGCTTTAATCAATAGTACAGTTTATGACACTTCTGCAATCCACATATAAACTTAAACTTTAATTAATTATTTAACTCTTTTTGTTATTCTAACTTTACCTGACTTTACTTATAGACACTTACATAATTAATTCTCATCGGTGGAATTGGTGGAACTACAAATGGACCAACCACCGAGTTTCATCAGAAAGGCACAAACGGTAACAAGTGTTAGTTAGTCTCCACTAATCCTGAGTTGATCGTGTGTTTGTGTGTTCATGTTCTCGTGTTTGTTATGTTTTCCTCTTTGATGTGATCACCAGTTTGTTGAGTTCCCCGGCGATCTGCTTCCTCTGACAGCTCTCTCATCTACATTTGCCATCAGTGAAAAAACAAACTAACATCTGGTTGTTGACCTGTCTTTCATTAGAAGTGTATTCACTATGTATGATAATCAAGCTTTTATTTATTATTTTAGTGTGTAGTTGTTGCAAAATTTGGTCAATAGCCAAACCTTTACCCATTTCAGGTTATTGGCATGGCATTTTTGCCATGTTGTTGTCATCAATTAAATCATTACACAGATCTGCAAAAAAATACTTTTGAAAATTTGTATAACTGTAATATGTCATTTTAATGTATTTTTAGCACTAATTCAAAGTATGAAATCAGTTTTTCTCCATCACACAAGGTTTTCCCACAAAATGTAGTTGAATTTTAATAAAAATCAGCAAAAACGCTATTTGTAATAAATTTTGTTTGGTTTAAAAATGGATGTATATTTTAAGTAACATCATTTTGCTGCAAAAGAACTCTGAAAATTAAGTAAACATAGACATTAATAGTTATCATGATTATAAGTCCTTATAGAAATGTTTATGCATTCCATCAAAACTTCTTTTAGCACTTTTTCTGTTGTGAGATCGTTGTGATATCCCTCTTTAACATATCCAACAGAAATTGGCTGTCATGTGATTGTGTTCCATCTTCCTTGACATAATAAATATAAATATTCAATTTCTTTAATATCTTGATGAAATCCCCCCCTTGTTCCTCGCTGAAGTCACCAAGATCTTCTGGAAAGTAGTCAAGATGAGGATGTAGAAAGTGGATTTTTAGGCTCATGCATGGATAACTGCTTGAAGTTATCCAGCATGTCGGCTACAATAGACTTGAAGTTAGGATCCTTTTTGTAACTAAGGAAATCAGTTACAACAAGCATTCACAAAGGAAACATGGGCATTTAGCACATTGGAAGCATAGATATAAATTTTAACATTATTTTTATGTTTTATTGCTATGTTTTACCATTGTCTGATAAATTAATAATGATCTCTTCACCGAAATAACTAAATTCTATGCATATATTGTTTTATTTTAGGTAAACAAAGCTCAACAATCATATTTTATAAATTACTTTATAAGTACAAGCTTTCATAAAAGATCTTGACGGAACAAATTAGATACAAATTAAATATGTAATTATAAAAAAAATACCACAAAATCACTGATTAAATTTTAGGCAATTAATGTTATACCACAGAGAAGAAAGATTTCTTTTTTCTCTGTGGTTGTACTTAGAAGGCAAAAGTCAATCATTGTGTTCATTGAAAACAATCTCTGTATATAAAAATCAATGTTTTTTCTCTATGTCCCTTATTATTTCCTATACCATTAATCCATTTACAATGAAACTGCATGTTCATTCAGGTTGAATGAGTCCATTATCCATCTTTTAATTAATTATTATCATTAAATATCATGGATATACCAAAGTGAAAGCACCAATTCAAACGTGTTGTTTTGCAGGACAATAAGCAAATTAGTCAAGCTTTTCACTAAAAATATTATAGCCAAGGATTAACTTTGGTAATAATATCAAACTTTGCACATGGACGACTTATGATAAATACTTACTAAGTCCCTAGGATGGATTCTAGCCATTAATCAAAGTCATAAACCTCAGGGCTCCGCTGTACTGGTCTTTGAAATGATCAGCGTGAACCAAATGGTGTAATTAGTATTTTTTGTTTTCATGGTTACAATATTTTTACCACCGGGAAAATAAACTGGAATTGAGAAACACCACACAAACAAAGTTACGGGTACTACGGCACTACTTAGAAGTAAGTAAAATTATCCCTTAGAAATAGAGTAAACCAAAACAAAAAAACACATATCATTGTTAATAAACTCGTTTACATTATAGAACTCTTTGTCAATCAAATAATAAATTAGTTTAAATTAGTTTTTGAATTTTATGAGGTAAGGAGGAAGAAAGTAAAATGAAAATACCATATGGTTATAGAGTGTGGTTGTTTTTTATAGAAGAAGGTTCGGGAGCAGGGAATGAGTTATTTCTGTTTCGTCAGATTCTGTTCTCATCCCACCACAGAAAACCCAAGTCAAATGTGCTCTTTGAATGGGGGAGATTTCTACACTCTGAGGTGGATTTACAAGAATTTTTATTTGGAGAAATTTGTTTTGAGTTTCATATCTGAGACAAATTGAATACTGGAATTCAAATCCTTTAATGTTTTTTATTTCTAACTCAGCTTTGGTATTTGCTATGAAACTGAGAGGTGTGTCGTCAAAACACAAAATCATCTTCCCATTCTGGATCGACATACATACATTTTTTACCTAACAACACTGGCCCAAGGATGAAACCCTGTGAGACTCCTTGAGGTATAGTAACTTTTTGAGACATAACTAGGATTTGGCCTGATTTCGGCTTTCAAGTAGCCACTTGCGCGGCACATACTCTAACTGGTACAGCAGTGTGTCTCTCATGGTGCACACAGTCAAGGGCTTTAGAAAGGTTAAGAAATATTCTTAGAACATGTTCTGCATTCTATCGACAACAGTTTCATCAAGTTTTGTCACGGCGCCGGCGTCAATCATTGATCTGCTTTCCTACTGTTCAGGACAGATGACCTCAAAACGTTCAAGGAATTGCATGAATTGCTCAAGAAAAGGTTTTTTGTAAATTTTACTCAAAACCGACAAGATAGAAACAGGACGATGGTTACTTGGGGAAATTGAACTGTCCACTTTTTAAGCATTGACTTTTCCTGTCTTCAAACCGAATGGGAAAACTCCATGTTCAAACAAACAATTTACTAATTTTGGTAATGGCCTCAATATGTGCTTAAAACACGTTAGAGCATCCATGTGGGCATGCAATTTGCATCACTAGATTTGTTTAAGCTAAGACTCTGTATGGTACATCATACATCTGCCTCTGCTACAGGATTGGTCCTTTAATCAGGACAATGGGCTTGAAGAAACCAGTATAGCCTCACTGTAGGTTTATTAAATAAATGGTACAATAAAACTCTGATGCAAAAAACTTGTAAACTCATTAGCTTCATCAGCCGGATCTTCAGTCCACCGTCCCCCGCAAGATATGAAGAGACTGATTTTTAAAAGTAAAATACTTTAATTTTTCTAACAGCTTGTAGTAGGTACCGTAATTGATAGAACCAAAAATTGTCAATAATTCAAATTAGACACAGTGATACAAAGGTTTTTTAATGCTGTGAATTTTATCATTCGGATTGTATTTTTTGAGTGCTAATAAGCATGTACTGGAACCTGATTAATTTTCTAATGAGTTTTATTTTGTTCATCTTCAAAGAAAAAATATTTAATATGCTTAAATCGATGTTATAATGTTTTAAAAGACCGGATTTATTAACAAACTACGGTAGTGGCTTGAAGGGGCCTTGCTCCAATAGCCTTCCTCGTGTAATAGTAATAGCCTACCTCTTTTACTCTATACCAACGAGGTATATATCCATAGAAGTCTCGATTGGGGTAAAAACTGTGCCTACATGCTGATCGCCATTTTGACCCTCTATACCCTCCTGTATCCATGGAAACAACATGTTCAACCAATCAAATCCTCTCTTCACAAGTTATGTTAGTCTTTATTACTCTTTGACCAGATGATTTGTTTATAAAAATATCCTGCAGTGAGGCTTCACTTTTTTAACACGAGACGAGAGCTCTATACTATTTATATCTCGTTGCTCTATACATGCTGAGGAAAATAAAACAGATATAAGTAGGAACTAATGTCAGTTGGTAAACAAAGTAGACACTTAATCACATGTTTTAATGTAAGCAAAGTATGCTTTTCTCATGGTGGATGTTTTACATTATTGCTCGTTTGCTGGTAACTTTTTGTAAATATTGCTATTTTTCCCGAGTCCCTGGGATCAAGACCTTTAGTTTAAGCCCTCCAATCATCCTGTGATTTGCCAAACTCCCGAAAGTTTTACTTCAAAATTTTGCTTACAGAGTTATATATATTTAACAAATATGTGCACTACAAATTAGAAGGTAAAACTCTTCTGGTTGTTTATAGAAGTTCATGATATTATCAATGGTATTTCCAAGACTGGCAAATATACAATGGATATTGATTTTTTTACAACACAATAAGACTTCTTGCCTTTCAAGGTTCATGAGAATAAAAATTGAAAATGCACCAGCTGAACGCCCTCGGATGACATCATCTGTAAACACAACTCTTGCAGAATCGAGCAGACCTTCTCAGCAATTTTGTTCTGTGACTCTTTCATTGGGGCTGATGATGATCGGTGTGACAGGTCCAAATCGATCGCCTGTTACCATTTCTTATGTATATTAACTGTCTTGCTTATGAACAAAGTGTAAGAGGAAATACATTTTGAAGTGCTGTATGAAGTTTTTGATTTACATCCCCTAACTGTAACAATACATATCATGCTAATTAAGAAGTTGTTTAGAATGATCCCTATATACCTCAGTCTATTACTGTGAAATATTTATTTCCATAGTCAGAGTTTTCTATTTTATTATCAAAAAAGTATAGTGATTATACAAATTTATAATAACAGGTGACAATAACAATTTGGCTATGGGGTCTGTATCATTATTCTGATTGAAAACAGTCTGTTAGTAATTAAGCTCGTTGGTCAGTTATATCAAGCAGTTTTGAAGTAGTTGAGATTTTTCTTCCTATTATGTAAATAATGTAAATACTGAGGCCACTTCAGACATATAACTTGATCCAAGTGTCTTAACAAAGATTTTCTTCCGTATAGCCAAAAAATACACAGTGAAAGTTCAAAAGATATTCTGTAGAAATTACTGTTTGGCATGAGGCCTAGTAGTAAAGCAGTATTCTTCCACAACTTTGAAACTCTAGTTGTATCGTTAACTGTTATAGTTAAGAAAAAACTATTTATTTTGTAAATAAATGCAGACATCTAAGAAAATTTATCTATAAACAGATGCGGATTACGTTAGTTAAATAACTATTTTAGGTCTTATTTTAGTCCTCTCTTTAAAGTGATATATTTGATTGAACATTTAATTTATTTGGCAAATGTTCATTATATTTAATAAATTGTTAGGGTATTTTTCTTGTAATTTATTGTATATTCATATAATAATATAAGAAAGTCTTCTTTTACGTATAATCTGTCTCTTTTTTGTATTTTAATAATGTTGGGTTGTCATCGATACTTCTGTAGTTGTGTCTTGTTTCAATAAAATACTCAGCAAAGTTTGATTCCATTGAAGTTCTATTTCTGGATTTTAGGGCTTGGTCAGGTTCTTTGAGTCTAAAAATTTGACAGGTTTTCCAAATAAGGAGATTTTGGTAATTTATTCTGGCAAAACACCTGCTTTGTTTAAATCTCTTACTTAACTGTTTTTGTCTCATAGTTAGTATTGTTCATTTGGTTTATGAAGTAAAATATTTGATACACCCATTTTATCAGCTAATATTATTCATAGTTTTATAATTGTTGAGGTACTGTGAGGAGCAAATGAGATAAAATTATTTGCATTCAACATATATTGAATAGTTCCTCACTTTCACATCTATAATTTGGAAAAAGTTGTCATTGCTGCATTCTGTGTCCATCCTGAGAGGTCCACCCCCATGACAAGTATCAAGTCATCAAGACTTAGTAGATAGAATAATTAGTGATGAGTGATTAAGTGCTTTCACTTTTTAAGTACTGATGAATACAAACAGTATTTTAAAGTTGTATATTATATATGCAACCAGAATAGTAGTTATTGTTTGTTATGAACCAAAATATTACTCAACCATTACCTGGTATTATGGTTATCACGATTTTTTGAAAATACCACATCTGTTATATTTATAAGTATAACACAATTCTCTATCGTAATTGTATATCAGCCATCTTGTACTCAAGTTTTGATGAAATTAACTGGTTAATACAATGTGTGTACATTGTGGTTAAAAATAACATTTATCACTGCTAAACTAGAATGTATGAATCGGCAGGCTATGAAATTCTAGAAGATTTTATTTCTTGCCAATTTGCCCTTAATAAGTGTTTAGATAGCCAAATATAAAAATCACTTGTTTAAAGACCATTTAGGATTAAATGGTCTCAAATCATAAAAAACTCTTTCTTTGTATTCAGATTTAGTGTGTGCTGAAGTATGCTGGGATAAAAGTAGATCAACGAGAAAATAAAAGAGGAGCTGGCACGGGGCAGAGGAGACAACGCCAAATTCTAGTGACTAAGTCACCAGCGTGCCAACTCCCCACAGCCGCCGCTTGTGTTCGGTTTTGTACACATTTTTGACTAAAGTCACTTGTAGAGGAGATCTCATGGCGTATTTGTTAGCTAAGGTAGAAAGAATTCAGATTTGAGTGTCTTTCATTTTATAATCTGGAACAAAATCGCTTGAATATTAAATAAGAGGTCTTTCTAAACTGACAATCTGCAGTAGAATGAGTGGGAGAATATATGACACATTCAACATCAAAAAAGGGGCAGTTTTTTTTTAATTTAAACTTCTTCAAACAAAGCCATAGTTGAATTGATATGGTCCTCTTTTTTTGGTGTGGGAAATCAGTTAACAAATTATACTGAAATATCCGACATTCAAAAATTAAATGTTAAAGTTCAAAACTAGTAAACAAAACGCAGTGGGCATCTTGCTAACCAAACAATTAGCGTCTTGGACTTAAAATCCAGCTGCAATCATTTCTTGTGAGAGTCCACTACTATAGGTTTGGAAAGCTTTCACATGGTTTTAACAAGTTACCATGGAAGAAGCTATTACCCTAGGTCTCATGGTAAGGCTTAAGCCTGAGATCATGATAACTTTTTGTTTTCAGGTCCCCAAATGCCAAAAACACTTTTCGTCCAAATTTATATATATTAATAATTTAAACCAGGGTACTGTGCAAAATGTTTAAAGTAATATACATATATATATATATATATATATATATATATATATATATATATATATATATATATATATATTAATATACACATATATTACTTTAAACATTTTAAATATTATTTTAAACCAGGGTACTGTGTTTAAAATGTTTAAAGTAATAATTATATTAGTAGTCCGTTTTACTGAAGTTACATATATGTGTGTGTGTGTGTGTGTGTGTGTGTGTGTGTGTGTGTGTGTGTGTGTGTGTCCTGAATGCGGTAACTTGAGTAAAAAACATTCGATTTTGATTAAATTTGGCTCAAATGTGAAATTGACATTCATGACTTAAGTTCGAAAACCAGAAAAATCGGACCATGGGAAGGGGGATTTATGGGGTTTTAACATTTTCCAAAAATCGGTTTTTGCATTTTTCACCCTTAAATTCTGAAAACACTCAATTTTTCTTATGACCATTTTATAGAGCTTAGAAAAACAAGTAATTTCGTATTTTTAATCATTAACCTAGATTAAGTGGTTCCGGAGAAAATCCAAAAAAAGTGTTCATAAAATCCCTTATGTTAATTTTATGGGAAAATGGTTTTTAGGTTTCCTCAATTAATTTTATGGTAAACTATACATTTGTTTTTACCAATCATTTCATCTCTACAAAACAATCATTTTGGTGTTCAGACTATTGTGATTCTACTTCCAACCGTTGCAGAAATATTCAAAAGTGCTAAACACAGTAGGGCCTACATTGTCCAATGTTATCCTTATGGAGAATAAATCAAATTTGATATCTCGATAATTTATAAATTTATATTGATGAAACTTGGTATGTGGCTTCACCTAGTACTGGTATATTGATATTTGCACAAAAAACTGATTTTTTGTTGATTATCCCCGTAGAAGAAAACCTGCATACTCAGCCATAAAGTTATTCTTATGGAGAATAAGTAAAATTTTATATCTAACTTAATTATGAATATAAATTTTTAAACTTGGTTTGTAGCTTCACCTGGTACAGTTATATTGATAATTACTTACAAACACATTTCTTATCTTTCTTGTTGCAGCAAACATACGCGTACTCAGCCTGTTATTCTTATGGAGAATAAATAAAATGCTATATATCACTTATAAATTTATAAATGTATGTTTTGAAACTTAGTATGTGGCCTTTATGTAGTAGTGAGAAACATATGCATGCATTAGAAATTCGCTGAGGTTTGCTGCGACGGGGGTATTCTTAATACAATCTTGCAAGCGGGGTTTCCTACCAAAAAAGGGTATTAAACACCAGAAAAAGTGAGAAACCTGTAGAAAATGTATCTTTTGTGGAAAAGTCTAAGAAGTCTATAAAAGAAGCCAACATTTTATTAATTAAGCTCCCACTCACACAAACACTCTGCCAACCCTCCCACTGCCAGCCTTGGCACCCTACCAGTGAATAACAAACTGAGCACCATGAAGTCTCTTAGTATGATACACCCATAGAACTATAACTATGGAACGCCGAGTCAAGCGGGGCTGCGTGGCTGGAAGCGAGCCGGCCGCATTCAGTTCCCCCCACCTCTAGGCAGTGGAATCAACATTGCGTCTGCATTTATCTCATTTGCACCGTCTTGCACGACTTAAGTAGGGTTTCTCCATATTTTTTAAGTTGTGGAGTAGTTTGTGAGTTTTTAATTTATTTCAGACACATATTTTATTTTACTGGTGATAGATCACTGAAATTATGTACATGCAGTTATTGCGGTAACCACATCGCAGGTATGCTGCTACGGGAACCACCAACCAAAATTTGGGTTTTTTGTAAATAACAATAGACCACGAGATGAAACCATATACCGGGTACCAAGTTTCGTTAATATACGTTGTTAAATAAGTGAGATATAAAATTTGTCTTTTCCTCTATAAGAATAACAATGAACAACGTTAATTAATGTAAGCAGTGATCAAAACATCAAATTGTTTGTTTTTTAAGCTGAATGTGAAAATTCTGCAATTTGATTTTCTGAAAGATAAAATGTAAAAAACTCAAAAACTCATTTTTGGGGTACAAAACCCCGCAAAAACCCTTACGATAGGGTGATCCGTCTGGTTTTCAAACTTACATGTTGCTTTACATGTTTGTACCAAATGTCAAAAAAATCGGACCTTTTTATGAATGTTATTAGTGCCACGGACACATACACATATATACAATATAAAGTTTTGAACGAATGGTGTTTTTGGCATCTGTGGACCTCGAAACGAAAAGTTATCAAGGTCCCGGGCCTAGGTCTCGCTAAAAAGACAAAGAAATTGTATAAAGTTGAAGGTGCTTATATAGTATTCTTGAAGCTTATATATTTTCCTCATAAGTGCTGGTATTCAGCATTTAAAAAAAAGTATATTAACATGAGTATAAACTATTGCCTACCAACCCACCACAAAATGTATGGAAACAGTTATTTCCCATTTATTTTTTATAAGTAAAATTTGTTTGAACTAAAAATAACAGAAATACGCTTACCGGTATTGTTATCATTTTAGATCAAGTTCCTTGATTCATACACTTGAAACATGTAAGTTCATAAAGAATTAATTCGCCGTAAAATAATTTCTTTTGAAAATTAAATACAAACATAATTTTCACATGAGTCGTAAACATGTTCAAGAAAGTTTATTTCAAGATGACTCTATAAACTATGAATCATCTAACAATTCTTATTAATATTAAATTAAATTATAGGATCATTGTTTTGTTTTTTTTTAATATGTGTTTTCTCACTCAAGAGATAATAATGTTATGACAAACAAATCAAAGATAGGCATACCCCAAATGCTTATCAACATTTTTCTTTTTTAAATGTGTAACAATGTGCATTGGCTTACTGTTTCTGTTTTACTATTATTTAAATGTACAAACGTCTGTTTACAGATAAATATTATTATTAACAAATATAACTGTATTTAATTTTTAAAAATATCCCTTTTTCATAAAAATTAACTGAAAACTTTAAACTTTACAATTCAAACATAAAAACAAATACCCCGTTGCAGCAAACATGCAGACTCAGCGAATTTCCAATGTATGCACTTGTTTCTTACTACCACATAGAGCCACTTACCAAGTTTCATAAAAATACATAAATAAATAAGTGATATATAGCATTTTATTTATTCTCCATAATAATAACATTAGGGCTGAGTACGCAGGTTTGCTGCAACGAGAAAGATAAGAAATGTGTTTTTAAGCAAATATGTTCATAATTAAGGGAGATATAAAACTTTACTTATTCTCCATACCTACTTTACTTATTCTCCTTTATCTGCTGAGTATGCAGGTTTGCTGCTACGGGTATAATCAACAAAAAATCATTTTTTTGTGCAAATATCAATATACCATTACTAGGTGAAGCCACATCAACCAAGTTTCATCAATATACGTTCATAAATAACTGTAATCGAGATATCAAATTTTAAATATACTCAATAAGGATAACATTGGACAACGTACTGTGTTTAGCACTTTGAATATCTCGGCAACGGATGGACGTAGAATCACAGTTTGAAAACCAAAATGATTGTTTTGTAGAGCTAAACTGATTGGTGAAAGCAAATGTGAAGTTTAAAGTAAAATTAATTGAGGAAAAGCTAAAAACCATTTTCCCATAAAATTACCATGGGAGATTTTATGAACATGTTTTTTGGATTTTCTCCGCAACCACTATATCTAATGTACTATTTGTAACTAAACAGATTAGAGAATCAGAGGATAAAACATAGTTTTAATCAGTTTAAACATATTTAAAGAATAAGCATTGCTAAACAAAATTAAATATTATTACAGATGATTAAAAATAACAACAGATGAATTCCAATTTTAAATATGGTACGTTCATGCCCACTATCACTTCACTATGCGTAGTCTTGAAGGTAACTCGGAGGCTGTCTGTTTCTTTGAGGCCTTCTTACAGAAACACCAACATCAGAATCTTCAGGCGAGTCGTTAGGTTGAGGTTGAGTTTAGTTTGACTCACTTGCGACTGTATTTTCCATTCGATTTTCTGTTTGAATATCTTGAAGGTGTGATTTAGCAGCAGGAGCCAGATTGCGAACATTTACAAAAGTTTCTCGACCGTCTGGTAAGCGGACATAGGCATATCCTGGGTTTGCATGAATAAGTTCTACTTGGCGTACCAATGGATCGTATTTCCTCGATCACTCGAAGATCATTAACAATACAGACCCTGGAGCTGTTAACCATGTAGGCATTGAACACCCGATACCAGATTTCCTATTATGTTTAAACATTCATTCATGTGGTGTGCAATTAATGGTAGTGCAAAAAAAAGACTTAATGGAATGTAATGCTTCTTGAATAACCGTTTCAGATCTAGTTACGGGCAAGTTCTGACACTTTAAGGCAAGAGTTATGGTTTTCCAAATGATACCATTATATCTCTCACACTTTTCCTTGGGGGTTGTACGGAGTAGCATGACTTGTTGCAATTCCATGTGAATGCAAGAAATATGTTAGTCTCCTAGGTTAATGATTCAAAATACCATATTATTTGTTTTTTAAGCTCTATAAAATGGTCAGTACAAAAATTGTGTGTTTTAAAAATTTCAGGGTGAAAAGTGCAAAAAACTGATTTTAAAAAAATGTTGAAACCCTATAAACTCCCCTTCCCATGGTCCGATTTTTCTGGTTTTCAAACTTAAAGTCATGAATGTCACTTTACACGTTTGAGCCAAATTTCATCGTAATCGGACGTTTTTTACTCAAGTTATCGCATTCACGGACACATATGTATATATATATATAAATTCAAACGAATAGTGTTTTTGGCATCTGGGGACCTCAAAACAAAAAGTTATCATGGTCTCGGGCTTAAGTCTTACACTTAGACCTATGGTAATAGCTTCTTTCCTATAGGGGAAATTCGCTAAAAGATACGCATCGCTAACAAGCCGTGAGTTATGGCTCTATGCCGGTGCGACCACTGACTAGTGGTGGGGGGAGCAGCATTGCAGCCGGCTCTCTCCGCACTGCATTGACTCAGCGTTCCATATATTTAGTTCTATGGATACACCTGGGCGGGGGGAGTCATGTCACGTATATGAGCCCCCTCCTCACACCTGGACGAGGGAGTCATGTCACGTATATGAGCCCCCTCCTTACACCTGGACGGCGGGAGTCATGTCACATATATGAGCCCCCTCCTTACACCTGGGTGGGGGAGTCATGTCACGTATATGAGCCCCCTCCTTACACCTGGACGGAGGGAGTCATGTCACGTATATGAGCCCCCTCCTTGACTTATTTTCTAGCTAATCTCCTAAAAGTATTGTTAAATTTTTAAGAGATTAAAGATTTTATTTTTCAGGAATGTAAAAGTTAGTAACACAACTGTTGGAAAACATACACTGTACTTTGATCTTACTTAAATTTTGTCTTACAGTGAAATTGTAATTTGAGTAAATTGACTGGGGGGTGGGAAAAATGTTCGTGATCGTTATTTACACAATAATATGATCTGCTTCCACCTTGCCAACCCAAAATAAGCGGTTTTCTCACAGGGTAAAGCCTTAACTCATCAGAGGAGAATGGTTGTATACACAAAGGTTGTCAGTTTACAGAATATGGTGGGAGAGCTTATCGATAGCTGAAAGATTATTTTTTTAAATAATAAAATAATGATTTATTTTTATCTAACAAATTCATTATGTATTACAGAACTATCTGTTAACCACGGCTTTGAATTAGACAAATTAAAACACATTCAAAATATTAACCTGACCTGCACTAGTGGAAGACCTGAACGGAGCAGTGCACCGGATACATGAACAAACACCAATAACAGCAAGGGTGGTTGTCTGACAAAGCAAACTACATGACTTTTGTGTAATACAGGATAATCGCGTGGAACTGAAAGCAGTAAACTGTGAAGGTCCATTTTTTCGTATTTATTTGCAACAAAAATTCAAGATCATCGGTTGACCAGGAGTCCAGTTCAACCAGGATAACTAAGTTAATCAGGTTAACCAGGATAAGTGCGGTCCGGATTTCTGAGAGTCTACTGTAGTTTGATTCATTTATCTTAAAATATTCAAATATACTTGTTCATTTTATATTATATATGATGTATGTATGTATGTATGTATGTATGTATGTGTGTATTTGGATTACACCATGATTTCGGAATAAAATTAAGACCTTGATAAAAAATACAGTAAATGTAGATTTAAAAGTAGAAAAAATCTGCTAATGAGTTCTTCAAAATATATTCTTATTTTTTTATCACAAAAAAAGTTGATATTTGTTTAGGAGTAATATGAACATACTTTAATTATGATTAAAACTAC
Organism: Allygus modestus; assembly: GCA_963675035.1. Lineage (NCBI taxonomy): Eukaryota > Metazoa > Arthropoda > Insecta > Hemiptera > Cicadellidae > Allygus > Allygus modestus. Next base: position 305,404,573 of record OY776111.1, read on the forward strand.
CATTATCTACCGGTAATGTGACAAGTATAACAACAAATCACAGAATGAACGCAACAAGACTCTGATTGTGTAACATTTGGCTTTGATGTCGCTAAAACAGGAGAGGAGCTGGTCTTATAATTACTGGGACAGCAGACAATAGGCCTAGAATAGCGCAGTCGACCCGCAAAACATATGTCCTCACTGATTTGGCCATCTCAACTCCCCTGGACTAGTTCTTTCCAAGACATCACTTCTAATTTGTATTAAACTTTACTACTGATGATATAGCTAACTTCTCATATCTTTCTTATCATTATATTAATGTCTTCAGGCTTAAAACAATACTAACAGTAACTTAGGTATAACAATATTTTTTTATATCCTAATGGTGAGTTATGCTCTTTAATGTAGATACCTACATTATTATATTTTTTTTACTTAGGTATATAAAGGCATTGCAAGGCTTTTATATGAACAGACATGACGACACACAGACACCATTGACACACAGACACCATATCATTTTAGCGAATTTCCCCTATAGGGAAGAAGCTATTACCGTAGTCGGCATGGTAAGACCTAGGCCCGGGACTATGATAACTTTTCGTTATGAGGTCCCCAGACCCCAAAAACACCATTCGTTTGATACTGTATATATGTACTGTACTGTATATATGTGTGTGTGTGTGTGTCCGTGAGCACAATAACTCTCGTAAAAATGATCCGATTTTGACGAAATTTGGTATAAATATGTAAAGCAGCATTTATGACTTTGTTTGAAAACCAGACAGATCGACCTATCCGAAGGGGTATTTTGGGGGGGTTTTGTACCCCAAAAATGGGTTTTTTGAATTTTTTACATATAATTTTTGAAAAAGTCAAATTTTAGTTTTGACCATTCGATTGAGCTTAAAAAAACACACAATTTGGTATTTCGATCATTCCTCTACGTCAACTGGTTACCAAGATAATGAAAGTGCTAAACACAGTACGTTGTCTAATGTTATTCTTATGGAGGAAAAGAAATTTTTTTATCTCATTTATGAACGTATACTGACGAAACTTGGTATACAGCTTCATCTCGTTGAAGTCTATTGATATTTGCTCCAAAAAATTGTTTTTGCATAACTCTCCCGTAGCAGCAAACCTGCGTACTCAGCCCCCATGTTATTCTTATGGATAATAATTAAATGCTCTGTCTCCCTTAATTATGAAAATAAATGAATAAAAACTGGTATACGACTTCACTTAGTTGAGTTATATTGACATTAGCATAAAAACCCATTTTTTGTGTTCCTTGTTGCAGCAAACCTGCGTACTCAGCCCCAATGTTATTCTTATAGAGAATAATTAAAATTGTATATATCGCTTATTTGTGAATATATTTTTATGAAACTTGGTAAGTGGCTTTATGTAGTATTAAGACATTTATATCTCCATTGGAAATTCGCTGAGTATGCAGGTTTGCTGCGACGGGGGTATTTATATATCATAGATCAGTGATTCCTAAACTGTGAGAACCAGGTGGGTCATGACAAAAGTTTAAACTCATAGTGCATGTAAAAATGTGGCTCAACATGATGACCCTATAAATATGAATCACGATCGTGTCCGACTAGCTTTCATAGCCATAGTCATAAATCTTTATTAATTTTTTGCACATGTAGTACAGTAAATAGTGTCGGTGTTCATTTACTTAAACAAAAGAATCTTGCCATTAACATTTAAAGCAAAGTTATTTAGATTTAGAGAGGGTGGAAAGTTCTTCAATAGAATATAAAGCTTTGTTTATTAGGTAATTTTTAAATAAAAAATGTTAAGCTTTTATCAGCTTTTATACTTTTGGAATGTATTTAAAAAATAAGTTCCCCATATGTTTTTTTTCTGGGTAACTTTGTTCCTGCCTCTGGTATTTTAGGGATGAGTTGGTTAATTTAATATAAAAGTTTAGTTTTCCATTTTTTTCTGCGAAAATAGATTCAAATATATAGTGGCTGAAAACAGTAAAGATCTGCAAACTTTTAAAGTGAACTCTTACTGAATCATCAAATTTTAGCTTTAGCATAATTCTAATAGCCATTTGTTGTCATTTAAAATACTTTCCATATTTACATTTGTTGTTAATCCATAAAGTACAATATAAAATGAAATGTGAGAGTGCACATGGGTAAAATGTATATTTTTCAGTTATTTTACATCACAATAGTAACTCATTCTCGCTAATGCATATATGTATATGATCATCCAAATTTAGATGTTGATATATTGTTAACCCCTGACAATTTACACTATCCCTCTTCCCAATTTTATTTGATTCATAAGTTACTACTGGATCTTTCAACATTCTGTTTTGTGGAGTTTTAAAATTTACAAAATTTTTTTGGTGTTCAAGAGTAAATTGTGTTTTTTAAGAAAAATTCCAATATTTTCTAATTCCCTACATGTGTAAATTTCTGTTTCCTCTGACAATCTTGATGATGTCACCAGATTTGCGTCATCGGCATATAGACAGAGGTCACAATTCGGGTTATGTACTAGTGCCCCATCCATCCCCCTTAGAGACAAAGAAAGAGCAAAGGCCCTAAAATAGACCCCTGGGGTACACCAAATTGTAAACTGTTAAACTGAGAAGATGTTTTAGTTATTTTTTGATGAATGAGTAATTTTGTCATATTGAGATCTATCGGAGGGATAGGATCAAAACCAGTTAAGGGTGTTTTTTTGTCACTCCAAGTTCTTATAATTCTTTTATTATCTTAGAGTGTTTAACACTGTCAAAAGCTTTGGAAATATCCATGAACACCCCATTTGTATAATTTCCTTTATCAACTGATTCAATGATTGATTCGTGAATGACTCACGATTGATCTTCCCGATCTAAAACCATGCTGGCCTTCATCTAATAAATTAAATTTGTCTAAAATTCTGTGATCTGTAAAGGTACTGCTTTTTAATACATTTTTGAGATGGTTGGCAGAACAGATACTGGACGATAACTAAGAATATTATTTTTGTTTTCTTTTTATGAATGGGTATTATTTTTGCTTGTATTAATTGAATTGGAAATATACTTGAAACGATGAGGAATGTATTAGGTGACATAAAATTGTACTTTAATTTGTTTTTACAGCCTTAATTACCGCAACTGGAACTTCATCCTTAGCACTGGATTTTTTGTTTTTAATGCTTCTATTATTTTTTACACTCTCTTTTATCTATAGTAGTAGTAGCCCGTGGTACTATATAGACATATATGTTCGCACGCAGCACGCTGACGTGAGGGAAGTGAATTTACACATAAAAACTATTAAAACTTAAAATTAGTGTAAAAACATACTTGTATTCCAATTTTTATTGAAATCTGAAAACATTGATTTTTTGGCTGTTCTGATGCTCCTGGTTTCATTTACCTGCAAAACTGGGAATACAATTTTGCGCATTATAATGTTAGGAGAAGGTCCAGTCAGGTTTTAAAGTAGGCGTAAGGTTGCTGGGGATGATAAAAGTACTCTAACAAAGGAGTAGCAGGCTTTTCTAGTGTAAAACCCCCATAAGACAACGTACTGTGTTTAGTCGAAACACATTTTCTTTAATAACTCGGCAAATATTTATGCTAGGATGACGAGAGAGGGCTTAAAACTTTCGTCTCACTAATTCCCATCTTTTTACATGCATTAATTTTACATTTGGGGCTTTTTAGACCCTTTTTGGGCCCAAAAACCCGAAATTTGGAAGATTAATCCCCAAAAAAGGGGTTTGGAGTTTTACGATTCTTTTGCCCAACGAACTTGTCCAACTGATTACAGAAAGGAATGTCCCTACCAAATTTGAAGTTAATCGGACAAAAAATGTGACCGCTAGAGTGCAAACATATATATATATATATATATATATATATATATGTATATATATATATGTCTATATATATATATACACATATATATAAAATTTTGAACAACCCCCCAAAACGTGTTCAGGGGGTCACGTTAGGAACTTCTATGATGGTCCCGGGCTTAAGTTTCACCGTGCGGGTCATGCTAATAGTTCACTTTCCAAAGAAAATTCACTAATAAGATAACAACCGTATAAACATTCAAAACTGTTAATCCATATTGTCCTGTGCAAAACGTCCATCAAAAGGTACCGGTGTATTGTCAACTGATTCAAACCCAGCAGTACGATTTACCCTGAAGAATTTGCTAGAGTTGAAAATCAGATTTAGGAGTAAGAATATACCAAAATAATATCTAAATAAAAATTCAGTAAAGTGTGCGGACAATGGATCTAATAACACTAGGTTTAGTGTTAAACCTGTAGAAACTGTATACCAATTGGGCATCTATTTGTTGTCAACGACATAACCTATCTAAGCTATGTTTTGATTTAACGAATCAGCTGTAAGACCATTTCCTCCAACCGGCCTTTAACTTCCCTTGAATGCTCCTTACACAGTTCCTTGAGGGAGGTTGAAGGAAGGTCGGAGGACGGATCAAGGAAGGTTAAAGGTAAAGAAGCTTGGAGGAGAGTTGGTGAATTCCGCCCAATATCCACTAGTCATCCACAATGGTTCCTTATTTTCAAGTCTTATTTTCCCTCTCTTTTTTCTGTATGCATTTTACACAACTCATTCTCTGTTGTGCCCTTCACGTAACTATATCCACATATGATTAATCGTAACGTATCATTGTGATGTTAAACGAAAGTTTAGGGACTATAGGGGTTAGGGGTTACGGGGTTGAAGCCATTATTTACATTTAGAGTTTTGATTTTTCTATATTTGATTTTAATTCAACTGTAAACGCAATAATTTTATGTTTGTTTTCAAAGAACTTTAAAACCATGTGTGGGTGTCTTCCACATTCAGCACTCTGTATTTTCATGGTTCCAAGATGGTTTGCGTCAAATAGTTAACATCGATAATTTAACATTGAATTGAAACTGGAAATAACCCAGTAAAACATTAACTATTCTTAAAATATTCCCCACTACCTATTTCAATCTCATGCTGCTGGAGCCCAACAAAAGACAGTAAAAATTTACAGCTTAACCTTGAGTAACAAAACAAGAGGCCACCGGTAAGTGATGCTCGTGTGCCAAGTTAATGTGGAACTGTAATATTAACAAATCAAGCAAACATTTACCTCGCTGCGAAGTGTTTATTGTCTGTTAGGGAAACAAGGTGCTATCTTTAGCCGAGTCTGGGCCGTCACCACAATCCATCTCTCCAAGGTCTCGGACACAGGACATTTATTTTGGAGCCTTCGAGTTATTATTATACATCTTTGTTTCTTTTTTGCCACTGTCGAGCTGAAGGTCTGTTGGGATTATATAATGAGCTATTGAATGGCAGTTGTGAATTTTAAATTTCTTTAGTGGTGCTTGTTCATGTTAGTATTTTCTGTTGTAACTGAGGGGTTAAGAATAGAACTAAGTATAAAAAAAATCTGGCAATGGTAGATGTTAACTAATATACTGTAATAAATTCTATGCTTATTTCCTTACTTTAGTTACTAACTTTTGATACATTTGCTACCATACACACTACAGGAGCATAACCTACCCAGGTAAACAAACATCTTGAGAACCAAGCAAAAGTCAAGTTGACCTCAGTCCAAACGGACACTTAGGTTTAAAATATTAGATGGAATAGTTTGCATTAGATGCAATTACCAAAACCACAATGCAACAGTTTCCAACAAAGTTGTTCTTTTAAGGCCTGCTTTACAGGAATGAGTAATATAAGTTCATACCATTGAAACTATAACTGTCTAGTAAAGATGTTTTTAAGATCCATTAGGTAAATAACTTTCTTGAATTATAGAATTAAGAAAGATTTGGGTATTTTATCCTGTAAAAACGTGAAAATTACAAATTTATAATGTTAAAAAACTGGGGTTTCCCACAGGCCATTGTCATTAGTTTTGTCTTATCTTATCTCACATGCACTTCAAGCTATGTACCCTTGATTTGTTCCTTAGATGACCATCTATTGTCAATTAATGAACAAGGTTAACATAACATTTATGGAATATTTTAACTTTTAGATAGGTTATCTATTCAATTTTTAATAAAACTAATAAAAATGAAGAGTAAACATCTTGAGTAAACAGTTATTTACCATTTAACTTACATTAATATCAAACTTTAAGAGGCTTCCATTTCCAATTGAACGGTCCTTTTTCGGTCGGGTTTGGAGTAATGTGCTTGGCTGAAAAATAACTTTAAAATCAGATATAATTTGACCTATGCTTACATTTAAAATTTTGGAGACTTCCTTCACAGGACGCCCCATAGCGAAATATAGCTGTTAAAATTACCAGACCATTCTTCATAGCAGTGAAGAAATAACCCTATAGTTTCATTGTTGTACGTTTCTTTATAAAAAAATATTTAAGGGTGTCCAGACTTTTTTACATACCCGGTATATATCTTTACATAAAAAAGGCAAAGCCCTCACTCATCACGAACTCACCTGCTTCCCATTAACCTAGAGAGTTGAAATTTTGAACACTGATTATCTGGCATAAAATAGAAAAACTAAATGGTTTTTATCCTAATCTGACCTTAGGGCTCCGCCAGAGACCCCGACAAAATTCCCATTTATTCCTTATGGACATTAATTTTTGTTTGAGCTGATGAAAATACATACAGCTTATTTAAATTGTACAAACGTTATTGTAAATATATATATTTAATTACAAACATTGTGAATTGCATTGTGGATAGGTACCTCTAAATCCGATGTGTTGAGGTACACAAATATTAAAAGCATAACTATGACTAGACAGGTACATAATTAACTAAGCTTAAACCGATACAAAAAAATCGTATTAAAAACTTTATATCTTTATATATATGTTTGTAAGCAAAATGTTTAAGTCAAAATTGTGGGAGTGTGGCAAATTCCCAGATGGTAGGAGACGGTTCAAATTTAAGGTCTTGATCCCAGGGACTCGGGAATAATAGCAGTATTTCCAAAATGTTCCCAGTAAATTGAATGTTAGCAATTGAATTACTAATATCTAAATATGATATACCCTCTTTATAGTTCAAAGAATCAATGAAGGCTTTTATAAATATCAATAACACCAAAATATGGAAAAAATTCTCGACATCTTCTACAGACAAAAGTCAAATTTAGAGTCTCTTTAAAAATATATGTAAGTAGTAGCTGATTATACCGGTTTCACCCGGTATTGAATAACATTAAACAAATAGCAGAAAACTGTAACCGTATGGTCTCATTTGATTAACTTTGGAATTTTGGATGTCCCACGGGGAGTAGCCCTAGAGGATTTAGAGGAAACTGAAAGTTAGGTACAACAGCTGTAACCTAAAGGAACCTACCCTGAAAATTTCATGCCTTAACTCCTTGTAGTTTAGCTGTACGGCGATCCACACACAGACAAGAACTATGCTTTATTTATATAGATTACCAGATGTTGAGACCATATTGGGGAGTAAGTTAAAAAGTGTGGGTGCACAGTCGTTAATAAATCGTTTAAATGTTTCAAATCTAAGGAAACGGTGTTAAAAGGAGACTTTTTTCTAGAAGTCTTTGTGAATAAACTTTTGCACTTCCCCTTAAGTGACCTCCTCTCATGTAAAAGACTCGCAAAACTCTATAGGTAAACAAATAACGAAGAGGCAAAATCTTAAGGCTTGTGAAAAGTGGAAATGACTCTTCAGTCTACCTTACACCCATGATTAGTCTTATAATTTTTTTCTGTAACACTAAAACTGGCCTTATAATAGTTAAAAAGGTTCCTCCCCCACATGATTCCATTATATGTGTCTGTAGGCATGATAACTTTCGTCAAAATGGTCCAATTTTGATGATATTTGTACAAATAAGTAGTAAAAATATTAAGTACAAACGTGTAAAATAATACTTATGACTTTAAGTTTGAAACCCAGACAGATCACTTGATTCAAGGGGATATTATAGGGAGGTTTTGTATCCCAAAAATGGCGTTTTTGAATTTTTATATGTAATTTTGTACAAAATCAAATTTTAGTTTTCACTATTAAATTCAGCTTAAAAAACAGAAAATTTGGTGTTTTAATCATTGCTCTGTTTCAATTGGTTACCGAGATGTTTAAAGTGATAAACACAGTATGTTGTCCAATGTTTTTCTTATGGATAACAAGAAAAATTGTATTGCTCGCTTATTCATGAACGTATCCAGACGAAACGTCGTTTAAGGCTTCATATTGTTGTGGCCTGTTGATGTTTGCACAAAAAACTATTTTTTGCCAATAGTTCCCACAGCAGTAACCTGCGTATTCAGCCCCCATGTTGTTATGTGGTATTAAAACACATATGTATGCATTGGAAATTCGCTGGGTATGCAGGTTTGCTGCAAAGAGGGTATTTCCATATATCACAAAATTAAAATATGATTAATTCCATAAAAATACAGAGAGAAAATAACATAAATAGGACTTTCAAGGATGATTCTTTAATCTGCATTAAATCTGATGCAAAATGAGAAACATTAAAGTATTTCAACATTTCTCTTTATCCCACAGAGCCTAAAAAATCAAGGCACCCTAACTTTATGTGTATATGAATGATTAATTTGTAAAACATTCATTTATAACTTGAAATTTATCTATGAGAAAACTGTTTTATGTATATAACTCAAAACAGCCTGATAAAATCAATGTATGCAATTTTACTTTTTTAGTTGTTTACAATAAATTTCTTTGGTGATTTTAGAGATTGTATTTTTTATATGAAAATTTGGCCATAAAACCAATAAACCTTATATCAGAAAAGCTTTAAAAAAAGTTTAAATAAAAGTTTTTATTTAAAAATCATAATTTCAATGTTAACCAACTTTTATGACCGCCATTTTCATTAGCGTGTGTTCTACATGAATTTAAAGTTGGATTATCGAGTAAATCTTAGTCCTACTAATATCATCTATGCCCATAACAAGCGGTTAAATTGATCAAAACATGCGAGGTTTGAGGTCAGAACTTTTCACAGTGTGTGGCGTGTAGTGTGAAGTACTACTATTTGGTAATGCGAAGTGGTGAATACATTAGCGTGTGTTCTACATGAATTTAAAGTTGGATTATCGAGTAAATCTTAGTCCTACTAATATCATCTATGCCCATAACAAGCGGTTAAATTGATCAAAACATGCAAGGTTTGAGGTCAGAACTTTTCATAGTGTGTGGCGTGTAGTGTGAAGTACTACTATTTGGTAATGCGAAGTGGTGAATACTCCATCGTGATTCCAACGATGTGCACAGTCAGTTGAATATCTTTATATATAATTCTGTTAGCAAAATTGTTAAGTCAAAATTATGGGAGTTTGGCAGATTGCAGGATGATGGGATACGGCTCAAATTAAAGGTCTTGATCCCAGGGACTCGGGAAAAATATAAGACTATTCTCTATGCAGATGACACTTCTTTTATGATTCCGGGAAACAAATTTGAAACAGTTGAAGTAGGCATTGAAAGGGCAATTAAAAAATCTGCATTATGGTTTGAGGCAAATTGTTTAGAAGTAAATAAAGATAAAACTGAATCATACATTTCACTTTGAGCAGGATCTCACGAGAACAACAAAATCCAATTCGTCTCTTGGGTATTTACATTGAGTCCACATTGTCTTGGGAATTTCATACCAGTTCAATCATTTCTAAATTGTCTCGTATTTGTATTTGCTCCAAGATTGAAAACCTCTGTTTCTCTGCAGATGTTAGTTATGGCATATTTCAGTTTCTTCCATTGCCACCTGCTGTATGGAAATATTTTCTGGGGGAATAGCTCTGATTCAGTTCAGGTTCTTCTGTGGCAAAAAAAACATTGCGGATAATTGCAGGGATTCCAAGTAGAGATAGCTGCAAACCCTGGTTTAAGCATTTTGGTATTTTGACTGTTAAAAGCATATTTATCTTTCAAAACATTTTAAATGTTAAGCAAAACCAAGATGATTTCCCTCCCAGAAGTGCCATTCATAGTTATAGAACAAGACCGTCTAAAGATCTTATAATTGTTCGACCAAGGTTGCAGAAGTTCACTAAAAGCCATAAATATCTACACATTTAAAATGTTTAATAGATTGCCTGTGCATTTCCGTAACTTAGATGTCAATGCTTTTAAAAGACAACTTAATAATTTGTTAATGGACAACGATTTTTATTCAGTTGATGAGTTTTTTTATTTTAGTTTTGTCTAGATTTGTAGTGTTATCATGTTCATATTGTACACATGTTTTTTGTGTCGATTTATTGTAGACCATAGTATATAATTGATGATGTCTATTAAACATTGTGAAATGTTTTGAATGGCAAATAAACGTATTAATATAATTATTAAAAAATAGCAGTATTTAGAAAACGAGAAATAACGTAACACATCCCCCATGAGAAAAGCATGGGGATTGAAATACGTCTTTGTGATTTGTTTACATTAAATGATGTGATTAAATGTGTACTTTGTTTACAAACTGACATGTGTTGAAATCAGACGAGGGAGAGTATTGGAGCATGGTTAGGGGCTATGGCCCCTTCAAGCCAGTATCCACTAATTCTATACAGTGATTAAAGGTTTACAACTATAAGTAGATTTTGAAGCTAATTATACTAAGACACTTGGAGAGAGTAGCTCATCACTGCACACATGCAACCAGGAGCTGACCACCGTGCAAGGATCTGAATACACCATCTGTATCAGAACTAGATGCATTATTAAGGACAGAAGAATGTATGTCACACCAGCCAATTTATATTGTTATACCTAATCAACCTTAAGAAATCCCAGCAACAGTATCTTTCCATCTTCATAAAAAAACTATCTGTAAACCTATTAGTAACAATTATTTAATTAGTTCGAACAAGATATTTATAACAATCACACCAATTAAAAATAACTTATGTGAAAACTTATACATTTGGATGCTGATAAAAAGAGGGCAGGCCTACCACAACAATAGCCAAGGATTGTCCAGCCCCTGGTCATCTGCAATCATCATAAATATAAAAGTTTAAATTAAATGACAGTTGGCAGCCATAGTGCCAGCAAATGCTGCCAACATTGCCACGCTCTGCACAGACCTCTTGTGGCTCTTCTGCTTTTGCAACTGTTAGCATCTTCCTCCTCTTATAACGATTTTATATTTTCATAAAATTTGCTAAAACTTGTTAATGTTTTTTTAATTTTCCTTGATTTTGAGTTAACTTTTTCTGACTATTAAAGGTATATGGTCAAAGTATTGTTTTTGATAAATGTTTCAAGAATGAGTTTTTGGTGGAAATATTTTGATTTCTCTGTCTATTTGCTTGTTTGTCTGGATGTTTGTAATTTACAGACAACACCAATGTATTCAATTTAATGGAATTTGGAATATAGGCATTAATCCACAGCATCTCCAGGATTTTTTGAATTTTTTAGTGAATTTCCCCTATAGGGAAGAAGTTATTACCGTAGGTCTCATGGTAAGACTTAAGCCCGAGACCATGATAACTTTTTGTTTTGAGGTTCCCAGATGCCAAAAACACTATTCGTTCAAATTTATATATGTGTGTGTGTGTGTGTGTGTGTGTGTGTGTGTGTGTGTGTGTGTGTGTGTGTGTGTGTGTGTGTGTGTGTGTGTGTGTGTGTGTGTGTGTGTGTGTGTGTGTGTGTGTGTGTCTGTGTCTGTGTCTGTGTCTGTGATTGTGATAACTTGAGTAAAAAACGTCCAATTTTGATGAAATTTGGCTCAAATGTGTAAAATGACATTCATGACTTTAAGTTCGAAAACCAGAAAAATGGGAAGGGGGGTTTATGGGGGTTTTAAATTTTCCAAAAATCAGTTTTTTGCATTTTTCTCCCTAAAAATTTTAAAAAACTTAATTTTGGTTCTGACCATGTTATACAGCTTAAAAAAACAAACAATATGGTATTTTGAATTATTAACCTAGGTTAAGTTGTTGCGGAGAATATCCAAAAAAACCTACTCATAAAATCTCCCATGTTAATCTTATGGGAAAAAGGTTTTTTGCTTTTCCTCAGTTTATTTTAATGTAAAATTCACATTTGCTTTTACCAATCTGTTCAGTTCAACAAAACAACCATTTTGGTGTTTAAATTGTGATTCTACGCCCAACCGTTGCAGAGATATTCAAAGTGCTAAATACAATACGTTGTCCTTATGGAGAATAAATAAAATTTGATATCTCGATTATTTATGAATGTATGTTGATGAAACTTGGTATGTGGCTTCAAGTAGTTCTGGTATTTTTATATTTGCACAAAAAATTGATTTTTTGTTGATTATTCCCATAGCAGCAAACCTGCGTACTCAGCCCCCATGTTATTCTTATGGAGAATAAGTAAAATGTAATGACTCCCTTAATTATGAACATAAATTAATAAAACTTGGTATGTAGCTTTACTTGGTTAGGTTATATTGATAATTGTATAAAAACCCATTTTTTGCTTCCTTATTGCAGCAAACCTGCTTACTCAGCCCCCATGGTATTCTTATAGAGAATAACTAAAATGTTATAAATAGCGCTTTTTCATGATTGAATATTGATGAAACTTGGTATGTGACTTCGCCTAGTTAAATTCTATTTATATTTGCATAATAACCAATCGTTTGTGTTCGTTGTTTCAGTAAACCTATATACTCATTACCAGTGTTATTCTTATAGAGAATAATTAAAATCGCTTATATTTGAATATATTTGTATGAAACTTGGTATGTGGCTTTATGTGGTATTAAGACATATATTATGCATTGGAAATTCGCAGAGTACGCAGGTTTGCTGCGACGGGGGTATTATCTTAAAGTATCATTAATCCCCCAAAATACGTTAAAAAAACTGAAAAAATCTATACTTCTCAAAAATTACTTTAATGAGTTTGATTAAAATTCTGTGGTTCATAATGCTTCAGATCAACAATTGAATTCAGATATGTGTGAAACACATATCTGAGAAAATGCTGCGTCAGAAGATATAAAACCTAAAATCATAAAAAAATCTGTTTTTTAATTTTGCTTAAACCATTTAAATACTTTGATTAAAATTTAATTACTACCATTAAAAATGGGTTTAAAAACTAAATAATTTAGGAAATTGTTAATTATATTAAATAAATTATAATTTCTTATGTACAGATCAATTTTATTGAAACTTGGTATACAAATTGATAGAGAATATTCATAATGTGCTGCCATATAACTCTGGGGTAAGGAGGGGAGATTGCCTCTTTTAAAGCTTCAGTCTACCCTACAGAAAAATCTGCGTAGCCAAGTAAAAAGACATTTTTAAGATAGGGAAAAGGAGTGTATTGGGTTGCAGAGGTCTATGGGATTGCAGTTCAAGCTACAGTAGATAAGTGTAAACACACTATAAACAGCAATTGATAGAAGAATGTTAACACTACTTTTGCTAGTTTTTAAACTTTCAAAATAATATTTCTGTCTTAAGAGGGCATTGGAGACATGGGCCATGTTGGTTGTTGGTTGTTGGTTGAATGTGGAGTGTCTTATGTGTGTTTAGGTTGGTTGGAGGTGTGGGGTTGTTGGTTGTATAATTGATAAGAACCAATTTTAAACGGAATGTATGTAATGTAAGGCTAGTTTATGTTAAAAAATGTAAAGTAAATGTACGTAAAACGATGAAGTTTTTTAAGAGTACTGTCAATCTGTATCCAGCGTGGATAAAAATGGCGCCCGAGGAATTTTGTCCAAAATTTATGGTTTTTGAGTCGCTGAATCTTAATCTGAAGTTGTCCAACAAATATTTCCTGAGCGTTCCGAGATACTCGCAAAAAGTAGCGATATTTTTGCACTATTTTCAGTTTTCACTTTATAACTCGAAATCGATGCATTTTAGCGACTTTTACCTTCTATAAAAAATTAAAGTAGACAAAATTTACTTCAAAATTCACTATTCACATTTGAAATTCAAACAAAAATACCGCTGCTAGAGCGCATTGAGAACTAGTGATTTTTTTTCCAACTTTTCTAGAGTTCAAGTTTTTGGTCTGGATTTCAGATATTACTCAACAAATACCCACCCCATCACTATCCCGACCCCTTCCTCCTATTACTAATTCCCCCCCCCCTTCAACTTACCCTAACCTTCCCTCCCCCTCAAATCCCACGCCGTTCTTACTACTTTTTCTTGTGCGGAATGTGGTAAATAATGTCAGAGAGGTAGGTTTCCATTATTAAAATTAACCCTCTAGGTGTTGCATCAAAAATCCTGAAATGTTACGCCATTTTTTTAACTTTTGCAGAATTTTAATAAAATGCTATAAAAAAATAAAATTTTGATATATTGGTAAACAAGTATACATTTTCTTAGAGAGCAGAAAATGGGCTATCTTTTAATATAAAATTTGTTGGCCTAAATGCATGGTATAACAGTCCGGCTTGGGTTCAAATCTAGAAAACCCCAAAAAAAAACTTATTTTTTATGTTACGAGAACCGTAGAATATATTTAGATAGCCATAATCAAAAATCCAAGATATACATTTTGTTTAAAATTTAATAAGGAAAAAGAAAATATACATATATATATATGTATATTATATATATATATATATATATATATACATATATATATATAATACACAACGTAACCTCACATTACAGCATTCCTATTGAAAACATAACTAAACAGCTGATTAAAAACGGCTGCAAAAGTATTAGTTTGCAAAAGGGCGAACATTATTAGTTGCCATGAAGCCCAGATGTTGTCGATCACTTTGGTATAATGGATGGTTCAAAACGACCGATCGTCAACGAGATATACGCGCTAAACTGGATGTCTGCAGTCGACTGAAATCAGTCGATTAACACTCGAGCGTCAAAAAAAGTTGACTGAAATCAGTCGATTGACACTTAGAGGGTTAACATTTACTAAAAATAATTTACATTTCCATAGTTTATATTTACAAATTGTACACACATAATTAAGTGCTCAGGCTTGGGCTTTTGCGCTCTGCGTGAGATGGTCCTGGCTCCTGTGGCTTTGGCGATCTTTCTGGATAATCCACTTCCAGGTTGTCATGGTCGAGTTCCTGGTGGTTGTCATCAGGGTTGTTTCTATGGGTTAAGCAGGAAAACCCATTGTCCATCACCAATCGGCACCGTCCGTCACCATGGCGTACCGGCAATATTGCTAAGCATTGTTTTTAATGAATAGCAACCCGCTAGACCCGTCCGTTGTAGGCCTGTTCCATGTCCGCCCGTCACGATTGCTCTTGAGGGCATTCTTGATGGACGTCGGATCAGTCGTTCCGTCATTTCTCAGACAAATCACTCAAACACCCCATCGCAACTGCTGCAATTTTGCCGGTGCCAGGGCCCAAGTGGTTTTTCGCCGCAAAGATGTCGGTGGCAGACGGTAACGGCAAATGGATTTCCTGCTTTACGTTGCTGCATTTAGTGGCCTCACAATGGGCACACTCTGGAGCAAAACAACCCAGCTTTTTTTCAGCTACAGGCTTTAAATGTTAAAGCATTTTTATGCTTTTACATGCAATAATTGACAATAAGTTTTCGGGGGCTGCAAGCTGGGTGGACCGGATGGACTGAAATCCATCGGCAGTTGTTCTCCAGCCAAACCATTCAAGCTGAGACTGATGGCCAAGCCATATCAGGACCTGAAGGCAGAACCTCAGGAGGTGCATATGTGCTGCGTTAGTTGTTGGAGGCAGGGATTCCATTTTTACGGAACTTCTGAAAAGTGCCGTCTTGTACACCTTATTGTACCTCAGGTCGTCCAGGGGTGTGCTAGTGGTTTCCCCGTATAAGGCTGCTAAGAATGACTCCCCTGCCTCTAACATGGAGTCCTGGTTGAAGGTAGACCCGTGAGAAGGTGTCCTGAAAAGGGCTAGCTGGGAATACAGCTGAGGGTGTTTGACTAGCACATTCAAACCCTTAGCCTTCTCTTGGCCATACAGCATGGAAGTGGTGTCACAGCTGGTCACTGCATGAACAAAAAGGATGATCTAGGCGATCCTTTCACTCACCGTGCTCTGAGGGTGGTATCAGAGTCGTTTGGCTTTCCCTCTCCCAGGCTTGAAGAGAAATACATTTGATTCCCGAGTGCATCACAGAGAAAGGGGTTTCACTGTATCAAAATTCAAACCAACAACCCTTACCACACCCTTTTGGCCTAATTCTAATGCACAATGGCAATTGACTCGTTAAACAAAATCAAGTCTTAGGTGGGACTATGACCATGTGGGTAAATTTCTCGTCAACAGCTATAATTTTGACATAAGCTAACCCGGTACCATTACTCCACTGATAAGATTTCATTGTGATAGCTCTTGATCTTGAGCACTTATTACATGCGTACAATTTGTAAATATAAATTAGGTAAATGTAAATTATTTTGAGTAAATGTTAATTATAACCATGGAAACCTACCTCTCTGACATTATTTACCACATTCCGCACAAGAAAAGTAGTAAGAACGGCGTGGGATTTGAGGGGGAGGGAGGGTTAGGGTAAGTTGAAGGGGGGGGGTGATTAGTGATGGGTGGAACGGGGTGGGTATTTGTTGAGTAATATCTGAAATCCAGACCAAAAACTTGAATTCTAGGAAAGTTAGAAAAAATCACTAATTTACAACCCCCTCTAGCGGTGGTATTTTTTGTTCGAATTTCAAATGTGAATAATGCATTTTGTAGTAAATTTGGTTTACTTCATTTTTTATAGAAGGTAAAAGTCACTAAAATGCATCGATTTCGAGTTATAAAGTGAAAACTGAAAATAGTGCAAAAATATCGCTACTTTTTGCGAGTATCTCGGAACGCTCAGGAAATATTTGTTGGACAACTTCAGATTCGGATTCAGCGACTCAAAAAACATAAATTTTGGAAAAAATTGTTTGAACGCCATTTTTGTCCACGTATGGGCAATTTTTACAATGGACTATAAGGACTGTGAGTATCAAACTGTTTAACAAACTACTGCCCCAGATACCGTCAAAGATACTTAGGACTAATAAATATGGTTGATAATACCTACATGGTTAAAAATGATTCATTAAACATTTAAGTTACATGTAATAGACAGTTCTATTACATGCAAATTTTTAATGACAATAAATCATTCTATTCTATTATGTGACAACTTGTTTATTTATGATCAGAAAACTATGATTCATAACTCAAATTAAAGGTCTCTTGAATATATATTTTGTTTGTTAACAATCTATTTGATCAAAAAGGACATTTCCTAAAATTAATAAAATCGCTTGTTAATTCATTTTTTAAAGTTTTTCTGTCTAACTTTGAAGATAAAAACTTCACAAACAAAATACAAAATTGTATCAAGCTTTGAACCAATTGATTTAAATACATTTGATCAAATAATAACATAATACCCCCGTCGCAGCAAACCTGCGTACTCAGCGAATTTCCAATGAATATATATGACTTAATAACACATTAAGCCTCTTACCAGAATTCATAAGAAATATATTCATAAATAAGCTATATTTAAAATATTCATTATTATCCATAAGAATAACATTAGGGATGAGTACGCAGGTTTGCTGCAACAAGGAACACAAAATAATGGGTTTTTATGCAAATATCAACATAACTCATCTAAGTGAAGTCACATACCAAGTTTTATCCATATTCATTCATAAATAAGCGATATATAACATTTTTATTATTCTCCATAAGAATAACATGGGGACCGAGTACCTAGGTTTGCTGCAACGGGAACCATAGGCAAAAAATAGTTTTTTTGTTCAAACAACAACAAACCACAATCAGATGAAGCGATATACCAAGTTTCGTCAGTTTATGTTCAAAAATAATCGAGATATAAAATTTTTCTTTTTCGCCATAAGAATAACATTGGACAACGTACTGTGTTTAGCACTTTCAATATCTCAGTAACCAATTGACGTAGAGCAATGTTCTAGATACCAAATTGTTTGTTTTTTTAAGCTAAATTCAATGGTATAAATTAAAATTTGATTTAAATTAAAATTACATGTGAAAACCCCAAAAAACAAATTTTTGGGGTACAAAACCCCCCAAAAACCCCCCTTCGTATGGTGCGATTCATCTGGTTTTCGAACTCGTTCAAATAAATGGTACTTTACACATTTGTACCAAATTTCATTAAGATCAGACCTTTTTTACGAGAGTTATCGTGCTTACGGACACACACACATATATATATATATAAATTTGAACGAAGGGTGTTTTTGGCATCTGGGGACCCCAAAATGAAAAGTTATCATGGTCTCGGGCTTAAGTCTTACCATGAGACCTACGGTAATAGCTTCTTCCCTATAGGGGAAATTCGCTAAAACATTCTTTATTTAGTAAAGACATATAGAGATCAAATTGACAGTGAAATAGTCAGCTGGTGTGATAAAAAAAACTGACCCTATTTCCGGCGCATAGACACACGTCTTGGCAGGCACTTCAAATGAAATCAGAATAAATAAAAAATTATTCAGATGCATTATTCTAGCAACCACTGTGTGAATCAAGATATCCTTGGGTTGTAATTTAGGATTAAAATCAAAGTCCGACCATCGAAGATATTGTTTATATAGGCGCTTCATTTCAGTACAGTTTTGTGTAACATCTTCGGCAGCCACCATATTATTTGGTTAGTTTTGAGGAGTTTCGTCTCAACTCACCTTAACTCCAACTTCCCCTTAAGATGTAGTAGGCTGAAAAAGCTATTTTCTGTTAATATTATTTATTTTAATAATAGTTTTTAATCACTGTGTGTAATATATATTATCGTATGGCTTTCAGAGCTGCCTTCTATTTCGGAGTTTAAAAAAAAAAAAACTTCGATATGATTTACCTGTATTAATTAAGTTCAGAAAATAAATAAAGAATCTCCCATCACAGAGCTTAATCCAGGGCGCGAAGCCATTGGAATCCAGCCTCACTTGTTCTACGCAGGCTGGCCAACCCTCCAGGCAAAGCGCTCAGGGGACATTCATTAACTATGTGGTCCATAGTTTGACGCTCCGCCCCATGGTCACAAGACTGATCATACCCCATTTGAATTTCCAATAATTGCACCTTCCCACCCCAGTGCGAAAGCGACTAAGTAAAGGTCACTGCTTCTGAGGAAGGTTCATCCCACCTACCGCTGAAGTAGGGTCAGATATCAGGAAGGTATTCCGACTGTTGAAAGATCCCCAGAAGGAAAACCAG
Organism: Allygus modestus; assembly: GCA_963675035.1. Lineage (NCBI taxonomy): Eukaryota > Metazoa > Arthropoda > Insecta > Hemiptera > Cicadellidae > Allygus > Allygus modestus. Next base: position 305,423,729 of record OY776111.1, read on the forward strand.
TCAACTTGTGGACAAAATTGTGTTTTCCTCAACTGGGAGGCTGTTCGTAGGGGTTTTTTTTGGGACATCAATCGACTTACTTCCTGAGGGAGTTAGTCATGTCCATACACGGACCAATGGTAGCTATGGGTCGGATAAGATCTTATTGTATTCCCTAAGGAGGGCATCCTTTTGTCTGATCTCAGGCGGAGCGATATTACACAAGACTGGGAGCCAGAGCCTCCGCCCCCCGCGGTTTCAGGGCGCAATAAGTCGTATGGTCACATAACCGATAAATCCCAATTTGATCAAATCAGCTCTAACAATTTATATTACTATTTGGTGGTTTGTATTAAGTGCTTCAGGTCCTTAACCAAATGGTATGTCCAGCGTGTCAGAGAATATTTGTGGTCAGAATGTTAGAAAGACAAGGAATTAATAAATTTTCACCTGTTATGTTAGAGTGTAAGAGTGAAATAGTGAGGAAAATACATTCTACCATGATGAATTACATCTTGATGACTCACATGATTGTTGTCTGAGTCACAGAAAGGGGATTAAACGGGATGTAAACGCCCACCATTTTGAAAAAATACTTCAATCTTTCACCTAATATAAACATGATTTGCCAATGTTGAAGAAGAGCCTTGATAAAATTGATATATGGAAATTTTAAACACCAAAATATTAAAACAACTATTTCAAAAAATAAACTTTACAGAATAGTTACTGTGTTATTTGTAAAGTGTAGCATGAATGCATGGCTTTACTGATAAGATTAGAGGATGGTCAGTTCTTCTTACAATCGTTAAAGAGGAAGACTTACTTTAATTAGGATGTATGACGAAGGATATGGGAAACTGTGGATGTACAGCTAAAAATATGTAGGCAATCTGCGCATGATTAAGAAAATTTATGGTAATAATATATTTATGGTAAGATAAACTGTTAGACATTTGTACTATATTACCCCTTGGCAACTTCACATTAAGAATTGAACTGGGTGCACTTATACCATTGGTCTTATGTATTATGTAGACTTCATGGTTGTTATTTCTATGAAACCCCATGAAAAGGCAAATGAGTACAGCAAACTCAAAAGTGGTTGAACACGGCAAAGTCACTATATGTTTATGAGTTTAACATTCATGTTCAATAAGAAACATGAGAATTGTGAATTCTCATTCAATACAAATAAGTTGAAGCAAATAAGCTCAAATAAGCGTCAAATAAGCTCAAGCAATTTACCTATTTGTTTAATGGATTGTAACAGAAAAAACAAATTAAGTGATAAAGAAAATGTGTGGTAAAAGATCCCAAAACCAAATTGTTGGGGGAAATCTCCCTATAACATACTAAAATAATGTGTAAACCATCAGTAATCTTCTATTTTTGAACCAATTTCGATGATTAAGGTGTAAAAAAAATTACCCAGATTCGAATTTGTGCAAATTTCCATTACTGTTTTCCTGATGGGCACAGGTCACCCTCAAAGCTCAATTTTTCCCCATAAATATAACATGGAGAGTAGTTTGAATTCAGTTGCATTATAAAACAGGTGATGATACAGTAAACTACAGGTAAACAGTTAAACAGGTAAACAGCTGATAACTGATATCATACTAATATATAATAAACGGTATCAGGAAACTGACACATACTTTCTCCCTTTTAGCCCAACTTTCATGAATAAATTGCTTTTTATTTACTAAATATAGAATACAAAGCACGGTCGAATGTACAGAAAATCTTGTAAACAAGTTGTTTTAAAAAACATCCACCCAAATCGCTGCTTTGGAGGCACTACAGAATCCATTGCTACACTCGTGGTTTTAAGAGGGGAAATGCCCCCTATTCCGCCCCCCCCAGGGTTATTAACATATTTCGAATTTCCTCTGTTGGTCAATGCTAAATTGACAAGCATATCAAGTTTGAATGAAATTTATCAGTAAATAAGAGAGAAATAGAAATTTTTGTATTCCTAATAAGAATAATATTGGACAACGTACTGCGTTTACCGCAAAATAAAAATTTCAATTTTCTCCGAAACCAGCAATTGTAGAATAGTAATTCAAAATACTAAATTATTTAGTTTTTTGAGCTCTTTTCAATGGTGAATAGTAATATTTTTTTATCTTTATGTCTTTTTATGAAAAATCCAAAAAACTGAATTTTTTATGTTTTAAGTCCTGTAATTTCTGAACCCGAATTTTTATAGGAATGCGGATAGTGTCATTTTGTTGGAAAACTAAAGTTCTACAAACGACTAAAGTTTAATCAAAATCGTTAGAGCCGTTTTTGAGAAATTTTGATTTTTCATGTTTTTTGGCGGTTTTTGGAGGATAATTACCCTTAAAAATAAAAAATTCAAAAAAATGAAAAAAACGCCTGGAGATATTGTGGATTAGTACCTACATACCAAATTTCATAAAAATCGGCCCATTGGTTAGGGCTCTAGCTCTGTACACATCCACACACACACACACACACACACACACACACACACACACACACACACACACACACACACACACACACACACACACACACACACACATCACACACACAGACATCATGTAAAAACCACTTTTTAGGGTTCAGGGAGTACCAAAACGAATATTTCCACTAACAACTCAAATTCAAAAATTTTGATGAAAACAATACTTTCTCCATATACTATGTATAGAGGGAGAAAGTAAAACTGGGATGGTGTGTATCTGTCTGTCTGCTTTTTGTTCCTCAATCACTCAAAAACCACTGAACCGAGTGGCATGAAAATTTACAGGAATTTTTCTTATAAACCAAATAAATGCATGCCTATTTTCGTTTGAAAAATCCTATAGGGCTTTGCCCCACGGGAGTTCAACGTTTCCATGTAATCCTTAAGAACATTTATTTTTGTTTGAGCTGATGAAAATACAAACAGCTGATCATAGTAGTTCCATGGGCTTACTACAGAATGCAGCACACACAACTGCTTAGTTTTCTACTATGACATTTTTTCCTTGTTGCGAAGCACGGGATTAGCTGCTAGTAAACAATAAAAGTTTGTTTTGCTTGATTTAGAGCAACCGGTCCACTAGTTCTTTGTAATACCTATGTTTTTTTATGATTTATAAATTTTTTTACCGTCTTGTGACTTCCAATACCAAATGTTCTTAAGTTGAACCATGCACCCTGTCTTACATCGAAATTGCATCCAAAAAGTGTGATTCAGACGGAACTTTACACAGTATTTTTAGCATAAATATTGACAAGATACTGCAGTAACAACTGAAGCTGTTTGAAGACCTGTATACGACAATATGTTTTACTAATGATGTTTAGATGTTGTGAATTTTGATGACTACACTTAAGATATCCAGCTCTATAAAAATTATTAGAAACCCTGTAGATTCAAGATCAACTTGCATATTTATAAATCCAACATAAATTTAGTACATTTTAAGATTATATCACTTAAATTTGTATGGCTGAGGACTTAAATTTAGATATTTTGAGTTGATCCGTTAAAATTTCTGTAACGGCTGTAGGCTGTGGAGGGCAAGAAACAAACTTGTCAGTTTCTTATCTGTATTAATTACACTTGGATATGATTGTATTTTAAATCCTTTCCAAAGCTAGAACTTTCCTAAATTTGGTAAAATGATATCGGTATTGACTTTTGATATTGTATTATATCTAGTTATCTTCCGTAAAAACCTTTTAGCGAATTTCTCCTATAGGGAAGTAGGGAAGAAGCTATTACCATAGTCGGCATAGTAAGACCTAGGCCCGGGACCATGATAACTTTTAGTTTTGAGCTCCCCAGATGCCAAAAACTGTATGTGTATATATATATATGTGTCCGTGAGCACGATAACTCTCGTAAAAATAGTCGATTTTGATGAAATTTGGTATAAACGTGTAAAGCAGCATTTATGACTTCAAGTTCGAAAACAAGACAGATCGACCTATCCGAAGGGGTATTTTGGGGGGGTTTTGTACCCCAAAAATGGGTTTTTTGAGTTTTTACATACAATTTTTGAAAGTCAAATTTTAGGTTTTTTGCATTAGAATCTGCTTAAAAGTACACACAGTTTGGTGTTTTGATCATTGCTCTACGTCAAATGCTTACAGAGATATTGAAAGTGCTAAACACAGTACTTGTCCAACGTTATTCTTATGGAGAATAAGAAAAATTGTATTTCTCGCTTTGTTATCAACTTATCCTAATGAAACTTGGTATATTACTTCATATCATTGTGGTATATTGATATTTGCAATAAAAACATTTTTTGGCCGATAGTTCCCGTAGCAGCAAACCTGCGTACTCAGCTCCCATGTTATTCTTATGGAGAATAAGTAACGTGTTATCTCCCTTAATTATGAACATAAATTAATAAAATTTGGTATGTGGCTTTACCTTCTTGAGTTATATTGTTTTTTTCTATAAAACCCCATTTTTTGTGTTCCTTGCTTCAGCAACCCTACATACTCAGCCGCCATGTTATTCTTATGGAGAAAAATTAAAATGTCACGAATTGTTTATTTATGAATGTATATTGATGAAACTTGGTATGTGGCTTTATGTGGTACAGTATTAAGATACATATATATGCATTGGAAATTCACTGAGTAAGCAGTTTTGCTGCTACGGGGGTATTTTTCTTTTACAACTCAGCAGAACAATGCCATCTGTCCCATGGAGAGGACCAGGGAGAACAAACGCACCGGAGCAAAGGTGTATTAAAATAAGTATTTTGCGTGGTGAGCAGTTTATAAATAGTGGCAGTGCGGGCCGCGCCGCCGAAATAACAGCTCGAGCGCCACACGGCTCCAACCCTGCCAAACTCGGCTCTCCCTAGCAAATTTACATTTTCAAACTGTAATTCTTTGTTTTAGGAACAATATGGACAGTATGAAATATTTTGCAAACCAATTTTTTAACTAAGGATTCTTAATCCCACAGCTCATCTTAAGAAATGAGTTTCCGATCCGTTTATATCCTTGATATAATTGTTTTTCTCTATGACCAGAATAGACTGTTTAGCATTTCATGCCGAGTGTTTGGCATAATAATGTTCAAACTGTGTTTCTAATAATATTATTATAGTTATGATTTTTTTAAAGAACATTCTTTTAAAATATTCATAACTTTTATGAAAATTATTGGGATTACATTTTAGGTTCTGATAATCTAATACTCCTTTCTCGACAAGCAAGTTATTGAAGCTCCATTAAACGTCTCCTAAAAAAATAAACTTCATAAAAATTTAAAGTTTTAAATGTTAAGAGTCTGACACACTAATTATGATATGGTCAATTGTTCCAACGAAGGTCAGACAGTTGAACTTAGCTATTATCTCACCTTATCGGTGTGCTTTAGTGGATAAGTTAATTAAAATCATAATAATTTATTTGCATAATCAAGAATCTGGGGGAGAATAAGAATTTTAATGTTTTTAAATTTTATGTTAAACTTACATGCTAGCATGTAAGAAATGTTCAAGTTCATGCAAGAAATGAAAACATAAAAACTGACTCAAACATTGTGAGTAACATCGTCAATCAGTGACACAAGATAGGCAGGCAGTTACTCAAGTGATCAACAGAAAAAAAAACAACAGATAAATGACAAACACAAATATATTTACCTGATTGGGATTCAGTGATGGGCAATTAAGTTCTGCTAAAAAGAGTTTTTATTCAAGAAAAATGTATCATAAAAGAGCAAATGTACGAGTTAAATGTTTCACTTTTGAGCACTTTTGTAGCAGTAAAGTGTCAAAATGTTGTAAAAAAATAGACTGGTAATAATTTTAAGTATTCTGAAGTTGAGTGTGCCACAAACAAAACTACCCACACTTAAGTTAATCTGAATCACCATAAATTCACTGAAAACAAATAAAATTCCCAGAAATTAAACAAGTTTTATCCTGAATTAATGAGTGAAGGAAAAAAATCAAGAATGAAAATAATAACACTACCTATATTTCTATTAACAATTTATTATATTTTAAAACCGTTAATTTATTTTTTCAGCGTACAGAAATTATGTTTATGTTTAATTGTTATAACCAACTAGTCACACCACAATACGACACTTTTTTGACACAATCGTGTTTCAATAGTTCAGTTTTATTAATCACCTGACACCATTGTTTCCACCCATTCAAACAAATAAATTCCATCTGAGACTAAAAAATCCTTCATCCCTCAACTTTCATACTGGACCATAATGAAGACTACCTTAGGTTTAGAGGCTCCTACCAAAGGGGCTTAACAACAAAATGTTATGGTTATTATAGACCTGGAGTTGAAACAATGAAAAGACAGCTGTTATTGTTGTAAATGATTGTTAGAGCATTAATTCATTTGATTCTGTCATAAAACAATAAAATGAGTTAACCCATTGAATACTTTTCACGGAACGGTTCCGTGATGGCTGTTTTGGCCCAAAATCTTTATCACGGAGTGGTTCCATGATGATGTAATACCATGTGTTTTTTTAAATTTTTTTATTTTGTTGTAATTGTTTGAACTTTAAGCTTATATCCATGAATGTCTTTTTTAGGTAAAATATTGCATTGTGGTCCATTTTTGGCAAACGGGTAAAAATATAAATCATTCAAGAAAAAGTGGTTTTGCAAAAAAAATCATAAAAATATTGTTTTTTTAGATAAAGTAAAAAACTAAAAGGTTTTATGTAAGGAAATAGTTTTTGCACTTTACTAGACAACTGATTAGACATTTATTTTATTTTTTTATTTTTACTATATTCTTATTTTCAAAAAAATTAAAAAAATTTATTTTTATGTTTTTAACAAAATATTTTAAATATGATTTTTTATTTTTTGTTTTCTATTAACATACTAAAAATAAAATGTATTCAGCTTCAAGAAAAACACTATGTTTGCCCAGTTAGCAGCAAAAGTAAATTTGTTATAGTTTATTTACTAAAACACTGCAAAATATTGAAATTTAATTGAAGTTCTGGGGCCATGCAGTCATTAAAAAACTAAGTATCCAATGGGTTAAGAAGGTAATAACAAATTTCCAAGAACAACTACAAATTCTCTCCACATGTTATAATATCTCTATCTATTCCTCGATATGTCTTTGAATCCTGGAAGGTTTGAACTATATAAAATCCCCTTCATTGGAAAAGCGTGGCAAAGGAGCCAATGCAGGGATGTGCATCAAGTTTTTAGCTAAGGATTCACATTCCCACAGTTCCTACAGTCCTATGTGATTAGTTAAACCACGTTATTGTTAAAAAAACTTTCTTATTAGCATTGTATGTGTGGTTATAACTATTGAATGTACATGGAAATGTTTAAAAGACTTGAAATATATTTATTCTTACACTGTACTCACATACAAGACAGTAGGCTAGACATTTATAAAAAATATGGTACAAGGCAATCATTTTCACACAATCTCCCATTGGAAAGATCCCTGTGTCTCCCTGACAAAGAGTGGTGTGACTAGTCAAAATGTACTGTTCGTTCGTTTCGTGAAATTCCAGTGAGCGGGAAAGTCCCTGGCCCATTGTGGCTGCTTTAGGGCGCTTAGGCCCTCTTCAGTCGGATAGGGTTGGTTGGAGGGGGAGATAGACACACTGCAACAGGACTTTTTTTTTGCTTGCTACAGTGGCCAGGTGATGATCTGGAGGGTTGAGAGAGGGACACACTGCAACAGGACTTTTTTGCCTGCTATGGTGGCCAGGTGATGGTTTGGGGGGTGGAAAGAGGGACACACTGAAACAGGACTTTTTTATATTGAGTGCCTGTCACAGTGGTCAGGAGTGGGAGCTAGGGGTGGTTTACATGGGGTTTAGTGGTGGGGATAATGGTGCGGGCTGTTGGTCGAGGTTTGCAAGGTGGTGGATCGTGAGGCTGGGGCGGTCTGTGAAGTAGGGTTGGAAGAAAGGTTGGAGGATGTCAGAGGTGCAGGCTCTGTCGAGGTAGGTGGTGGAGGAAGTCAATGAGTTTGGGGATGGAGTGGGCTTCGTAAGCCGTTTGGTTACGGGCCCAGGGTGGGAGATGGGAGGCAAGGCGGAGGGTGCGTCTCTCTGCCTTATACCATATCTCATATATGTTTGTTGTCTTGTGTGCGAGTACAGGGTAAGAGTAAATATAGTTAAAAGTGTTGTTAGATTTTAGCGAATTTCCCCTATAGGGAAGAAGCTATTACCGTTGGTGGCATGGAAAGAGTTAAGCCCGAGACCATGTTAACTTTTTGTTTTTAGATCCCCAGATGCCAAAAACACCATTCGTTCAAATTTATATATATATATATGTGTATATATATATATATATATATGTGTGTGTGTGTGTGTGTGTGTGTGTGTGTGTGTGTGTGTGTGTGTGTCCGTTAACATGATATCTTGGGTAAAAAACCTCTGATTTTGATGAAATTTGGCTCAAATGTTTAAAGTGTCATTCATGACTTTTAAGTTTGAAAACCACAAAAATCCAACAATAAGAAGGGGGGTTTATGGGAATTTACAATTTTCCAAAAATCAGTTTTTGCATTTTTCACCCTACAATTTTTAAAAAACTTAATTTTAGTTTTGAGCATTTTACAGTGCTTAAAAAAACAAACAATATAGTATTTTGAATCAATAACCTAGGTTAAAAAATAAAATATCCCATGTTAATCTTGTGGGAAAAAGGTTTTTAGCTTTTCCTCAGTTCATTTTAATGTAAACCTCACATTTGCTTTTACCAATCAGTTCAGTTCTACAAAACAATCATTTTGGTGTTTAAATTGTGATTCTGCGCCCAACTATTGTAGAGATATTAAAAGTGCTAAACACAGTACGTTGTCCAATGTTATCCTTATGGAGAGTAATTAAAATTTGATAACACGATTATTTACGAATGTATGTTGATGAAACTTGGCATGTGGCTTTACCTAGTACTATTATATAGATATATGCACAAACATTTTTTTTCCTGATTGCCCCGCAGCAGCAAACCTGCATACTCAGCCCCCATGTTATTCTTATAGAGAAAAAGTAAAATGTATTATCTCCCTTACTTATGAACATACATTAATAAAACTTGGTATGCAGCTTCGATTGGTTAAGTTATATTGATAATTGTATAAAAACATATATTTTGTGTTCCTTGTTGCAGCAAACCGGAGTGCTCATCTTTCAATGTTATTCTCATGGAGAATAAATAAAATGCTATATATCACTTATTTATCGTGCATTTTTATGAAACTTGGTGAGTGGCTTTGTGTGGTAGTGAGAAACACATACATACATTAGAAATTCGCTGAGTACGCAGGTTTGCTGCTACGGTGGTATTTTTTTATCCCATTGTTTTTAATAGTAATATATTGTAATATAAGGTAATTTATTGCTAAATATAAATTACAACACAGTTTTATACTGTATTAATACATAAAACAGAATTTTTTAATTAATTTGTATAATGAGAATGTGTCTTTCTGGTCAATTTGAAAAGTGATCGTTCTAATAGGCTCTGGTCCTAATTAGTTCGGATTAGCGGAACTTTAGTATAATACTTAATACTAGCTCATAATACCGGTTTCACCCGGGTATAATGTCAGCTGTTTATTTGAATAACATTAAATAATAGCAGAAAACTGTAACCGTATGGTCTCATTTGATTAACATTGGAATTTTGAATTGGAATTTTGAATGTCCCACGTGGAGTAGCCCTGGAGGATTTAGAGGAAACTGAGAGTCAGGTACAACAGCTGTAACCTAAAGGAACCTAACCTGAAAATGTCATGCCTTAAACTCCTTGTAGTTTAGCTGTACAGCGATCCACACACAAACAAGAACTCTGCTTTATTTATATAGATAATTGTTCACACATTATACGGTGTGATTGTTATAGTAACTTCAGTGTTTTTACTAAAGTTTCTCATTAATTTCAACACTTAAATATAAGAAAATTCATTAAATTCAATAAATCAAAAACTTTACTAAATTTGTTTCCAAAAGACTAAAATATTTTAGCTTGACTACCATTTCCACCAGGAAGCAAAGATGGTGCAAAAAGAGAACTGCCAGGTAATGTTAAAATAACAGTATTAAGTAGGAACAGTTTGAGAACCGCCAGGTAATGTTAAAATAACAGTATTAAGTAGGAACAGTTCGAGAACCGCCAGGTAATGTTAAAATAACAGTATTAAGTAGGAACAGTTCGGTTTTCACTGACAGTGGAGGATTGTTGAAAACAAATGGTCGGTTAAAAATAAGCGGAGAGGTGATTGTGAGACCGACGCTGGCATGGGCAAGGTGGGCCCAGAATAGATCACATACCTGTCCTTTCTGTATCTCTCAGCGACTGTTAAGGAAATTTTGCACAAATATTTTAAACTCCAACATAAAACTGCTATTTAATGGGGGATGATTATAGTGTCAATCATAGTAGTTTACTCGGTGCAATATTTATTTATAGGCCCTATAACCAACCAACTCCAACAGATGAGTTAAATTTATTTTTTATATTTAAACTTAGATAAACCAGCAACATACAAGAAGAACTAAATGACAATGTTTAATAAAAACATAACACTTTAAGTAAACTTATAGGCTACACATGTTATATTCTTGTAAAAGGATTAAATACATTTTTTTTGCAATTGTTGCCTGTTTGTCTTTGTTGCTCAGTCAAGCAAATACTACCTGTCTGCTTGAACTGAGATAGTAAAATTAACTTGGGAGAGAGAAATTAAATGTAAGGGATTCAGAATTTGGTATTTGGTATTAAAAAACAAATCAAATGTCACTTAAACAATGTTTTTTTTTAATTTTTTTAAAATATTTTTCAAGTTAATTTTCAAATACATGAAAACATATATAAATCTGCAGTTCCAATTTGTAAGATGTGATCCTGTCAAAAATATTTTCATATTGCATATCAAAATGACTAATAGATTTTTCTATCAGTCATTACAAAAAACAGTTACAAACAAAAATAGTAACACTACAAAACAAAAATTACAAAAATGATAGTTTACTGAATATTATATCATGAAGGAATTCATAAATTGTGTAGTATCCTCATTTCACAAAAACTACTTACTAGACCTAAGAGGATGAAACAGAATTATTGCCAACTAAATTTACCCTACTAATTTTTAACATTTAGGGAATATTCTCTATTTTCTAAACCACTAGATGTATATTCCCCCCCCCCCCCCGATTCAAATGTATTACTCGTAATAAACTCAGCTTTACTCTGATATGTCACATGCCAATATTTTTAAGAAAAAACTATTTAAAAAAATTGTCTTTATTTTTATTACAAACTAGCTGTTACCCGCCGCGGCTTCGTCTGCGTTCCCTACAAAGCATTAGTAAGATGCAGCAATTTCATGGACGCCCCACGTAAGTCAAATGGTAACAAATGTAAAAAAGCATTCCATTTTAGAAGACTTGTAAACCCTAGAAATTTTCTAATTTACCTCTTTTGGTTTTTCAGCAATCACCACCAAACATAATTATCCCATATAAAATACTTTCATATAATTTCACTTTCATGTATTATGTTGCCTACTTCCTATTTACATGTTATGTACAATTAATATATTTGATGTGAAAAGATTATGTTTTTTGCTGATTACTAAAAAACCATGACATGTACAAAGTTGCTAGGACCTACAAGACTAATTAAAGTGACATGCATTTTTACAGTTTTTTATTTGATTTTCTTGAATTTTGGGCTTGGAAGCCATGCATAAATTATGTCACGCTATATTCAGCCCTTTTTTACCCCCTCCCCCGTGTCACGCTTCTCATTACTCCCCCCTCCCATCACACTTATTAATTATTAAGTATTAGATTGTGGCGAACGGTATTTTGTCACTGTAACTGAAGATTTTGCAAGCTTTAATTCTGTTAATCGTCATGCGTCATGCAGCCCTTACTCCCTCCCCCTCCACCACATCACGGTCTGTCACAAAATGCCACGCCCCTTCCCCCCGGGGAGGCGTGACGTAATATATGCATGACCCCTTGGCTTATGAACATTTTTAAAACACAATTTTTTTTTAATGTTTTATTTTCTAACAAATATTATGTGACATCATGTTATTACATTTATTACAACTAAGAAAGTTGAATCGAAAAATATATATATGTATGCTTAAAAAAAGAAGAGTTCTCCGTAAATGACATTTTTTTTTAAATGGCTGCCATTTTGATACTGATTGAGATATGTGATGTCCGTCTTTTCCAAAGTGCTCGTATTTTAAGGCTTTAAAGTTATGTACAACATATGTTTACATTAGAAAAGTGTGAAATTTAGACTAGAGACCATAAATTTTTGGAAAATCTGTATTTTACTGAAGTTACAAATATGTTTGGTTATTCCTTGGGATAAATTTAGTGGGGAATAATGTTGTTTCATCCTTTTAGGTCAAGTAGGTTGTTTGAGTCCTTACCTTAATCTGTTTGAGTCCTTACATGAGACCCTGTAGTGTGTTAGCCACAAAAAGTTCCTTGATTCGCCAAAGAATGTAAAAGAATGTAGCACTTATAACTTTTTCCCCATAGGTAGCACTTATAAACTGTTCTCCATAGAAAGTAAGGCAATTTAACAAGAATTTTATAGTATTACATGTCATCCATTCATTATTTAGTGATAATTTTCCCATTATGTGCTATTTTATATTTAATTTCCCTTATCAATGTGTTAATTAATTAATTTCCCATAAATGTGTTAATTGTATTAATTGCCCTATGTTCATGCCCAATAATAATCATCCTTATCACCACTCCTCAGAAAATCACTCCCCTCTATGTATTTAATGTTTATTTATCTGTGCAATTGTAAAATAATATGTATTTCATTAAGTAATCACCAATACTTATTCACAGCCTATCCACATATAATAGCCTACTCACTTAATTTAATATGCTTGCTAATAATAATATTTTAGATATAATTTATGTTAGAGGATTGCAATAGAATTAAAATTTAATATAATATTCTTTTCAAAATTATTCCTTAAGGAATCTAAATTACAGTGACCAGTGTTAACATATGTGTATACCATGTGCTTTCAACAATGGATCATGCTTCCAGACCTCATCTCTGCTAGATCTTCCTTCTTGTTCCAGATGCCATAGTGTTAAGAGCTAAAATTTTGTGCAGGACATTGTTCCTATTAAATTCACCCAGTATGGCCTAAGTTTTGAATCGCTTAGTGTCCATTAGTTAGGGACTTATTGCTCACCATAATACCACTTTAACTTCACTCCCTTTCCTTTGTTTTATCCCCAAAATTGGTATTGAGCGAAGAACTTTGTAAGCTGATTGGTAAACCATTTCCATTGTGTATTCTATTAGGGACTTTGAAAGAATACAGACATTTTATAGAACAAGCCTAATGTTCTGAGATTTTAACTAACATCAAGAGTATCTTACAATATTGAACTATCTTTTCTAAATTTAATTTGAGTATTTTACTTTAATCATCACTAAATTCAGTGAAAACCATTGGACTTTCCTTTTGGACAACATCAAAATTTGTCGTTGTTGCAATTTGTAAACAACATAATTGACTAAATATTCTTTCACACATGATTCAACGTTATTCAAGTCAGCACGATACTTCCCCCCTGAGAAAAGAGCCCTCATTTATTCAAGAACCCCATTTATAACAGAAATATGAACATTTTAGTACATTTTGGTACAATTGTACACCTACCTTCTCTTGGTATCCAAACTAACTATAGAACACAGTCTACTCACTACAAGAAACAAAGGAAGACAACAGGTAAAGATATATTTATTTTTAAGTCAAGCAAGAGTATTTGTGAGCTATATTTAAATAGCCTAGTAAATTTTGTAGGGAATAACACTATTTATTGTGAAGACAAAGCTAGGCTCATCACATGGTAGGCATTGCCCATAGACCAGATAGCGTCCCTTTTGTATCCACATTTCCCAATCACATCCGAGCAAATATTGAATTAAGAATTAATAAATTAGAATTATAAGTAAGTAAGAAAAGAGTGTATATATATGTGGGGAGTAACAATTTTCCCAGTACAACCAATATTATCAAGCCTACAATAAAGAGGACAAAATGAGGTGGGTTGGACTTAGCGCAGTTGTTGAGGTTCTTTGTTCAGTAAACCTTAGTTAGCTACATTATCAATTCTGTACTTGAATACTATATTATTAATGAAAGTGCATGAAACATTATGTAGTTGTATAAGATCAAAAACTTTTGACTGGGTAATCCACCACCTATCTATTTTCAAGCTCTTGGCTATAGTAATCTTAATATCCGTACTCATTGAAAATAACAAATTAACGGATTTATTGAAAGATGAAGTTCATTTTCTAACTTAATAACTCAAGAAATGTAAAAACTTTATTTTACACAAAACATATATTTTTTACAATGTGATAATTATATTTCAGTTTATGTAAACTTTATTTTATAATTATAAGATAAATTAAGTTAAATAATTTTTACATCATCAGCTTTTTCAATAATAAAACAAATTTGTAAAAGCACTTCTCGTTCATAAAAAAATACAACAAATGGTCACATAAGACATTTAAACTACCAACCAAATTCAAAGATTAATTAGTAAGAAATACAATTTGTTTAATATAATGGACAAACAGGAAAAAATACTCCAGTTATTGATATATATTAAGACTTTAATTTAAACAAATTATTTTTACAGTTCACAGGCAGTGAAACACAGTATATGCTTGTAAACACTATACCCGTTAGTAAGCGTACAGAGTAAAAAAGAAATTGATAAGAAATGGTCTTAACAATTAAAAGTCACAAACAAAACATAAACCTAACTGAAAGCAGTTCAATTCACATACAAAATTTATAAATCATAACTATTTACAAACAATTTATTATTTACTATTTAAACAAGAAAGTAATCAATATTTATCATAAAAAAAATTTGAATTGTAATTTGAAACAAATCAATTACACTAAGCAATACCTATTTTAAATACAAGTATCAGAAGCTTTATAACTACAATTAAGGAAAATATCAATTAGGAACAAGTTACTACCACAACAGGAACAATTAATCAAATTATTTTAATATAAAAATCTCTTGATACCAAAAACAAGCTAATCTAAAAAAAACAATGGGTCACTATGACTTAAACCGCTACACTGTGATAATTAACGGAAACACTTAATGTAAAAATACTACCTTTCATGATTTTTAATCCTATAGGAGACAGTTAAAATAATTATTATATACCAACAAAAAAATATAAATGTAAATTGGCATAGAAATGTTTCTTATGTTATTGACTGTGTATACAAATGCTGCTTTGGGTTAAACAAGAAGTTTTTATATAGGCCTAATTTTCAATGTCAGTAATTAAACTGTAATTAAGTAATGTATACAATTAAACCAAACTATATTGAACTCTGTGGATGTCAAATGAGTGAGTAAAAGGGGGTTGGTGCTAATACTACAACGTATTAGAAAAACAATTATACTACGTTTTGTTATTATTTATGGAATATAAGTTATAAATTTGTGATAAATGTACTTAATTATCGAGATTCACAGACAAGACCCGTTTAAAACAGCTTTATTATGTAATATATTAGGTAATATATTAACCCCTTTAAGGCCTAAGACCATTCATTCATGGCTATAAATTTTCAAACCAAAAGTCAGTTTTTATAGTTTGTCATTTAAATTATTAAATAAATCCTTCATGATAATAATAATTTCTTCCTGTTTTTAGGATAGAAACCAGGTAGTTAAGGATGGTAAATTAATGATAATAATCACAACTGAGTGATATTTTAGTATATATACTAAATCTACACAGAATATTATGTACTTGTTAAAATTTAGGAGTGTTTTAACACTTTGTAGCCTTAAAAGAGTTACAAGAGTTGTTATACTACCATTCACAAAATGGAGCTTTAAACGTCAGTTTGGCAACAATGTTTAAAAAATATATATATATTCGACACATTAGATTTATTCAATTTATTACTCAGGAATAGAAAATATCAAAAATAATTAGAGTTTAGTCTAGTAAGTATGTCAACGAATATGCTACTTCTAATATCACTTTAGTTCATCACTAACATTTATTTTGTTGCTAAATACTTTCACAAACATCACGTCAATACATCATGATTCAACTAGTCTACTAATTTGTCAAGTATGTTACTGTTAAGTTATAGAATAACAGTCATGGAATAATGAAACTTGAAAATGATTATGATTAACAGTATGGTAATAATGTGCAATATTTGTAGCTAGGATAAGACAAAATATTGATATTAACAAATTTGATGATACCAAATGTAACTATTGCATGGAGATTAATAATTGGAAACTAGATAGTTCAACTAAAAAAAACAACAACAAAAAAACAGACAATTTGTTTTAAGATCTTAATCAAAAGCATTATTAAGCTTTAATATTCCATGACCTTATTTGAACTTCTAACCTTTGGAAAGGTTGGTTCATAGGAAAGTAAAGTATCTTACTCTTGGTCTCCAGTTAAAGGCAGGTTTAAGTGATGGGTCACACGGAAACAAATTGGTGTAAAATTGGGTGACGCTCAGAAGCAAACATGTTAAAAAGCTCCATTATTGCTGAACACCTTTTTTTATAACCTCATATTGAAAATTATGTGTTAAACTTGTGAACTATTTTCATTGTAACATACAACTGCTAACTGCTTCACCGGTGTTACTTATCGCTCAATTATTTTCTTCGAATGTAAGTGGTGATGATAGCTGCAAGACAGAATGATCCAGAGAAGATCAAACCACCCCTAAAAAGAAAAGATTAATTATTGTACTTTAGAACCGATCATGTTCTTGTGTTGGAGTTTAATTATGCAAACTTACAGTGCACCTAAAACAACAAAAAAACGCAAATTTACTGACACAAAAGTTAAGACGCTAAAGACCCTACCACTCCCTACCTCTCTTAATTTTTGGTGCATTTACAAACGAAAACACAGTTTATTGTTGCTCAGTTAGGGCTTTGAAGACCTCCCTCCCTACTCTGAACATCAGTTAATAAATACAAAATTTATTATTTTTGCATTTATTATTAGATACCTGACCTTTATTTGTTGCAGCATAACAAAATACAATCGGGATATACCAATTATAATTTTCTTGGTCTGTTTCCAGTCCAGTTCTTTACAGAAATCCATTCTCCATTACCAATCCTGAATAATACTTATCATTAAATACCCGGTTGTCATTTGCAGCCTGCAGTTCAGTTATTGTTTAATTGATGTGATCTAGTCTGTTATGGTGTTTACAACACAATTCAAAGTTCACATCCACTATTCATTACTTTGGTCATCAATAATTTAGTTGGACTCGACTCATGGAACTGGAACCAAGAATTATTTTATTTAATTTCCCACGTCTGGTTATTTTCCCAAGAATCAACAAAACTGTTAACTGCAGAAACTGGAGCAAAGAACCTGAAGTGATAGATCGCTAATTTACAATTATTATAATGTAATAAAACACAAGTAGTCTTTGAAAAACTCACCAAAGGAAAGAAGCCACAGGGGAATGAAGAGGATAGAAGTAGTTGACAACTTTGTATTCTTTATCCTTAACAAAAGCTCTGACAATGTCTCTCGCACTTAAACAAAAGTAATAAATTATCAAATTCAATACATAAAAAATAAATATATTAAAATCACTCTAAACTAGGAGTACGCTCTAATGTCGCGTAAGAGGATGAACGAAGAGTTAAATTACTACCTTATTTTGATAGTTAAATGACACTTGAGCAGTTTAATATTGTGAATTGACTTTTAGCGAATTTCCTGTATAGGGAAGAAGTTATTACCGTAGGTCTCATGGTAAGACTTAAGCCCGAGAGCATAATACTTTTTGTTTTGAAGTCCCCAGATGTCAAAAACACTATTCGTTCAAATTTACATATATGTGTGTGTGTGTGTGTGTGTGCGTGTGTGTGTCCACGAATGCGATACCTTGAGTAAAAAACGTCCAATTTCGATGAAATTTGGCTCAAATGTGGAAAGTGACATTCATGACTTTAAGTTCAAAACCAGAAAAATCGGACCGTGGGAAGGGGACTTTATGGGGTTTTAAATTTTCCATAATCAATTTTTTGCATTTTTCTCCCTAAAATGTGTAAAACACTCAATTTTCGTTTTGACCATTTTATAGAGCTAAAAAAAACAAATAATGTAGTATTTTGAATTATTAACCTAGGTGAAGTGGTTGCCGAGAAAAACCAAAAAACCTGTTCATAAAATGTTCCATGCTAATCTTTTGGGAAAAAGGTTTTAGCGAATTTCCCCTGTACAGAAGAAGCTATTACTGTAGATCTCATAGTAAGACTTAAGCCTGAGACGATGATAACTTTTTGTTTTGAGGCCCCCAGATGACAAAAACACTATTCGTTCAAATTTATATATATATATATATATATATATGTCCGTAAATGCGATAACTTGAGTAAAAAACGTCCGATTTCGATGATATTTGGCTCAAATGTGTAAAGTGACATTTATGACTTAAAGATCGAAAACCAGATAAATCGGACTATGGGAAGGGGGGTTTATGTGGGTTTTAAATTGTCCAAAAATCAAGTTTTTTTTGCATTCTTCACCATAAAATTTAAAAAAAAACTTAATTTTGGTTTGGACCATGTTATAGAGCTTAAAAAAAAACAAATAATATAGTATTTTGAATTATTAACCTAAGTTAAGTGACTGCGGAGAAAATCCAAAAAAACCTGCTTATAAAATCTCCCATGTTAATCTTATGGGGAAAAGATTTTGGGCTTTTCCTCAGTTAATTTTAATGTAAACTTCACAATTGCTTTTACCAATCAACTCAGCTCCACAAAACAATCATTGCGGTGTTTAAATTGTGATTCTACGTCCAACCGGTGTAGAGATATTCAAAGTGCAAAACACAGTATGTTGTCCAATGTTTATCCTTATGGAGAATAAATACCATTTGTTATCTCCATTATTTATGAATGTATATTGATGAAACTTGGTATGTGGCTTCATGTTGTATTGGTATATTGATATTTGCACACAAAAATATTTTTTGTTGATCATCCCTGTAGCAGCAAACCTGCATACTCAGCCCTAATTTTATTCTTATGGAGAATAAGTAAAGTTTTATATCTCCCTTGATTATGAACATAAATTAATTCAACTTAGAATGTAGCTTTCCTGGTTGAGTTATATTGATAACTGCCCAAAAAAATTTCTTCTTTTTTCAGCAAACCTGCGTCTCAGCCCTAATGTTATTCTTATGGAGGATAAATAAAATGCCATAGACCGCTTATTTACTTATATATTTTTATGAAACTTGGTAAGTGGCTTTATGTGGTAGTGAGAAACAGATGCATGCATTGGAAATTTACTGAGTACTCAGGTTTGCTGCGACGGGGGTATTTGGCTTTTCCCCAGTTCATTTTAATGTAAACTTCACATTTGCTTTTACCAATCAGTTCAGCTCTACAAAATAATGCAGCTTAGTATGCAGCTTCAACTGGTTAAGTTATTTTGATAATTGCATAAAAAACAAAAATGTTGTGTTCCTTGTAGCAGCAAACCTGCGTACTCAGCCCTAATGTTATTGTTATGGAGAATGAATAAAATCCTATAGATCACTTATTTATTCATGGATTTTTATGAAACTTGGTAAGTGGCTTTATGTGGTAGTTAGAAACATATGCATTATGCATGCATTGGAAATTCGCTGAGTACGCAGGTTTGCTGCGACGGGGGTATTTGAATTATTCATAAACATATTATAGTAAAGTATAAAAGAAACTAAATGAGATTTAATAAAAATTTACATGATGTATCAAATAAATATCATAAAATCATGCAGTTGTCTGTAAAGGACATCAACAATAATTTTCAAATCGTATAATACACTTTAGAGGAAGTTGCACTTTGTAGCAGTAATTCAGAAAGCTACATCATATCTTGATATTACAGTAGGGTCATATCTGTATATAGTATTGCCCATTAGCGTGCATTTTAATAAATATGGCATACTAGAAAAGTAGAAATATTGTGTTATTGTTTTATATTTTAAATCAGGAGTTCTGGGTGAACAATTTTAAACTATTATATTGTGAAGTGGAAATATATCTTTATATTTAAATTAAACAAATACATTCATAATATAAATTAAAGTCTCTCTCCGCGTCTGAATGTTTATCTGTTACCTCCTCCTAAACCACTCATCCGATTTCGATGAAACATTGCATGGTCATTCAGGTTAACCCTGGGAAGCCACTAATCAAAGTCCTAAAACTATAGGGCTTCGCCCCACTGGACTTCAATGTTACCATGCTAATCATATGAAAGATAATTTTGTTATGTTTTTTACAGGTAACTAATATAAAATGTTGTAAAAAGCTGTCTATTTATTTAGGAAGCAAGCTCTAATGTAAATAGTATAGATTTTTTTTAGTGTCAAAACAAATCAAGACTGGAAAACATAATCTCTCTCTAAATTACTTTTGGTGTCTTTTTACTTTAACCATACATCGAATTGTGATGAAACATTGCATAGTGATCCAGGTAACCCTGGAAGGTTACCTGGACTACCACATAAAGCCACTTACCAAGTTTCATAAAAATAGCCATTTAGTTAAAACCTAGGGCTTCGCCCCACTGGACTCGCTTGGAAATACTATGGTCATTAGGGATCCTCTTAAGCAATGTACCTAATATATCAGAGTCAAACATAAGCCTAATCATGTTCTGCAAATGTTTTAGGGCTCTGTCTTCTTGACATTCAAAATACCTATTTCAACCAGCTTACTACTGCTGCTCCTACTGGACTGAGGGATAAAATTCAGTAGAAAGAAAGCTGAGAGGTTAACATCAGACATAAACCTACCCCTGATAATGTAATACTTTGCCCCACTGGAATGTAATACCTGGTTTAATGATTTCCCCATAAATTTAATATTTTGTTTTGTAAATTCAATACATTGTTAAACATTGCCACGGAATAAAAAATAAATAAATATACCCTGTCAAACATTATACACCAATGACCACCAAACTGATGGAGCTGAAATTTGTTAGGAAAATAAATAATACACCAGAATCAAAATACACATTCCCTCAATCCAAAGATCCTTTGGGGTCCCGCCCCCCTGGTACTTCACGCTACGTTTACCATCTTGCACCTACTACTGGACTGATGAAGCCGAAGGTCAGTAGGATGATGGCTAAAGCACTCAAAGCAGAATGGACAGACTTACTCCAAATAATTTTTGTTTAGAGTCCCACCCAACAGGCCTTTATTATTCCCATATTCTAATTATCGCACACCCAACTACAGAACAAAGGAAGCTGAAATTTGAATCAAACGTCCTCCCACATATAATTTTGGTCGGGTAGTATACTATCAGGGAAAAACTATGAGCGTTTGAAAGAATTAAAAAAATCACGTTTAAAAAAGAACGTGGCAAAAGAGAAATAAACTAACAATAGCTGCTTTAAATATTTAATTCTCAAACAGTATTTTATTATTCCAGAACTAAGTTTTAGGGGCCCCACGCCTTCCCGGGGGCTGGGGCGGGGTGCGGCACATCGTGACAGACCGAGACCGTGACACGGGGGAGGGGGGGGGTTACAGGCTGCGTGACATGCCACTGTTAAAGCGTGCAAAATCGTCGGTTACAGTGACGAAATACCGTACGCCACAATCCAATACTTAAAAATTAATAAGTGTGACGTGACATGGGGGAGGGGGGGAGTAATGAGCAGCGTGACAGAGCGTGACAAAGGGGGGAGGGGGTCAAAAAGGGCTGAATACAGCGTGACATAATTTATGCATGGCACTTTATATGAACGTTAAAGATTGGACATATATTATTTCAAATTGTGCTTTTTTGTAGTTAAGCCATATTTCTCTTATAAATCATCGGAACGAATAACTGAGCTATCATGATGAAGATACTTTTACCATTAAATGTGTAAAATAAAAAATCCAAAACCATAAAAATTATAACATAAATGGGCGTTTCTCACTTATTTTGAATGTACTGGTAGCACCATCTTAAAAAGACACGTTCAAATAACTTAAAACATGTGTCTCAATGGAAGTTGTAGTATAACTAAATTGATAAAAAATATATTTACAAACAAGTCTTGCCAATAGGCCTATGCAAATAAACTAAAGTACAAAATACACACTCTTAACCACCCTCCATGGGACTGAGCCCTGGGTCGGATAACTGAAAGGTCGGTTAAAACGAATAACGCTTGGATAATTTGTCATATTAAGCACTAAAATTATGAAAGTCAAACGACAGTTAAAAAAGGGTATAAAAACAGGTACCAAGATGCAACTATGGAATACTTGCTAACTATGGAAACATATGATCGACTTGTGATCTGATCTTTTTTTACGGTGCAGTATCAGGAATGGCGGCAGATGTGAGTTAACTTTTTTCCTCGAAATAAAAAGGCGGTTAATACGATGGAAGGTTAAAGCGAGGACGGTTAAGAGGGTGTCTACTGTAATCAGATGAGCTCACAAAGTGAGCGAGATCTCATACCTGACTTCAATGCTTCTACTGCTAACGAAGTGATTCAAACTGAAGTGTCTTATGGACGATAACTACCGTGTCCATATCATAAAAAATTTAAAAAAAGGAAAATTACCGTATTATGTATCTTTTAAGCATCTGGAACTTACTGAATCACTTTTGTGTAACATTTTACGGGATGTAATAAAAGACGTCTTACAACACTTAAGATATATTTAAACTTATACTGATTCACATACAGACGGTAAACATATATAAAAGATGCTACTAGGCTATCAATTTCGACCAGTCACACCAGTCATCATCAGGCCAATGAGAGAACTGACAGAATCAAAATGACGTCCTTGCTTATATCCTATTGGCTACCGGAAGTTCCGGATACAGGTTCCTAAATGTGCCACCAGAGTCGAAGTTAACTTGTTCGTTAATCAATTTATCTCTATTTTTACATTTTTCTTTAAATATAAACAATTCTTCCCATGCATTCATTTCATTTCCTTTTTTACAACTCTTGAGGATGCTGAGGTTTTCTTCTATTTTCCCTATGGTGTGGCCATTTTCTAAAAGATGTTTCGCTACGTTTGATCTTTCCAGTTTCCTGTTATTCCAAGCTGATACATGGTTCTTAAATCTGTTCACAAAATTAACAGTTTGACCAATATAAAAGTGATCACAGTTGTTACAATTAATTTTGTAAATGCCGGGCATGTCAAGTTTTGTACAATCTTCTATCTTGGGATTTAGTATTTTGTACATGGTGTTTTGCGTTCTGTAGGCTATATTAACTCCATATTTCTTGAATCGATTTGCGACCTTTTGTATCTTAGTTCCTGTGAAGCTGAATGTTGCAAAATTACTTGATTTTTCTTTTTTTCCGTCTAACGTTGTTATTCTACGCAGTTTTTCTTGGTTCTTTATTTTCCTATGTATTTTCGCTCCAATTTCGTCTATTAAATGTGGTGGTCAGGATAAGATTAACGCGGTTTAAATAATTATAGAGCTTTGTCACTTTTGAAAAAAGCTCATTGGAGGACATTTCTGGAAACAAAACATTTAGCCAAAGAGTAATAAAGACTAACATAAGTAGTGAAGAGGGGATTTGATTGGTTAACATATTTGTTGCCATGAAGACCGGAGGATATAGAGTGTCAAAATAGCGGTCAGCATGTAAGCACAGTTTTTTACCCCAGACGAGACCTCTATAGATATATACCTCGTTGGATACGATATAAAAATGGATTTGTTATTTAAAAATAACGTAAGATAACATAACCTAACACACTGTACAAGATGGATCGTAAAAAAACAAACAATACCACTTCACCATCAGAGGTCACTCTTATCACTGACTTTGGCAAAAAATCAATACCTGAGTTATAAAATATAGGAAAAACAGCTAGGATAAACTGGAAAATACCTGAAACTCATTTCGTTGTAATATCAAAATAAAATTATGGCCCCTGTATAGTCCCGACACAGACTTTCTTGCTATGATGAAAAATACACCCGCTATTGGCTAAATACACGGCTAATTTATGTACTTCAGAACTTACCATTAAATTAAAACATATTGTCAATATTAGCAAAATATGTACGTACCACTAACTGTTTGTACGTTGTGTTCAGTTCCTCAATTGATAATCATCAAAAGTCCACATTTCTGATCCCATGACGCCTCTAGCTTTCACAAAAAAAAACCCTAAATGCGAGGTCTTCGTAGGCGCGAGGCTCTTGTGCGGCTACACTTGTCGCGCCGCCCTAAGGACGGCACTGGGTGTATCACATTAAGTAGATACCTTGGGTTAGGTAAGGTGTATAAAGTGGTGTGGTTTGTCGGATTCATTTTAGTATGTTTGGCCATTCCAAGTAGGTCTACAGTTTACCTCAGCAAACTTAAGTTTCTCACAAAAAGCGAGTGGACATATGTAACATTTTGTAAATCCCAAATATAGGCTAAGCTAGGCCTATTATAAAATCCTCCCTAATAGAAAACCGAGGCCTATTTATAATATACTTACAGCAAGGCTAAAATTAGAATGTGATGGTTGACAAACAATAGCATTGGCTTACCGCATCTACATTATATGAAAGTTAAATAGGTATGGTAACTTAGTCTTAAAGAATACCATTTAGTCTTCATATTATTATTAACCCATTGGCGTAGACATACGAGCTGGTCTCGTTCCTTACTTGTAATTTTATTAACCTGTGAATTGGAGTATGAAATTGGTGTTTTTAAATAGATTAATGGCGTATTTTAATTAAAATATTGTTTTCTTTCAGTTTAGAGAGTCACACTGGCACACACACAGTAGACATAAGTAAAGATTAGCAAAATCAGTGTTAACCATGTGCAAGTCTCAAAGAATTAACCGATCCCGTCAACTTCCAAGCAAGCCTGCCACCGTTTGTTTTACTTTGGCCCTCCCACCAACGTTGCCACAGACCGGTTAACTCATTGAGAGTTGCACAACTGGTCAGTTTTGGTCGTGTGCGGGAATCGAACCCACGAACATCGTATCACCCCTGGCCAAGGTGTTTCCACGACGTAGCCAACTCAGCTAACACGACCAAAGGCCTGGCGGTGATATTAAGGTTTTTCAGTCAGTCCACGCCCCTAGCGGATAGAACCGTAGACGCCCGCGGTCATTAGTTACATATTTTGCTACTAGAGTGCAGCACCAATCAATTCCCGTTATAGGCTACTGCAAATAGAATAAAATTACTACCTCAATGGGTTGAAACGTTGTAGAAAGTATTCCATGTATATTGACAGCATCAGAAGTTAATTTTAGTCAAATCTTCTCTTATATAGGCTACATGTTACAGATAAATAAATCTGTAGGCTATAGGCCTATACCAAAACCTCAAGTCTTAAGTTATTCACACAGACTATTTAACCAGTAATGGAATAATGTTGGCATTCTCGCCGATGACACTTTTATCGTATTAAATACAACTAAACAAATCACAGTCCTATTTACAGATGTGTATTAAACTACCAAGGAAACGTATCCATAACTCAGAAGGTTTACATTTGATTACCGGTATTCTTATAAAATAAATTAAATTATTATTATTGAACTTGAAGGAACGTCGCGTTTATGATTTTCGAACAGGATGTTAGAACAACTTATCAAAAAATAAACTTCTCATTCGTAATCGTAACCTCAAAGTAACGCCAAACATCAAGATGACAGCAACTAAAGTATTTTGACTGTTCTAAAGAGCCTGTGTACGGTGTGCTACTAAGGTCAAAAGTGGTAGGGTAACTTATTGAAGAATGTTAAAACTAAATGTAATAATAATTCGTCAATTTCCGGTATAGTTTATCAGAATCATTAATTCATCAAAACGTTAACCCTAAAAATTTCATGACAATCCATCCACCCGTGAAAATGGAGTTAGCGTATCAAGAATTAGATTTTTAGACTGAGGTATAAGGATTATGAAATTGCTTATATGCAATTATATAATGAATGCTTGGATATGCTTCGCTTCAATCCAATAAGATAAATTTATATTGATAAATTACAGTTCTCCTAAAATTATAAGGTTTCCACCAAGCTACATAACTTAGATACCGGTAAACATAATTCTCTCCCCTTTCTGCTTGTGGGTAATATGTGACAGGTAATATTAACAGTTTGACCTACCTTAATATTTTCACAATAGGGCCTATATAACTTAAGTGAGCAAATACTCAGTTGATAGCGATACTGTAAATGGCGATACAAAATGTATCGACATAAAAAGTTCTACTGCCGTTGTTTATTGCAAGGTCTATATTTGAGTTTAAGTTTTTTTTTACATCATGTATATTTTAGACAATCACTTAACTTATGTTAGTTTATTTATTTGAAATCAGCAAGTATATTTACCTACAGGCATGATTGATTGGTGAGATTTACATGGTTGCTTATTAGTACGTTAAATACCTTGGGTTGGGTAAGGTTTATAAGACAATGTGTTGTGGTGGGTTGATTTTAGTATGTTTAGCCATTCCAAGTATAGTTTGCCTCGGCAAACTTAAGTTTATCACAAAAAGCAAGTGGACATTGGTGATATTTAGTAACTCACGAATGTAAATATAAGCTAGGCCTATCATAACATTCCCCCTGGATAGACTAACAAGACCTACTTATGGTTAGAATAAATGTACAGCAAAGCTAAAATTAAAATATGATGATTGACCAACTTGGGACGGATGAGAAACAACAACAGCATTGGCCTACCTAAATTAGCCTATATGAAAGGTAAATACTTAGTCAAAGGATACTGTCTGTTATGACAGTTCAAACGTTGTAAGTTTATTAATAACATAAAAAGTTAGTTTTTAGTCACACCTCGTGTTATAATCATCCATTTTCTGGCTACAACTAACTGTAAGCTAATATACAAAACCTGAGTATTATTCGAACACAAACTATCTGCAAAAGAACACAGATACAAAACCACCAAGATGTATGGTTGTTTTTTAATAGTGCTGAGTAATGTTGGCATTCTTGCCAATGACACGTTTTATCGTATTAAATCCAAGTTTCACAGTGCTTCACATAAGTTATGTGTATGGAACAACTCACAAGGAAACATCCTTAACTTACAGAAGGTTTACATTTGATTATTGCTATAACATTAATGAAATTATTATTATTATTATTATTATTATTGAACTCAAAAGGACGTCACGTTTCAAATTTGGAACGAATTAAATACCGGTAAATAAACTGTTCGTAACGTAATCTCTAACCTAAACACAAACATCAAACAGCGATTGCGAAAAAAATGACAGCAGCTGAGCTGATGTATTTTGACAGTTCTCAAACAACACAGTACCACAAAGCTCAAAATATGTACTGAAATAATTTTCAATGAAAAAACTAACAATTATTAAAATGTAATAATAATTTGTCAATTATAGTTTATTTAAAGCATTAAGCCATCAAAACGTTACCCGAAAAATTTCATGACAATCCATCAAACCGTTAAAATGTACATAGCGTCACACTACTTCGAATCCCAAACTGAGTATAAGGATTCACTACGATCATCCAATTATATTTGATAAGGCATTTTATTAATTAGTGATAAGGCAAAACTATTAAATTATGAAACAATACATTATTTTAAATGTTGTTTTAAAACTCTTACAAATGTGCTGAAACAAATTTATACTGTTGGAATATACTCTAAAAAGGTAATATTATAATCTGTAGGTAAATGAACTTACAGACCTTAAGGTATCATGACAATTGAAGAATTTTTTATCTTTTCTATTACTTTTATACAACCTTTAACTTTCATTATCATTGAAAGTTTTAAATCTATATGAATAAAATTAGAGTTTTGTCTTGGAATAATGAAATCTATAATATTATAAAGAAGAGGTGGTTTCTGTCTGTCTGTGTGTCTGTGTGATGTTCCGGGCAAACGAAAAAACTACTGAACCGACTGGGCTGAAACTTTTCACAGTGGTACATCTTTAACCAATGCAACACATAGGCATAATCACTTCCTTAAAATCCCTTCAGGCTACGCCCCGTGAACGTCCTAAGTTTCAATGTTTACATTTCAGAAGAAAGTAAACATTCAGAAACTGTAATGTGACCAGCTGTGGATACTTCCATTTGACAGCTTAAATAGGAGAAGCAAGAACAGCTGTTTCAAGCTAACTAAAATGCAAACTGCATTGCCTATAGAACGGGTAAAGAAAACACCTGTGCGAAGAACGGGTACATCAGCTAGTGTTTGCATATTTCCACGTTTTACATCCTATGGAAGCTAAAACGAGTCTTATCTAAATTTCTGTATGTCTGTCTGTCTATCTGTCTGGCTGTCGGTAATGCTCAATGACAGGTTTTTGTTCACTTTTCACGAAAAAAACGGGTGCACTGGCTTTCTTGAAACTTTGTTTATTTGTTCTATACATGCGTGAGGTTTTAGGCCACTTTCAACTGGTATACGTCTTTTAAAAAAAGAATGGCAGCCGCTCAAAAACGTGATTTTGTGTGGTTTTGGTCATGTTTTGTTCGCTTTTCACAGGGAAACAGGTGCACTGATTTTGATGAAACTTTTTTTTCTATGTTCTATATGTTCGTTAGAAGGTTTTAGGGTAATTGGATTTTTTGAAATCACCTTAGGACTCTGCCCCACGGAGTTTTAAAGATCCTATGTTATTCTTATGGACAAAACATTTATTTATATTGAGCTAGATGATGACTTAAGAATAGTTATTCTACAAACAAATGTTATAATTCTTATTTTAAACATTGATTGATTGAAGATTGGTAATAAATAACATAAGTATATAGAGTGGATATGACTTAAGAATATTTATTCCATAAACAGCTGTTGCAGTTATTATTTAAAATGTTGAGTGAGGGTTGCTAATAAATAACATAAGTATACAGAGTAGATATATGATCTAAATTATATTTATCAGACGCATGCACGCTCTGATATACTGATCACTTTATCTAAAAAACGACAATGTCTATGAAGGGAAGTTTTGCATGGTAGTTCACCTTATGCTGCAGATGTACAATAAGAATACGTTTAAAAAAATCCTATAGGGCTCTGTTCTAATTTACTTTTATGGCATTAGTATTTACTGGACCTTGTAAGTTGAAATTCGGTAGGGACATAACTAATACATCAGAACAAAACGCAAGCCTATTCCCGTTACGAAAATGTTTAAAGGCTTCACCCCTGATTTTCAAAAAAACAATCTTTTAACTATTTTGCACCTACTACTGGACTGATGGAGCTGAAATTCGGTAGGAATATAGCTGATAGCTCAATGCAGACATGTACCTACTCACCATACAAGTATACTAGGGGTGTGCGAGTACTCAAAACTTTGAGTTTTCGGCCGAGTATTTTAATACTCGAACTCGACTCGAAGTTTTGAAAACTACTCGAAAGTTCGAGCGAGTATTCCCCGTCGATTTCCGGACGATCGCTAACGATTACGAACGGCCAAAACGCTTAGTAACGGCCGCAAAAGGCGATCTCATCACGTAAAATCGGCCGAAAATGACGACCACGAACGATGCGACCGGCCAAAACGCATAGTAACGGGCACAAAAGGCAATCGTATCACGTAAAATCGGCCGAAAATGAAGATCGCGAACGATTGTGACCGGCCAAAAACACGTAGTAACGGCCGCAAAAGGCGAAAGCAACACGTAAAATCGGCCGAAAATGATGATCGGGCCGCGTAATTTCGGTCGTAACTAACGATTTTGACATTTAATATTGATTAAGAGTGATGTCTGGACCAGGTGAAATTAGCCAAATGACAACCGGGCCCTGTTTCATTGGCCGTAAACGAATGTCAAACCGTGTTTTATTTGTCAATACGTAATCCAGTTTGATTGTACTGGCGAAAACTTTCTATTGCTACTCATGTATTAGTTAGAAACCATGTTTAGGTTATCAAATCTAAGGTGTTATCCAAATCCCATTACACTATTTTAAACTACCAACTGATGGCAAATACTCGCTCGAAAATACTCGAAACTCGAAAATAATTGGCACTACTCGACTCAACTCGGCTCGATTCAAAAAATCACTACTCGCACACCCCTAAAGTATACTCAAGGGCCTTTAATATAAGCATGTTAACACGTTGACTGCTGATATTGGTCGTCAAAAATGTAGATTTTTCCCCCAAAACTTGCCTAAAAAACACCAAAAACAGCTAGAAAAGTGTCCATATACGCTATTTCCGTTGTTGCGATGACGTCCATCCGTGACCCCCCATGCGAGTCAGCCACTCCTGGAAGTAAATCGCTGACCCTTTTGACGTAATACACTAGCGTAAACACTATGAAATAATAGTTATATTCAATAATAAATGACGACAGATGTTTATAAATATTTCATTATCAAAAAATTACTTATACAGTAAAACAGTATAACAATGCAAATGTAATACCATATATGAAATCGTTCTAATTGCAAGTTTTTATTGCACATAATTATAGAAATTAATATTTTATGTTTCATCGTCATTCATCATGGCGAAAAATATCAATGTTTTTTCACGGTCAACACATAACTCAGTTCGAAAAAACACATTAGTAAGTAAATCACACGGTAAAACTAAAAAACACATGGAAACTAACACGTGGTATCTATGTGAGGAGCGGACAGCATAAGGTCCATTCCCAGCATAAGGTCCATTCCCGCCAAGAGCTGTGCTCACACCAAAGCATTACAGTGGCAGGTGCACCGTGACTCCTAGGCGGGTCAGCCGCTCCTACTGCTAGGTCGCATGACTCGCATGCGGGTCACCCGCAGCCAACGTGTTAATCATCACACACCAACTACTCAACCAATAGAGCTGAAATCTGGTACCTTAAAGGACATGATAAACAATATCATGACTATAATGTGGAGTCACGGTGTTGTTCTCTGGAGATTTCAGACAGACCCTTTATCGTGCATGAGACATGAGTGGGCGAGTCTACGCCTCTCTAAAAAGTTATTATATGCAGTCGACTACTGAGCGCCTGAACTTAACAGTAAATATGAAAATGTATTTTGGAGAGGATTAAGGGGTTGAGGAGTTCTCTTATGCCCTTTTAAAATTTGAGACCGAACACTGAAAAACAAATGTATTCTCATAAAAATCTCTCCTTCACTAGGCACAATCGTTGAATCACAGAATTTACTGATCGACAGTTTTTTACCGAGATTCATAAACAGTTTAATTTGGCAAGTGCTTAGCTCTGTCACTGTGCCATCCTCACATCCACCGATGTTCAAGCAACGGAGATCAACACAAAGATAGATTTCTTCCAAAGCGAGGATCGAACATATACATTTTTAACACTGTTATTTTAGCACAGGGCACTGTTCACTACCCGACAAAGTTCCTCAACTTAGCAACAGTAGCCGAACTATCTGCCAGTATATTTCGTTAACTTTTATTTAATTGTACATTAAACATGTAAAATGTTATTTAAATATTGTATAAATGGGTTGTTATTTTCTTTACTTAATCTATTATACATACAACCTGTACGAAGAACGGGTAAACAGCTAGTTATATATATATATATATATATATATATATATATATAAAACAAATATATACATATATATAATAAGTTATATATATATATATAAATTTCTTCCAAGTTTTACTTCATCCAAACTTCTTGATTCTTTAAAAATGGTTATCAAGAACTCATGAGAACAATGTGTTCTGAAATCGACTAGTCAGTCCAAACAAGTTTAATTTAGTAAGGATTTTTAAAGGAAAGCTCTTTATATTACTGAACTGGGGGAATCAATCATTCTTATTGAGTTAATTGTTTTCCGCGACTACCCACTACAATTGCGTAGGATTTAAATTAGGGGTGAGCGAGTACTCAAAACTGAGTTTTCGGCCAAGTATTTTAATACTCGAACTCGACTCGGAAGTTTTGAAAAATACTCGAACGTTCGAGCGAGTATTTCCCGCCAATTTCCGGACGATCGCTAACAATTGCGACCGGCCAAAACGCGTAGTAAAGGCCGCAAAAAGCGATCGCATCACATGAAATCGAGCGAAAATGACGATCGCTAACGATTACGACCGGCCACAACGCGTAGTAACGGCCGCAAAATGCGATCGCATCACGTAAACTCGGCCGAAAATTACGATTTCGTTATCTAATATTGATTAACCCAGGTGATATTGGACAAATGACAACCGGACAGTGTTTTATCGGCCAAAAACGAATGTCAAACCGTGTTTTGTTTGTCAATATGTAATCCAGTTTGATTGTACTGGCTAAAACTTTGTATTGCTACTCATGTATTAGTTAGAAACCATATTTAGATTATCAAATTTAGGGTGGTATTCAAATCCCATTACTCTATTTTAAACTACCAACTGATGGCAAATACTCACTCGAAAATACTCGACACTCGAAAATAATTGGCACTACTCGACTCGATTAAAAAATCACTACTCGCACACCCCTAGTTTAAATGAATTATTGTAGTTTTGTTAAACATGCTTTTATCAATCATGATTTATTGTTCCTGCATGAACAGTATTTTACTGCTAATTTGTAATATACTAAACATGTTCATAATTCACACACTTGATTGTGTTCAAATATTCTTTCCCTCATTTTAAGTTTTGTATTTTTCCACAATAACATATGGCTAATATATTGCTCTCTCCTACGTTTATAGGGCTCTCTGTGTGATGGTCAGTGTTCTCCTGTCATACATGCTCTATTTTGTTCCATTGCAAATGCTGAGTTGCTTTCATGTTGTGTAACAAGGCGGAAGATGAGTTAAAATATTACAAAACTATAAATTATATAATCATGACCTAAATTATTATTTTGTCTGATGCAGAGTTGATTTACCATCCCTAAAGTACCCTTCACTTTATATAGAGAAGTGAATAACAGAAACTATTATCCAAGCACCGCCTGCCATTTAAGCAAATAAGTTGGTTTATATTTAAGGTTGTGACAAGCAGCCAGAATTACATTAAACAGAAAAAGCATAAGTATATTAGAGATAAAATATATAATACCTGGCCTCTACATATGTTCTTGATATTTCATCAGGGATGATGTATATATAATATTATATTAAATATAATGTTTGTAATATTCAGTTCCAAAGGCTAACGCCCCTGGAAGACTCACCTTTCACCATTTTTCACAAAGGGAGCATGGTTGTGCCATGCACATCACTTTTTATTTAATCAACCTTTGCTGGCTTACTGGCTGAATTATTCAGCACTTAAAGTCTGCCGGGAGACTAAAGTGAACCCAGCTATTTTGACTGAACGTCAAAAAGCCGGTAAATTTTCACACCCATTTTTGAAGAATAGTTACTGGTGGAACACGTCAATTCAGCTTAAATTAAGTACCGAAAATACTAGTCATGGAGTAATAAATTACTTATACGGGTTACCGGAGGGGATTGCAAGGAATTACTAATGTAACTTTCTATTAGGGTGGGAGCGTGGTTTTCATGTTTAGCCCTGAGCCCGTGGAATTGTTTCTTTCAAAACATCCGTTCTGACAGGTCACTGCCCATGGGAACTAAGCACAGGGAAGATTGAACTCGTGCTATAAAGGTTCAATTATGTAAAACGACACCCTACTGAGGTTGATAAAGGTTCGATGTCACAAAAAGTCATGCTATAGAGGGTTAGCCCTGCGATCTGAATTGGGAAAAAAGCCGTGCTATTGAGGTTTGTAAAACAATAATAGTCGTACTATAGAGGTACATTTAACATTAAGTGATTTGAAAACTCACGAGAGTTGTAAAAATGCACGTGTTATCGCAGAAGTCGTGCTGTTGAGGATCGTGTTAGCGAGTTTATACTGTAGTTAGCATGCATATATTATGATGGATTAGCCTCTGGATAAAAAATAAGCAATACAAAAGTTTATTTTTGCTGAGCCGTCAATTGATCCTTTGTAGTTTAAAAATAACTAAAGCTGTTTCGTGCTATTCTGTGTTTTTAATGTTTTTAAATATTTTGGCAAACTCATCTGAAAAGGATGTGTGAGTTTTGACGTTAGCAACCTGAAGATGTGCTCAATAAACATGAAACAGCTGTAGTTATTTTTAAACGACAAAGGATCAATTGACGGCACAGGTATACCTTTTTATTGTAGATATTAAATCACCAATCAACATCAAAGGTGGCTAGTGGCGCATACTAGACAATGGACACGATCGGACCTCAGGGGGTTTCACCCATAGTAAGCATTAATACATCTTAATGATAACAGTTTTTTTCAGTTTAATTAGTTACCAGTCACCAGGTACTAAGTGCAGCATACCCAACAACTCCGGCATGACCTCACACAGAGTTACTACCCATCAATAGCCCAAGAGCCCCCACTTGATAATGATTCAAAGATGTGGTACCTGAGTTGGTTCGGCACTGCGACTAGGGCACTGGACCTAGAGTGAGCCTTCACATCTACGGAGCCTGATGAGTGGGGGGCAAGCATGGCAGCCACCTACCAGTAACATTATAAATCAAACTTAAAATTAAATATAAAAATAAATACCCCCGTCGCAGCAAATCTGCGTACTCAGCGAATTTCCAATGCATATATCCACTACTACATAAAGCCAATTACCAAGTTTCACAAAAATACATTTATAAACAAGTGATATATAACATTGTATTTATTCTCCATAAGAATAAAATTAAGAGTTGAGGGCGCAGGTTCGCTGCAACGAGGAATATAAGTAGTTTTTTTTTGGAATTATCAGTATAACTGAACCAGGTGAAGTTACATACCAAGTTATATTAATTTAAGTTCATAATTAAGGGAGATATACAACTTTACTTATTCTCCATATGAATAACATAGGGGCCGAGTATACAGGTTTGCTGCTACGGGGACTATCAACAAAAAACTGTTTTTTTTTTTAGCTAATATCAATATACCACAACTAGTTGAAGGCACATACCAAGTTTCATCAATATAAATTCATAAATAATCGAGATATCAAATTTCATTTATTCTCCATAAAGATAACATTGGACAACATACTGTGTTTAGCACTTTGAATATCTCTGCAACGGTTGGACGTAGAAAACAATTAAAACACCAAAATGTTTGTTTTGTTGAGCTAAACGTATTGATAAAAGGAAATTTGACATTTTTAGTAAAATTATCTGAGAAAAATCTAAAAACCTTTTTCTCGTAAGATTAACATGGGACACGTTTTTTGGATTTTCTCCGCAACCACTTAACCTAGGTTAATTATTTAAAATACTAAATTAATTTGTTTTTTAAGCTCTATAAAATGGCTATAACCAAAATTAATTGTTTTTAAAACTTTAAGGTAAAAATTGCAAAAAAACTGATTTTTGGAAAATTGTAAACCCCATAAAACCCCCTTCCCATAGTCCGTTCGATCTGGTTTTCGAAGTTAAAGTCATAAATGCTACTCTCCACATTTGTGCCAAATTTCATCAAAATCGGGTATTTATTTCAAAAGTTATCGAGGTAAAGGACAGATATATATAAATTTGAACGAATAGTGTTTTTGGCATCTGGGGACCTCAAAACGAAAAGTTATCATGGTCTCGGGCTTAAGTCTTACCATGCCACCTAAGGTAATAGCTTCTTCCCTATAGGGGAAATTCGCTAAAATAATACCAGTAAGAGCTAGAAAAACTGATAAATACAGTGGATCCCCGGAAATTCAGTCTCAGAAATCTGAAATTATGGGGAATCCAAACCTACATTTACAAATAACTTTTAAGTATTAGAAAAAGAAAATACAGGTTAAATAACAAACATTAATCAGAAACAAGTCTAATGTTTGGTCCAAACTTGGGAGAAACACTTAGATTTACAAAATCTGTATTTACACTTGCCCTACAATTTGTATCACAGTCAAAACAATTAAAATGTATATACAGTAACTTCAACAAGAACCAGTTCAGTTACACGATTTAAACACAATTTACGTTAATACAACTAATTACTCTATGCCGAAAACAGAGAGTTTCTGTAACAAGCATGCTGAGCGCAGGCTAGCTATTGAAAATTTGTGTTCGACATCTCTTCACTTAAAACCAAATTATTTTGGTACTATTGAACAAATTTGTAAACAACCTGTGTTTGAAAATTAGAAAAATTACATCTTGTTTGAGGAGTTTTTTCCCTCTAAGCCTTATAGAAAAACACCAAAAAAGTAATATCACATTTTGTAAAAATTTTGAAATTTATAGTTTTAATTTTGAAACACCGCTTGCAAACAAAATCTGACTAAGAAAGACCTGTAGTTTTAGGAGTCTGTTATAATTTTCTGATCACAAATAAACGAGATATTGTGCTTTCTGTTTAACATTGAATCTCATGGAGTATGAATCCAATAGCCTGGAAGGTGTCTCCAATGTCCTCTTAGAAAGGTCAGTGAACTGAAGACCAAACACCATTACATAAACAGTGTAAAACATAATTTAATAACAATATGAAAATGCCAGACCAAAAAACCAGTTGATTGGGCACACATAAACTAGGCTTATAATAATAAAAATATAGATAAAACTACATTATTCTAAACCTGTCATCTAGTTCAACTCAAATACTTTACGTCACTTGTAAGTAAATGATTTGGAACACTTTTCACAAAATACTTTATATAGTTACTTTGAGAAGCTGTTAGGACAGACTAAATAGCAAACATATGTGCAAAGCGCTACTTTATTTTTCCATACTCTTTAATATACTACTCAGATTCAATACTCTATGAATTTAGTAAAAGAGTGTTTTACCCAACTTCACAGATAATCCTAATTTTAAAAATCAGAACATGCGTTAGTCCCAATCCCAATTAATTTGGATATCCAAGGTCCTAATGTACGGTCATATAAAATAATATGTATATTATTTATAAAATGTAAATATTACCACTCATTTTACATTGGAACGTTTGTAAGCCTTACACTGTTCAGGTTGATGGGTTTGCGGTCAAGCCGAGCGACATACAGCAGTCGAGGCCGACTGGAGGGTGGCTCCTCACCTCCGATGTTCTGCAAATTCGAATTAAATTATCTACAAACTACTAAACACTATTAAAATATAGTGATTTAGACAGTTTCCCCTCAATTATGTATCCCTTTGATTATCAATATGTTCTATAAATTAAGAAGTGTTTTTTTTGTAATACACTTTTAGATTTGTAGCTTACTTGGTTCTTTGAGGGACGTCAAAATCTTAGTTAATAATCTCATCCCACTTTCCCCTCCTCAATTTAATTGAATTCCAAATATCTCTGTTCATACTGTATCATAAGAGTGAACATGAATAGTGTCACATATTTAGTTCAATATCATACATATGAAAATTAACTTAATTTTTGAAAGGTTGAAACATTATAGAAGAAATATTTTGAAGGGATAGGCCTAATACAATAGTTTCCCTCCCAATCATTGCCACAGTAATGATGTTAATTTCTCATTTAAAACTATTTTAACATTCTAATCATACAACTTTATTGGAAACTCTAAAACTCATCAAAAGAGTATATTGATTTGATAATCCTCTATTTTTTCCTAGGATTAAAAAAATTATTATCAGATTTAATTTACTGGGGAATTTTACTATACAAAACGCTGACCCAGCATATTTAGGTTTTTCCTGAATAGTAGATTGAGTGGGCTCATTGCTTACTGGAGTTCTAGTGTTATAAGTGTGACTTTCTCCAGCTATTTTAAGTTGATAAAATCCTTTTTAATGGACAAAAATTCAAAAATTTGCATACAGTATACTGATATAATATTTAGTGATTTGAAACCGTTCATAGAAGTTCCTCCAAAGATTTATACTTGGTTATACTGTACAAAACAGCGTTTTTGTTATTCAAGCTGTGGCAACTAAGCTACTTACTCTATTATCCTCAGTCATACTGATAAAGGCTGTATTATTAAATTATTTAATTTCTAGTTTTTGTTTGGCAATGGAATGACAGAAATTGCTGTAGTCATCATTGAAATATGATAAAAACTGTTTGTAATGAACCGGGGAACAAAGCAAACGTGCCAGACATTAAACACAAGTGTTCACACCACAAATGATGTGGCAGTACTACTCTTATGCTATGTCATTAGCTTGTGCTATGTTACCTTGTGTGTAGGGCTTACTTATATAGTTGAAAATATGTACGAGTTTGCTGACCTGGAATCAATATTATATTGAATGAACCTAGGCAATTAAAATCAAACTTCCATAAACCGACCATGTGATAGTGAATGTTAATTAGACTTAGAAAATTGTTAGTGGCATTTACTTTAAAGGAGGGCAGTGTGAGGAAGAGTGGGGAGTAAACTATTGTGGGTTTAACTTGCAGGTTAAAGTCTTGAAACTAGTTCATTATTCCAGTCTTAACTTTGATTTATGACTGGAGTGTAAAAGTTAGAATTAAGTGTACAGGTTGATTTGTTAAAAACATTTTTGATGAAACAAAGTTTAGATGGAGGAAAATATAGAGGTATCAGTGACTGATTATGCAGTGAAACTACATTCCACTTTTAGAAAAATAATTAACAAATATGGTGAGAAATGTGTTGAGGAGTTATTCCCATTTTGCATTGAGATTCTAGAGAATCTTAATTTACAGATTGAAGAAAATGAAAAACTTACTTCAGCAAATGATAATTTAACAAAGAAATGTGAAGACCTTTCTAAATCAATGGACAAACTGAAGAGATTGAGACAAAATGATTTGGAAAAATCACTAGGAATAGAGGACGACTTAGAAAAAGAACTTTGTGACTGCCAGGAGAAAATAGCTTACTTGGAGCAGAAGTTGAAACATTCTTTGAATGACTTAAGCAAAAACAATGACATCATTGTGGACTTAAATGATAAAATTACCTACCTCCAATCCCAATTTGAAAATATATCTAAGGAGAAGTTTTCATTGCAAAATGAAATAGCAATGATAAGGGGGGAGTACTACTACCCTCTACAGTACCCTGTGATATCTTTGCCAATAAACATACCCTTGTCATGTAATTTGTTTGAAGGACTACCTGTTCAGAAAAACCCAATGATTCCCAGGAATGATCTACCAACAACAAGGAAAGGGAGAAATGGAGACAAGAATGTTTGGAAAAATGTGAGTATTTCTCTTTACAGTGACAGCCAAGGAAAAGATCTTTCTGCCTTTTTAAAAAGTCAGTTTCGATCCAAAAATGTTATCCTAAAACCATGTTTAGTGAAACCAGGAGCACCTCTAAGAGAAATTGTTCGGGCAATCAAACTTGATGCCAACGGTTTTATAGGAAATGAATATGTTGTAATAATGGGAGGCAGTTGTGATGTTGGATTCAATGCAGAAGCTCACATTATTATGGCTTACAATGATCTTTTGAATTACAAACCTGAGTGTAATTTGATTATGTCGACAATTACACCACGATATGACCTGAGTCCTTACTCCAAGGAAAACCAAGAGATCAGAAGGATTAATATAAAAATAAAGACTTTAGCTGCTGAACATCCTGAAGTAAAAGTTTTAGACCTCGGCTCAAAAAATCGCAGATTTTTCACAGCAGATGGCAAAATTTTCAACATCATCGGGAAAACATCCATTGTGAGAGATATATACAAAATCATTGAAAAGTGGTAATTAAATCATCTGGTTCCATTTATATTTAATATTGCTAAGACATAAATAAAAATATCTTCTTATATTTTGTTCACTAAAAATAACAAGAAAGATATTTGCCAAATCAATACATTTTAACTTAGGAAAACATTTGCTGTTCAAAGTGAAATATACATTTACTTCTGTTTAATTGAGTGATCAATTAAAATAGAAGTAGGACCTTTAAAATTAAAATAAATATTTGTTTGTCCTAAATAAATTATAAACTGGCTTATGTCGAGATAATATTGTTACAGTATAAGCATTGTGATTATAGTCAATAAATGCTAAACTACATACTTTAATGAATATTTTGTATACAATTCCTTGTAAATTGCCTTAAATTTTACATAATGGTCTCAAAATTTAATTTCATAGCAAGCGAAACATTGTTTTTTTTCTGAACTTAGGAAGGAGTCATAGAAATAAGAGTTTACATTAAAGTATGGTTGATTTTACGCAAGTTTGTGATCACCATTTACGGACGATGTGACACGTTCCGGCCGTCGGATGTGATGGAACCAAGACTCAGAATTATCAATCGGTTCTCATATTTTATTTGTTTCCACATACCAATAAAACTGAGAATTGGAACTGCCACATCAGTAACACAAGCCTTAAGTTTTGAATTATTTTATTATATTTTTTCATGATAATAGGCATACTGAATAAATTTGTAAATGTAACTATACTAAAATACTTATTAATAAAATAATATAAACAATTCTTTTAAGTGATTCATTTATATGTTGGCCATGTTTGACCACATTGATAGTTTTACTGAAAAATAATTAGGGCCTATTAGAATTTTTGAATATTTTTTAAAGATTATAACAAATTAATTTTCTTGTCCCAAATTTTAAGGTTATTCTTAATCCTTACAACTGTCAAAAATGTAACCTATTTTTCATGAAGCTTACTATGGCTAAAATTAAAATTAGGTGAATTTTTGCCATTATCATAAAATGACAAACTCGACTTTAACAGAACTGGACCTATATTTGCAGTTCAATCAATGAAGAGTGAAAATAAATGGTAGGAGCATAAAAAATTGTTTTCATCTAAAATAAACTTACCATATGAGAAACACTGCCACGAATAACGTTGATACAATTTCTAAATTCAGTCATCGCAGAAAAATGTTCTACTCTAGACATTGCTCTGGGTAACGCATCCCTGCAAAAAGGAAGAGTTTACAAAATAGTAACCCTCAATGTTATAGATAACAATAGAACGTTTGATATACAAGCCCTATAGACCTACTTCTTAGGAAATAGATACTCACTCGCCTAGCCTTCGAATCGCCAGAAAGTGAGCCAATCGAATGAAGCAGTAACCAGACATGAATGCATCCCAGGCCGCCTCATGCAGGTGACTCTCCACGTCTAAAACAATCATATTACATTTTATGATGAAAACTATATATTAAGCTGTACAACAATAAATTAATTATGATTTATAGACTATAGCTTCTGAACTCTTGTATTGGAAAGATGACAGTTTTATTACTTCAATGATGGTGAAATAATATTAGTTATTGGACTGATACAAGGTTCCTTTCACAGTAGTTTGCGCATGGTTTGCACATGCAGAATAATGACTTTCCACCTTCACACGTCTTCATGCAGTCAGCGTACCAATGTAAATTCATCTATCAAAACATATTTCATGTTAGGATTATTTTGGTAATTGTTTAACATTTTTTGTTATGTTTAATTGACTGTACAAAACAATTAAACTGATAGGGAATAGGGGTAGGAGACATTCTTTATCTCCCTCACCATACCTTCGCTTCACGCCTAGTACCACGAAGGATCTGTATACAAAACAATTCAAATGAATAGGGAGTAGGGGTAGGGGATATTCTCTATCTCCCTCACCATACCTTCGCTTCACGCCTAGTACCACGAAGGATCTGTATACAAAACTATTCAAATGAATAGGGAGTAGGGGTAGGGGATATTCTCTATCTCCCTCACCATACCTTCGCTTCACGCCTAGTACCACGAAGGATCTGTATACAAAACAATTCAAATGAATAGGGAATAGGGGTAGGGGACATTCTCTATCTCCCTCAACATACCTTCGTTACATGCCTAATACCACAAAAGGATCTGTACAAAACAATTTACAAGTGAAATATAAATCCTTTTTAATAAGGCTTTGTTTACTGATAGAATGTCTGTGAAACAATTTCTCTAGAGAATATGCAGGGATTTTTTTGTATGAATTTCTACTTTGATTTACCAAGCAACAGAAGTAGTTTTTAAGTTATACTATTATTTTAGATATAATCATTATAAGAAGAATTCTAATTTAAAAAATGTCTTAGCGTATACAAAACACAACTTATGATTCATGCTATATTAAAACGTCATCTTGTACCTTTTATATTACAATTGTAGTTGACTTTCTATTGCCACAGACGTGTAATCAATACAAGGACAGGAAAGTCAGACATCCAGTCTCAGCTAAGACTATTGTGGGAATCTTGGAAGAAAAGAGTTACATTTAGTGTTAAAATAGTACTAATAGGATTTGTCTAATAACAGTCTTAACTGCTCTGACATATCTATGGAAAGCACAAATCACATCACTCACTACATGTCGATAGATTAGCTGCATATTCACCTGCTTTAGAAAAAAAGCTGCTACAGTATTTTGCAAACCATTCGATTTTAAACTTAAACCTATTTTGATTTTTTTTATCATTAACAAGTTCAATTAAATTTTGACTATGTATAATTATTGACCTACATTGCCCTCGTAATTTAATTTCAGTAAAATTGTATTAATCAATTCAAAAACTAATAGGTTTTTACAATAAACCTGACCCAAAATAAAAATTATATTCAAGGCCAAACATTTTTTAAATATTCCAATTGAAAATAAGGATAACAACGTATGCAACATGGTATTGCAAACACACTTAGCTGCTTACTTTCGACTGTACAAGATGCTCCACTCCTGTCGCTGACTTCAATGGAGGGGGAGAAAGACGCCATAGCTTTGCCTTTACTGGAGTTGAGGAACACGTACAAAGTATCCAGTCTATTGTCTGACCAACAGTCTGCAAGTCACACTATTATATTAGAAAAACAGTACCCACAAAATGTCACAAAGAGGAAGCCAAAATATGTTACTTATTTTCAAAAACGAAGATGTACTCTAATAAGAGTAAGGTTTGCTTGCTTTGTTACATTAACTGCAAAAAACTGCTTTAACAGTTTCCTTCAAATGGTGCAACTAAACCATTTCTGGGTCGGAAGTGTGTTCAGATAGGTCGCATCCCGAGAATTTTGTAAACAACATTTTACTGGCAGAGTGAAAATCACATAGTAAAGAATTGCCTAATGGATTGCATAATGGATTTCCTTGAGGATAATGACTACAATCACTGAATGGAGTACACAACCTGAAGGAACATTCAAATAATAATAATTAAAACACACGATGCAGAAAAGAGGCAAAAGAGCAAAGCAATATGCTTGCCATGGAGAGGGGCCACGGTGAAAAAATGTTTTAGGCCTATTGAATAAACTGACCATAAAAAACCTATCTTATCAAAGCTCAGTCATCCAAGTATTAAATATTTAATATAAGATTTAAAAGTCTCGTTATCATGAATACTGCATAATTGAATGATAATAAAGAAATAGAGAGTACAGTATGTTTATAAGACCAGTATGATGAAAAATATACCAATACTTAGTTATACGGATTTATTTATCTTGATTACAGAGAAAAGGCATCTATGTTCATCTCTCCAGTGAATACAACCCAAAACAAATTATTACGGTAAATCAAAAACAATACTAGCTGGCACTCTAAAAAAATTGTATACAAACTCCTATATAATTTGTAAAATCATTAAAATATAATCACGAACCTCCGTTTCATTCTGAACTAGCTGATGTACCCATTCTTCGCACAGGTGTTTTCTTTACCCGTTCTTTAGTCAATGTAATTTGCATTTGAGTTAGCTTGAAACAGCTGTTCTTGCTTCTGCTATTTAAGCTGTCAAATGGAAGTATCCACAGCTGTTCGCATTACAGTTTCTGAATGTTTCCTTTCTTCGGAAATGTAAACATTGAAACTTAGGACGTACACGGGGCATAGCCCGAGAGGATTTTAAGGAAGTGAATAGGCATGTGTTGTTATGGGTTCAAGCTCTACCTTTGTGTAAAGTTTCAGCCCAGTCGGTTCAGTAGTTTTTGCGTTTACCCGAAACAAAAGACAGACAGACAGACAGGCAGACAGAAACCAACTGTTCTTTATAATATTATAGATTTGTGGTAACAATATTAACAGAGAAAACTGTATTCTTAAAACCTGATTTTTAGTGTTCAAAATAAGCCTAATAAAAGACAAACCTAAAGATGAGAAGTGTAACAGGCTGTAGAATTCATTTTTTTATATCGAGCCCTGTGAAGTTACACAAAACTTGTCGTTGTTAGATCCACTGTTACGTGGTTGCTTTACTTGGGTTAATTGTTGGGTAACATATTTCTTATCTGTAATAGGGGTGGGCGAGTAGTGTTTTTTTAAATCGAGCCGAGTATTGAACCAAACGACTCAACTATCGAGTCGAGTAGTTCTTTAAAAAGTAAAAAAACTAATTTTATCTATTGTATTGAAAACAATGTTTTTTACATATTAAACTTTAATTATAAACATGCCATTTTATTGAATTATTAATGTTATTATTTATATTATTTTAACCTTTATTTTACCATGAATGAATAATGATTTAAATGAAAACTATATACACATATATGCTATACTGTTGTCAACAACCATAACAAACAAAATACAAGTATTACAAATATATATCCATACAAATATTTGGGGTTGGTTTATCAAAACCAGAACATTTTAACAAGAAAGTGATTTTTGTACCCCGACCCAAACACTTCCTGTGCTCCTGTCTTACTTATCTTAACT
This sequence comes from Allygus modestus, assembly GCA_963675035.1. Classification (NCBI taxonomy): domain Eukaryota; kingdom Metazoa; phylum Arthropoda; class Insecta; order Hemiptera; family Cicadellidae; genus Allygus; species Allygus modestus. The sequence goes on from OY776111.1 coordinate 305,468,343, forward strand.
CACAGTTATTCATAAATAACCCACCTGTCAATGTCTCTTTTCATATGATCTAAAAATAGATTTTAAGCTTATTTTTCTTTATTTCAGTCACTTATTTTTGTAAACATTGGTTAGCGCTATAAACGTGGGTAAACGGCGGGGGTAACTACGCTATTTTCAACTATCTGGGGTAAATGGCGGGAGTAGTCAACTACTCAATTCAATAGTTTAGAGTATTTTTACTACTCGACTCGGCATTCGAGTAGCCTTAGTACTCGAAACTCGAGTACTCGCCCACCCCTAATCTGTAATAATAATAAAATTCACCAAGAACAAAGTCTCTAATTTTACTGAAATGCCATCTTTGGACTCAGAGGGGTCCAGGAAATAACAATAATTTAACTAGTCTATCATAGAAACAAATTACATTATAAAATAATTATCAAATAACAAAAAAAAGAGGTTACTATATATAAAACAAAAATAACCAAAATTAAAACCTAATTTATTGGAGAATTTGAAGTGTTTAATTTTAAATTTAACCATATTCCAACAAGAAGATCTTCCTATGATGAACAAAAGACAATTTAAAACAAACTGAAAAAATAAATTTTAAAAACAATACCTTGATTTTTGAGAAAATCTTTAACTCGATAGCTGATGAACTTTGTGTCAAGAATGGAAGGGAACAATGTGTTGAGTTTCTTCTTGAAGACCTCATAAGTACCTAATACAATGAAACAGGTTTGTTATGGGTTATTTCATGTTTAGGTTATGACCAGCCCTATTAATTAAATAAAAATAAAAATAAACTAGTGGCTTACAGGGGCTATAGCCCCTAACATATAGTTTTTGTGTACGTGGATAATCACAGCTGATCATTAGTTCATTTTGCTTATTAATAAAAACAGTGTAGTCATATTTCCATAAGAAAATCGTTGGATCTTTGAAGTCCAGTGGGGCGTAGCCCACGTAATTTTAGACATTTCTGATATTTTTAGCTTTTAGTGAGCTGATTTGCTTATTCACTTATAGCATAGAGGAAACAGCTGTTTCACTACTCTGGAATTGTACACCAAACCATTGACTACTACTGGCATGGTAGTGCCCACTGGAGAATGACATTTGGAGCTAATTTTGCTAAAGTTATCGTTGTTGCAAGTTATAAAGCTTAATTAAATCAACCAACAAATATTTATTTGCCACAGTTTATATAGTGTATGACATAAATAGTGTCAAGAATCTTACATACAAGGGTCGTCCAGAAAATAAAGAACGTTTGCTTACTGATCCTAGCACAGCTCCCCATCACCGCGGTTGTATGTGCGGCAGACCACTCATGTCCCCAACAAAGTGTGAGCCGAGTCTCGTTGCTGTGCGGTAATGTGTCTTATTTCTTCAGCGATTCAAAATAGTCAATCAAAAATCCTGCCAAATATGAGGTACATATTGTTATTCAGTTTCTGTATTTAAAACATCTTTGGACTATTGACATTTTTAAACAAAGAAAGTTGATGGTGAAAGTGCAAACAATTCTTCAAGTCGAGTCTTCAGGGGGAAAAATTGTGTAACAGGTTTAATGAAAGAAGATTCATTGTGCACGATAAGGATCGGAATGGCACGTCATTGCTCAAGATGACTTGAAAGAAAGACTTGAGGGAAAATTTCAGGAAATCAGCCGCTAAAACCTTAGCACATTTCATAAATTTAAAAATCTTTTTTGCACTTTCACCATAAACTTAATTTGGCTTTTGTCTACAAATTTCAATAGGTAACAGATATCAGAAAATGATAACACTGCAGATTTTAAATTTGGTGGGATTTTCGACTGACGCCCGCCATTTTGAATCGCTGTAGAAATAACATGTATGACTACACAGCAACGAGACTCAGCTCATAATTTGCCAGGGAAGTGAGTGGACTGCCACTCATGCAATCACAGTGATAAGGTAGCTGTGTTAGGTGCAGTAAGCAATGTTTAGTTTAGTTCAAGATATTAACAGTACCTAAGATATTAACAGTAACTAGACTGGGCACAACAATAGTCCCCTTTCATTTCCCCATTTATTCCACTTTTATTTTTATCTAAGTTTTCTTTTCCATACTCCATTTTTGTCTTATATACATTGATGTTTACTACCTCAATTATTCAACTGACTTTTAATACTTATTTTCTAATACCACATGTTGTAAAATATTTAATTTATCTACCATCTGTTTTTATCTTTTATTCTATATTCACTCTCAATTAATTAAAATATACAACTAAGTAATAGTTTTCTTTTTTCAAAATTCATTATAATGTGGATCGCAAACCTTTGAAAATGTAACCACGAAGACAAGAAGACTACGGAACATAATAGTCAACATGAAAATCAACCATGGATACCCAATCAAAATGAAGTAATGAAAAAACTATGAGTTCACCCTATTTCCAGCCAAGCAAGAAGATGTAAGAAGGTTGGTAATCTGAATCTTTCCTTGAACTATAATTGAAAGAACATTTAGTGACTATTTATTCTTTATTTGTATTGTTCTTAAGTTATAGATCCACATTATAATTTTACAACATATTTAGACTTTAATTTCTCAACTTTTTTTGTCAGACTCCTAATAAAATTCTGACTGGTCCTTCGTCCACTTCTCGACTTTCTAATTTACACCCCATTATTACCGGCGTGAAACTGGCCCCACCACATTGAGCACAAATTTTAACAGCTATATAGTGATTTAGTGCTTAATTTGTGCTTTGCTGTGGTACATATCACAAAATTTGTGCTCAAGCGGAACAGATTGAAAAAAACATTAATCAAGTGGTGGGCCAGCATCACGCTCAGCCCGCCACCAACACAGATAATTTGTATATATACCTAAATATTTAGTGCTAAATTTGTGCTCTCAGAATATATAAGTTTTATAATTTGTGCTCATAAAAAACCCGCCCGAAAACATAATGATTTGTCGTGGTGATGACGTCACCCAGCCCGCCACCTCACCGGAATCCATGAAAACAGGTGTCAATATTTAGTGCTTAATTTGTGCTCTCAGGATATACAAGTTTTATAATTTGTGCTCATCAAAAACCCGCACAAAAACATAATTATTTGTCGTGGTGATGACGTCCGCCACCTCACCGGAATCCGTGAAAACCGGTGACAATATTTATTAGTGAATTTCCTTTGGAAAGTGAACTATTAGCATGACCCGCACGGTGAAACTTAAGCCCGGGACCACCATAGAAGTTCCTAACGTGACCCCCTGAACACGTTTTGGGGGGTCGTTCAAAATTTTATATACATATATATGAATATATATATATATATATATATATATATATATATATATACATTAAATTAAATTCACATAGAAGGGCTACTATATGATAGATGAAAAATAAGTAACATGAGTACCCTGGAGAAAACATTTTAATTAATTAACACAACATGTTTCGACTTATAAAAGCCATGATCACTTGCTGATTTGCTAAATACATAACCTTATTTTCATTATCATTCACAAAATGTAAATAAATAAAATCTGATAACAGACAGCTGATTGCGATCTCTACTGGTGTAAGTGTTATCTATTTGTCTTTATATTTATAATTTTGTTAAAAACTGGATTACTTGATTGTACCTGCATGGTGTTTAAAATATTGTATTTAAATTAAATGTAAAAGAAGAATTCCATATATATCAGAGCCATCAAAATGACAGTGACAATATATACATATATATATATATATATATATATATATATATATGTGTTTGCACTCTAGCGGTCACATTTTTTCTCCGATTAACTTCAAATTTGGTAAGGACGTTCCTTTCTGTAATCAGTTGGACAAGTTCGTTGAGCAAATCAATCGGAAAACTCCAAACCCCTTTTTGGGGATTAATCTTTTAAATTTCGAATTTTTGGGCCCAAAAAGGGTCAAAAAAGCCCCGGATGTAAAATTAATGCATGAAAAAAATTTTTAAGCCCTCTCTCGTCATTCTAGCATAAATATTTATCAAGTTATTAAAGAAAATGTGTTTCAACTAAACACAGTACGTTGTCTATTGGGTTTTTACACTAGAAAAGCCTGCTACTCCTTTGTTAGAGTACTTTTATCATCCCCAGCAACCTCTCGCCTACTTTCAAGCCTGACTGGACCTTCTAACATTATAATGCGTATTCCCAGCTTTGCAGGTAAATGAAACCAGGAGCATCAGAACAGCCAAAAAATCTATGTTTTCAGATTTCAATAAAAATTGGAATACATGTATGTTTTTACACTGATTTTGAGTTTTAAAAGTTCTGATGTGGAAATTCACTTCCCTCACGTCAGCGTGCTGTGTGCGAACTCGTTTTTCATTCATGGCATGTGATCACTATTATTTTTGTATTCACGTCCTGTGACCCGTTTTTTAATGGGTGTCTAATGAACACAGATTATAACACTTCTATTCTGAATGCAACAACTAGGCCCAAAATATTGACACCGTTATTCTACCTCTCAGAAACCTACAGACCGATATAGATTCTACCGTCCTTTTCAAAAATTTTAGAATCCATAATTTGTCAAAAGTTAGTACAATTTTTGGAAATAAACAATGTTTTCTCAGCAAAGCAACATTGTTTTCGCCACGGGAAATCCACTACCAGTGCAATATTAAACTTTATTAATTATATAACTACTTCTTTAGACCAAAGGTCTTGTTCACTTGGAGTTTTCTACGATTTGAGTAAAGCTTTTGACACCGTAAATCATGACATACTTGTTCAAAAGCTAGAAAGGTATGGAATAAGGGGGCATGCCTTAAGTTTGCTCAAGTCATATCTGTCAAACAGAGAACAAGTTTTTCAGATAAACAACAGAGAATTTTCAGCTGTATCAGGAACCAGATTAGTAACTTGAGGAGTCCCTCAGGGGTCAATGCTTGGCCCAGTTTTATTTTTGTTGTACATAAATGACCTCCCTAACTTTTCACAAAATCTTGATTTAGTCATGTTTGCTGATGACTGTTCTTTGTGTGTTTCACGAGAAACTGAGCAGCAACTTGTATCAGTTGTGAACGATCAACTGTCAAGTATCAATTCTTGGTTTAATTTAAATCATTTTAAACTAAACATCAATAAAACAAATTGTATTGAATTTTATTTGGGCAAAAATAAACGAATGACAGACTGTGATCAAATAGTATTAGGAGTTACAACAATAAATGAAGTAACATCACATAAATTTCTTGGATTGCACGTTGACAGTGGATTAACCTGGTGCTCTCATGTTGAATATGTATGCAAGAGACTAAAACCCATGTGTTACGCCCTAAGACGACTCTCAAAGGTGTGTAGTATTGAGATCTTGCGAGCAGTTTATTTCTCACATATTGAGTCCGTCCTTAGATACGGGATAATGTTTTGGGGTTTCTCAAGCATTCACAATTTTAATAGGGTTTTTATTCTTCAGAAATGGTTTCTGCGAGCAATGGGTGGTTTTAACAAATCTCAGTCATGTAGACCTCTATTTAAACTTTTTAATATTTTGACGTTAGCGGGTCTTGTTGGGTATGAGGTGTATGTATTTGTAAAACAAAATTGGTTTGAGTTTGTAACTAACGGACACTTTCATGAATACCCTACAAGATCACGAAACATGCTGTCAGTAATTAGTCATTCGACAAAACGTTTTGAGAAAGGGCCATCTTATTTATGTGTAAGGATTTATAATAGATTGCCAGCTCAAATCAGGGCAGAAAATAACATAATTACTTTTAAAAAAAAGGTTAAAGAATATTTTCTTGCAGAGAGTCCCTACCTTATGAGTGAAGTCGGGTGACCTACTCTATGGAATGATGTTATTTTATTATTATTATTTACTTATTTAGACTTTTGTTTTATTCTGATACAGTAAAACAAGACTATATGGATTTGAGTTTGTGCTTTCATGTGTATTGTGATTTTTTATTTGTTTTTACTGATGTTGTTGTTGACTGACGTGTTCAAAGTTGTAAACTATTGAAACGAATAAAGTGACTTATGACTTATTATTCTTTTGAAGTGGCGGGCTGGATGACAAAACAAATAATTACGTTTTTGAGCGGGTTTTTGATGAGCACAAATTATAAAACTTATATATTCTGAGGGCACAAATTAAGCACTAAATATTGACACCGGTTTTCATTGATCTCTTTGAGGTGGCGGGCTGGATGACATCATCGCCATAACAAATAATTACCGTTTTTAGACGAGTTTTAGATGAGCACAAATTATAAAACTTGTATATTCTGAGAGCACAATTTAGGCACCAAATATTGACACCGGTTTTCATGGATTCCGGAGAGGTGGCGGGCTGGGTTACGTCATCGCCATAACAAGTAATTCCCGTTTTTGAACAAGTTTTTGATGAGCAGAATTATAAAACCTATATATTCTGAGAGCACAAATTTAGCACTAAATATTTAGGTATATATACAAATTATCTGTGTTGGTGGCGGGCTAAGCATGAGGCTGGCCCACCACTAGATTAATGCTAATTTTAAAATTATCTGGTTGAGCACAAATTTTGTTATATGTACCACAGAGAAGCACAAATTAAGCACTAAATCTCTATAAGGTTTTTAAAATTTGTGCTCAATGTGGCGGGGCTAGCTTCACGCCGGTCCCATTACTTGGTCCTTTGAGCCGGATAAAGAATTTAGTTCTATGGATTCCCTATTTCCTATTCCTATGTTTTGTTTTCTCATTCTTTTACAATCCTCACTTTATCTTAAACATATTATGTGTCTGGCCTTTGTCTAGTTTTTGAAGTCAATTGAACTAACAGTTTTAGAAATATGCCTCATACCTAAACAGGGCCCCACCCCGAGGAATAGAATTCCGTCTAGAAACCTATGAACGACTTTCTATGATTGCAAAGGCAAGACTAACAGCTATTAAGAAATCGGTAGATGACTTAACTGAACAGACTACTCACTTAACTGATATACAGGAAAAAACCACAGAAATATCCACACAGGCATATCTCACAGAAATTAGGACAAAAAAGTATGATTATGAAGGCAACTTACAACGTATTCTTAGTGGTAGTTATGATCAAACCATTGATATCGACTCATTAATTGCTGACCAGAAAGAAATTAATGAACTTTTTTTCACATTTCAAGTCGTATTGGGTCCTTAATCTCAGTCAACTCTTCTAAATCTGAGAAATCGGATTTTGGCACTGTTTTAAACACATCTACATTGAATGACGGACAGGCCAGGTTACCAAAAATAAACTTGCCAAAATTCAATGGTGATCTTGCCACTTGGTCATCATTTATTAATCTTTAAGATATGACCATACATAACAACTGTGCACTGTGTAATGTCATACGTTTTCATTATTTATTAGGTTTGCTTGATAAAGAACCTTTAAACCTAGTACGCAGTCTCAGCATCACTGCTGAAAACGATGTCATCGTGTACAATTTACTACGCGATAGATATCATAATATTTAACGCCTACAACTTTTACACATCAATCGTTAGATCTTCCTAATATTTATGCATAAAACATCAATGGGGTTAGACATTTTGTCAATCTTTTTAATGAAAACACTCAAGCTCTTCAAGCCTTAAACTACGATGTCCAAAACATGAATCTCTTATTGTCTGTAGTGTTACTGAGGAAAATGGATCTTAAACTTCGCCAGACATTAGAATCAGTTTGTAATCCCCATGGATACATCCAATCACTCAACGCCCACAAGACAACAGATCATTAAGTTTCTTAATAAGGAATGCAACCATTTGGAGGATAATATGTTATCACAAAAAATGTGGTTTGTTGATGATCAAACTACATATACTCAATCAAAGTTAACTAGTCAAACAGTTTCGGTTAAGAAAAATGTTGCTATGACAGTAACTCAATCTTCACAGAATATCAATAAACCGTTCAGTCCGTTCCATGTTTTGTTTGTCATCAATCAGGTCACAAAGTGTATACTATGTCCCACATTCTTGTCTCTTGTCACCAAATGAACGATATCAATTGGTGAAACAATATCAAAGATGTGTTTCATGTCTGGGGTTGCACTCTAGTAAAGCATGCATGTCTAGGTCATCATGTAAAAAATGTGGTAATCAAAGACATCATACTTTATTGCATTTTGATCAAACTACGACTGATCAAGTTGTTCTTCCATCAGTCAAGGTAACATCTCAGACAACCAACCATTTTACTAAGCCAGCTATACCCATGCCAAACACAACTGTGTCCTTAGTCTCACACAATCAGTCTAAATCAAACTCTACTGTATTGCTTGGTACATTACTAGTTAAAATCACATCTTCATGTGGTGAACCATATGTTTTTAGAGCTCTCATTGATTCAGGCAGTATGTGTAATTTAATTACCGAACGAGCTGCTATGATTTTGAACTTAAAACGGATTAAGTCAACTGTCCAACTGTCCGGAATCGACCAACATGTTACTCAGAATAAAGGGCAAATTTGCATTGACCTCAAAACATTATCAGGAAAAACTATTGTAGAAGCTCAACCTGCACTCATTCTCGATAGGTTGACAATCGATCTTCCTCGCTCATCCATTTCTCTTGAAGTTTTTCAACTTACTCGTACTTACAAACTCGCTGATCCTACTTTTCACATACCAAGTCGCATTGACTTAATCATTGGAAGTGCAATTTTCCCTCAACTTCTAACTCAGAACCAGTTTTCACTCGGTCCTAACTTACCTACTGCTTTGGGAACTCATTTCGGTTTTGAATAATGAATAATGAATAATGAATATTTATTGTCATCAACACTATACAGGTTATAGACAAAGTCAAAATTAAACACCATAAATAATAATCAATCTACAAATTGCACAGTAAATAATACAAAACATATGACAAATATCATCCAGATCAGCAATACAAATTCCAATCAAACAAAGACAATAATAAAAACAATTCCTTCCATAATGCAATGGGCTACTTCAAAATATAATATTACAATTATTAAAATTTAAAAACTCAGAAATTGAATAAAAAGAATTTAAAATCAGCCAGTTATAAAACTTGGTTTTAAATACATTAAAAGATACATTAAAAGCTGAGTTGGGTAACTTATTGTAGAATTTCATGCCTAAAACTACATGACTATTTTGAGTTTTCGATAACCTGCAATAAGGTATGTCAATTTTAAAGTGACTTCTTGTTGTATAAGAATGGATATTGTATCTTAATCTAAAACTATCAATATTTTTAAAAATATATAGGGTAGTGTCAAAAATAAATAGATTGTATACAGTTAAAATATTAAGGTCCCTAAATAAAGGTCTACAGTGGGAATCCCTTGGAGAATTTGTTAATATTCTAACAATCTTTTTTTGAATTAGAAGAATATCTTTAGTTTTACTTGACTGACCATAACAAATTAAACCGTATCTTATAACTGACTGAAAAAATGCAAAGTATGAGGATATAACATATTTCTGTGGAACAAAATTTAACAATCTTTGTAATAAAAATACAACTCTAGATATCTTTTTGGTCACCATATCAACATGTGGAGCCCAGCTAAGCTTATGATCTAACATCATTCCTAAATACTTAACTGGTTCAAGATCTGTTAAGATATCATCAGGGATTTTTCTTAAAGAAAAAATAACTGTCTGAGTCTTTTCATTGTTAAGTAGGAAATTGTTTGAACTAAACCAGTCAGAAGCATCTTTTAAGGAGGATTTTACTAGATATTTGAGCTCGTTGATGTTAGAATGAAATGTTAACAACGCAGTATCATCAGCATACATGTATGAAAGAGAGTTGAAATTGGCGGGCAGGTCATTAATATATATAATAAAAAGTTAAGGGCCAAGTATTGATCCCTGAGGAACACCACATGTGATATCAGTCATCGGCGACCACTCACCCTTCACACAAACTGATTGTTTACGATCATAAAAATAACTTTTAAATAAATTTAGCTGGCTATCACGAATGCCATAATATTCTAGCTTTTTGAAAAGTAATTCAAAAGGTATGCAATCAAATGCCTTGCTTAGGTCACAAAAGGTGCCCCAAGCAAAATTGTTACTTTCAAATCCTGTTAAAATTTGTGTCACAATAGAGTCAATTGCGTCTATAGTAGAACAACCACTACGAAAACCAAACTGAAAATTACTAAAAAATTGATGACTTTCAAAGAAGCTATAAACTTTATTAAAGATTATGTACTCAAATATTTTAGCAAGTGTGGGGATTAAAGATATTGGACGGTAATTATTTGGATCAGATCTACTACCATTTTTGAAAATAGGTATTACTTTTGATAATTTAAACTCATTAGGAAAATAACCCTCTTCTAGACAACGGTTCAAACAAAAGGTGAGCGGCCGCAAATAAAGACTAATTGTTTGCTTTACAAATGTATTAGAGAAATCATAAATATCAAGGCTAGGAGAATTTTTCATATTCTTTACAATTGAAACAATTTCCTCCTCTGTCGTACACTTCCAACTAAAATTTGCATTTACTATTTTGTGATTCTGAAAAAGCTGAGTTGAGTTAAATGATGACTGAACTATTTTGGACGATATATTTTTTATTGAATTTATGAAAAAATTGTTCAGCAAAAGAGGAGAGAGCGGGCATTCGACCTTGTCCGCTACACTGCAACTGTTGGAATTTTTGATCAATTTCCAAGCAGCACTACACTTATTTGAGGACTGTTCAATTATTTGAGCATTGAATCCAAGTTTAGCCTCCTTCAAACCTTTTTTATATTCTGCTCTTAAAATAGACAATAGCTTTTTCATTTTAGCTGAACCCGTATTTTTATACACATCATGACATGCTAACAATCTTTGTTTTAGTAAGTTCAGCTCAGGTGTTTACCAAGACTTATTTCTATTTTTCGAGTTTGAATTCAGAACTCGGACTTTCTTAACCTTAAAACTTTGATTAAAAACATGCGTCAAAGTTCTAAAAAACAAATTAAAACATTCATTAGCAGACAGGTCATAGTTAAGTTTGGATTCATAATTAACTACTGACATCAAATCAAAAAATGCATACATGGAGTCTGGGTTAAAAATTCTTTTACTAGTAAAAAGGTTAAGCCCCACAGTACGGGTGTTTACCTCTTGTGTACCACACATAAAAAATAAAGCATCATGATCCGAAAAGGCACAATTAACAACATTTATATAGTATTTTGATGGCTGTAAATTTGAAAATATATTGTCTAAACATGACTTAAATCTTGTAGGTTTAAAATTAGTAACATATAAGTTGTTTTGTCTCAAAAGATTAACAAGTTTTTTCATAGGTTCAGTATCTGGTCTTGAAATATCAAAGGGCGAATTAAAATCACCGCCAATAACTACTGTATAACCCATCCATTTAGATATAAGAGTAAAAAGAAGATCTAATCTTTCCAAAAATAACTCTGGATTGCCATTGGGTGATCTATAAAGACAAATTACAATTAACTTTAAATCTGCTATTATCACAAATGAACCTTCAAAATCAAGTTCAGAACAAAATCTATTTATATCTATTATTTTAAAACTAATAGTTTCTTTGACATAAATGGCAACACCACCATGTATATGTGAACTTCGACAATAAGAATGTGCCAATTTATAACCACAAGGTGCAAAAAACTCAAGTTTTGTTGAACCTGCAGAGCCAGTAAACCAATGCTCGGTAACACAAAAAATATTACATTTCAAATCAATTAAAAAATCCTCAACAAGACTAAATTTACCACTAAAACCTTGAATATTTAAGAAAACAAAATTACATGACTTTTCAAAAAACGTTACCTTCACATTTTGGTTTACCTTGGATCTGGGTTCACTACTACATTCCAGTTTAAAAACATTTCATCATACAAAGAACTACTATTATTACTTGATTCCGACTCAACAACAGAACACGCCTTCACTTGGGTAACGCCCCCTTCACCACACATCACAGCACCAGACACACTGTCCTTAATTCCCAGTATGACAGCCTCCGCAAATGAACGATGTCCAGGAGAAATGCGAGAAAGCCAGGGTTGTTGTGAAGTTGTCTGCAATTTGGGGTCACTAACTGCATACTGCATGTACTCATAGGACACCGTGCTCATAGGCTCCGTGTACACTTTCTATCAATGATGCAACTGGAAACCCTATAACTACACTTAATGTATGCCTTCATGCTATCAACGATACAGATTTATATTCTGCAATTCAAAAGTTCTGGATTCAAGAAGAAGTCTCTTCTAAACTTACACTCTCAAATGAAGAAACCTTATGGGACAATCACTTTTCCTTAACTCACTCTCGTGACGAAAACAGACGCTATGTTGTAAGACTTCCGTTCAAAAAGTCTCAGTTTTGTCTCGGTGAATCCAAACATGCTGCTGAGATACGTCTGTATGCCAAGGAACGTAAGTTTGGTTCTATTGGTAATTTCTCACAACTGTATAATGATTTTATGGATGAGTACTTAAGCCTAGGTCATATGTCAAAATTATCAAATGCAGATCTCACTCAACCACATTATTTTCTGTCGCACCATGGAGTGATTAAAGAGAGTAGCAGAACAACGAAACTCCGCACAGTTTTTGACGCCAGCTGTAAAACAAGTTCTGGTTTATCACTCAATGATATTCTTTTGACAGGTCCCAAGTTGCAAAACAACATTTGTGACTTACTCTTACAGTTCCGTCGTCACAATGTCGTCTTTTGCTGCGACATTAGGCAACTGTATCGCCAGATAACAATTCAACCAGACGACCGCCATCTTCAATTAATTCTTTGGTGTCAAAATACCAAGCAACCTGTTGATATACTTCAATTAAATACCGTTACATACAGTATGAACAGTTCCCCATACTTAGCTATCCGCACACTCCATCAGCTTGCCACTGATAAAGAATACAACTACCCTTTAGCTGCTCATACTTTGCAACATCATACCTATGTACGGACGTCAGATTGAAGTAAGAGGGTTTCTTCTATCTACATAATTACAGGTGCGGATACTATAGAAGAAACACTCTTACTTCAATCTGAACTCATTAAACTACAAAAATCAGGTTGTTTTGAATTAAGGAAATGGGTTTCAAACTGTCCAGATGTGTTGGCTACTGTTCCTCAATCTCATCTTGAAACTCCTAAGTTTCTTCAAAACTCTGATGTCCCTCACTTTAATGTTTTAAGACTTCAGTGGTCATCCACTTCAGACACATGTTCCTATAACTTTCAAACCTCACAGTCTAACAAATTACCGACCAAGCGGACAGTTCTAAGCACTATCGCACAAATATTTGATCCTTGCGGTTTTCTAGTCCCATTTATCATGATAGCCAAACGTTTTATGCAGCTGCTTTGGACCAAAGGCCTGTCATGGGACTCTCCACTTCCAACCGATCTTCATACCCAGTGGAAATCATTTGTGGATGAAACTCAATTTTTGCCACACATATCCATATCTCATTCTCTCAATTTATCGTCGACGTGCAAAATCGAACTACATGGGTTTTGCGACGCATCCGAATTAGAATATGCTGCTGTAACATACATATGATGTGAACTCCTGGACAAATATGTGTACAAATTTGTTGATGGCTAAAAGACGAGTTGCACCTTTAAAAAGGGTTACAGTTCCAAGATTGGAATTGTGTGTGGCTTCTCTACTCGCTCACCTAATTGCTCACATTCAATCTCTATTCTCTATGTTTAACTCACAGAACACATACTTATGGAGTGACTCAACTATAGCCTTAACATGGATTCAAACTCCACCATACCGATTAAAGACATTTGTTGCCAACCGTGTCTCACAGATTCAAGATATGATGCCAACTGAATCTTGGAAACATATACAGTCAGAACATAACCTAGCAGGGTTGTGCTTCTCGTGGAATACGTCTCTCTTCTCTTATTAATTATGAATACTGGTGGCATGGTCCAAATTGGCTTTCCTTGCCCAGTTTTCAGTGGCCATCTTCTAATTTTAATCCCATCTCTTTGGATTCTTCGCATGAGATAAAGGCAAATCCTTTACCTGTCTTTGTAACTGTTTACAAACCTGAATGATCAATTTTAACTACATTCTCTTCATGGACTACCACTGTACGTGATATGTCATATGTTTTGAGATTTGTGCATAACTGTCGTAATCCTGACTCTAACCGCCATTTTGACTATTTAAGTACTCAAGAGAAACTCAATTTTTGCCACACATATCCATATCTCATTCTCTCAATTTATCGTCGACGTGCAAAATCGAACTACATGGGTTTTGCGACGCATCCGAATTAGAATATGCTGCTGTAACATACATATGATGTGAACTCCTGGACAAATATGTGTACAAATTTGTTGATGGCTAAAAGTCGAGTTGCACCTTTAAAAAGGGTTACAGTTCCAAGATTGGAATTGTGTGTGGCTTCTCTACTCGCTCACCTAATTGCTCACATTCAATCTCTATTCTCTATGTTTAACTCACAGAACAAATACTTATGGAGTGACTCAACTATAGCCTTAACATGGATTCAAACTCCACCATACCGATTAAAGACATTTGTTGCCAACCGTGTCTCACAGATTCAAGATATGATGCCAACTGAATCTTGGAAACATATACAGTCAGAACATAACCCAGCAGGGTTGTGCTTCTCGTGGAATACGTCTCTCTTCTCTTATTAATTATGAATACTGGTGGCATGGTCCAAATTGGCTTTCCTTGCCCAGTTTTCAGTGGCCATCTTCTAATTTTAATCCCATCTCTTTGGATTCTTCGCATGAGATAAAGGCAAATCCTTTACCTGTCTTTGTAACTGTTTACAAACCTGAATGGTCAATTTTAACTACATTCTCTTCATGGACTACCACTGTACGTGATATGTCATATGTTTTGAGATTTGTGCATAACTGTCGTAATCCTGACTCTAACCGCCATTTTGACTATTTAAGTACTCAAGAGTTGAACACCGCACGTAGCAAGATTTTTTGTCTTGTTCAACAATTTGTTATGTCTGATGAATTTAAACACATGTCTCAAGATCAGCCTTGCTCAAAACGTCTCCAACGTTTAAAACCATTTATAGATTCGAACAAACTAATACAAGTTGGCGGTCGCATCAGTCAAGCACCACTCTCTCACAATATTCGGTATCCAATTGTGTTACCTAAAAACCACCACATAGTCAATGTTCTCATAGATTATTATCATAATCTTTATTTACACGCTGGACCTCAACTGATCCAGTCATTGCTGTCAAAATTTGTTTGGATAATTTGTGCTCGGAACGTGATCAGATCGCGTATTTTTAAATGTATCACTTGTTTCAAACTTCGTCCGAAAGCATTGTCACCTCTTATGGGAGATCTACCACCATGCCGTATCACACCAGCTAAACCTTTCTTATCTATGGGAATTGATTATGGAGGACCGTTTAACATCAAAGTCACAAACCTAAGATTTATCAAACAGATAAAGGTGTATATTTGTATTTTCATCTGCATTGTAACCAAAGCCGTACACATCGAAGTAGTGCATGACCTATCTACACCTGCATTCATTGCTGCTTTAATCAGATTCCTTTCTCGACGTGGTCACTGAAGTAAAATGTTTCCAGGCTGTGGTTCAAATTTTGTCGGAGCTAACCTTGAATTAAAAAGAATAATTAAGAACCTCAAGATTACAGAAAACCGTGCTTCCATAAATAAATTTGCCTCAGAACATGGAATACGTTTTCACTTTAATCCACCTACTCCACCTCATCATGGAGGGTTATGGAAAGCTGCTATCAAAAGTGCTAAACACCATTTATCAAGAGATGTTGGATCTATCATCACCCAGAATTTACTACCCTCACTTTTAAGTCATACAATCAATCCAGGAGGCAAATAGCATGAATAAATACTAGGGTGGCTCGAAAAAAGCTTCTTTTGTGTAATCAAATTCTAATAGCGCGGAAAACTTGGGCATAGACGTCATTATAAAGGGAAAAATAACAAAAATTTTTTTTTAATTTGAAATCGCGCAGAAGGCTTAAAGTTACGATACAAATAAAAATTTCGGTAAATTTCAAAAAGATTCAAAAATTATAAAATTTGTTTGTTCTAATAGTTAAAAAAGTGTTTTAAAGAGTGGTCTTAATGCATATAAATAAAAATTAGACTCATTCCCATTGAACTGAAATCGCGCAAAAAACCTAAAGTTGCGGGGTTTTTCGTAAAAAAATGATTTTTCATGATTTTCAACGATTTTTAAACATATGACAAAACCATAAAAGTTGTTAATTAAATTTGTAATAGTGTGAAAATTATTTAAAATAGTTTTCCTAACACGTAAAAAATACTTTCAGACCTGTTATTCCTTAACTGTATTCACGCAAAAGGCCGAAAGTATAGTATAAGTAAGATGTAATTTGTACAATTACGTACAATGTAGTGTACAGTCCCTGTAAAAATAATATTTTATATATCTGATGAGTGTTTATTTAACACATAAAGGTTTGTATTAAGACTCTAACAAGTGATTTGCAAACAAATTTACTAGCCAAACACATCATATTACATTATAGTATGCATGTTATCGTTATAGGCAAAAGGTTATTTACATAGAAGCCCCTTTGAATTGTGACTTGAAATTAAATGTGGGCATCAGCTGCCTTGATTTTAAAGTAGCTCTAATATATCCATCTCGATTTTCATGCCCGCACACTTTTTCTGCTGATTCTGTAACCAGTTTTACACACCTCTCTACTGCCTGGGTGTGGCATGGGAATTTGAGGTAGTTAAACTCTGGTAGGGCTTTGTCTTTCAATAAAGAAGCAATATGTTCAGTTGGCATCTTAGACAGTAGTGGCGGTGGTGTTAACTTACAGATTGCCCAATCAATAAGTTCTATATAGTCGTTTGCACTAAAATTTATTGAAGGTATGATGAAGTCTCTAACGTATCCTTCAGCTGATGGCTCATTTCTGGATTTTAGGATCCTCCTGTATCCAAGTTCTCTAATGTTTGGGCTCTTATCCATTATCATAGCCAACATCATATTTTCAGGGTGGCAGAAGAATGCGTTCCTTTGAACTACTGGATCATTGATTTTCTTGATATTGTCCAGCAGATGTCTGGTTGATTTGACTACCTTCAAAATATGCTTCAGTCCATCTTTCACAGTCCACTTTTTCTTTATATCAAACCACACAGGTGCATATGTCTTCACTATGTAATTTGCAAGAGTCTGTAACTCAATTGTTGGACTAGTTTGGGAGACATACAATCTTAAAACCCGGTTAGCAGAGGTAAGCCAACGAGAGTGGCTGATGGGTCCAGGATCCTTAGCAGCCAAGTCTGGATTAGAGATTCCTGTGTTGACCGCCCTTACAATGTCTAAGAGATACTGCTGATCTTTACTCAGATTGGATTTAGTAATATCAATGACTTTTTCTGATTGAATCGGCTCAAAATCTACAACATGGAGTTTCTCACAGCCAGGGAGTTGTTTTCCAATTGGACCGCTGAATGAAGCTGGCCCTGTTGTAGTTCCATCCAAGTGTTCAAATAAATGCCTATATGGCAACTCATTGAAATGTAGCAAACATATGAACCATTGCAAAGGACGGCGACACTTAAGTTCTATGTTATGAACAACACCGTTTCTCCATTCAGTGTTTGTGGCTGTTCCATCACATCCGATGGCCTCCACTGCACTCATAACAAATCCTTTACTTTCCAACTGTTCATAAATACTATTTGCAATGTCATTGCCGGTCCCTTTCTTTGGTGTGAAGTGGCCAATGTATTTACCACCAGGCTCACTTATCACGCTAACATGTTCCTCTTTTATAGTTCTGCGGTACATTTTCGATCCAATCTTCTCTTGAGTTATAGTCTTATCTTTTCTACCGTCGAAGTAAATTGCGTTGACTTCTTTCATCTGGTTGTCTTCTTCCGTTATTACTTTCCGAGTTCTCTCTTTTTCTCTTCTTATTTTGTTTCTGTCTATGACTTTTGCCATGTTTTCATCAGATATCATTCCCAAATCGTGCAAAACACCAGTAGCTATTGCAGCGGTGGCTCTGTCCGACACCCCGAACCTGTCACTCAACAAGGATGTTGTTGTCAACTTTGAACGCATTTGCGCAGGAGAAGAAGGCAGCAAAAACCCTACATCACAGTCAGCATCCGATAAAGTTTTCTGTCTTTTATTTTTTTCATCACTGCAACCACTTATTGCACTTTTGCTTGTGCTGGGAATACTAGGGTCAAAAGTAGTTGGCGATTCTTGAGAAAACAACTGAACTCTTCTTTCTTCTCTATTTTTTAATTTACTAGTTTCCTGTGCATCTAAACTACCAATAACCATCATTCTGGTTGTTCTTTGATCGTGCATAAATTTCAACTCTATGTCTGGAATCTTTTTAACTTTTTCACATTGACAAGCTACACTCAAAGGACAGGCCATACTAGCCTTACAGACAGTCTCACATGTGCAAGACAAAGTTATATTGCATTTACACGCAGCAATATCAAAAAGTTTGGTTTTTGCGTCCTGTACGAAAACTTCAATTTTTTTCTTATAAAAATCTTTTTCACAGTCTCGATTAAAAGATTTTTTTAACGCAATATACGAGTTGTAGTAAGACTGGATCATTTGGACCACACGAGTGTGTGTGACTGTTGGGATTGTGGCCTTGTTGTAAATTTCAACTATTTGAGTTCCTACGAAATCGGCAATAGCTAAAAATCCTAATTCTTTCTTATTATTAGGGCTAAATAACAAAGAACGTTTATACTTCTCATCTAAGCAACAGAGCAGCATGTCCTTGTATGTGGGCAGCGATAACCCACTGAGTTCTTTGGGCACGCCGATGATAGGGCATGCAATACACTGTCTTGTAACACGCGGAGTGTTTCGAGATGCCATTTCAAAACTACGAAATAAAATTTACACTTTGTCACAATGTTGATTCCATCACTGGTTGATTACACTAACAAAACGTCGCACTATCACTACTAGCAGTAACATGGGTTAGTTGACACTGCCCGCCCACTCGTCGCGCAGCCTGGTCGAGTCTATTGGTGACTGCGGAAGGGGAGTTAGCTTTGTGGAGAGCTAACTAATACTATACTTTCGGCCTTTTGCGCGAATACAGTTAAGAAATAACAGGTCTGAAAGTACTTTTTACGTGTTAGAAAAACTATTTTGAATAGTTTTCACACTATTAGAAATTTAATTTACAACTTTTATGGTTTTGGCATATGTTTAAAAATCGTCGAAAATCATGAAAAATCGTTTTTTACGAAAAACCCCGCAACTTTAGGCCTATTGCGCGATTTCAGTTCAATAGGAATGAGTCTAATTTTTATTTATATGCATTAGGACCACTCTTTAAAACACTTTTTTAACTATTAGAACAAAAAAGTTTTTTATAATTTTTGCGTCTTTTAGAAAATTACTGGTATTTTTATTTTTTTCGTAACTTGCGCGATTTCAAGTTTTGAAAAAAAAATTTTTGGTTATTTTTTCCTTTATAATGACGTCTATGCGCAAGTTTTCTGCGCTATTAGAATTTGATTACACAAAAAAAGCTTTTTTCAAGCCACCCTAGTAAATACCCTCACTACTCGTGTTGAAGCCATGATCAATTCAAGACCCTTAACTCACTCTCTGCTGATCCTTCAGATTTGTCAGCACTTACCGAGATTTTTTAACCGGAGCTCCTCTTGTTTCGATCCCTGAAAGTGACTTATCGGATGTACCCATTAATTGTTTGAAACACTGGCAACAAACCCAAGCATTCTTCCAAAATACCTGGAAAATATGGACTATGGAATACTTCCACACGTTGCAACAGCGATCAAAATGGATAAAATCGACAGAGAACTTGAATATCGGAGACCTAGTACTAATCCAATCTTCAACACCAACTTTGCAATGGCCTCTCGCACGAGTTATACATGTATTCCTTGGCATGAGGCTGAAGTGCATACGGCAAACAGCTGTTTTCGCCGACCCGTCACTAAGTTATGCAAACTTCCAAGTGATTAGTCGTTGAAGTTGAATACTTCAAGGCCGGGAGTATGTTCAGTTTAGTTCAAGATATTAACAGTACCTAAGATATTAACAGTAACTAGACTGGGCACAACAATAGTCCCCTTTCATTTCCCCATTTATTCCACTTTTATTTTATCGAAGTTTTCTTTTCCATACTCCATTTTTGTCTTATATACATTGATGTTTCCTACCTCAATTATTCAACTGACTTTTAATACTTATTTTCTAATACCACATGTTGTAAAAATATTTAAATTATCTACCATCTGTTTTATCTTTTATTCGACATTCACTCTCAATTAATAAAAATATACAACTAAGTAATAGTTTTTCTTTTTTCAAAATTCATTATAATGTGGATCGCAAGCCTTTGAAAATGTAATCACGAAGACAAGAAGACTACGGAACATAATAGTCAACATGAAAATCAACCATGGATACCCAATCAAAATGAAGTAATGAAAAAACTATGAGTTCACCCTATTTCCAGCCAAGCAAGAAGATGTAAGAAGGTTGGTAATCTGAATCTTTCCTTGAACTATAATTGAAAGAACATTTAGTGACTATTGTTTATTCTTTTTTGTATTGTTCTTAAGTTATAGATCCACATTATAATTTTACAACATATTTAGACTTTAATTTCTCAACGTTTTTTGTCAGATTCCTAATAAAATTCTGACTGGTCCTTCGTCCACTTCTCAACTTTCTAATTTACACCCCAAGCAAACGTTCTTTACTTTCTGGATGACCCTCGCACTACGATAATGATGCCCATTACTACTTTGATGTCCACAGAATTAATTAAACATATAAATTCAAGAATGAAGTAAACTTGTGAAACAATTTTATTTACATCTATACTTATTTAATAAGCTAGGGTGTTTTTGTGGCTGGAATTCCTGCTACAGTTGTAAACCAATTTTTATATTTTTGGTGTCATTGGATAAAGCTTGGTCTGAAGTTATTTGCGCCCAAATTTCATGAAGAACAACCGTAAGGGAAGGGCTCTAGCTACCCTTTAAGTTTGTAATTTTAACATTGGGAAAGCAATGTTTTGAAATGCATGGTGAAATGCTTTGAATTGCATGGTCAAACAGCTGAATAGAGTAAACACAGTTTATCAGCAAGACCACATGTGATCGAATGTGATCATTGATCATAGACTGAGTTTACAGCATGTATCACAGAGTGCAGCACATGGAACTTCATTTGACATCTAGCAATAAATATACCCTTAAGGCTAAATTAATCCAAATTAAATCACGAGTTTTACTTTTTTGTAAACAAACTTAATATACTGTACCGCAGTATAGTTGATTTTTAAAGAAGTATTGTTATTATTATTATTATTTTTTGTATATACAGCATACTATTTATTAGTTTGTTATATCGGACTTTTAAAAAAATTGGCTGATAAATTAAGCCTTTTATAACAGCATTGATATTACTTCAAACTATTTTAAATCTGTTAACCATTAAGTTTTAAGGTTTACTTCCGTATTTCTCATTATATTTTGAATGGTATTTAAGCAACCAATCAGGAAGAACAGACAATTATATACAGGAGCTTAATATCGCCAATTGTTTTGAGAATGATGCGCGGGCATCTGACAGTGAGGAGGAAAACACTGATTCATATAAACGGACTTTAAGGATGCTAACTGAAATTTTGCCATTTACAATAATTGTCAATGAATGAATGCTGTGTTTCAAGGCCAGAGAAACTGAAAGAAAGTACATATCATATACACTTTATTGTTATAAAGAAAGGGCCGTATTACAAAACTACAAGTCATAAAACTAGGCCTAATCTTATTGACATTAATAATTATTACTGAACCAATTGAGCTATAATTAGGTAGAGAAAGCTCGGTAATGAACTACTAACAAATATAGGCCCTGCACCGGTTAAGAAAATCTTCTGGGATTCCACCTTACTAACCCAAAGTCGGGTTAGTTTTTGTTTTCGAAAAATTCCCATGTTAACCATCACAGATTACCTGGACCGATTGAGCATAAATTTGATATGAATATAAACCAGAATCAAACATATGCCTCCTCTTGTCCCGAAGATTCTTTACGGCTCTGCCCCAATGATCTGCAGAATTTCTTTGTTAACCAATAAAGCTGACATTTTGTGAGAAGATAGTACTAGTATAGTCAGTGACGGATTTAAGCAATTGCCGTCTCAGGGCTATTAGGAAATCTGCCGCGCTCCCCCCTCCCCCTATAATCTTTGTCCTTTTCCCCACACAGGTTAACCCACATGTTATATATCTTGTTTCGTTATTTTGTGACAGTATCTAAAGAAGTTACGAATTTACTGACTGAACAAGTTTAAGAAATTTCTGTTATTTCCTAGTTGAAAAAACAGTAAAATAATGTATAACTGACTTGATTTACATTAATACAGTTTAATTAATTCAATATAGCCTACTCAATAACAATCAGCAACTCTAGAGACAAATATTGGTGTTAAAAGCAGTGAAGCAGTGCAACAGTGCTACTTTTAATAACAAGGACATCCTTCAACAAAAGCTTAAAAATCCCTTCTTATACTGCATCAAAAATTAATTTGTTTACCAACGCATTGAGTACTGAAAATTATAATAAACTAGCAGTTTCCCGGCGCGCGTTGCTGCGCCCAAATTATGTTGTTTACTAATTACAGCTGTTAATTTTGTAAACACTAAATTTCTAAAACCTGACACTGCACCCTTGTATGCCCTCTGGGTCGGAGCCCTTTGGACAGATTTGCACCAAACTTCACACAAACCATCCTTGAATAATGCTTAATAATGCTTAATAATGCTTAATAATGCCTGAAAGTTTCATTACAATCTGTCGAGCGGTTTCGGAGTCCATAGGCTACATACATACTTCCTCTTTTATATATTTAGATAACCTATAAATAACATATGACATATGACATTTACTGTTGTAAATGTAGCCTTAAAATTCGTAATTCGGACCATTACCCCCAAATTCTGACTATTTTAATAATGAATTATCGCTTTTTAATAAAGTTTTTCAGTCATTTTGTACTTTATACTTTTATACAAATAATTTTTTATATGTTTTAGGCTATCAAAATATAAAATTAATTGATGTAGGCCTAATCTTCATAAAACTCTACACATTTTCAAACACTTTCTAGTTTCACCTGCACCTCTATGATGTTGTAGATCCAATGAATTAAAATATAATACCTACAAGAGCAAAATAATAATACAATATGATTATATTATGTAAATATAATACAAATATAATATAATGGCAATGTAAAATATAGTACAAATAACCTTAAAAAGCGTGCTTTCATATTTGATATTTTGTCCTGTTGTGGTGTCAACTTGTTGGTGGGACGGTGTCATTCGATGTACAAGGCGGCTTGTTTTCAACAATATTTCCAAAGCCATATTACAAAGGTGTTTTCATAACTTTGCTTCGAGATAAACAATAAAATTTCATCTAAAATATGTCTCAAGTTTATAAAGTTAAGTTTAACATCATGATTCGCCTAAAATGCGACAAAATATTAATTTAACACATTCGCTGCGAAAATCTTATATTAAGCGCAACCCAATGACTGAAAATTTTTATTTCATAAAAACTTTTCTTTTTACGTTATAAAGTTAGGAATAAGTATCATAATCCATATTCAAGACTCTTATCATTGGTTTTGGGCGTCAGAAGTTATATGTCACCGGTGGGCCACCCGCAGATTAGTAACTTTTATAAACGTAGTCCCCACCGGTGGGCAACCCGCACCCGCTGAAACGCACACGCCGAAACGCAAACAAAGGATACGCAATACGCAAACACGAGTCTATAACCTCAAAACTACCAAAACAACAACTTCGCGGAGGTTATCGACCGGTTATCAACCAGTGGTTGCACCACACTGGCCAGGTAAATAAAGGGATGCGCCCTCCCCCTCCCACGGTCGTCCCGCCCCCACCGCGAATGAGCAATTCTCGAACCAATGGTACCTTACTATGACTCACACTCTACGGAACAATGCTGTAGCAGTTCAACCTTCCCGCTCGAGTAGCTGAACCACACTGAGTCCACAAACACGAAATGGCGCAATATGTCACCGGTGGGCAACCCGCAATTTGGCGGCGAATTCTGTATGTCACCGGTGGGCCACCCGCAGTGAATGTGTTAAAGACTTCGAATATCACAGTTTTTCATTTAATGAAATGGGAGTTTTTGACACCGTCCCACCCAAAAAATATATATAGAGGTCTCGCCTGGGGTAAAAACTGCAACCTACATGCTGACCACCATTTTTACCCTCTGTCAACTATGCTCCCATGACAACAACCAATCAACTCCTCTCTTCACAAATTAAGTTAGTCTTTATTTGTCTTTGGTCAGATGTTTTGTTAAAATCCTACAGAACGAAAGGCTAGCACATGCCTTTGATGGTAAGTATACGACGGCTTAAATAACTTTCTTTGTTACCTTGAGTTTGGAAATGAATTGACAATATCATTGTAGTCTAAATTTTGGTATTGTCGTCTCAAATTCTATTGTTGCAACATTTCTCAGCTGTGTGCCTTAGTCATCACTGATATTGTGTACAAAATAATTTTAATGCTATATGTATGGGAGAACTTGGAAGTCCATGAGTTGTACGTAGCTCAGTGCCTGATGAGCGGAGGGGAGAAGTTGAATTAACCGTAGTTGGTGGCTTACTGCCCTTTCTCTGTAGCGTAATCGTCTTGTCGCTAGTAAGGATGAATGATAAATGCATAATAACTGTTTTAGTTTTGAGGAACTGCAGTGTGAGGACTGCAAGCTTAATACATCAGTCTCTGATTACTACTTTTACCTTTCAAAGGGTGGCACACCGTCATTGTCATCCGTTTCCGTCAAAATGTTCCCCGTTTCAACATTTCATTTGTAAACAACTTATTAATTTTCTGTAAATTTGCCGCCCCTAAAAATTTTCCACCCTGGGCTACAGCCCCTATAGCCCCCCCCCTAAATCCGCCACTGAGTATATTACCAATCATATATATGTCTTCCTTCCATTGTGTAAATATTTTCGGCCTCTGGCCATAATAATTGCCATATCAATCTTATTGACAGTTCATATAAATTTACTGAACCAATTAAGCTGCAATTTGAGAGAAGAATAGGTTATACAGTATAATGAAACATGTCAGTTGGTTGTTGTATAACACAACATTTTAAAATGTATTCTACTTAAAAAATCAACTTTTATTTTACAAACATTATACTATGATTCCGAGTGAAGCTGCGATGGGCAACAAGTTTATCATTATAAGATTAACATAGGAACAGGTTTTTCTTATTTTCTTTACAATAACCTTAACCTGGGCTAATGATCCAAGGTAAAAATTATTTGATTTATTTAGCTCTAAAAGTTGTTAAGAAAAAAATTTTGGTT
Source organism: Allygus modestus (assembly GCA_963675035.1). Classification (NCBI taxonomy): domain Eukaryota; kingdom Metazoa; phylum Arthropoda; class Insecta; order Hemiptera; family Cicadellidae; genus Allygus; species Allygus modestus. Next base: position 305,493,786 of record OY776111.1, read on the forward strand.
TTAAAACAAATCAAAGTATAAAATGCAAAATAACAAACTTTTGAGACAAGCCTATTATTTTCAACTTTTGTAAAACCCCCCATGATCCCACGATCTGATCGTCCTAGCTCACAAACACATGAAAAGTAATTTAGTCTTACACTTTCATACCGTATTTCATAAAGTTGGCCTTTCCTTTTAAAAGTTATGAGACACACTCATACACACACTATATTAATAATTTATACAAATTTTAACCAACGATGTGTTTTGTTTCTGGAGAACTCAAAACAAAAGTTTATTATGGTGGCGAGCCTAGATTTTACAAAACCGACTAACATAATTGCATATTTCTTATCAGGAAACTCACTAAAACAACATTGACAAAGTAAATCGCAAAGCCCAATGACAAACAAAAGCAATGACTGAGGTGAGGGTGACTTCAACTCATTTATTTTTTCCAGACACATGTGACACATGACAAATAAAGTAGGGTAACTTATTAGTGAATTTCCTTTGGAAAGTTAACTATTAGCATGACCCGCACGGTGAAACTTAAGCCCGGGACCACCATAGAAGTTCCTAATGTGACCCCCTGAACACGTTTTGGGGGGTCGTTCAAAATTTATATATATATATATATATATATATATATATATATATATATATATATATATATATGTATATATATATATGTATATATATATAGACATATATATATATATATATGTGTTTGCACTCTAGCGGTCGCATTTTTTTCCGATTTACTTCAAATTTGGCAGGGACGTTCCTTTCTGTAATCAGTTGGACAAGTTCGTTGGGCAAAACAATCGGAAAACTCTAAACCCCTTTTTTGGGGATTAATCTTTCAAATTTTGAGTTTCTGGGCCCAAAAAGGGTCAGAAAAGCCCCGTATGTAAAATGAATGCATGTAAAAAGATGGGAATTGGAGAGGCGAAAGTTTTAAGCCCTCTCTCGTCATTCTAGCATAAATACTTACCGAGTTATTAAAGAAAATGTGTATCGACCAAACACAGTACGTTGTCTTATGGGGATTTTACATTAGAAAAGCCTGTTATTCATTTGTTGGTGTACTTTTATCACCCCCAACAACCTCACGCCTACTTTAAAGCCTGACTGGACCTTCTCCTAACCTTATAATGCGCAAAATTGTATTCCCAGCATAGCAGGTAAATAGAACCAGGAGCATCAGAACAGCCAAAAAATCAATGTTTTCAGATTTGAATAAAAGTTGGAATAAATGCATGTTTTTAACTAATTTTGAGTTTTTATAGTTTTTTATGTGGAAATTCACTTCCCTCACGTCAGGGTTCTGCGTGCGAACTCGTTTCAATTTGTTGTTGTTTATATCTGTGTAGTATCAACCAGCCAAAATGTATCAATAATCTTTTTTTACCACAAAAAGAAAGCTCACACCTAAATGATATTTTAAATGTTAGAGAGTCAGGCACTCACTTGGAAGTGGCTGGTACATCTGGTTGTAGAGAATCATGAGGTCCAGCAACAAATTGTGGCCAATTATAGGTTTCTTGAGGGCAGCCAACAGTTTGAAGACTTTCGCAAACCCTGTGATGCTGTCAATCAACTCCGAGTCCAGCCGATCTCCCTCCCGCTCTTTCGCTTTCCTGATTTCTTCACTATTCAGTTTCTGAACTTGAATCTGAAATTGAGAAGGAATTTGCTTATATTTCTTAAAGTTATTGGTCGAATAAGCATAAACTTTCAAAGAGTATTGTTTTACATGGTCAATGGAAAAAATAAAGTAGTAAAAGAACAAATAAGCCTAATAGTCTAATAGTTCAGTTAGGCTGATAGCACTGTGTTAATTAAGATCCAAACAGGATAAATAAAATATGTCTTACTACACTATTTAACTTATTTGTTTATCTTTTTTAATTTAATTTTGTAAAAAGATGCAAGAATCATGTTTCAGCATGGAAGAACCGAAAACCAGAAAGATCGAATATCGCAAAACACCTCCTGGAAAATGGCCACTCATTGGGAACAATTGAAGACAATCTGAATATTCTCCATATTTGTAAGAAAGGAAATGTAATGAATGCATAGGAAGAATTGTTTATTTTAAGGAAAAATTTAAGGATAGGGATAAATTGATCAATGAACAGGTCAACTTTTTACTCTGGTGGTTCTTATTGCAACTTTTTACCGGAACTTCCGGTAGCCAATAGTATATAAGCTGTTCACCATCTTGTTTCTGTCATTCTCTGATTGGGCCTGATGATGACCGGTGTAACTGGTTGAAATCGATCGCCTTGTACCATCTTTTGTGTATATTTTACCGTCTTGTATGTAAGTACAGTCTAAGTGTAAATATACATATAGTGATATAAGACAAATTTTATTTATCCTGATTAGTTGTAACAACACGTATCATGCTAATAAAGAAATTAATTAAGATCTGACAAATACAATTTGCTTGTCAAAAATACTACCTACTAAACTAATTCTTCACCTTATTAGGAAGTTGAAAAGTCCATAGGTCTTTGAACCTTGAACGGATTTCTTTATGAAGGAAGTACTTCAAGCAGTATTCTGAGTCTCCGATGTCTATGTAGATGGATTCATCCATAGCTGCTGAAGGGAGCCACTTGGCAACTCGCGAACATTCTGCTTGTAGAATGTCCTCATCGCGATAAGACAGAAACCTTTCTACGTTGGAAAACATTGTTTCCTCCTTCAGCTGTTTTCGGATCTCATGTTCCTGGACTCCACTGAGAAATGGGACTCCCTCGTAGGCCACCTGGGCAGAACCACAACCTTAAATATATTTAATTTAATAAATGTAACCAATTCAAATTCAAAATATTACATAAAATAATATTTTTTAATGTGGAATCCTTAACCCTTTGCGATCGGAAGGCCAGCAGGAGTGGCCACAATGGAGTCGGCAGCCAGTCGGAATTCTTTCCGTACTAACTTGGTTCCGACGGTCGGACGGCCAGCTGTACTGGCCACGTCCGACTACGCGTCACCTCGGCATTTATCATGGCGGCTCGCTCCCCGCAGCTCGGAATTATTTTCACTGAAAACCTTCAATGTTAGCATAGGGGATTTAAATTTTAATAAAACGTCTCTCAATTCGTCTTATCTTTAACGATCGTTCATTATTACTCAGTTAAATATACGGGGGGAAAAAAACATAACCCCATTCTTACTAATAAATGTTTATACGGGATAAAACAATTTTATTGTGGGCCTAATTATATTATAAGTGTAGGCCTATACGTAAACGTACAAGTGTTCTTATAATCATGTACATTAAAACTTAATTAAAAATACAAATAAACACAAATCTCTCGAGAAAATCACCAAAACACAGTTAAAATCACATAAAACTGAATCAAAACAATGATGATTATGACAGCACTTGTGCCAGAACAACAGGTGTTTATTTTAGTTGTTTACACCACAATTCTTACGATATAATGTTGCAAGCCTGCTGATCGTTTAGTTTAAGAATTCCTCACTAGGTTGCAGCACTCTACAGGCATTATACCACAGTTGGAATATTACAAACGAAAACATTGTTGTCGGCCAGTCCTGCTGGACGCCCGAGCGTTCGTTGGATTTCATGTTGGCCAGCACCACTGGCCGTCCGATCGCAAAGGAAAAAAATCCGACTTCCACGTGCTAATGGCGGCGGCCAGTAGAGCTGGCCGCGCGACCGCTGAGGAATAACGGCAAATATGCATTCCGATCGCAAAGGGTTAAACTAACAGTCATCATGGCTTGGAAACCAGAGCCGTTTATTGCTACTAGTTCCAAACTCACCAAGGTTGAAGTCCACAGTACCACTGATGACAGCTGAAAAGTGACAACTGCTAACGAAAAAAATAGTTTACGTTGTGAATGCATTTTATCATCTATCAAGCATGACTGAAATACCAATATAAGGTATCAATTGTTTCTCATAAAAATTATTCTCAAAAAACAATATTCTGACGTAAAACTAGGATGGTCTGCCGTTAAATTTCAGATGCATAAATGAGAGAAGCAACAGTTACGCACAAACAAAGAAGATCTACGGGGAAGAAAGCTACATTTAGTAAACAAACTTAAAATAATATAAACAAAACAGTGACAGTTTTTAACAGCTGTTTATTTAATTTAAATATGAAGTCAGTTAAAAACGTGTGACAAAAACCCAATAAAATATTTCTTACATTGCAATTACATGTGAACTTTACGACCCAGTGGGGAATAACCTAGGAGGAATTTTGCAAATCTCTCTAAAGAAAAACCTTCTCCTCAGTATCACCCAGCTACTGACCAAATTTCGTATCAATCGGTAAAGCCATTACACTATGATACCGTTACAAAGAAGTGAAAAAGTGAGGGAAAGAGAGCTTCGCTCAATTACTACTTAAATATCTTGCACTATTATTTTTGTTGTGACTTGTGAATGTTCTTTAAATGCATCGAATGCAGAACCCTGAAGATCCTTAAGGAGCTCAGATAATTTGTACGCAATTCCTGCAAATCTATACCTTAATCCCGTTTTACTGGCAGATAGGAAAATAACAATGAGTAAAGTGATTTATCTTACATTTGTCTTGTATTTTTTTTAATAAAACAGTGCTTGCAATTTAATTGTCATGTTAAGTTATTTTAATATTTTGACTATAAAAAGTCCCTTGGGTCAGTTTAAACCTTGAAGTAGGCTATGAGCTTATTATAGCATCTCAACCATTTGCCACAACATATGAGCACCATGTGGCAGCCACGTATCACAAAAATATGCAACTGATGAACATGTGTTCAGTTTTATAGCTCCTCACAGACCACATGTGGACATAACTCTAAAAGGTTAAGATCAATAGTGCACATAACACGGAATATCTTGATCTGTGGAAACCATTTACAGTTAAAACAATTGGAGTGGAGCGACTGGCGAGGGATGCCACAGCGCATGCGCATCATTGTACTAGTCTGACTTGATAACATTCGTTATACATATATCATCTGTTGCTTGGTTAAAACTTCAAATTTTCACACTTCCCATCATCTGTTCAGTGAATTAATTATGAAGTTTGTTATTGTTAGGCTAGATATGTTGTCTGCAAATGTTACAGTTTTGACATTTGAATTGTCAACGATGTTTGTACCAAGCCTAGTATCACGTTGCAGGCCGTTTATTAGCCCAGAAGGGTACTCCACTGACACCTGTAGTGGAGTAGGCCACAGCTCAAGATATTCTGCTTGTAGTGTAGTATGGTATTTGTACTAAATGAAACTTGATATTCATATTATTGGTAAAACTCAAAAGTATTAATCATAAAAGAAAGTATCGCTTTATAAAGGTAAAATCAACCAATATCGTGCAGGAAAATAAGAGATCACATTTTTCACGAACCTTAAATTTGAAATTATACTCTTAATGAGAATTCTTGTGGAATACTATTCCATTAGATTTGTCTCTGGTAAGGACAAAATATTTTTAAGGGGAACACTCATAAACATAATGTTACTTCTTATAACAACCTTTTTCATTTCAAAAATAGATGGACTTAGTCCATTAGCCACTTGAGCTGTTTGCACAACTCATTGAGTGAGGGTTCAGAATCTGTCAGATGCAGATTGTCAATGAAATCCTCCTGCTTGAGCCAGGTATATATCTTTTTTGTCAATATATACATTGTCAATATATACATACATAACCGAATAAGTAGGGACACGCTAATAGAAAAACCATTTCTAGTAAGAATGCTGCCCCCATAACCCAGAAAAAGTAAAAATCCCTTATTTTACGCTATTCAGTCCGGACTTAAATGTTTACGGAAACAGATTGAGTTAACTGTTAAAATCCTAACAGCTGGCTAAAATATATTGACAGATGTCTGCCATTTTTTAGTTTCATTCAAAAAAACATACTCATTTTGACGTTTCAAAGGTAAACATCATGCAATGGGATTACGGAGAAATAGCAGAGACACTCAGCGCTATTTTCTGCTCAGTACTTCGGGGGCAAAACTAAAATAAATAACTATGGGGTGTCCCTACTTATTCGGTAATCTATACATTATGTTTGAACACTGACAAAGAGAACTTCTGCTTTTTCAATAGAAGGGAAGGCAGGAAATCTATGTAATTCTATATAATACAATAACTTACAGCACTGTTGTTACTTTCCCCTGAAACCAATTTTTATATCAGTATTCAGCTGTATTATGTAGTAAGGTTTTGACTCTTTAGAATACTTTACCACAATTAATTTAAATTAATGTATGTTAAACAGACCTATTTGATCACTGATAGAAAAACAGAAGCCAATATCTGAAGAATTAACAAAGAATAAGTGTATACAGCCAACTGACCTTGTTAAAATTAAACTTGTGTGCTCTTAAGAACTCCCAAGATGTTGCTTGGCACAAGAATCGATTGTCGACATGCCCAAAGGAGCATGGGAAGGTGTAAAAGCTGTATACATCAGCCACATATTTGTTGCTATCTCGATCGTAGCGGAATATCGCGAGTCCAAATTGGAATATGGTAAACTGCTCGATGCTGCATTTCAACTTCAAGTAACGCTCAGCAGCTGAATCAAACAAGCTGAAAGAAAACAATTGTCGTAGTTCAATTCAATTCAATTCAAACATCTTTATTCATTAACTGTACAAGTTTACAGATTGAATAGTGTCATACAGGTACTATCACTGTACTGCAACTAAAACTAAGAAACTAATCTAAGCTAAAACTTAACAGTTGAATCTACAGAACAGTTTTACCAAAGAAAAGTACAAACAAAAATAAAACCTGAGAGAAAATAGAAAAAAATTATTTATTTAAGCAAAACTACCCTGCTGCGTCCAGACAATAGAACTCCTCAATTGAGTAAACAGGATGACTTGTGAGGTATGCCTTTAGTGCTTTCTTGAACTTTGTATCATTTGTTATGTTTCTTATTTTTCCTGGAATATATTTTAAGAGTTTAGAACCCATATGCGAAGTTTTTTTCTTAAAAAATTCTAGGTTGTGTTTCTCAATTTTGAGACGATGTCTCGTGTTGTAGTTTTGACTTGCTACATTTCTTAGTAACCCGGAATAAAATGATTAAATGTGAAGTACCTTAATCTTCTCAAGGTTTTATTTTTGTCAGTAGGTCATATATCTCCCTCAATCAGAATCAATAACTGGGCCATCATTTTGAAGATTATTTTCACTGTTAAATGTGAAAAATAAGAAAATAACCATTAACATGATAATTTATTGGGTGATTCTCACTAATTTATTTTTCAACGTATTGTAGCAACAAGTTCAACAGGTGTTTCAATGCGTACTGTGCAAACTGTGAGTAGGCAATTCTAGTCACATATGCCAGTTAAGTTTCTTCTAAGCTGTGAAAAGTCGAGGTTTCTGCAAAATCCCCTGATTTTTGATTTTTTTCAGAACTCCCTGACAATTTCTAAACCTTCATAGTATATAACATTTCCTGGACTTTGAAGATACATGGATAATACTGTGATACCAATATTACGAAAAGTAAAATTTGATTTACTAAAATGTTATCTATATAAATAAAGCAGAGTTCTTATCTGTGTGGATCGCCGTACGGCTAAACTAAAATAAGTTAAGGCATGCAATTTTCAGGGTAGGTTCCTTTAGGTTACAGCTGTTGTCCAGCTGACGCTCAGTTTCCTATAAATCCTACAAGTCTACTCCCCGTAGGACATCCAAAATTCCAATATTAATCAAATAAGACCATACAGTTACAGTTTTCTGTTATTTATTTAATGTTATTCAAATAAACAGCTGACAATAGTAATATACACCGGGTGAAACCGGTATAATCAGCTAGTATGTAATAACAACAACAAAATGTTTGGGGTACAAAACCCCCCAAAATACCTCTTTGGATGGGGCGATCTGGCTGGTTTTCGAACTTAAAAGTCATAAATGTTGCTTTACATGTTTGTACCAATTTCATCAAAATGGGACCATTTTTACGAGAGTTATCGCACCCACGGACACTTATATATATATATATATATATATATATATATATATATATAGATCTACTAGCTGCTATCATGTCCGGTTTCATCCGGGAATACAACAGTTTGTGTGTGCTGCATTCTGTGGCTAACCCCTGGAACTGCTACGAAACATGATCAGCTGTTTGAATTCTCATCAGCTCAAACTAAAGTGAATGTCCATAAGAATAACAGAGGATTGTAACTTTGACTCCCCGTGGGATGGAGCCTTATGGGAATTTCTTAAAATCTTTTCTTAGTGGTTAACTAGCAAGGGCGGTTCCAGAGAAGGGGCCATGGGGGCCATGGGCCCCCCCCCCCGAGATTTTGGAAAATATATTTTTTTCTAACTGAAATTAAGTGGACTAATACAACTTTTATGAACTAGCGATCATTTCCTATGAAAACAAACCATCAAAACAGCATTTTGCAAGCAACAATGTATTTAGCCAGCTCTCAATGCCAGAACTCAATCTTATCAGAACCACTAATGTATTGACAAAGATGATTGGAAACACTGGCAGTGTCTATTCCTCCATCTTGAAATTCTCCTCTCTCTCTCTCTCTCTCTCTCTCGCCCTTCGTGACCCTTTCGTCACAGGAACACGGACTAGGCCTTAGCGCATGCTCCAAAAATGAACGACTCTTGTTCCCTTGATTCTGTTCTATAAGTCAGATTACTGATTCATGAATGATTTGAGCTCTAACTGGACCCATAATAATGCAACACCAACCAACATTCAACTCAATAGTACCATTCCCTCGCATTTTAATAGAGGTGCACCACAGATGCATACAAAAATTTAGGAAGTTATTAAACGAAAGTATAATTATTTTGTTTGTTTAGCCTCAATTTTTATTTTATAGAGAACATTGATTGATGACTTATTTTAAATTTCTTTGGCAGCAAATAGGCCTATGTCTTTCAAAACATGAATCTGTATGGCTATGCCATTTTAATAATAGTTATATTTTTATATTTTGTAATCTGTTGATAAGCAAGAAATATTTATTAGTTGTCAAGCACTGCAACATGCACTGGACGTTGTAAAAATAACTGCAGGTGTACGCTCATTCTTCACGTAAGAGGATGAACAAAGATTTGATTTACAAATAATATCCTGCAATACATATTTTACTTGCAATATAATCCAAGTAAAAGTGATTACAAATGTTATACATTCATTGCAATTACAATTTGTTATAACATGGTCAGAGTGGCATAAGAGTATCGATAACTCCAATGTTTGATCACAATTAAAATGTTGTCAACGGTAACAGAGCAATAAAGGAAACCATATGGACACCACTGAAGAATTTGAAATTTACAAGACATGTAAAGAACATCCTGACCATGTCCTCAATAAAAACAAATATAGTTATACAAATGTAAAAAAAACCTTAAAATTCTACATTGTAGCAATAAAGGAAAGCATAAGGACACCACTAAAGAGTTTGAAATTTACAAGGCATCTAAAAAACATCCTGACCATGTCCTCAATAAAAACAATCGTTCGCATCTAACATTATTTACAACTTGACGATATGAATTTTGGACAGTCGGACAGAAAGAAAAGGTCCTGATAATGGAAGAGAGGAGGAGGGGGTCAACACTTTGGCTACAGGCAGTCACGACCCGTTATCTATCGGCGCCGCAGGTGTCCATTATGATTTTTGTAATTTGGCCAAATTTATTTTTAGCTAAATATTTATGTGTCTCATGTGTGTTTTAAATGTACAAATGTTTTTTATCGAGACAATATCCATGAAAATGGACGTGTAACTTCCTTTGGATGTTCAGACCTGGAGATATGTTAATAAATAACATGGGACAGATGCAGTCTCCCAACTACATCGGGTCATTTGACGGAACATGTATTTTAAACCTTGTACCTCAAAAAAGGTTAAAAAATAGTCCGGACGAAAACAAAATGTAATCAAGTAATAGAAGGTAAAAAGCTAAAAATGTTAAGTCCTATCTCAGCATTATAGCACAAATACTTGCCAAGTTACTAAAGACACTGTAAATTGACTAAATACAGTAGGCCTACATTATCTTATAGGAATTTTTCCTTGAAAAACAATTCTTTTTCATAACTTGGCGTAGTACTATTACCCTAACTACTTCCATACCTACTTTTAATACTGACCAAACTTCTACCCAACCTTACAATTCTAAAATTATCATCCTATTATGGCAGATAAGTAGAACCAGGTGTGTCAGAGCAGATAATAGTATATTATCCCATTTTCATAACAACTGGCACAAATGCTCAGTAAAATATCACAATAAAGTTTCAAATATGGAGATTTGCTCTCCTCACTTCAGTATGCTGAATGTGAACTCGTTATTTATAGAACATTTTTCAAAAATTCTATAATAAATTATACACAGAAATGTAAGACGACACTCCTGACCCTTTCTTTCCATTATCACTGTCAAGTTGCCACATAAATTATTTCTCAAGAAAATCAGTTGAGGTTGTTAGACCCTAAAATATTTTGTTGACAGTTTCCAGCAGTGGCGGATACAGACTACCAGTTTAGGGGGGTTATGAGTGAAAAATATATAAACTGTCAAGATACAATAATGTGAACAGTGAAAAATTAGTAAAATACGTGAAGGTCTGAGATTTTTTTTTTGGGAGGGGGGTCATGACCCTAACCCCCCTGTATCTCAATGACCTCTTCCCTGTATCCTCGTCTGGGTTCAAGTGAAAAGAGGAGTAGTAAACACACCTAAGCTAATGAAAATGGGCCTACAATTAATACACTGAGTATTAGATGTAATGGCTTGTAAAGCAGGTTTCTGTGTCCCCCACGGAAGAATGCAGTCATAGTTGAGGTGGCTATAGAAAAGTTGATAGATGATTTTTATTGTAAACTAGCTGATGTACCGTTCTTCGCACAGGTTTTTGCTTTACCCATTCTAAAGTCAATGCAATTTGCATTTTAGTTAGCTTGAAACAGCTGTTCTTGCTTCTGCTCTTTAAGCTGTCAAATGGAAGTATCCGCAGCTTTACTTTTTTCTCAAACGTAAACATTTAAACTAAGGGCGTTCATGGGAAGTAGCCCGAGGGGATTTTAAGGAAGTGAATAGGCCTATGTGTTGCACGGGTTCAAGATCTACCTTTGTGTAAAGTTTCACCCAGTCGGTTCAGTAGTTTTTGCGTTAACCGGAACATAAGACACGCAGACAGACAGAAACCACCTCTTCTTTATATTTATTGTAAATGTCAGCACATAGTAAGAACACAGGCATTAGGACAATTTTGTTCACATCTCTTAGGTAGCTATAGCATTTCCTATTGAGTTTCTTGTTGATGACACCACTCAATAGTTTAACTTGAGAAGTTGGCATGAAGGACTGTCTGGACCCCAAAGTGAATAAAGACCATTCACTCTGCATTTTCACCACATGAAGTAGTAGGCCTCAGAGGTAGTTGAATGACACTAAGCAAGCAGTTACACAAACGAGGTTATCTCTAGCTAATTTCTCTGTTTCACCGATGGCTGCATCACATATCAGTAATGTCATCTACATACCAATGATCTGTTGCTATTTCGAAGCCATTGGTGAACCGAAGATCTTACTAGTCATCAAGCCCTAGGGCACACTGTGTCTAATCTGTAGATGAAGCATCAACAGCCATAACGACCAGACTCCATTTTGCTAGATAGGACAGTTCAATTCAAGTAAACACAACTAGAACATTTATGAAGAAGTTATCAAAGTAACTTATAGTCATTAGCAATTTAGCGTAGTAGGTGACTAAAACGAACGATTCAAAAGGCACACACTAAGCTTTACCTGTTTTTTAACTTTGAGTGCGACACCAATCCACTGAACTCTGCATCAATTGCAATGAAGGCTGCTTTTCTTAGAGAGGCTTCAATCTTTTGGTAGTTGTCTTTATAATTTGTCTTCACTATTTCTTGCAGCATTTTGATAGTTCTAAAACACAAAATAATACAAAATTTAAATTTAGAAGGTAGCATAAACAATACAAGATTAGAACTACTGAGTTTGATTTAATTTATCAATTAACTTGTATTTTTGTATGTTATTCCAGGACCTAACAACAGAAAATGTTATTAACGGATAAGCCCCCTTTTCCCTTTCAAAACAGTTTCAATAAATGTAACTTAGCCAACTTTTCAATTGTTCATAAAATGGTGATAATTAAGCATGATAAATTAAACCAATTGGTTAGCCTATTTGTGATATGAACGCCTAGAACATTTATGAAGAAGTTATCAAAGTAACTTATAGTCATTAGCAATTTAGCGTAGTAGGTGACTAAAACGAACGATTCAAAAGGCACACACTAAGCTTTACCTGTTTTTTAACTTTGAGTGCGACACCAATCCACTGAACTCTGCATCAATTGCAATGAAGGCTGCTTTTCTTAGAGAGGCTTCAATCTTTTGGTAGTTGTCTTTATAATTTGTCTTCACTATTTCTTGCAGCATTTTGATAGTTCTAAAACACAAAATAATACAAAATTTAAATTTAGAAGGTAGCATAAACAATACAAGATTAGAACTACTGAGTTTGTGAAACTACTGAGCTACTGTGTATTAAGTTATAGCCTAGCTAATCAATTCATTTATAATATGAAAAACTACATCCAAAGCAAATAGTTGATAGTAAAATAAAATACAGTAAAGAGAACGAAGTGTTGTTAACATTGGCTGGGTAGCACAGTAGTTAGCGTGCTCGCTTCATAATTTGAAGGTCGCCAGATAATATACTGAGCAAGACTCTGAGGAAATGTTGTGAAGGTTCGATACTGGATCCAGCTGCCATTGGTCATTGGGCTATTAATTTATGAACCTGGCTTTAAATAATAGTCGGTCTTAGACAGTAACCAGGCTACACAGGCATCCCACCTAGTGATGTAAAATACCCGGGTATTTAAAACGAGGTAATTACCCTGGGTATTTATTTACGTGGGTAAATACCCAAAATTCAAAAATACCCGGGTATTTTGGGTAATTATGATGATCTTTTACGTAAAAACGCCAATGCAATTTATATCTACCCTTACTACCCTTGTTATTATCAATGTATAATATTTGAGGATATTTTATTTGTTACATTTATTAATTATTTTATTAATAAATAAATAATAACATGGACTTCTTTTTAAATACCTGTCAAGCTTAAAACTACACCACTGCTAAACTATGAAGAACTGGTTAAATAAGGAACATTCTATATAAATTTAAAATATGCAATTTTGTAATTGGACAGATATGTACATAACAAAATCACAATGTAATTTAATACAATTCTTTTCTTCCAAAATTTTTAATTTATTAGGGCTAAACACTCCAAAAGACCATCATAGTAGGTAATACCCAGTTCTAGGTATTTATCTCGATCTTGTTCAGAAGTTAAATTTACATGTGGTAACCATGTTATACTCTTCAAAACAGTTTTTATGATCATTTTATAATCTTTACAGCATGGGAATTTCAATGAACCTATTAAAAATCCAATAAATGTTATAAAATTCATAAAAAGGTACCCACGTTTTGGGTATTCACCCGGGGCTTGGGGTAAGAACCCAGATAAATACTCATTTTTTATTCACCTATCCGTTAGGTATTTACTCGGACCACATCACTATCTCACCCATTTTACAATCATAATTCATAAATATTCGCTTTAAAATACACCCTAGTTGCGTCAACATTTTATTAAGTGATACCTTAGTAGAACTCTGATTATGTGAATTAATTGGGGATCGGGCCGATTCGGATAATGGAAAATTTGGGAAGGCCTAGTTGGATACAGCTCGGGATTTAACCAAAAAAGTTTCATACACTGAAAAACCTAGATTGTATTATTACAGTTATTGCAATGAATAGGAAATAAGGGTAACTACTGTAAATAACGTACAAAATAAATGAGCTGCGGTACATAAAAATGAAAAAGTCATTTATTTGGTCAGACACAAGTAAATCAATCTGGATAGTGTTGGAACAATAGAAATTGGCCTGTAACTTTCAGGTCTGTCCCTATATCCTTTTTGTAAATAGGACAAACACAAGATAATTTTAATTCCTCAGGAAAAACTCTATCAAGTAGACAGGAATTGGTTATTACTGTAAGGGGGTGTATGATTCCAGGAATTATATTCTTTAAAACATTGTTTGACATATTATAGCAGTCAGTGGCATTAGAGTTTTTTAGCCTCTTGACAGCTTTATAGATGTCATCAGAGTTTATAGGTTTAATCACAAATTCTGATGTGGGAACATCACAATTCTCAAGAATGTTAGTTGAGGTTAAGTTAGGCATAGTGATGTTTTCTTTTATATCTTTAATAGAATTTATGAAGTATTCACTGAATTTAAGCGGTGTGATATTGGGCTTTAAGTGATTTTCAGGCTGTTTACTGTTCTTTTTTATAATGTTTCAAGCTGCTTTGCACTTGTTTCTACTGTTCTCAATCTGTTTTCGGTTAAAGTATAGCTTTGCCTGTCTTATTTTAACTGTTTTTCAGACGATTGAGATGATTTTCAAGATCAAGTAAATATGATTCTTTAAAAGACCTGTTCAAATGCAACAAAGCGGCAAGCTCAGTGGTATACCAACTATTTTTCAATAACCCACTCTTAACTTGGTTTGAGTACACTACTTGTTTCAACTGGCTGTAATAATTAATGGCATTCAGTAATTTTTCAAATACCCCCGTCGCAGCAGACCTGCGTACTCAGCGAATTTCCAATGCATAATATATGTCTTAATACCACATAAAGCCGCAAACCAAGATTCATAAAAATATATTCACATATAAGCGATTTTAATTATTCTCCATAGGAATAACATTGGTAATGAGTACGTAGGTTTGCTGAAACAAGGAACAGAAACAATTGGTTTTTATGCAAATATAAATAGAATTCAACTAGGCGAAGCCACATACTAAGTTTCATCAACATTCAATGATAAATAAGCGCTATATAACATTTTAGTTATTCTCCATAAGAATAACATGGGGGTTGAGAAAGCAGGTTTGCTGCAACAAGGAACAGAAAAATGGGTTTTTATATAATTATCAATATAACTCAACCAAGTGAAGCTACATACCAAGTTTTATTTATTTATGTTCCTAATTAAGGGAGTCATTACATTTTACTTATTCTCCATAAGAATAACATGGGGGCTGAGTACGCAGGTTTGCTGCTACGGGAATAATCAACAAAAAATAAATTTGTTGTGCAAATATCAAATATACCAGTACTACAAGCGACATACCAAGTTTCATCAACATACATTCATAAATAATCAAGATATCAAATTTTATTTATTCTCCATAAGAATAACATTGGACAACGTACTGTGTTTAGCACTTTGAATATCTTTGCAACGGTTGGGCGTAGAATCACAATTTAAACACCAAAATTATTGTTTTGTGGAACTGAACATATTGGTAAAAGCAAATGTGAAGTTTACATTAAAATAAACTGAGGAAAAGCCAAAAACCTTTTTCCCATAAGATTAACCTGGGAGATTTCATGAGCAGGATTTTTTGGATTTTCTCTGCAACCACTTAACCTAGGTTAATAATTCAAAATACTAATTTTTTTTTTAAGCTCTATAACATGGTCAAAACCAAAATTAAGTTTTTTAAAAATTGTAGGTTGAAACATGCAAAAAACTGATTTTTGTAAAATTTAAAACCCCCATAAACCCCCCTTCCCATGGTCCGATTTTTCTGGTTTTCGAACTTAAAGTCATGAATGTCATTTTACACATTTGAGCCAAATTTCATTAAAATCGGATGTTTTTTACTCAAGTTATCGTGTTAACGGACACATATATAGATATATATATATACATATATATAAATTTGAACGAATAGTGTTTTTGGCATCTGGGGACCTCAAAACAAAAAGTTATCATGGTCTCGGGCTTAAGTCTTACCATGAGACCTACGGTAATAGCTTCTTCCCTATAGGGGAAATTCGCTAAAAAGCAAGAAAATAAATACCCCCGTCGCAGCAAACCTGCGTACTCAGCGAATTTCCAATGCATATATATGTGACTCACTACTACATAGAGCTACTTACCAAGTTTCACAACAATACATCCATAAATAAGTGACATAGAGCATTTTATTTATTCTCCATAAGAATAACATTAGGGTTGAGAACGCAGGTTTGCTGCAACGAGGAAGATAAGTAATATTTTTTTGCAATTATCAATATATCTGAACCAGATGAAGCTATATACCAAGTTTTATTAATTTAGGTTCATAATTAAAGGAGATATACAACTATACATATTCTCCATATGAATAACATGGGGGCCGAGAATGCAGGTTTGCTGCTACGGGGACTATCAACAAAAAACTTGTTTTTTTGCTAATATCAATATACCACAACTAGTTGAAACCACATACCAAGTTTCATCAATATACATTCAAAAATAATCAAGATATAGAATTTTATTTATTCTCCATAAGGATAACATTGGACAACGTACTGTGTTTAGCACTTTGAATATCTCTGCAACGGTTGGACGTAGAACAACGATTAAAACACCAAAATGTTTGTTTTGTTGAGCTAACACATTAATAAACAGAAATGTGAAGTTTTTAGTAAAACTATCTGAGAAAAATCTAAAAACCTTTTTCCCATAAGATTAACATGGGACACGTTTTTTTGGATTTTCTCCGCAACCACTTAACCTAGGTTAATGATTCAAAATACTAAATTATTTGTTTTTTTTAAGCTCTATAAATGGCTATAACCAAAATTGAGTGTTTTTAACATTTTGGGGTCAAATTTTCAAAAAACCGATTTTTGGAAAATTGTAAACCCCCATAAAACCCCCTTCCCATAGTGCGATCGATCTGGTTTTCGAACTTAAAGTCATAAATGCTACTCTCCACATTTGTGCCAAATTTCATCAAAATCGGGTGTTTCTTTAAAAAGTTATCGTGGTAACGGACATATATATATATATATATATATATATATACATATACATATATATAAATTTGAACGAATATTGTTTTTGGCATCTGGGGACCTCAAAACGAAAAGTTATCATGGTCTCGGGCTTAAGTCTTACCATGCCACCTACAGTAATAGCTTCTTCCCTATAGGGGAAATTCGCTGAAAAGCTGAGTCTGACACTGAGCCATATAACACTTGATCCCAGTCAGTACAAGCTAACATGTCAACTAGGTCACCAATCTTAGAATTTGGCAGAATTATTTCAAGTCAAATCAAATCAAGAAATTCTTTATTTGTAAGTACAATACCTGTACATAAATTGTGTCACAATATTCTTATTATAGTCAGCTTATAGTCTAAAAATCTTATACAGAGAAAAATATATGATTAAAATCAATTTGAATACAATAATTGCACATTCACAGACCAGCAGAGAAAAATTCAGTTAAGGAGTAATGTGGATTATCTATTAGAAAAGTTTTCAATCGGGTCTTAAATTTTACTTGATTGGATTCATTTTAGCGAATTTCCCCTATAGGGAAGAAGCTATTACCGTAGTCGGCATGGTAAGACCTAGGCCCGGGACCATGATAACTTTTCGTTTTGAGGTCCCCAGACCCCAAAAACACCATTCGTTCGAAACTGTATATATATATGTGTCCGTGAGCACGATAACTCTCGTAAAAATTATCCGATTTTGATGAAATTTGGTATAAACATGTAAAGTAACATTTATGACTTTAAGTTCGAAAACAAGCCAGATCGCTTTATCCAAAGGGGTATTTTGGGGGGGTTTTGTACCCCAAAAATGGGTTTTTTGAATTTTTTACATATAATTTTGGAAATAGTCAAATTTTAGTTTTTACCATTGGATTCAGCTTAAAAAAACACACAATTTGGTATTTTGATCATTTCTCTACGACAATTGGTTACCGAGATATTGAAAGTGCTAAACACAGTACGTTGTCTAATGTTATTCTTATGGAAGAAAAGAAAAATTTTATATCTCGCTTATTTATGAACGTATACTGACAAAACTTGGTATACGGCTTCATCTGGTTGTGAACCATTGATATTTGCTCAAAAAAACAATTTTTTGCCAAAGGCTCCCGTAGCAGCACACCTGCGTACTCAGCCCCATGTTATTCTTATGGAGAATAAGTAACGTGTTATCTCCCTTAATTATGAAAATAAATTAATGAAATTTGGTACGTGGCTTTACCTAAATGAGTTATATTGATATCTGTATAAAACCCCATTTTTTGTTTTCCTTCCTTCAGCAAACCTATGCAGGAATAACTCAGCCGCCATGTTATTCTTATGGAGAATAATTAAAATGTCATAAATAGTTTATTTATGAATGTATATTGATGAAACTTGGTATGTGGCTTTATGTGGTATTAAGATACATATATATGCATTGGAAATTCGCTGAGTACGCAGGTTTGCTGCTACGGGGGTATTTATTTTTAATTTCTAGTGGTCATAGTTTAAAAAATTTGGCTCCCATGTTTGTAGGCTTACTGTTGAACAGAGATAGTTTGTGTTTCTGAATTTCAATATCATTTTTATTCCTTGTATTGTAGGAATGAATTTCAGAGCGCAATGTAATTTTCTGTGGATTGTTTTTTAAGTATATTACACAATCAAATATATACTGGTCATAAACGGTGAATATCGCCAAACTCCTAAAATAATCTCTAACATGATCATCATATTTAAGCTTCAACATAACTCTAATTGCTCTTTTTTGTAGTAATAAAATTCTATTTAAATTATTATTACTTGTGCTTCCATAAACACTTAAACCATATGCAATGTGAGAGTGTATGTTAGCACGATATATCATTTCCAACACTGGTAAGTTATATAAATTCACCATTCTCTTCAAAACGTAAATCCCGACATTAATTTTGTTTACTACATCTTGTACATGGATGTTCCATGTTAAGTTATTATCGACTGCTAAACCTAAGAATTTGGTGCTGTAAATTTGGTCCAATCGTTCATTTTCAACAAAAACATTCTGTTCAATTTTATTTCTATTTTGTTTGGTTTCAAAACATATGAAATTAGTTTTACTGATATTTAAAAACAAAAAATTAGCTTTAAAAAAGTTTTGTATGTTTGCGAGCTGAGTTTGACTTGCTTTTTCTAGATCATTTACATTGTTAGTTGATAAAATTAAATTTGAATCATCGGGATAGAGGATAAGTTGGCTTTTAATATTGTTGATATTTTCAAGAGTTTCTGGAAGGCCTTGTAGATAACAAAGAAATAACAAGGGCCCAAGAATTGAACCCTGAGGAACCCCAGTTTTTGTTTTTAATTTATGTGATTGAAATTTTGTGATTTTACCACCTAATACATTTGATAATCCTACAAATTGGAACTGATTAGAAAGGTAGGAACAAAACCAATTCAAAGCAATGCCTGTGATTCCAAAGGACTCTAATTTTTTAAGTAAAATAGTATGAGAAATAGAGTCAAACGCTTTAGAGAGATCCATAAATATTCCAATTGGTCTCTCTCCCCGGTCTACCGAGTCAATTATACATTCATTCGGTTTGAATTTCTCTGCAGAATAGGCCTAGGCCTATTTATATCAGTAGTGATTGGCTTGGTCACAGAGTTAAAAATACCTACGTTAAAAACTAAACCATCACGGTCAGAATAAGGAAAACATTCAATCTTACAGCTATGACTAAATTCATTATTTGTCCTATTGATAAAAAAGTCAAAAAAATTGCCTCCTCTTGTAGGAGACAAATTTTGACAGAAAAAATTGGGTTGTCTTAATAAATTGAGAAAATCTTTAACAGTACGCTTTTCTTTAGTGATATAAAACTCAATATTAAGATCAACTCATATAACAATAATGTAGTTATGCCACTGTAAAACAAAATTAAGAAAGCTTTCTAATCGCTCTGAAAATTCTATGGGACTACCATCATCAGGTGATCTGTAAACAGAGGCTACTATTAATTTTAAAGGATATATAATTACAGCAGATATTTCAAAATTTAGTTTATCACAAAGAAAAGATGTATCTAATCCAGTGAAATTAGAGACAAGCTTGTTGCTAATGAAAATTAATATACCGTCTCTGATGTGCGTACTCCTCCAAAAATAACTAGCTAAAAAGTAATCAGTGAGATTTGAAAAACTAACCTCGTTTGACCGTAGCCAGTGTTCAGAAATGCATATCACTTGTGCATTTAAACCTATTAACAATCCTTCTAGTAAGAAAACTTTTTCTCTCAGTCCTTGAATGTTCAAATAAAGAATATTCAGCTGCAAGGTATTATTTGAGGTTAAGGGCGGAGACCAAAGGCGAATCTGATCTGTTGTTGTCTCATGGGGTAGCGATGACTCATTAGTTCGTTGCTATTAATAGCATGCGGGAGTAGTGAATGTGTGCGGACTTACTGTTTTTGTGGCAAGTTACAGAGGTAAGATGTTCTTCTGGATTGTACTTTGTTTAATGTAACTGTGCAAAAGTTAGACCATTTTTAATACCGTATGGCTCATCTGAAAAACGGATACTGTATCTACTCAATCTGACTTGGGTCCTAGTCAATGTATGGACAGCTGCTGAAGTTGAAAAGCCCAACAATGGTGTGAAAATATTTATGAAGAAGTGAGGGACATGCTAGAGGATGGGGTAAGAAGGGAGGACAACTTAACCCTAGCAGTGGCCCTCCGACCAATTTGGTCAGATTTTTATGTCGCCTATTGTAGCCCGGTGGCGAATCACCATTGTTGATTTCTAATCGTCGTAACATTGTTATACAGCTGCTACACGGTTCATTTATGTAATAAAATAAAAGTTCAGAATGTGAATTTTCGAATGATATATATATTGATCACTTTTGAGTTTATTATTATTGGTTTATTAACGTTACAAAATTTTCAGTCAAATCCGACCAATTTGGTCGGTACCAAATTGGTCGGATTTGACTGAAAATTTTGTAACGTTAATAAACCAATAATAATAAACTCAAAAGTGATCAATATATATATCATTCGAAAATTCACATTCTGAACTTTTATTTTATTACATAAATGAACCGTGTAGCAGCTGTTTAACAATGTTACGACGATTAGAAATCGAATGAATTTTTGGCGTAGCGCAATTGCTGCAGCCAACGCTCTGACAATGGCAAAACACAATATTTTATGAAATTACCCAGCTCGGGCCAATTTTTCTTGCAGGAAGATGCAGTTGGTACCTGTGCACAGCTAAAGAGTAGCGCTTTATTTTGGTACTGATTTTTAAAATGAAATATTGATTGGACAGGTTATATAATTTTCTGAAAACAAGTGTTTTTGGTTTTTTGTATAATGGCCTATCCGACCAAATTGGTCGGATCAGAAAATCGTGTTTATATGCAGTGTATGTTATAATATGCTATAATATGTTATTTTGAAGAGGAAGAAATGTAGAGTAATTTAGTTTTGCCGTACACTGTCATTTTATTTTGCCTTTGGCTTCATCACCAAGGAATTGTTTCATTACGTCACATTTTTGCCTAATCGGCAACTGTGCAGCTGTTTACGAAGTCTCAGTCAGTTTGTTTGGCTCGCTCCAAACTGTATTGTATTTGGTATCACTGTAAACAGCAGATTTCAGGCTTTATTCCTATGTCTGTCTTGATGTGTTGTGTTTTTGTTGACAATATGACATGACATCTGAAATATGCAATGTCCAGTCCCAGTCCAAAATGGCACGCTATGTTATTGTTTGACCGCTGTCAGTTGTGTCAGAGTGTTTTAGTCATTTATTTAGCCGAATTTACACAAAAATGGATTGTAGTGACATTCGGGGTGCTCTTGAAGAAAGTATTAGTGACATTGATGACAATTTAAA
Organism: Allygus modestus; assembly: GCA_963675035.1. Classification (NCBI taxonomy): domain Eukaryota; kingdom Metazoa; phylum Arthropoda; class Insecta; order Hemiptera; family Cicadellidae; genus Allygus; species Allygus modestus. The sequence continues at coordinate 305,515,620 of OY776111.1, forward strand.
GGGTGATATACCGGTAGGCAGTGATATTGAAGTGAACGACATTTCTGATGTGACATAGTCGTAGGCTAATTGGATTGTTTATCTGGTAGGCCTAGTGGTGAGTTATATATTTATATGTATATTTCTATGTATTCTATGTATAAGCTAAACATGTTATATATTTTTACATAGGGAATTGAATGTACTACAACATGTTTATATTGATTTGGGGGTAAAACATTTGGCAAAAAAGTTATATAGGTACTAAATACTGTGAAATCTTTTTTTTTCAAATACGCAAAAATAGCAAAACATTCTTTTATTTACATTTATTTATAAGTGATACAAATTTGTTACCATGAACTTTATGAATTTTTTTTATTCCTTACTTCATTAGCTTTACAAATATGTATACTGTATATCATTATTTGTATATACAAATATTACATGACTTATTTACAAAAAAAACTAACACTGTACAGTTTACATATATTTCGGGTTTCCGTTTATTATTATATTAAACTAACTAACACCCCTAAAACTTACAAAAAAATTCTTTCCACGACATGTTATATATTTCTATATAGGAAATTAGATTGTTTACAAATTGTATACAATGAATTTTCCATACAACATCTGTAAACAAAATTTTACCGAGGCTGTTTTTGAAAATTAAAAAAATTATTTTTTTTGTTTTTCACTTTACTGAAAAAATATTTTAGTATTTTTCTATTTTATTATTTATAGATTCTCCTGTTCTTTCCGATCAAAATGAATATGAGGTTGGCTAGGTTTACTTCTACGGTTGAATTTATACGAATTTTCAAAAAAGGTCTGCAAAATCGCCAAATCTGCTTGGTTATTTCCCACTTCAACATTAGGCCACTGCTAGGGTTAATAGTCCTAAGTTTTACTATAAAATCCACTTGACAGATAGTGCCTTGTGCCATCAAAGTGCATTTGTCTAGGACCCTGGGAAAGTTTGCTATCAATTCAAACCTCTGGGTGACTTAGGTTTAAAGTGATCCCTATTTTTAAAGTGATCTTGCTAACTGAAGGAAAAGTTTTTGTACACGGGATGCACTCTTGGCATATGCAAATTATTTAATTGTAATTTGAAATAACGGACTATAAAAATCAAGAATGCTAAAAATATACTAGGTACACTGTATGAGTCTAACCTCAAAGCAAGCAACAAGTTAAACAATAAATACTTACGATACAGAATATTAAGTAAATTCCAATTAAACAAGTATTTAATACTCTGTATTAAAATAGACAACCAACTAGTGTTATATGAAAGTCTATAATATTTGAACAAATCTACGAGCTAGCCATAATCCAAAAATAATTGTTGAACCAAACATTTTTTTAAATAAATAAACAATAAACGAGGAACTAACTAGCACTAGCACTAGCGTCAGCGTCAACTTCACAACACAAGTAACACAACACAACTTCATCCCTGGTCCCCAGGATTGCCAACATTTAAACGGGATTTTACCCTAAAAGTTGTGAATTGTTATCCACCCAAGAACTTATTATTATTTGCAAATCAATAACTGATGATGTTTAAAAATAAAGTGAAAAGTTAAGTATTATTAGACAATGGGTGGACTGGTGGACCATTAATAATGGTAACAATTTCGACATCCAGACATTATTATTTTTTTTTTTTCAATTTGTTTGTTTATGGACTAAAATGAACGTTTTCAAGAATGATTTTGCTTCTAACTTTATATTTTAGGTACCGGTACTCAAATTGTAAGGAATTCTACCTTTTAACTAAAAGTAGCAATAGTCTTGCAATCATTTGTGTTGCAGGTATTTTAAAACAGTAAACAACAAATAAAATGTGTTATACCTGATCATCCAGTCAAACTGCGGGATCCCAGGTTAGTTGTAATTAGAAAAATAACTACATTATTGTGTTCAGTGTAAACTGTACCCTACAATTTGAGAACCCACAATGTATAGTTTGAGACAAAAGAAAAATAACTACATTATTGTGTTCAGTGTAAACTGTACCCTACAATTTGAGAACCCACAATGTATAGTTTGAGACAAAAGAAAAATAACTACATTATTGTGTTCAGTGTAAACTGTACCCTACAATTTGAGAACCCACAATGTATAGTTTGAGGCAAAAGAATTTCCCGTTTTTACTTTTTCATGGGAAAACGGCCGGCTTTTCCGAAAAAGAATTTTATGACGAAATTTAAGGAATTTATAAATAAAAGAGGGGTGCCTATAGGATATTATACATTGTTACCGTCAATTTACCTAGTTATCTAGCAAGGTCCATACATACGTTGTAAAGGTTTACTCAGTCGATTTATTTAAGGTTTTCTAGTTAACCGTAAAAGACCTCGTAAAAACAGCTGTGAGGTCACGTGATCACCAATCCAATCTGCGGTGTTGCTGGAAACACGATATTTATCATGTGCACCATATTTTCCTCATCATTGTAATTAAAATTAATACTGTTTAACTACTTACATTCTACGATGAACAACCATTTAACCTAGGTTAATAATTCAAAATATTATATTATTTGTTTTTAAGCTATATAACATGGTCTAAACCAAAATTAAGTGTTTTAAAAATTTTAGGGTGAAAAATACAAAAAACTGATTTTTTGAAAATTTAAAACCCCCATTAACCCCGTTCCCATAGTATGATTTTTCTGGTTTTCGAACTTAAAGTAATAAATGTCAGTTTACACATTTGAGCCAAATTTCATCGAAATCGGATGTTTTTTACTCAAGTTATCACATTCACTGACACATATATATATAGATTTGAACGAATAGTGTTTTTGTCATCTAGGGACCTCAAAACAAAAAGTTATTATCATGGTCTCGGGCTTAAGTCTTACCATGAGACTTACGGTAATAGCTTCTTCCCTATATGGGAAATTCGCTAAAACTTGGTATGTAGTTTCACTTGGTTGAGTTATATTGATAATTGCATAAAAAACCCATTTTTCCTTGTTGCAGCAAACCTGCTTACTCAGCCCCCATGTTATTCTTATGGAGAGTATAACTAAATGTTATATAGTGCTTATTTATGATTGAATTTTGATGAAACTTGGTATGTGGCTTCGCCTAGTTAAATCCTATTTATATTTGCATAAAAACCAAATGTTTGTGTTCCTTGTTTCAGCAAACCTACGTACTCATTACCAATGTTATTCTTATGGAGAATAATTAAAATCGCTTATATGTATGTATATATTTTTATAAAACTTGGTATGCGGCTTTATGTGGTATTAAGACATTTATTATATATTGGAAATTCGCTGAGTACGCAGGTTTGCTGCGACGGGGGTACTTACTCTTCACATGCTAACTAGGAACACATGACAGTCCACAAAGTATACACTTAATCACATGTTTTAATGCAAACAAAGCAGATTTTTAAAATATCCCTATCGTATTTAAATAGGAATTTTCTGTACATAATTAAAAAAAATAATAATTTTTATTTAAACTTCATACCCAGACCTTAAAAATGAGACTCCTCCCAGTTTTCTAAAACATCCTGTTGGCTCAAAATTTTGTTGTCAAATTTAGGCTTACGGAATTATGTGTATATATATATATATATATATATATATATATATATATATATATATACAGGGTGTCCAAAAAGTCCCGGGTCGGTTAAATATTTTTCGAAATATTTAAAATAGAGCTTCAAAACTTTGCACAAAGTTACTGGACATAAAAATCTATTTTAACACATATTCAGTTTTCCACTACTTCCTCAGGGGGCCGGCCCGCTAGGAGTCAGAAGGAAATCTTAAATGTAAGCATTGGTTGATATGCATATCAAATAAAAGGTCTTTATTAGTAGAGTACAGAGCCGCAAACCCGATCTCAAACGGAGAAACGAGTCAAAAATGACAGCCGTTCAAAGATGGCTTGAGTTTGCAACTTACCTGGTGTTATTTGTTATAACCACCCTTTTAGTTAACTGACCCAGGGCTCAGTCCCATGGAGGGCGGTTAAGAGGGCGTCTAATATAGATTTTTCTTCTGATGCAAACATTTTCTGTATCATAAAAAGCTCAAATTTGCCATGTGTTAATACAGAAAATTACCTGTGTCGTCTCAATACCACATATGTTTTAAATTTGCATTTTTAAAATAAATAATCAACAAAAGATATAATTTCTATTGATTTTAAATCTTTTGAACTAGAGTAATAGAGAAATATACCGTTTTACCCACCTTATATTTCTATTTCTACTACTTTGAAGGTGAGTTTAATAAACCGTAACAGTATTATTAGCCCTCCAAGTGCTAATTACACTTTTGATTGTTGCTAGGGGTTTGTTTGAGATGTTTAGGAATTTTTAAAAAATATAAATATTTAACCTCCTCATAGTAACTATATTTTATTTCCTTGGTAAAACAAGGAGAACCTGGTAAAATTGTAGTTAACTTAGTATTAAATAATTGTATGCTTCCACATAATAGGATAACTGAACATAGTATTTTCCAATTTAGCCACCAACAATAACGATAAAGCCAATTACAAAAACACCTCAATTAGAAATAAAACAAATCATTAAGAAATAGCCAAAATTTGGCGAGTTTAGTTCAGTTTACAAAAATATATACGACGTTGGGGTTGAAAATAGTTTTTTGAAAACCTGATGAAAACCCTTGCTGCACATCCTGAAATGGCCTCTTCTATGAAAAACAACACAGTTTTGTTATCAGTGAAAATACTCAATATAACTGGAAGGCTATTTGATTGATCGATACTTAGTTAAAACTTCATACTTGAGTTCTTCATCGATGAGTGGATAATCCACATAGATTGTGTCAAAATATATTTTCTCTGATTTTAGTTGGCTTCCCTGTAGTGGTGTAACTAAATCAGTGGCTCCACATCCAGTTCACTGGAGGGAGTAAATGGGCCTATTTACTAACCTTGTATGAATTGTGTCTTTAAACTTAATTTTGTCCAACTGCCTAATTTCTTCAGGTACAATTAAACTTCTCTGACTCATACAGGTTTCAGCAAGCAGATCCATTTGTGAACAAATTTTTATTTTTAACCTGTCATAATGCAGAGTAATAATGTATGAAATATTACAGCATCAAAACCATGGGTCAAATATCCGACGGGTCTATCGATGCTCAAAACATTGCCAAAAACTTGATTGAAGTAATTTTTGGTGAAGTGATGAAAACTCTAAATGAACGAACAGGTAGAGTCATAATTTAAAACTAAACTCATTTAACTTTATTACAAAATTTTGCATATAGATTTTTACATAAATTCACACATAATACCTAGTTATATTTACAAAAAGTGTTTTTCCAAACTAAACACAGGCAACAGTATAATAAAAATACCCACCCCTGTTGCAGCAAACATGCGTAGGTACTCAGAAAATTCTCAATGCATATTTCCTTGATACCAAATAGAGCCGCTTACCAAGTTTCTTTAATAAACATTCATAAAAAAGCAATTAATAGGGGAAAGTGGGGGAACCGTGCGCAGTGGGTAAGTGGGCACACCATTATATTCCATATTTAGAACAGAGATAGAGCTCTCCAGTTTGTGCAGGAACCTAGCGGAAGGAAAGCAAACTAATATCCCTGCTTGTGGTGACGCCATTTTAATGGTCAAGGTAAGTAGATTGGAAAAGTAGATGGTAGAACGAGTTACCATCTTATTTTTGCCGCTCACAACATAAGAAGATATACCTTGATTTTTGTATTTATTAGGTTAAGATATTAATATTCGTTATCTACGAGTCTTTGAGAATATATATGTCTAAGAACTTAAGTAACGGGCAATATTTCTTTTAGACATGTCCAATAATATACCTTGCGACACTTTCGGGTAACTGGGCACGGCTGTGCGCATGCTTCCCCCTCATATCAAATCAAATCAAATCAATAACTTTATTCATGAATTGTACACGGTACAAGAATTGTGTAACAAATTATGCAATGTTAAGGATTCGGTTTTAACTTTTCTCTACTATTATTCCCTCCAGATGCCTAGAAATTATGTAAGGAAGACGGAAAAACATGCCTATTCTCTGGAAACAAGATATAAAGTGACTTTGACATAAATTATATTTTGAACCCAAATATAGTTAAGACATCATCCGACCTTTATTGCTCAATCTGTGGGAAACAAGGGAAAGGACCAAGGAATTGTGGTATAGATGTGTATTTTGTTCTTCTCGGAGGCACGCCGAGTGCACAGGATGGGACTCCCCAAAGAATTACATTTGTGATTTTTGTAAATTTAAGTTTGAATTTTTTTCAATTTCACAAGTTCTTTACTTATAATCGTAAGAAGACTTTTTTTAGCTTTAAAAGTTTTTTAATTACAAAATGTAAAATTACTATCCATATGTGTTGTATTACATTAACTTTGATAGTAACAAGCCTTTTATTGCTCACCCAAAGTTGCACTTATACAGTACTTATACAGCCATGCTTCAGCACTGGGCGTGCAGGGCGCGGCGCTTTTAGAGGGGTGGCGACTGGTCGCAGGGTGCAGGTTGGGGGGGGTGTAGTCCGAAGCGCTAAAGTAAAGTATTTGTAAATACCCCACTTATTTGTAAATTTTTGTATATTAATATTACAAGTTGTTGAAAGGCATTATTGGGAAGAAAGTTGTGTATTCACTATGTTGCACCTTCATTATACTTAAACATTAAATTTACATATCAGACTAGCTGCCATCGTTCCTGGTTTCACCCAGGAATACAACAGTTGCGTGTGCTGCATTCTGTGGTTGACCCGTGGAACTACTTTGAATCATAATCAGCTGATAGAATCTTCATCAGCTCAAACCAAAGTGAATGTCCATAAGAATAACACAGGTTGGAACTTTGAAGCCCCGTGGGGCATAGCCCTATAGGAATTTCTTAAAATCCCTTCTTAGTGTGTGCCTATGCTTTAAAAGGAGTCTACATGCAAAAGTTTGTGCTTCTAGGTGCAGTGGTTTGGCCTGGGCGTTTATCGGAATTTTGTATTCATAGATATAGATAACACGACTTCCGCTCCCCTTTATTCCAAACCCGAAATTTGTTTTGATCATTATCGTTTTGTGACAACTTCAGGATATTCTGATTGGTATTGAGAGTGTGAATAAAACTCGCAATACGCTGCAAGAAAATTGCAAAATTAAAATATCAAGTTACACGAAGCAACTATTGACTATAAATAGTCAATGCTGCAACCAATTGTTTTAAATATAACAGGTTACTGTCGTCGATTCTTTGTTCACACAATTGTGACTCGAGTTTCGACCTTAAAAGGCCATTATCAAACCCTTGATGTCAACTTAACTTCATGATGAAGGTCGCCATAGTTTTAAATAACACACAACACATTTAAAAACATTACGAGACACGATCAAATATAAACATTTACTCGAAAATTTATCGTTCCGGCCGGACGCGAATTACCGAAATGGTTTATCTATCGGGTGACGTTATCATCTTGGCTTCCCCCTCCTTCACTTCTAGGTTGACCGCTGTCTATGGGGTTGCCTTCTTTATTAACAGTGAGAGCAAACACATTGTTAAAACACATTGTTAGGTGGGCATTCAAACACATTGTTAAAAAGTACATTAGAGCCATAATTCAGTTTGTCATTCAAGGTGTTATCCAGGTCGGTTTCGTATGCCTTGAATATCTCTAATTCTTCTAATGAGTGCAGATAAGGCCCCTTTTTACATTTGTACAATATTTTTAAATTTTCAGTGGATCTATACACAATAGCTCTTTTCAAAACGGTGTTCGGTGAAGGTGGAATTTTGCCGTTGTAACTGGGGTTCAAGAATCAAGAATCAAGAATTTTATTTGCTATTAAATAAAACATCTTTACAATAGGCATCGTCAGAGTACATTTAAAATCAATAAACCTAACAATAGCAAAAGAGCATAAACAACTTATATAATACAATAAACAACTTATATAATACAATAAAAAAAACATATATTACAAGCATTCCTTACTCTAGTTAAAGTCATTCATATTAAATTTTAAATACTCTTCAAGTGTATAAAATCCTTGTTTATTAAGCCAATTGCTTACCATTGTTGAAAATTTCCTTGGCGGGAGGGACCTAACTGTAGTGGGAAGCCTATTAAAAATCAAAATTTGTTGATACTTGTAACTTTGATAATACTTATTTAATCTTATATTCGGTTTAATTAAATTTCCTTTGTCTCTTGTGTTGTAACCATGTATTGAGGATTGTTCATAAAAGTCATCAATATTATTTCTAACATAAATGAGATTTGAGAGAATAAAACTACATGCCAATGTCATAATCTTAAATTCTGGAAAAACTAATCTACAAGATTCGTTGATGCAATACCTGCTATTATTCTTAATGCTTTTTTCTGCCAAGCATTTAAATATAACAGGTTACTGTCGTCGATTCTTTGTTCACACATAAATTAACTTCGGGGTTTAGGAAGGTGTTCTTTGAATCTAGTTTCAAATGATCTTCCAGTTTCACCAATATAAAATTTTGAGCAGTCGGAACATTCTAATCTGTAAACGCCGGTGGATGTACTCTTGTCATTGTCAGAAATATTGCTGTTTCTGGGGTTTATAAGTTTCCCAATTTTATTGCTTTATATTTATAAATATATTTGCTTTATTTTTTGTTTTATATGCTAATTTGATTTTATGGTGTTTTAATTCAAGCTGTAAGGGATAACTTAGATGCTTGCTGTATTCTATATAGACACATATTTAATTCTTTCTTATGGCTCATTCTGAGGTAAAGTAGGTTTATTTTTTATTTTTATAATTTTATCTATAATTGCGCTCTGAGAACCGTTAGCTACGGCTATATGTTTTAATATTTTTAATTCACTTTCATAATCTTTATTACTTAAATGCATGGTTAGTAATTTATGCTCCATACTGTTATAGGCCGACAATTTTTGTGATTCCGAGTGGTAGGATGTATGTATAGTGTCTCGTACAGTCGGTTGCAGTAGGCTCTCTGAAAATGCTATATTTTAGTTTTCCATTTTGTTTGATTACTGTAGTGTCCAGAAAGTTTAAACTATTATTTTGTTCTAATTCCAATAGAAAGTTTATGTTTGTTACACCAGTGTTATTTAAATATTTTTTGAAGATTTCTAACTGTCTTCTATTCCCATTATATATAATAAACGTATCGTCAACTAAAAAGGGGGAGAGTATGATGAGCCCACCTAAGATCTTGCCACCCCTTTCGATCGTTACTTGTAAGGTCCACTCTTTAAAGGTCAGCTTACTTTGAAAAATATAGTTTATAGTTCCGTCTGTTTAGTACCACTTCAATTAAATTTGTATTTGTTAACTGAGTCATTTCAGAGCATTGGATATAGAGTGGGAAATATTAGGCCTATGATATCTTTTCGTTTTGAGGTCCCCAGTCCCCAAAAACACCATACGTTCAAAACTGTGTATATATATATATATATATATATATGTGTGTCCGTGAGCACGATAACTCTCGTAAAAATAATCCGATTTTGATGAAACTTGGTATAAACGTGTAAAGCAACAGTTGTGACTTTAAGTTTGAAAACCAGCCAGATAGCTCTATCCAAAGGGGTATTTTGGGGGGGTTTGGTACCCCAAAATGTTTTTTTGAATATTTTACATCTAATTTTTGAAATAGTCAAATTTTAGTTTTCACCATTCAATTCAGCTTAAAAAAACACACAATTTGGTATTTCGATCATTCCTCTACGTCAATTGGTTACCGAGATATTTAAAGTGCTAAACACAGTACGTTGTCTAATGTTATTCTTATGGAGGAAAGAAAAATTTAGATATCTCGCTTATTTATGAACGTATACTGACGAAACGTAGTATACAGCTTCATCTCGCTGTGGTCTATTGATATTTGCTAAAAAAAATTTTTGGCAAATCCTCCCGTAGCAGCAAATCCGCGTACTCAGCCCCCATTTTATTCTTATGGAGAATAATTAAATGTTCTGTCTCCCTTAATTATGAACATAAATGAATAAAAACTGGTATATGACTTCACCTCGTTAAGTTATATTGATATTAGTGTAAAAACGTATTTTTTGTGTTGCTTGTTGCAGCAAACCTGCGTACTCAGCCCCAATGAAATTCTTATGGAGAATAATTAAAATTGTGTATATCGCTTATTTGTGAATATATTTTAATGAAACTTGGTAAGTGGCTTTATCTAGTATGAAGACATTTATATCTTCATTGGAAATTCGTTGAGTATGCAGGTTTGCTGCGACGGGGGTATTATTTTTTATTTTACGAGGCCATTCGATAAGAATGTTATGATCGTCAGGTCCTCCACGAATAAATACAAGAAGTAAACAGCATAGAGAATTAATTATATAAATTTATAAATACATTTAACATGTATACTTATTACATATGATTTTAAATTTAACCTAAGCAAGTTAGAAATGAAAAAGAATAATATTGGTTTTTAGCCTTATTTTTCTGGCAGACCTTTTAGCCATAGTCTACTAAAAATAAGTTGGATTTGCTTGTAATTTGTTCAGCATATTTTATTTGTTTAAATGTTTTTTTTTCCTAGAGCCCAATTTTGATTCTTTTGAGAGCTTGAAACTTCAGAGCTTTGGGAATGAGGAAATTCTTGTCTGCGTAAAATCAGAGGGAATGAGTTTGGATGAAATGAAGATGAAAGAAATCTCAAATCAAGCAAGTGTAAACGATATTTTCTATCAAAATCTGTCTGAAGTCTGTGTCCACAGTTCAACCTTGTCCACACAAGGAGAGGGGGACTTCCAGCCCCCTTATGTAAGAGAAACTAAAGCCTTCTACCACCTGGGATCTGAGGGTGGAAGTGGTCATGATCAAACATGTATAGACTCTTCCCACTCATCTGTTAATACATCATTTACTGATGAATTAATCGCTCAGCTCCATGTTGACATTAATAACGTTTCTTTTGACAACATTCATTTAAGTGACAGTGAAGTAGAGAAAGAATTACAAACCTTGGAAAGTAGCAGTGAAGAAACAAAAATACAAGTCAACCAGTGCTGCCAAACTAACAGCTCAAAAAATGTTGAAGAAGAAATGGATTCTACAAATGAGCAGAACAATCATGAACTCAGACATTCTCCAAAATTCTCTCACCTAAATGATCTTCTGAATCAATATTTTAGACTGAAGGAGAACGGAGATGAAAGGGAAAATGAAGAGGAAAGAGAGCTTTTATCAACAAGCAGTGAAGAGTGTCCATGTCTTAAAAGTAAAAGAGAAGGTTGCATGGATAACTTTTCTCAAACCAATCCCTTCAGAAATCCTTTCCTTTGCTCGAATGTTAATTCCACAATAGCTTTATCATCAAACTGTTGTGATTCAAGAGATCCAGTCGATGAATCAAGTAGGTCGACTGTCTGTACTGATGCGGGGGAGGACCTTGACAATAATGAGTGGGTAGAAGCAAATGAAGTTCAGATAAGGATCACAGAGCCTGGTTGTTCCAAAGATTTTTTAGAAAAAGAGAGTCTCGATAATGATGATAGTGTGGTCCAGACAAGACAGTATTGGTCCAACGTTGGCTTGATTACAGAACGTACTGTTGACCGCCGGTATATGGGTCCTGTGGAAATTCCTGGAATAGAATCAATAAAGGGAGTGCCCAGAGTCCAGGAAAAATATTTGACTTGTGAACCAGAAAAAATCATTTGGGTGACAGAAGCAGAGGCAACAGAAGAGAAGACTTCTCCAAGCTCCAGTCAAGATCATCTAAAAGATGAGGAGGTAAACTATTTGTCATTTCCCGAAAAAACAGAGGAGAGAAAAAAAAAGAAAAAGTTTGTCTCAAGACTGAGTAAGGCTATAAGTAGTATTTTCAAATTTAATAATAAAGATTCTAAAGAATAGTCAATTGAATTCATTCAATGAATCACTGATACCATTGATTTAAAAACAAAGATGTTATGCATAGTACAACATATAGCATGATACAAATAAAATACAAAAGCTTTACGATTTAACGTTTATGGCTCATTTATTTTTAAATTATCGAGTACTGTATCGTAATTATATATTTCAGCACATACATCATAGCTTTGTATTAAAAATAAACAATTATTTTGTATATAGAGTGATTATTGTTTTAAATGTTTTATGTTTGGACGTAAATTTGGACAACCTTTTTACTGACAGGTAACTTCATTTTGTTTTTTCATCAATCCTTTTACACACATGCACGGAATTTAACACGTTCACTACAGACATGTTAAATATACATAAATATAGACTGACCATACCACTTGCGCTCCATTAAAACTTGCCTGAGACCAGCATCCCATATGAGCTGCTCGGGCCATTCCAGTAGACCAGTGGCGGATTTACACGATTGCGCTAAGGGCTAGTAGCAACGTGCCGCCCCCTCCCCCCCCCAATAACATAACCTGTTTTTCCTCTCAGCCACACCCAGGTTTACCCACATCTTGAATATCTCGTCTAGTTGGTTATTTTATGGCTGTATGTAAGGAAGCTTTAAATTTACTGAATGAATAAATTTCAGAAATCGTAGTTTTTCCTAATTTAAAAAATTAATAAACAGTAATAAAATGTAGAATTGTGATTTCCCAACATTACTGTAGTTCAATATGTCATAACAATCGACCCTGCAAGTGTTTGTTTTGAAAGCAGTGCTACTTTTACTGGCACAAAAATCCTTCAAAAAAGGCCTAAAAATCCCTACTTATTCTTTACTAAACAATAATTTTTACACCAATGCGTAAACTACTAATCATTTGAATAAATAACCTACAAATATAAATACCGCCGTTGCAGCAAACCTGCATACTTAGCGAATTTCCAATTCATACATATATGGCTACTACTACACTACTACATAAATACAAGTTTCACAAAAATACATTTATAAACAAGTGATATACAACATTTTATTTATTCTCCTTAAGAATAACATTAGGATTGAGGACACAGGTTTGCTGCAAAAAGGAAGATACAATAAGTAATAGTTTTTTTTTTTTTTTTTTTAATATAACTGAACCAGGTGAAGCTACATACCAAGTTTTATTAATTTAGGTTCACAATTAAGGGAGATATACAACTTTACTTATTCACCATATGAATAACATGGGGGCCGGGTATGCAGGTTTGCTGCTTCGGAAACTATCAACAAAAAAATTGTTTTTTGTGCTAATATCAATATACCAGTACTAGGTGAAGCCACATGCCAAGTTTCATCAATATACATTCATAAATAATCGAGATATCAAATTTTATTTATTCTCCATAAGGATAACATTAGACAACGTATTGTGTTTAGCACTTTGAATAGCTCTGCAAGGGTTGGACGCAGGACAACAATTAAAAAAACCTAAATATTTGTTTTGTTGAGTTAAACATATTGATAAAAAGAAATGTGAAGTTTTTAGTAAAATTATCTGAGAAAAATCTAAAAATGTTTTTCCCATATAGAAGATTAACATAGGACACATTTTTTTTGGATTTTCTCCGCAACCACTTAACCTAGGTTAATGATTCAAAATGCTAAATTTTTTTTCAAGGTCTATAAAATGGTTATAACTAAAATTGAGTGTTTGTAACATTTTGGGGTAAGATTTGCAAAAAACTGATTTTTGGAAAATTGTAAACCCCCATAAAGCCGATTCCCATAGTCCTAACGATCTGGTTTTTGAACTTAAAGTCATAAATACTACTCTCCACATTTGTGCCGAAGTTCATCAAAATCGGGCAATTCTTTCAAAAGTTATCGCGGTAACGGACACATATATCGAAATTTGAACGAATATTGTTTTTGGCATCTGGGGACCTCAAAACGAAAAAGTTATCATGGTCCCGGGCTTAAGCCTTACCATGCCGCCTATGGTAATAGCTTCTTCCCTATAGGGGAAATTCGCTAAAACATTGTAGCCTCAAAATTCCTACTTTCAGACTATTTTAATCCTGAGTTATCGTGTTTTAATGCAGTTTGACATTCATTTTGTAAATTATATTTTTATTCGAAGAATTATTTTTATGTTTTAAATCATAAACATATAAAACTAATTGATGTAGTCTTCACAACTTATTTACAAGTCAGTTTAAAATTAAGAACTCATAAACTTTATAGAGCAAATTCCTCAATTTAAAATGAACGAAACGTTTTGTTTAATTCATGTGTTGTTATGTTTAGCGATGTGTTTATTATTCATGCCATGGGATATTTCCTTTTTGGTGGGAACATTTTAAAATGTTTGTTTCTTACCCTGAGACCAGTGAGACCCCTTTCAATGGCCTTATTTTCATTACTACATTGAAGTTTCTTATTTTTGAATTCTATTATTCAAATGGGGTTTATACGGATTAATATGCGCCTGAGAAAACATAGGCCTATATTATATTTTTAAATTTGTTTAACCGACCTGATGACCTGATTTGTTTAGGTTTATCAATCAAAACGTGTTTAATTTATATAGACTTGGTTTACGTAGGCCAATCTATTTGCCTTCAGTGCTTGTTTCCAGGTAGTTTCTGTCGCAGCTTAGGTGTTCAACTTTAATTTTATACTTTATTTGGGGGTTAGTAACACTGCGAGAGTAACAGACGCATTAGCCAATCTGTGTTGATAAGTAACATATTTTCCCACTTCTGTCCATCATGTCAATTCAACAATATCATTATAGTCATTATAGTCTCATTGCCATCTAAAATTCTGCCACATTTATCAGGTGTGCCTCAGTAATTTATTGTGTAAAAAATAGTTAATAGCATGCGAATGTATGGAACATTAAGACCATCGATCTGTCCATAGCGGCGCAGCGCCTGATGACTGAGGGGAGAAGTTGAATTTCCCCTATGTCTCTTGCCGCCCTGAAAATCCTTTCTCTGAGACCTAAACTTGTACGGCCGAATGTATTAAAACTGTTTTAGGGAAAAACGGGGTCAGATATTGTAAGAATAATTCACTAGCCTCTGATTATTACCTTTATCGCCATTAAAAGGGCGGCACACTGGCATTATCATCCGCTTTTATCACAATGTTCCCAATTTAAAAATTTGTTTTTTTTTATTAATTTTCCTGCAAATTTGCCGCCTCTAAATATTTGCCGCTCTGGGCTGCAGCCCCTACAGCCCCCCCGCCCCCCCCCCTAAGTCCGCCACTGCAGTAGACTGGCAATGTCCCAAATGTGCGCAAGTGTACCCAGCTTTTTGAAATGCCTGCAATATCGTCTGTTTTTAAGGCTTGCCAAATTTGGATTGCTTGGTCTCTAGATTCGACGATCAATGTGAACATTGCTGCTCACAGTTTGTCCGGTATCGTGGACAAACCTGACCGGCTCGAGGTTACCGTATGGTAGAGTGGGTAAAAGAGGGGATTTTATCTAGTGATTTTTTTATCTAGTCCTGACCAGGGACTTGGGAATACCCCCCAGGTAGGAGAGTCTAGGAACTACTTTGTAGGACAATTTATTTATTTTTGTTGTTGTTATATTTAAATTATAAATCACACATAAACTATACAAAAAATATAAATACCCCCGTAGCAGCAAACCTGCGTACTCAGCGAATTTCCAATGCATATATATGTATCTTAATACCACATAAAGCCACATACCAAGTTCCATCAATATACATTCATAAATAAACGATTTATGACATTTTAATTATTCTCCATAAGAATAACATGGCGGCTGAGTATGCAGGTTTGCTGAAGCAAGGAACACAAAAAATGGGGTTTTATACAAATATCAATATAACTCATGTAGGTAAAGCCACATACCAAATTTCATTAATTTATTTTCATAATGAAGGCAGATAACACGGTTACTTATTCTCCATAAGAATAACATGGGGCTGAGTACGCAGGTTTGCTGCTACGGGAGTCTTTGGTAAAAAATTGTTTTTTGAGCAAATATCAATGGTCCACAACCAGATGAAGCCGTATACCAAGTTTCGTCAGTATACGTTCATAAATAAGCGAGATATAAAATTTTTATTTTCCTCCATAAGAATAACATTAGACAACGTACTGTGTTTAGCACTTTTAATATCTCGGTAACCAATTGACGTAGAGAAATGATCAAAATACCAAATTTTGTGTTTTTTTTAAGCTGAATCCAATGGAAAAAAACTAAAATTTGCTTTTTCCAAAATTATATGTAAAAAATTCAAAAAACCCATTTTTGGGGTACAAAACCCCCCCAAAATATCCCTTCGGATAGAGTGTTCTGGCTGGTTTTCGAACTTAAAAGTCATAAATGTTGCTTTACACGTTTATACCAAATTTAATCAAAATCGGATAATTTTTACGAGAGTTATCGTGCTCACGGACATATATATATATATATATATATATATATATATATATATATGTATATATATATATGTATATATATATATATATACAGTTTCGAACGAATGGTGTTTTTGGGGTCTGGGGACCTCAAAACGAAAAGTTATCATGGTCCCGGGCCTAGGTCTTACCATGCCGACTACGGTAATAGCTTCTTCCCTATAGGGGAAATTCGCGAAATCTAAAATATAAAACTGTATACTTTTTAGATTTTTCATTTTATAAACTGCTGAGAGCCATAAATCCTCATACTGATTTTCAGCGATAGATAACAGCAAATATGTGTGAAAGTTAACGATATTTCCTGTCGAAATAAAGCCAAATAGTACAAATAATACTAAAAATCAGTAAACATTTTTCAAAATCTGAGGCCTCTTTATGATCTGGTACTCAAAAAAAGCAAAAAATGAATTCTAAAAAATATGGGTGTCAAATTACTACGAATTTTACACTCATATGGTTTAGATAGCAATGTAAAAGTTTTGCCTTTGACTTTACAAAATGTAGATACGTAAGGTAGGTGTACTGGAAGCTGGTAGTATAAGAAATTAAATATACTGTAATAACTTGGCCATATTTTCAAAAGTTTAAAATTTGATCAATTAATTTTGAATAAACCTAAAACCCAATTTATTTGTTGATAATAAATTCATAAAATAAATCCAGTATATAAATAAGCCAACAAGATATACTTAAGTATACCCAATAAGAATAAGTCATGTACTAATGCCTCTACCTGACAGGGTAAAATGGGCTTGTGCCTCTAGCTGACAGGGATTGTTCCCTGAACTATACAGACAGACAAAAATAAGATTTATTTTAACATTTCAACCCTTTGCACTCCTAGTGGCCTGTGCCTACTCCAAAACATATTGTATTTATTCCCACCTACATATAGTCCTCTCAGGTCGTATGGCCACTCTGAGTGGCCATGCCATTTTCTTTGTCAGCCCGGCAGCCATTTCAGCCCTCTGCTCATTCCAGCTTGTATTTATTTTTTTGATCGTATAGCCTCATAGTATCACGTTACGTGATATTGAAGGTTATATTGGATGGTTATTAAAACTCTATTTATACTTTGGTTTATTTTAGCGAATTTCCCCTATAGGGAAGAAGCTATTACCGTAGGTCTCATGGTAAGACTTAAGCCCAAAACCATGTTAACTTTTTGTTTTAAGGTCTCCAGATGACAAAAACACTATTGGTTGAAATTCATATATATGTATATATATATATCTATATATGAGTCCGTGAATGCGATAACTTGGGTAAAAAACGTCCAATTTCGATGAAATTTGGCTCAAATGTGTAAAGTGACATGAATATGGGAAGGGGGGTTTATGGGGGTTTTGAATTTTCCAAAAATCAGTTTTTTTGCATTTTTCACCCTAACATTTTTAAAACACTTAATTTTGGTTTGAACGATGTTATAGAGATTAAAAAAACAATATGGTATTTTAAATTACTAACCTAGGTTAAGTGCTTGTGGAGAAAATCAAAAAAAAACCTGTTCATAAAATCTCCAATGTTAATCTTATGGGAAAAAGGTTTTTGGCTTTTCCTCAGTTCATTTTTAATTCACATTTGCTTTTACCAATCAGTTTAGCTCTACAACGCAATCATTTTGGTGTTTAAATTGTGATTCTATGCGTCCAACCGTTGCAGAGATATTCAAAGTGCTAAACACTGTATGTTGTCCAATGTTATCCTTATGGAGAATAAGTAAAATTTGATATCTCCATTATTTATGAATGTATATTGATGAAACTTGGTATGTGGCTTCATTTAGTATTGGTATATTGATATTTGCACATAAATCTTTTTTGTTGATTACCCCCGTAGCAGCAAACCTGCATACTGAGCCCTAATGTTATTCTTATGGAGAATAAGTAAAGTTTTATATCCCCTTAATTATGAACATAAATTAATAAAACTTAGTATGTAGCTTCACCTGGTTCAATTATATTGATAATTGCGAAAAAAACACATTTCTTATCTTCCAAGTTGTAGCAAACCTGTGTACTCAGCCCTAAAAAAATAAAATGCGATAGATCACTTATTTATTTATGTATTTTTAAGAAACTTGGTAAGTGGTTTTATGTGGTAGTGAGAAACATATGCATGCAATGGAAATTTGCTGAGTACGCAGGTTTGCTGCGACGGGGGTATTATTTTTATCTTCTGTTTATTGCAAAACAAAACATATAAAACTATTTTTTAGTTACTTTTAATGCAAATATGTAATGTTTTGGAGTCAATATCACTCTCATGTTCTGAAACTCTTTCAAAATCAGTTAAATAGTTTTTGAGCACATCTCGGATTTCATCAGAACATAAGTTTTCATCCAATTTAAATTAATAGCCCTAATAACCACAGTTTACATCCTTACTAATATATAAATACCCCCGTCACAGCAAACCTGGATACTCAGCGAATTTCCAATGAATGTATAACATAACACATTAAGCCACTTAACAGGATTCATAAGAAATATATTCACAACAAGCGACATTTAAAATATTAACTATTCTCTATAAGAATAACATTGCAGATGAGTATGCAGGTTTGCTGCAACATGGAACACAACAATTTTTTTTATGCAAATATCAATAGAACCCATCTAAGTGAAGTCACAACCAAGTTTCATCCATATACATTCATAAATAAGCGATGTATAACATTTTAATTATTTTCTATAAGAATAACATGGGGACCGAGTACCTAGGTTTGCTGCTACGGGAACTACAGGCGAAAATGTTTTTTTTTTTGTGCAACCAACAATAAACCACAATCAGATGAAGCCATATACAAAATTTCATCGGTTTATGTTCATAA
Source organism: Allygus modestus (assembly GCA_963675035.1). Classification (NCBI taxonomy): domain Eukaryota; kingdom Metazoa; phylum Arthropoda; class Insecta; order Hemiptera; family Cicadellidae; genus Allygus; species Allygus modestus. Next base: position 305,534,788 of record OY776111.1, read on the forward strand.
ATAAGCAAGATATAAAATGTGTCTTTCTCCATAAGAATAACATTAGACAACATACTGTGTTAAGCACCTGCATTATCTCACTAACCAATTGATGAAGAGTAATGATCAAAATATCAAATTGTTTGTTTTTTTTATGCTGAATTCAATGGTGAAAAATAAAATAAAATGTTATAAATAAAAATGATATGTGGAAACCCCAAAAAACCCATTTCTGGTGTACAAAACCTCCCAACCCCCCCCCCCCTTCGGATAGTGTGATATGTCTGGTTTTCGAACTCGTTCAAATAAATAGTACCTTACACATTTGTACTAAATATCATTAAGATCGAACCTTTTATACGAGGGTTATCGTGCTTACGGACACATATATATATATATATATATATATATATATATATATATATATATATATATATATATATATATATATATATATATATATATATATATATATATATATACATATATACATATATAAAAATTTGAACGAATGGTGTTTTTGGCATCTGGGAACCTCAAAATGAAAAGTTATCACGGCCACGGGCTTAAGTCTTACCATGAGACCTAAGGTAATTAGCTTCTTCCCTATAGGGGAATTTCGCTAAAATGGGATGGTGTGTGTCTGTCTGTCTGCTTTTTGTTCCTCAATCACTCAAAAACTGTTGAACTGATTGGCATGAAAATTTACAGTAATTTTCCTTATATACCAAATAAACACATAGGCCTATTTTCGTTTTGAAAATCCTATAAGGCTCTGCCCTATGGGACTTCCAAGTTCCCATGTATTTCTTATGGACATTCATTTTTGTTTGAGCTTCATACATACAGCTGATCATGATTCGTAGTAGTTCCACGGGGTTGACCTCAGAATGCAGCACACACAACTGTCATAGCTTTTATAATCATTTGAGGGGCGTAGCCTGCGGGAAACAGCTAGTTAATTTATAAAAACAAAGGATAACCATGCGGAAAAACAGGACAACAAAAGAGGATCCATAAACTCAGTACAGAATTGCATGCTGTGACAATTTTGTCAAACAATAATATGATGGCGTAAAATCATTCATAAATGGATTCTTATCCCATAAAGCGACATTTAGATATGTTGATTAAATTAATTATTTATACAAAAATGATAACAAAATGAACTCACCTCCTTAACGAATTAGCTAACAAGCCAGTTCTAGTGGGGATTTCACTGTTAACCAGAGTTACAAAGAGCTGCGGTTCATTAAAAACAAAGAAAAAACAGACAAATGCTAATGATTTTTTGTAATCAATAAAATAATAATGACAGCTCCTTCCATCAAATAATCATGTATTTTAATTTAAAGAAAAACTAATTATAAGCTAGATAAATGAAGACTGTAAGCTAGAGGAACACTGACAGCTACCGGCACATCTACCTTTAATCCCCAATAAACATAAACCTAATAAACATTTAGGTTAACTCTTTAGGGGGGAAAAATGGGTTTCATAAGCTGGCCCTACACTTAAAAATACACCTGAATGTTTTGGCCGAATAGCTGCCCAAAAGTTCACAGAACATTCCTTATGGTTTTGACAACAGTGAACACTGAATATTTAGCTTCATAGAAAAGCTCCCTTCCTACTATCAAGTATAACCACCAAAAATTCCAGCAAAACTTTGACAAGATACGTGTTGTTTCATGACAAGATGGATGATGACTTGAGTGATTATGTTGCTACTGTTGCAGCTACACGTGTATTATTTTCTACCATAGCACTTTTAAACAAAGATTTTATGGATTGGTTCCTTCTTCAAAGGCAGAAAATGGTAAGGAACAGTGATGTTAACTTTATTCAGAATGTAGCATAATTTAATCTACTAAATACAGTCTTGGGGAGTAGCGTGCTACTATTAGCGAATTTCCCCTATAGGGAAGAAGCTATTACCGTCGGTCTCATGGTAAGACTTAAGCCCGAGACCATGATAACTTTTCATTTTGAGGTCCGCAGGTGCCAAAAACACCATTCGTTCAAATTTTAGCGAATTTCCCCCATAGGGAAGAAGCTATTACCCAAGGCCGTAGCCAATGGGGGGGGTCAGGGGGTCGAAACCCCCCCCGAAATTTTGAGATAAATAATAAAAAAACAGACCAACAAAAAATGTGAAGAATTTTATCATAACAAATTGTTTGAAAATTTAATGATGACAAGGAATAAACTTAAAAACAAAGGAAATACAAATTTACTTATTTTTTTAGTTAATTTTGTTTGTTCAAGAGTTCAAGTCATAACGAAAGTCGTAGCGGTCGTAGTTAGTCAGCTGTGCGGACGCCACGTCGTCGTAGGGATCGCGGGGGAGTGTGAACGAATGAGCGGGAATTTGACATAACCTGTCAATTCACTCATCAGGACGTATTCGGCTGATCGTGTGTGCACTGCGCAGTTTACAGTTTTTCATAGTGACAGTTAGTCTTCCTAAAGCTTTGTGTCGTCTGTTTAATTGACTTATACGACGATATAAATGCTCAGTATATAAGGTAAGTAAAACCAAACAAAACAGTGAAAATCAACCGATCCCGAAAAGTATTTTAGGATCGCAGTAGCCATTCCTCTTCTTGATGACTTTGTTTGCCAGCTAGATTCAAGATTTCTGGAATACAAAGACGTATTTGCAGGTCTTAATTCTTTGTTGCCATCTGTCTGTTGTACGATCCAGTCTTTAGACCTTGACAGTTTCAAGATTTACCAAAATATATTTGACTTGGAGTTGGAGATGTTACCAGCTGAATTCGATTTATGGAAAATCTACTGGGGGAAGAAAAAGGAAATTGACCGGCCTACGTGTGCCATTGAAAGCTTAGGAGAATGCAACAAATATTTATACCCCAATATATTTATTATGCTTAATATTTTCTCCACACTTCTAGTGACCACCTGCACTCCCGAACGTAGCTTTTCGACCCTCAGAAGGCTGAAAACTTATTTAAGAAACTCTTGTGGTCAAAGCCGTCTGAGTGGCTTAGCACTGATGTCCGTTCACAGGGAGAGAGAAATTCCGACGGAAGATGTAATTAATAGTTTTTCCAAAAAAAGAACCGGAGGCTTAACTTTGTTTTGTAAATGAAGTATCTTTCTTACAAGAACGTGTTTAGTTTATCTGTAATCATTAAAACTTGATTTTTCAATTTCCATATACCTTAGTTTTTTTCTTGTACCAACCACTTTCTATCATTATAGACTGAGGACTGAGTGAAAATATACCGACAACGAAACTCTGGTATTTATTGTGTTGAAAAATATCCGTTTTATGTTGTTATATCTTGTTAGTAGTGACATTGAAGGACGTTCAAAAGTATGTTTTTTAAGTTGGCAAGCTTGAAATAAAAAGAAGAAAGAAGAATTTAGTTGATACGATTACTGCTGTGTTTTCTGGGTTATTTAATAATAATAATAATAATATATAATATATAAGTACTATTTAAATATTTAAAACTTCAAAAATCTTACTTTAACATTAGATTATATTAAGAATTGCGTTAAAATGAAAGTTTGGAAGTTACTCCCTGTAACCGCGGAGCCCAAACCCCCCCCAAAAAATTTTCCTGGCTACGGCTTTGCTATTACCGTAGTCAGCATGGCAAGACCTAGGCCCGGGACAGTGATAATTTTTCGTTTTGAGGTCCCCAGACCCAAAAAACACCATTCATTCAAAACTATATATATATATATATATATATATATATATATATATATATACATGTTCGTGAGCACGATAACTCATAAAAATTACCCGATTTTGATGTAATTTTGATGTAACATAATGGTGTAAATGTGTAAAGCAGGGGCGGAACCAGAAGTCATGTTTGGGGGGGGCGGTCACCGAAAGTTACCCCTCCCCCTTCCCTCTGGATGGTCCCTGGCACCCCCATTATTGTTTTTAACTATATGAATGTATACAACGAATGAAAGTAAGTTAACACAATATGTCAATAACCTTGTATTCAAGAAAAAAACAATCTTAACTTAATAAACAAGCTAAACAAAAATTACTTTAGTTCTACTGCGCCCAACCATAAATAAAAATTAAATATTTAGGCATTACACTTTTTTCTACATCATCGGTAGGCGTCTAAGAACAAGTAAGATGAATTTGTTTTAGTATTTACCCACATGAAAAACTATTACAAACGTATTTGAAATCTGCAATACTGAACTACACTATGCGAAGATAAAATTAGGAATGAGGCTGACAGCCAAGGTCAACCACTCGAAAAATGAAATTTCATACCACATTTTTACAATATAAAATACTTGGCGTAAGAGCTTCTGTTTGCACGCAATTTAATCTTTGTTTCCTCTTATTTCATTACATATATTTCGAGGCACTTTTTGCTTCTAGCCTAGCCACTGCCTAGCAACGGATTACGCGATTTTAAACAAAAATCAAACCACCCTGTAAACAAAACACCGCTGATAGCAAACAACGGTAGGCGGGCAAAATTCAATAAAAAATAATCACCGAATACAATTGTAGCAAGCTTTGCTGCTAAAATTTACCTCCAAGACTATGTTGAAAACACTATTTCGGTCTGTCAACTGGCAAAACTGCAACAACTTCACGATACTCGGGAATATCCATGTTTTTGTAAGACGCTTTTAGGTTAAATACATGGATCTAAGTAATGTTTTATATACTAAAAAGGAAGTTTAAAATTTTACCTGTCTAATGGTATGTATTTTATTTCATTTAAATAAACGTTTAAATTAGTTAGTGTTAGTTAGTTATTAGTTAGTGTTTAAGTTAGTTTGAATTTTATGTAACCTTGTAGACAGGAGCGGCCAAATTTGTCTCACGGAACCGGAAAACGGGTTTTCGGGAGGCTTTTGATGCTTACATTTTCATTCAGATTTCCCCTATATATTTCCCATTTGGATTTATTCAAACATTCATCATATGCCTGAATAGTAAAATAAAACACAACAATTCTTAGGTTTGGGGGGGGCGACCGCCCCTACCGTCCCCCCCCTTGGATCCGCCCCTGGTGTAAAGCAACATTTATGTGTTTTATTTAAGTTCGAAAACCAGCCAGATCGCTCTATCTGAAAGGGTATTTTTGGGGGGGTTACCCAAAAATGGTTTTTTTTTTAATTTTTTACATATAATTTTGGAATTAGTCAAAATTTAGTTTTTACCATTGGATTCAGCTTAAAAACTAATGAAACTTGGTATACAGCTTCATCTAGTTGTGGTACATTGATATTTGCTCAAAGAAACAATTAATCAAAGGTTCCCGTGGTAGCAAACCTGCGTACTCAGCCCCATGTTATTCTTATGGATAATAATTAAATGCTATGTCTCCCTTAATTATGAACATAAATGAATAAATACCCCGGTCGCAGCAAACCTGCGTACTCAGAGAATTTCCAAAGAATATATATGTCTTAATAAGACATTAAACCACTTACCAGGATTCATAAGAAATATGTTCACAAATATATGCGATATTTAAAATATGAATTATTCTCTATAAGAATAACATTGGGGATGAGTACGCAGGATTGCTGCCAACTCATCTAAATGAAGTCACATACCAAGTTTCATTCATATACATTCATAAATAAGGGAAATATAACATTTTAATTACTCTCCATAAGAATAACATGGGTACCGAGTACCTAGGTTTGCTGCTACAGAAACCATAGGCGAAAAATTGTTTTTTTGTGCAAAAAACAATAAATCACAACCAGATAAAGCCATATACCAAATTTTGTCAGTTTATGTTTATAAATAAGCGAGATATACAATTTTTCTTTTTCTCCATAAGAATAACATTAGACAACGTACTGTGTTTAGCATTTTCAATATCTCGGTAACCAATTGACCTAGAGCAATGATCAAAATACCAAATTTTTTTTAAGTTAAAATCAATGGTACAAATTAAAATTTTATTTAAATAAAAATTACATGTGAAAACCCGAAAAAACCCATTTTTGGGGTTCAAAACCCCCCTTCAAATGGTGCGATTCATCTGGTTTTCGAACTTGTTCAAATAAATGGTACTTTACACATTTGTACCAAATTTCATTAATATTGGACCTTTTTTACAAGAGTTATCGTGCTTACAGACACACATACGGGGGTTGGGGGGGGTTTTGTACCCCAAAAATGGGTTTTTTCGGGTTTCCACATGTAGTTTTTATTTAAATCAAATTTTTACTTTAATTTTTACCATTGAAATCAGCATAAAAAAACAACCAATTTGGTATTTTGATCATTTCTCTACGTCAATTGGTTACTGAGATATTGAAAGTGCTAAACATAGAACGTTGTCTAATGTTATTCTTATGGAGAAAAAGAAATACCCCCGTCGCAGCAAACCTGCGTACTCAGCGAATTTCCAATGAATATATATGTCTTAATATTACATTAAGCCTCATACCAGGATTCATAAGAAATATATTCATGAATAAGCGATATTTAAAATATTCATTATTCTCCATAAGAATAACATTAGGGATGAGTACGCAGGTTTGCTGCTAAAAGGAACAACAAATAATGGATTTTTATACAAATATCAATAGAACTTATCTAAGTCAAGTCACATACCAAGTTTCATCCATATACATTCATAAATAAACGATATATATATAACATTTTTATTACTCTCCATAAGAATAACATGGGGACCGAGTACCTAGGTTTGCTGCTTCGGGAACCATAGGCGAAAAATTGGTTTTTTGTTCAAACATCAACAAACCACAACCAGATGAAGCGATATTCCAAGTTTCGTCAGTATATGTTCATAAATAACCGAGATATAAAATTTGTCTATTTCTCCATAAGAATAACATTGGACAACGTACTGTGTTTAGCACTTGTAATATCTCAGTAACCAATTGACATAGAGCAATGATCAAAATAACAAATTGTTTTTTTTTTAAGCTGAATTTAATGGTATAAATTAAAATTTAATTTAAATCAAAATTACATGTGAAAACCCCAAAAAACCCATTTTTGGGGTACAAAACCCCCAAAAATCCCCCTTCGGATGGTGCAATTTGTCTGGTTTTCGAACTCGTTCAAATAAATGGTACTTTACATATTTGTACCAAATTTTATTAAGATCGGACTTTTTTTACGAGAGTTATCGTGCTTACGGACACATATATATATATATACATATATAAAAATTTGAACGAATGGTGTTTTTGGCATCTGGGGACCTCAAAACAAAAAGTTATCATGGTCTCGGGCTCAAGTCTTACCATGAGACCTATGGTAATAGCTTCTTCCCTATAGGGGAAATTCGCTAAAACTGTATATCTCGCTTATTTATGAACATAAACTGACGAAATTTGGTATATGGCTTCATCTGGTTGAGGTTTATTGTTGTTTGTACAACAAAATAATTTATCGCCTATAGTTCCTGTTGCAGCAAACCTAGGTACTTGGTCCCGATGTTATTCTTATGGAAAATAATTAAAATGTTATATATCGCTTATTAGTGAATTTCCTTAGGAAAGTGAACTATTAGCATGACCCGCACGGTGAAACTTAAGCCCGGGACCACCATAGAAGTTCCTAACGAGACCCCCTGAACACGTTTTGGGGGGTCGTTCAAAATGTTATATATATATATATATATATATATATATATATATATATATATATATATATGTGTGTGTGTTTGCACTCTAGCGGTCACATTTTTTGTCCGATTAACTTCAAATTTGGTAGGGACATTCCTTTCTGAAATCAGTTGGACAAGTTCGTTGGGCAAAAGAATCGTAAAACTCCAAACCCCTTTTTTGGGGGTTAATTTTCCAAATTTCGAGTTTTTGGGCCCAAAAAGGGTCTAAAAAGCCCCAAATGTAAAATTAATGCATGTAAAAAGATGGGAATCAGTGAGACAAAAGTTTTAAGCCCTCTTTCGTCATTCTAGCATAAATATTTACCGAGTTATTAAAGAAAATGTGTTTTGACAAAACACAGTACGTTGTCTTAATGGGGGTTTTACACTAGAAAAGCCTGCTACTCCTTTGTTAGAGTACTTTTATCATCCCCAGCAACCTCACGCCTACTTTCAAGCCTGACTGGACCTTCTCCTAACATTATAATGCGCAAAATTGTATTCCCAGCTTTGCAGGTAAATGAAACCAGGAGCATCAGAACAGCCAAAAAATCAGTGTTTTCAGATTTCAATAAAAATTGGAATACAAGTATGTTTTTACACTAATTTTAAGTTTTAAAAGTTGTTATGTGGAAATTCACTTCCCTCACATCAGCGTGCTGCGTGCGAACTCGTTTATGAATGTATATGGATGAAACTTGGTATGTGACTTCACTAAGTTGAGTTCTATTGATATTTGCATAAAAATCCATTACAGTATTTTGTGTTCCTTGTTGCAGCAAACCCTGTGTACTCATCCCCAATGTTATTGTTATGGAGAATAATTAATATTTTAAATATCGCTTGTTTGTGAATATATTTCTTATGAATCCTGTTAATTGTTTTAATGTCTTATGTTATATATTCATGCGACAGGGGTATTGTATATATTTATATATTTATTTATGTGTCTGTAAGCATAATAACTCTCGTAAAAAAGATCCGATCTTGATGAAATTTGGTACAAACGTGTAAAGTAGCATTTGTTTAAATTAGTTCAAAATCCAGACGGATCGGACCATCCGAAGGGTATTTTGGGAGGGGTTTTCATCCCAAAACCGGGTTTTATTGGGTTTTTCACATGTAATTTTTTCCGCAAAAAACAAACAATTTGGTGTTTTTCTCATTGCTCTACATCAATTGGTTACCGAGATATTGAAAGTGCTAAACACAGTACGTTGTCTAATGTTATTCTTATGGAGAAAAATAAAAAAATTATATCTCTCTCATTTATGAACATACACTGACGAAACTTGGTATACTTCATCTGATTATGGTCTATTGTAATTAGCACAAAAACAAAAATTGTTACCGATGATTCCCGTAGCAGTAAACCTGCATAATCAGTCCCGATGTTATTCTTATGGAGAAAAAGTAAAATATGATATTTCCCTTAAGTATGATTATAAATTAATAAAACTTGGCATATGGCTTCACTTAGTTGAGTTCCTTTGATATTTGCATAAAAACAATTTTTTTGTAGATAAATAAATAAATAAATCTTTATTTGTCATTCGGATACAATTATTATCATTGACAAAGTCAAAAATACACTGTATAAGTCAATAAAATATACTAATTAAAATAAATTGTATACAATACAGATATACAATTCATAAAATACAAGATGAATCTCGCAGCAGCAAACCTGGGTCCTCAGCCCCTATGTTATTCTTATGGAGGATAATTAAAATCTTATACATCGCTTATTTATGAATGAATATGGATGAAACTTGGTAAGTGAATTCACTTAGTTGAGTTCTATTGATATTTGCATAAAACCCCATTATTTTGGGTTCCTTTTTGCAGCAATCCTGCATACTCATCCCAATGTTATTCATAAGGAGAATAATTATTATTTTATATATCGCTTGTTTGTGAATATATTTTTTAGGAATCTTTTTAAGTGACTTTAAGTGTTAATAAGACATATATGTGCATTCAAAATTTGCTGAGTACGCAGGTTTGCTGCGACGGGGGCGTTTAAATAGCATCATCTGTGTAGCTCCTTCGAAAAAAGATAGCATGTAGCTGTATTGCGCTACATTTCTAACATACTTAACTTTAATGTTTTGGTCCAAAGAAGGCATCATAATTAAGGTGACCAGACGTCCGGATTTCGGCGGGACAATCCCGCTTTAGCGAGGTATGTCCCGGGGCCCCACGATTCCTGTGGGGACAGCCTAATGTCCCGCTTTAGCAGATTAACAAGAAAATACACATTGATTCATAAAAACCAATATATTTTTTTACATGTGGAATACAAGACTTTCGTTGACCAGCATTGTGTTGAGTTGTTCAAACACTTTGAAGCAAAACAAAAGTATCGGGTCCTAACATTTTTTCTAAACTTTTAACTGTTACATTGTTGCTTGAATGCAACTCTATATTATATTTTATATTCACATTTAATTTGTCAATTATAGTAATGCAGAGCGAGTGTTGCTGGGCCCAAAAACACTCGTGGATCTCTGATTTAGTTGTGGGTTGCTTGAAAGAAAAACCTGATTGCAAGAAACTATTTTATTTAAATCTGAGCAAAGACATTACAACATATACATAATTAAATTAGAGCCGGAAAAGAGTATTTTAAATTAATGTAAAATAGATCACCTTAGAGGTTATGGCTTTGGTCGATTTCTGGCCTTTTTAGTTTTAATATTTTTTTTGTATTTGTGTTTTAAATAATCAAAAGCAGTTCTCGAGTTAAAGTATCATAATGTGATAATCAGGAATTCCTAGTTAATTAAATGGCGGTTCATTAAAACAAGCGAGTGGTCGGGAATAAATAATAATATATAAGTCCTCCTAACTAAGCCTCCTGACCTCCGACACACTCTATCCTCCTATATCTTTTTACCACCAAATTAAATTATACATTCATATGATTCATGATTAACTTATTTATAATATGATGTGGTTCCTGATCTGAACTGCTGCTTAATTAATTTTACTCTTTTTTTTTGAAATCAACCAAACAGTAACACTCTGTTCTATGAATACTAAATTTCCTAGAATTTTGTATTATACTTAATTTTCAGCTCTTACAATTATTTTAGTTTTGAGACAATTGATTTGAGTTTAAAGATTTTCTAAAAGTTTTCTTGCTTAATACAAATTAATTCTTGCACAGAAAAAAAAAACTTTAAGTTAAATTGTGACAAATAGAGAGTTGCTATAAATGATTTGTGAATACGATATTACATCAAATAATTAACAAAGATAAATGAATTTAAACTTTGATCAGTACCAGTTATGACATGTGCTCTATGAAATATGACCAAGTATGTAAAACTAATAAATATTACTCACATGAACATTGTAGAAAATTACATACACAAAAGGCTCACAATATTAATACACTGTAACACTACTATGCACTTAATATTAATAATACCAGTAGTTTAATTTATTCCCCGTAAAACGACAAGAATGGCAGTGTTAAAACCTGCTCTTAGCACGTGTAATTTTGAAAAGTTTTAATTAATTAAATAATACGAATGTGATTGTACCGCGAATTTCGGCCTTTTCTTTAAAACAATTCGCGAAATAGAAAACGTATGGGATGCACCCCGTTAACAAATCGACGAACTTTTGGAATTGGCAAATAAACGCGGTATTGAATTTAGAAAAAGGTTTTAGATGATGTTACACCGAATGGTTCCGAGCTAAGAGAACGAGAAGCCGCAGTCGTCCAGTTTTATGAGCGAGGCGGGTCACGTGACTGCATTGTTGTCAGTTACTCCTGTACGCGGTAGTGTCTTCTAGATGTTTCTGATATGGCGGCAAGTTTGAGTTTGAACTTGTAACAATTTTCCCCCCCTCCAAAAGAATTTTTAATTTTTGTCTAACCTAACTCGGGACAAAGAGAGAGAAAAAAATTTTACACAAAAATTAAAAATTACTAAAGTTAACAGTAACAATACTTATAAAGATAAACATAACAATATAGTATCATTAGTGAGAGAGATGGTGGACTCTTACGGCTACATTCCCTGTAAGTTCCACTTCGGTCATAGACTCATCCCTAACACTTGGTGAAACTAAACTGTTCAGAGCTACACAAGGTTCCAGTTTGTTGCACTGCACTACACATGTAATTTTATCCTGAATACTGTCCATGATTGTGATGAAGGCTTTTCTGTTTAAGTGAATTCCATCTGTCCTACCATTATAATAGAAATGTTCAATTAAAGAGTTCATGTTGTAACCAGTGAAAATTGTATTTAAATTCAAAATAAAAATGTGAGACTTTGTGTTTAAGGTTTTGATATAATGGTTTAATTGCTTAATCTTTGTATTAAATTCGAAATTAAAAAGAGTCTCTGGTATGGTGAGAAGAAAAACTGTTTTTCCGGCATAGGTTAAAATATTGCAGATGACCTTTATGTTTCGTTTGGAGACCGAGAGAGAGAGGTGATTCCTGACATCGTTGGTGCCAATGAGCAGAACACAGGTTGGTTGTAGTTCGGCAGCGTGTTTTCGCACCTCGGTGACGATGTGTCTCGTAGTCGCCCCTGGTATGGTGATGTGTTTGGTGGCGGCTAGTTTCCACTGTTTCACTGCTCTGTGTAGATGGGAGTCTCCCACACAAGAAAACCTGTCATATGGGTTTACAAAAAGGAAATGGATCTTAAAAAAATTAAATCAATAAGTCACAACAATTTATTCTGAAGTAAAGAGAGAAAAAAGTATATATATATATATATATATATATATATATATATATATATATATTTCAGACTGGAGGAAAAAATTTCTTTATTTGATCAACATTAACTATCTGCTTTTGTGTCTGATCATTGTCCAAAGTTATTTCAACATTAACCGGTGAAGTGAGTTTAGTTACAGTATAAGGTCCCCTCCATTTGTGACAAAGTTTTGCTGTTATTTTCTTATCTTTATTACTGAGGGAATGCCTATACAAAACAACCTTATCACCAACAACAAAATTAGATGGAGTTCGATTCCTGTCATACCGTAACTTCGTTCTATTGTGCGCCTTTGTGAGATTCTGAAAAACATTGTCTAAACTCGGTTTGTTATTATGTCCTGTCTCTAAATTCCAAAGAAATTGCAATGGGTGTGTAAGTTCTCTACCTAAGAAAACGCTTGCGGGGGTGAACTTTGTTGCTTCATGTGTTGCGGAATTGAAAGCAAGCATTAAATATGGTAAATAAATGTCCCATGACTTATGATTCTGATTATGAAAAATTCTCAATGCAGTAACTAGGTTTCTATTAACTCGCTCAGCAACATTTGATTGAGGTCTGTATGGTGAAGTTGTTACATGCTTAATTCCTAACCCAAAAAGAAATGAAAAAAAATTCTGCGATGTGAAGACGGAGGCATTGTCTGTAATTAGGCGCTGTGGAATACCATGCTGTGCAAAAATGTTGTTTCGTAAAATATTTATTGCGGAATCTGATGTTTGTTTTCTAACTGGGTATAAAAAGCAGAATTTCGAAAAATTGTCCACCAAAACAAAGATTGATTCGTTTCCTCGTTGTGTTCGTTGTAGCGGACCAACAAAATCACAAAACCATTGCTCGTTACAATTCGTCGGTATATGAGAACTTAATTGACCGATTTTCTGGTTTTGCGCCGGTTTTGAGAGCTGACATTGTTCACATGACCTAACAAAATTCCTAATAAATTGTGTCATGCCTTTCCAAATAAATTGCTTCTGAATGTGATTCATAGTTTTGGCTATGCCCGCATGTGCAAACATAGGATTCTCATGAAAATATTTAACAATAAAAGTGTGCATGGACTCTGGAACTACTATTTTGCTTTTTCTGCCCTGTTTACCAAAATACAAAATATTATTGCGTAATGAGTGGTTCTTGACTGGAATTTTATTTCTCAAATCTGAAATAATTAAACTTAAACTCGGGTCTTGTGCCTGTTTTTCCCTAATTGAAGTAAATAGTTCTGGAAAACATTGCAGAGTGCAACATGTAGAATCCTCGATGATTTTAACGGTATTATCCGTATCATCCTTGAAGACTCTACATAAGGCATCTGCCACTACATTTAATTTACCCCTAATATTTTCTATTTCAAAATCAAACTCTGAAAGACGTAACACCCACCTATCAAATTGAGCTGTATGTTTACCCTTATTTTTTAAAATGTACATCACGGCAGAATTATCGGTTTGTAGTGTAAACTTCTTGTTTAAATATGGCCTAAATTTCTCAACTCCATATAAACATGCTAAAAATTCCTTCTTATGCATGGGGTATTTACGTTCTGTTTCACTTAATGTTCTGGATGCAAAATGAACCGGTAAAAGATTATCTCCCTCTTTCATTTGTAGAACTGCTGAAATCGCATTGTCACATGCGTCACAGGTGACAACAAGATCTCCATTAAAATCTGGCAATGTTAGTTGAGTTGACGAAACAAGGGAATTTTTTAATTCATCAAAAGCTTTCTGGTGTGTGGCTGTCCACTGAAATTTAACGTTTTTCTTCCTTAAGTTATTTAGTGGCAAGGCTATTTTGGAAAAATCCTTAATAAAGCGTGAATAAAAGTTTACACATCCTAAAAATCGCTGAAGTTGTTTCAAATTACGGGGTCTGGGATATTTCAAAATTGGTTCAATTCTATCGGGGTCCAGTGAAAGGGTTCTGTTCGAAATTATGTGCCCTAAATATTTTATGGAGGTATGGCCTATCCTAATTTTTTCCGGATTTATTGTGACATTGTATTCCTTAAACTTATCTAAAACCTGTAAAATGTGTTGCTTGTGATCTTCCCAATTCTCGCTATAAATTAAACAATCATCCAAAAAATTGAAGACAAACTTAAATTTAAAATCGCCCAAAATTTCATCCATAACTCTAGTAAGTGCTTGGGATCCGATTTTCAGACCCTGTGGTACTGTGTTAAATTCGAATAAACCATACGGAGTGCAAAATGCTGTATACTGTCTTGATTGTGAATCTAATGGGATTTGAAAGAAGGCATTATTCATATCTAATGATGTGAAATACTTGGCTTTACTCAAAAACTCAAAGGCTGAATTTAAGGTAGGTAGGGGGTGAGCGTCATATGAAATATATTCATTTATCTTCCTGTAATTGCAAACTAATCTGAATTTATTTTTGTCCGCTTTTGCGACTAAAAAGGCTGGAGCACAGTGCATACTAGTTGACTTCCTAATTACATTATTTTTGAGCAACTCATCAGTAATGTTTCTCATAGCATTCATCTTATCTGGAGGGACGGGGTAGTGTGGGGAGCATATAGGCTTATCTACCAAACAGCTGATGTGATAAGGAGAGACGCGGGCCTGCCCTATCCTCTTTGTTATGACCGAGGGGTATTCCTGCAATATTTTCTGTAAAAATTCCTCTGTTTCCTGTGAATGAATTTTATTTGCGTCGGAAAGTTCTAATAAAAAATTACTATCAGGCTGCTGTTGCTTCACAAAAATGTCACTCATTTGAATCTTACTGTCATTATTGAATTTAAAGTTAATAGTGTTACTAGAAAAGTCCAAATTCATTTGGGATTTCTGCATAAAATTTACACCTAAAATGATAGGAAACGGAAGTGAATTAACTATAAAAAAATCAAATGTCCATGAAAAATTGCCTATTTTGAAATGAAGCTTAACTAATTTCCTAACCATGGTGCTTTGCTGATTAATAGATTTAATCAACATCTTAGTTTTAATAACTTCCTTAATGCTCGGTGATGATTTAATGCTTTGAAAAAATTTATTATCTATTAAACAACTTGTTGAACCAGTATCTATAAGTGCTTTCTGTGATATATTGTATGGAATAAAAAACTTTACTGTCGGTAATCTCAAGGAAAAATCTAATGGAACTACAGAAATGGAGGTGTTCGTTTGTGACAATTTAACTACCTCCTCATTAAATTGCCTCGTGCATTTCCCTGCCTACAAAATCGTGCGATGTGCCCCTGCTTCCCACATGTAAAACATTTAACCTGTGATTTTTGTTCAAAAACTTGGTGAGTGATGGGGTAAGGTACAGTTACTTGTTGAAGTGGGGGAAAGGTACTGAAATAATGATTGTCCGCCTGGACTGACGCATTTACTGCATTCGCTAAATGTTTTAATTCCCAAATTGTCTTGGGTTTCTCACAAAATTAAAAACTAGTGCGCATGCGTGGATTAATATTCGAGAGAATTACATCAATTAAATATTCGTCTGGAAAATTGCACTGGAGTGCTACGGCTGAGGAAGTAACATCATTAATAAATGCTACAAAGGTTTCTTGGGGCCATTGTAATCTTTTAACAAACTTGTTTACTACTCGCTCTAACTGTAATCCTGGAAAAAAGGCTGTCAAGATTGAAAAGTGTAAATTATCCCATGTAAGATTCAATTCTAAACCATGTGACCAAATTTCAAAAAGATGTGCTTGCGTCTGAGGCAAAATTAATTTAATTACTTCATTGTGACTAACCCGAACAATCTGAAAAATCGTGTTTACTTGTTTCAAAAACTGAATAAGATGTGACTCATTCTCCCCTGAACAAGGTTGTAGTTTCCTAACTAATTCGATTACAACGGTGCGATCAGTCGCTGAGAGCGTGCTAAAATTCTGACCTGTTTGGTCACGCGTGCAAAAGGTGTCGGTTGCGCAATCCTGTCTTGGCGTGTATCGAACATGTGTTGAGTCTACCCTTGGTTCAAAATTCTCGGGCAATGGTTTTGCATCACGTAACCTATTTTCCAAGCTGACATGCGCACCTGAATTGGAATGCGGTAAATATAAATTATTGTTCGCCTGAGGGGCCTGCTCTACCTGTATCACAACTGGAGCGGATCTATCCGAACCTTGAACTCCTAGATAACGTGATTGAACCCTTGCCGCCCTATCTCTTGCTGTTGTGACATATTGACGTCCATAAAACATTTCTTTAATCAATATCTAAATCTAACAAAATATGAATAATTTGCACAGTAATATAACAAAAATATCAATAATAATTAATTGGTTATATTTCGCCACAATTGCAACCCACAAATCAGTGTCTGCCTGCTACCACTTGTTACACTTCGCAAGAAACTCTTTCTATTAAAATCTGAGCAAAGACATTACAACATATACATAATTAAATTAGAGCCGGAAAAGAGTATTTTAAATTAATGTAAAATAGATCACCTTAGAGGTTATGGCTTTGGTCGATTTCTGGCCTTTTTAGTTTTAATATTTTTTTTGTATTTGTGTTTTAAATAATCAAAAGCAGTTCTCGAGTTAAAGTATCATAATGTGATAATCAGGAATTCCTAGTTAATTAAATGGCGGTTCATTAAAACAAGCGAGTGGTCGGGAATAAATAATAATATATAAGTCCTCCTAACTAAGCCTCCTGACCTCCGACACACTCTATCCTCCTATATCTTTTTACCACCAAATTAAATTATACATTCATATGATTCATGATTAACTTATTTATAATATGATGTGGTTCCTGATCTGAACTGCTGCTTAATTAATTTTACTCTTTTTTTTTTGAAATCAACCAAACAGTAACACTCTGTTCTATGAATACTAAATTTCCTAGAATTTTGTATTATACTTAATTTCCAGCTCTTACAATTATTTTAGTTTTGAGACAATTGATTTGAGTTTAAATATTTTCTAAAAGTTTTCTTGCTTAATACAAATTAATTCTTGCACAGAAAAAAAAAACTTTAAGTTAAATTGTGACAAATAGAGAGTTGCTATAAATGATTTGTGAATACGATATTACATCAAATAATTAACAAAGATAAATGAATTTAAACTTAACAATTATTAAACTTTGATCAGTACCAGTTATGACATGTGCTCTATGAAATATGACCAAGTATGTAAAACTAATAAATATTACTCACATGAACATTGTAGAAAATTACATACACAAAAGGCTCACAATATTAATACACTGTAACACTACTATGCACTTAATATTAATAATACCAGTAGTTTAATTTATTCCCCGTAAAACGACAAGAATGGCAGTGTTAAAACCTGCTCTTAGCACGTGTAATTTTGAAAAGTTTTAATTAATTAAATAATACGAATGTGATTGTACCGCGAATTTCGGCCTTTTCTTTAAAACAATTCGCGAAATAGAAAACGTATGGGATGCACCCCGTTAACAAATCGACGAACTTTTGGAATTGGCAAATAAACGCGGTATTGAATTTAGAAAAAGGTTTTAGATGATGTTACACCGAACGGTTCCGAGCTAAGAGAACGAGAAGCCGCAGTCGTCCAGTTTTATGAGCGAGGCGGGTCACGTGACTGCATTGTTGTCAGTTACTCCTGTACGCGGTAGTGTCTTCTAGATGTTTCTGATATGGCGGCAAGTTTGAGTTTGAACTTGTAACATAACTTAGCTAGTGCACTCTCTATGCCTGGTACCTATGCAACGTGAACAATTTATCGACGGAGAACAAGTCATACTAGTTAAAACTAGAAACAAAGAAATGCATGTTGTTGCTAAAAAGTAACGCAAATTTAAGCTGATTTCAGTGTTAATTAAGATCCAAGTTGATGAAAGCTGTTCACTCCTCCGATAATTATCAGTAACTTTGGTCGGTATTTTCTTTTATTAGTTAAGTTTTGCATATCTTAGTGATGGTACTAATATATTATGAAAATTATTGCAAAACCTGTTGTTACAATACTAAGTAATATTTTGGCTAAAACTGCACAAAACTCACAATTTCGTTCCTGGTATCTAATTTTCTAAAACCTTCCAAGGAGGGCCTTCGGACCCCCATTTTTATAGGGGGGTACCCCCCCCACACACACCACGGTATTTCCATTTATTTAAACTATGTCCCGCTTTAGGCTTCTACAGATCTGGTCACCTTAATCATAATACAGTGAGGAGGGGGTACTCCTACTAAGGCGGAAAGAGTAATCAATAACATATTAGTAATGTCATTTACGAAAGAGACCACATCATCTAGTCCTCGATAATCACGATTACATCAGTAATGACTTCAACGATTGAGAGCATATTATATGTAGGTAGTCGCCGACAGATAGAATGCATCGCAACCTAAAATTCCCGGTTCGGCCAAAACTTCCCACATAATAATCCACATGCATGGGATTATTAGGACCAGGTCCCTAAAATTTACTCATAATTCCAGGTCCCAGCGAGTCCTAGTCAGTAGTGGTCCCTGGTGATCTTCAAAAATAATTACACATATAATTTTCATTGACTTGTGAAAAAATGGGACTAACCAGTTTGGAACGGGACATATGGTATATCTACCATATTAATTTGTACCTACAACTTAGGTGTCATCTATATATCGCATGCACTGCGTTTAAACAATTAATGATATGTTTCCTTAAGAATAATAATAAAAACAAATTTCAGAACTGAGTAGGAAGGGATAATAATGGACCTGTTCTGAGTTTGGGAAAGATTTTGTCTCGGGGAATCAAAATGTGGAATCTTCTTATTTTATATAAATAAATATATATTTTAATACTTTTGTGTAATTTAAAATTATCTTCAATTAAATTTTACTAGTCTGATCTTGGTTTGTTTACAAAGCTATAGCTGCCCTATCATGGTTAGTTCTGCTACAAGATAAAATGGCTAGTTCTCTTATGAATACATTCTTAACTAGGCTACTTTTGAAATAATGCAATTGGTTTTACAATGAACAAAGACATGAATTAAATGTCTCATAAAATGAAAAGAAAGGGATTCTCAAAGTAGGTTTACATTAATGGGGAAGGTTCTTTAATTGGTTTGATTTTACAGAAATATGCTCAGGCTGGATAAACTGCGGGTAGATTTACAGAGTTCTTAATCTCAGGTGGGCATTTCGTGCCGGCGTGGATAAATAAATGGCATCATTGATAATCACATAATATTCATGATTCAAATGTAACAGTCCAAATGCTGAATTTAGTTAGAATTAAAAATACTCTTGATCTGATGATCTGATGCGTTGACTTAACAGTCATTGTTGGGGTACAATGGCTTTCATTTACTCGATGTTGGTTTTGAAAGATTACAAAGTTCAATATTATTAATTAATTAAATGTTCTTGAAGGTAAGTTAATAAAAGAAAGCTCTCAATTATATATGGTCACATTAATTACTGGTTAATAGGTTTTGGGATAACTGAGTTCCTTTGGCCTATTTAATGTTCAAGTAGGCTATCTCTAATGGTGGTATCAAACTGGAGAGATCTTACCAATAATTAACTTCTCTTCTTGCTACAGAGCTAAAATATCTTGAAGTGGCCTTTATAAATGGGGAATTGCTCTGTAATTGATTGTTTAATAAAATATTTTGGCTCAGGAGGCACAAAATAACCTTAATAACAATACGATAAGATACAAAATTGTTCTTAACTTTGCAGACAAACAGAATTCAATCATTAAAAGTGTACATAATAACAATAACTAACTAAACATGCTAAAATTAGAATATTACATTGAAATATGTAGCTTGGTAATTTATAGAATTCTTTTTTAATTAAAAGGGATCTACACGAAACATTAACAATAATCATTTCATAAAGCTAACTACATAAACTATTCCTGTTTATACAATTTTCTGGGTCAGTATCCTGTTTAAGTTCGTGTACTTTATTCGAGCTTAATTATATTAATGTAATAAGTACCAAATCTAAATTTTATCACCTCATTAGAATAATTTATAGGAAACCTTCAATTTATACATTTGCGACACGCTGTACAATCGCGTTGAGTTGTTTGCCAATGAGTAGTTGAAGGCGTCAAATAATAGCATGCAATATAATAACGATGACAATTCCATTAAACTAGACGGGTTCTCTGACCGACTGAATCACTGACATAAATTATGAGGCACTCCCCGTAATCGGTCCTTCCTCAACAACATACTTGAATTAAAGCTCTTGATGATAAACTGACAGAAAAATTGCCAAAAGCTAACACTTGAGTTTTGGAGGACTTTTTGGGTGGGAAAATCCCACTTTTTCAATTCTTCCACTTTGAGCACTTTTTGTTGAAAAAAAAAACTGTATGAGATGGCAATACATGTTAAATACAAAAGTTGTAGAAAATTTAATTCAAAACAACGATTTTACGTCAGATGTAAGATCCGATCATCCGTTTAGCCGCTATCAATCCGAGATGGAGCAATGTTGAGTGTTTTGGCCTATTTAAATGTGTACAATGTGTTTATATATGCAAACACACTATCTTTGGCTAATACCGCATGTTTGTAACAACTGATTTATATAAAGCTCACTGTTGTAGTTTTTCCGGTTAAAAAACTACAATAGTTGAGTTTGATTATTATTATTAACTGGCCTCCAAAAGGGCGTTTGGCGATAAGCCTAGTATGATTATATGACTGGCGAGTGGCCGCTTGTAGTCCAGAGCCTATTTACTCCAGATAAGCGAATTCCACCCCGCTGTGTCACTAGAGCAGCTACACTGGTGTGTTACCATCCGAGAGTGACCCGGCGCCGCGCGTCTGACGTCGCGTCGCAGCTCGTGCAGCTATCGATCCTGGACGCTGGACCAGCTCCACAATTGCTTTACCGCAAGAGACAGAAACATTGAATTGCGGGTTACTTTCCACAAAAAAGTTATAATTTATAAATGTACAACAGTATTTATTCAGAGGGTTACCGTACCAGAACTTTAATGCAAATTGCGGCGTTAATTTTTTCGGGAGTAGTAACGAATCGGGAGTGGTATAAACTACAAACGAATATAAAAGAAGAAAGTCAACACCACTCTTGTCGTTTTTACGATGCCAAATTCCGCTTTCTTTTTAATTTATTGTAGCGTGAATATCCACATTTTTAATATGTAAAAGGATTTACAAATATAACTAACCTAATAACTAACTTTCTAATATGCAAAAAAGTAAAAAGGCAAATAGATAATTTTTTACTCCCTTCCATGATACCTTGATTCTAGGATGTATTGAGGAGCCGCTTTAGCTGTAATGAGTAGGCCTAACTCGTACAAGCCCTTGAATTGCCTTGTGCGGCGCGGATGGACCATTTTGCACATAAGACACCTAAGATTCGAACGAGGTATAAATAAGTCACTATGATCGTTTGATCATTATCATCATCATCATCCAATTTTTTTAGCGAAGTCACGGAGTTCAAAAAGAGGAAACTATCAATTAAACCTGTTGGTATATATTTTTAATAAGTTACTTTTCCGTGACTTTAGTTCTAAGGTCGCAATATCTATTTCTATTTACAATCGACAAATCTCAGAGCAGGCAATACAATTAGTTGCGGCAATACAAATGTCGTAAAACAAATTACTGTATTCATAAAATAAATATCAGAAGATAGAAAAACAGCAGGGATAACCTTGGTATCTGAAGGTCGTCCAATGAGGAACGAGAACGAAGATGCAACCAGCATTGCCAACAGAAAACAAATTTAAACTCTTTCCGGTTCCTTTAGAATCATCCACTCATCACAGTTTTCCACGTTCTACGTTATTAAAACTCAAACCATTTGTCAAATCTGAGGTCTGAGATAAAACGGGTTTTAATAACAAAAACCGTCTTCATTAGATTTTACTGTAGTTTATTTGATGTTTTATCCATTTGTCAGGGTTTTCAATAAATTTCTCTAACACCAGAGTATAAATCTCGTTACAAGTTGTGCTCATAAAAATGTTATCAGATATGTTATTTAGGTTTTTACACGTTTTATCAAAGTACTGACTCTCACCACTAACTACCGCCTTATATGTGTGGTAGGGTAGACTACAACTAGAGTGCAAGGGTCCACTACGTTTATTATATAAATGCGATCCGTTCCATCTTGTCTAATTACAACGACAGATAAGCAGTGATGAGGCATCAGTAGGTCGCGGTGGATGTCAATTATTAATGATTCATCCGCGAGCTTCTCTTATCAGAGGGCAACTACGGCAGTGATATCAGTTGGGCATATGACTTTTCCCAGAGGAATTAAATAATTACAGGTATTTTTCATCCGTTTGGATTCTTTCGTTGTTCTTTGACAACACCACTCGAATAAACATATTTTTTTTGTACAGTGTATGAATTTTTTTACGTTTTTGGTCTTTTTGAATATTCAAACGTATAGTTTTTAACTAGCCCAAACCAGGTTTCTAACACCTCAATCTGCTTTTGAGTGTCCAATTAAGTTTGTTTAACATTTATCGGGAACCAAGGTATTTAATGTAACATGATAATTTTTAGTTAACAGTGTATTTGTTTATTAACACGTTGTGAGGTATAAACAGGCCACCCGCCTGACACAACAACGCAAAACCAAACACAATATGTCAACAGCACCACAAACAAAAAACAAGAAAAAAAGCACGCGTGCCATGCGAACCATGCGTGTGTGTTTTTGTGTGTGTTGGTATTATGGGCTTTTCTTGTTTGTTTGGGTCTGTTACTCAATCTCAATATAAACGAGTTCGCATGCAGCACGCTGACGGGAGGGAAACGAATTTCCACACAACAAACTTTAAAACTCAAAATCAGTGTAAACAAATTTATTCCAATTTTATTGAAATCTGAAAACATTGATTTTTTGGCTGTTCTGATGCTTCTGGTTTCATTTACCTGCAATGCTGGGAATACAATTTTGCGCATTATAAGGTTAGGAGAAGGTCCAGCCAGGCTTGAAAGTAGGCGTGAGGTTGCTGGGGATGAAAAAAGTACACCAACAAATGAATAACAGGCTTTACTAATGTAAAATTCCCATAAGACAACGTACTGAATTTGGTCGATACACATTTTCTTTAATAACTCGGTAAATATTTATGCTAGAATGACGAGAGAGGGCTTAAAGGTTTTTGGTAGGGTTTTTTCTAGGGGGTTCTGTTGTGTTGTTCTGTGTGTTGGTTTCGGGCCGGGGGGTTTTGGTTTTGTGGTTGCGTGATATGGTGGTTGTGGACCTATGAACGGCGTACTCAAGGGTGAGGGCCGGGGGGGGACTGACCCCCTACGGCCCGGGGGCCGCAACACACAGAATCGTACAAGCAAAAGAGAGAACCTGTTGTCTAAAAAAGTCACCAACTTGGATACGGCCCTGGGTATGAATTAAATTATACATTTTCCTTGTTTATACAGTACAAACGAATCCTATTGCTCGAACTCGATCAAATATTTCTCTTTTCCAATTGCTCCAGCTCATATAAATGCAATTAGTTACATTTTGTGATGCCATTCCAGAATGTATCTTGAAACAGCTGCTCTTGCTCTCGTGCTGTGTTTTGTTAGTATCAACAGCTGCTGTTAAATGTTCAATTACATTGATTTCTATGCTTCCATAAGATTAACATTGGAACTTTGAATGCCCAGGGGCGAAGCCCTCAAAGTGGATGTTTTCCAAACCAACAAAAGGCACATCTAGACGTTAAGTTTTCTAATAAAATACAAAATACCCCCGTTGCAGCAATACTGCGTACTCAGCGAATTTCCAATGCGTATAAATGGGTCTCACTACTACCTAGAGCCCCTTACCAAGTTTCACAAAAATACATTCATTAATAAGTGATATATAGCATTTTATTTATTCTCCATAAGAATAACATTAGAATTGAGTACTTATTCTCCATATGAATAACATGGGGGCCGAGTAAGCATGTTTGCTGCTACCGGGAAAAATCAACAAAAACCACTTTTGTGTGCAAATATCAATATACCACAACTAGTTGAAGCCACACCAAGTTTCATCAATATATATACATAAATGATCGAGATATACAATTTTATTTATTCTCCATAAGGATAACATTGGAAAACGTACTGTGTTTAGCATTTTGAATATCACTGCAACGGTTGGACGTAAAACAACAATTAAAACACCAAAATGATTGTTTTGTAGAGCTAAACTGATTGGTAGAAAGAAATGTGGAGTTTTAGTAAAATTATCTGAGGAAAATCTAAATACCCCCGTAGCAGCAAACCTGCGTACTCAGCGAATTTCCAATGCATATATATGTATCTCAATACCAAATAAAGCCACATACCAAGTTTCATCAATATACATTCATAAATAAACGATTTATGACATTTAAATTATTATCCATAAGAATAACATGGCAGCTGAGTATGCAGGTTTGCTGAAGTAAGAAACACAAAAAATGGGGTTTTAAACAAATATCAATATAACTCATGTAGGTAAAGCCACATACCAAATTTCATTAATTTATTTTCATAATGAAGGCAGATAACACGTTACTTATTCTCCATAAGAATAACATGGGGCTGAGTACGCAGGTTTGCTGCTACGGGAGCCTTGGGGAAAAAATTGTTTTTTTGAGAAAATATCAATGGTCCACAACCAGATGAAGCCGTATACCAAGTTTCGTCAGTATACGTTCATAAATAAGCGAGATATAAAATTTTTCTTTTCCTCCATAAGAATAACATTAGACAACGTACTGTGTTTAGCACTTTCAATATCTCGGTAACCAATTGACGTAGAGAAATGATCAAAATACCAAATTGTGTGTTTTTTTAAGCTGAATCCAATGGTAAAAAATAAAATTTGACTATTTCCAAAATTATATGTAAAAAATTCGAAAAACCCATTTTTGGGGTACAAAACCCCCCAAAAATACCCCTTCGGATAGAGTGATCTGGCTGGTTTTCGAACTTAAAGTCATAAATGTTGCTTTACACGTTTATACCAAATTTAATCAAAATCGAATAAATTTTACGAGAGTTATCGTGCTCACGGACACATATATATATATATATATATATATATATATATATATATATATATATATATATATATATATATATATATATATATATATATATATACAGTTTCGAACGAATGGTGTTTTTGGGGTCTGGGGACCTCAAAACGAAAAATTATCATGGTCCCGGGCCTAGGTCTTACCATGCCGACTACGGTAATAGCTTCTTCCCTATAGGGGAAATTCGCTAAAACCGTATTCCCATAAGATTAACATGGGAAATTTTATGGACGCGTTTTTAAATTTCCCCACAACCACTTAACTCAACCACTTAATGATTAAAAATACTAAATTGTTTGTTTTTTAAGCTCTATAAAGTGGCTATAACCAAAATCTAGTGTTTTTTTAATTTTAGGGTAAAAAGTTAAAAAAACTGATTTTTGGAAAATTTTAAATAATAATTAAAATGAATTAAAACCCCCTTCCCATAGACCAATCGATCTGGGTTTCGAACTTTAAGTCATAAATGTTACTCTCCACATTTGTGCTAAATTTCAACAATGTCGGGCGTTTCTTTCAAAAGTTATCGCGGTAACGGACACACACACATATATAACTTTGAACGAATAGTGTTTTTGGCATCTGAGGCATCTTAAAACAAAAGTTATCAAAAAGTTATATTATGGTCTCGGGCTTAAGTCTTACCATGCCACCTACGGTAATAGCTTCTTCCCTATAGGGGAAATTCGCTAAAACGGCCTGGAAACGGTGCGAGATAGGCCCATGTTCATCTAACAGATTGGGTTCGTTTTGACCCCAGGAACAAGTTCCTGAAGTTTTGGCAGAGTTCTGAAACACGTTTTGTGAGCGTGTGCGTGTTTGCGAGCGTGTGCGTGTGCGTGAGTGTGTGTGATTGCACTCTAGCGGTCACATTTGTTGCCCAATTTACAATAGGCCTACTTAAAATTTTATAGATACCTTCCTTTTGGTAATCAGTTTGACAAGTTCGTTGGCCAAAATAATTGAAAAATCTCCTTCAGGGATTTTTTAGATCAAAATGTCGAGTTCTTGGGTCCCAAAAAGGTCAAATATGTCCCAGATGTAAAGTTAATGCATGGAAAATAAATAACACAAAGATACACAAATGTTAACTCCTTTTCCACCATTCTATACAATAAACGCGTCTCTCAATATATTTACAAATTTTCATATGTATGTTACGGTATATTTAATAATACCACTCATAATACCACTCAAAGCCACTTACCACTTTCCAAGTTTCATAAAATTACGTTCACAAATAATCGGTTTACAAAACATTTTAATTATTCTCCATAAGAAAAACATCGGGGCCGGGGCTGAGTAAGCAGCTTTGCTGCAACAAGGAAAACAAAACAATGTGTTTTTTATGGAAATATCAATAGAACTCAACTAGGCGGTAAAGCGGGGCCTACGATTAGTAGGCCCCGGGTGAAGCCACACCCAGGTTTTATTAATATATAGTTTTACATTTATAATTAAGGAATACATAAAACATAAAACGTTACTCAATCTCAATATAAACGAGTTCGCACGCAGCACGCTGACGGGAGGGAAACGAATTTCCACACAACAAACTTTAAAACTCAAAATCAGTGTAAACAAATTTATTCCAATTTTATTGAAATCTGAAAACATTGATTTTTTGGCTGTTCTGATGCTTCTGGTTTCATTTACCTGCAATGCTGGGAATACAATTTTGCGCATTATAAGGTTAGGAGAAGGTCCAGTCAGGCTTGAAAGTAGGCGTGAGGTTGCTGGGGATGAAAAAAGTACACCAACAAATGAATAACAGGCTTTACTAATGTAAAATTCCCATAAGACAACGTACTGAATTTGGTCGATACACATTTTCTTTAATAACTCGGTAAATATTTATGCTAGAATGACGAGAGAGGGCTTAAAGGTTTCGCCTCACTAATTCCAATCTTTTTACATGCATTCATTTTACATCCGGGTCATTTCTGGGCCCAAAAACTCGAAAGATTAATCCCCAAAAAAGGGGTTTCGAATTTTCCGATTGTTTTGCCCAACGAACTTGTCCAACTCATTATAGAAAGGAACGTCCCTATACCAAATGTGAAGTAATTCGGACAAAAAATGCGACCGCTAGAGTGCAAACACATACACACACACACACACACACACACATATATATATATATATATATATATATATATATATATATATATATAGATATATATAGATATAATGTTGAACGCCCTCCCAAAACGTGTTCAGGGGTAACGTTAGGAACTGATATGGTGGTCTCGGGTTTAAGTTTCACCGTGCGGGTCATGCTAATAGTTCACTTTCCATAGGAAATTCACTAATAA